>JAODKF010000002.1:26580263-26597779 GCA_026779585.1 Mormyrus proboscirostris | reverse complement strand
AAGGGTCAGTGCAGATGGAAGCCAGAGTGTGTTATAGGGAGTCTGTCGCAAAGGGGTCCCTTCAAGGGTCAGTGCAGGCCAGAAATAACATTTCAGAAATAAACTAGAGACTTTTATTTCCCTGAAGGGTAACATAATTATTCATTAGCTACTAAATAAGTCAATTTGAGAAATACCGCAGCATTTAAATTAGTATGTGACACACTGTATTCTAGTCTAATTAAATCTGTATTAAAAACATCATTTTATTTACTGCAGTTATAAAATGCCCTTGCTTATCCTGAATCCATCATAATGCAATTAACACAAATTCACTATTACATTGTTGTGCAAGTATACCCGTTTAATAAAATGAATAAATAAGTATACATATATATCTTTGTCCCAAATCACATATTAAACTGTACTAGTGTGTAGCCCACCAGATTATTGGGGTCTGTGCCTGTTTCCAGAAGGTCATAGGTTGAGATCTCATGGCCAGAAGAGTAATAATGCCATTGTTGGGCCCTTGAGTAAGGCCCTTAAACCCAACCTCTCCAGAGGATCTCTGAGCCTCACTTGTAAGCTGATTTGAACAAAAGCATCTAAAAAGATAAAATCAGAAAATGTGAAAGAGTGGAAGCGCTGTAAATCAGATCTGTCTTATCAATCTTAACAAAAACAGACGATCACATTGCCTATTGTAATATCCAGACTATTCTGCTTTTCTCACCCCCAAAGTGTTGTAGCCAAACACAGTTTTATTATTATTATTATTATTATTATTATTATTATTATTATTATTATTATTAGTCCATCCCCTTTTAAACCCAACTTAACTACAGTCCCCATTCATCCCTCCCATCAGCAGGTCACATGACACCTATCCAGAGCAAATCTTTACATAAAAGGGCATAAATGTGCAGTGACCTCACTGGGTTGCCGGGTAATGCTCTCAGCAACTGCTTCATGGAGAAAATTGCGAAATGTCCGTCACAACAGGACATGAGGGAGGGAAATTAAAATGGTTTCTAGTCTTTAGTGGCAAATTCTGTAGCTCTATATTACATTATGCTATTTACCAACTGCATTATGCTGTTTACTGCAACCATTACACCAGTCTTTACAAAGCAGATAACTAAACTGGTAAATGCCAACCAAACATTATAAAAAGGTTTAACAAACACTACTCAGTAAGTGAGGCCTACTAGTCAGGGAATGCAAATATGTTGTTTAGTATATTCCCATTGCCAACAAAAACGACTTCACAGGCAGTCTGGAAAAAACACATTTTCTCAGTAACGTAAAATATGATGGTTATGACCAGTGAGGAGACAGGAGAGCAATTTATGAATGCGCACAGGGGAAAGGGCATCTCACGGTGAAGAGCCGCCAAGATAAAGCAGAACGGTCTACATCCACATGCCACAGCGTCTCTGTAGCTCCTCGGGTAGGACGATAACGGCGACGCAAAGCGCTACGCTCGCGTGATTTAGCTCCCGGGGATGACGGCCGCTGCGGCGCCCACGCTGACAGGGCTGTAAACTACACACACCGCCATACGTGTAGCCTGTCACATGCCATTAACGCTGACCTTAGCTACTCCGGGGTATTTGTATATTTCATGTATGCTCTTATTTTATTTGCTGGACATGTCTCTCACTGGACATTGCATCTATCTTCATTTCAGTGACATGAGACCCAGGTCCTTCAGTTCAGCCAAATGCAATTTGCAGATGTTTATGTTTAAGCATCCTGTTGCTATCCGGGGGGGGGGGGGTGAGTAACAAAGAGTTTTATTCTTCATTAACTAAAAATAGAACACTGAGGAGCATGATAGATTACCCTAACGTAACATATTTTAATTATGAAATAAGTTAAAAAATAATACTATATCCTACTGGATAACCAGAATGTTCCCATACCACTTGAATGTGCCCGGGCACTCTGCAATCTCTGGGTTAATATCCATCTTGAGCTAATGAAACGAGCCTAGCTTTTACTCCAGGCGTGATTACTCAATCATGATTGAACGACACAGCTGGAAGGTGTAATGTGTAATGTTTACAGAATATGCAGCTTGCCCTAAATTTAGACAGAATAAAATTTAATGTGTGTTGTAGTGTTGGTTGTGAAATGACATTAGTAACGTAATGAGAGTTTAACAGGCTGCACCAGCGACTGCAGGGTGGGGCTCGGGGGAACCGTGACAAGCGATCGTGAACATTTATATTGCGGTTTCAGTGTCAAAACTGTTACACCACTACTTTATAGTATTTAGGTGTTAAGGCAGCACCAAAAACAAAAGGAACACTTCCCAAACTGATGGCAAAGCAGAACATGCGAAGAACTAATTTAGCCTTAAGCAAGAAACAACCTCTGCTGTTTTATCCACTCAAATGCCCCCAAAATTAGAACAAGGGCCAATAAATATTCACGTAAAAACAAAGACTTCTAAATCAAAAAAGCATAGGAGTGAATTTTAAGCGAAGAAATTCTTATTAAGGTGAATAATTTATGAAGAGGTTCAAGCTCAGGCATGGTGGCTCAGGCACAGAGGGAATCAGCAAGTGACCCTTTCAGTCACAGTAATCTCAGCATCTTCAGTCCATAGGTGGAGCTCAGAGGCACTGAGAATCAGGGGCACTTCCATGTCCTACTCGACACGACTCTACTGTTCAGTCCCTTTCCTTTTGGCTTTGAGTAATGGAAAATAATTCTGGAGCATGTATGTGTGTATTGATCTATGTAGAATTGATATGCTTATAGGTAACACTGTTGTTTCACAATTTTAAGTCGGGGACTTGCATTTTACTTCTGCTTTGTGCACGTGGATTTAGACTCGAGTGCCAATTTGCAAGGACATAACTAAGGCAAGACCTGCACAGATTCATGCAGGGTAAGACAAGCAAAAGAGTGCAGGACCATAAGCTAGACAATAAACTATAAAACGATCCAGAACCAAGAACAACGAAGGAAACGAAAACCGGAATTTTAAGACTGAGAACCAAAGCACTGACCAAGTTGAACTTAAAGGGGTTTATTAGTTGATTTTGTGATTAGACATTGGAATCATCTGGAGGCGGCTATAGTGGTGGACGGTGACTGTCAGTGGCAGATCACTAGTAAACTGGATTGTAGATCACTGTGTACCAGCATAAGCATTTAAAACTCCCTTATTTTGGAAAGACAAGCGTGACAAGTGTGACATTCAACCACAGTGTGCCAAGAAGCACTACTGGGCACATTTTCTGCTTGTGAATAAATACTTTGACTGTATTATTGTCACAGAGAATAAGTACGATACAAACAACTATTGACCTATCGTCACCACTATTATTCTTACTTGACACTATTGTTAATGTCTGCTAATACGCTACTTGCTACACGCTTAAGTAACAGGTGATTTTTTTAAAAATGTAATCTTGTAGGTTCAATTAAACTGGCAGTCATAAACAGCCCATTTCATACATACACATCTCATTACTGACTTGGAATCTGACAGTTTGGTAAAAGCTCCTTTGTGTGCTGCTGAAGTGAGCAGTTAAGATACCATACTTCGGATCAGCGGCCAGCAATTCTGACGAAACGAATTATTTACACCTCACTTGGCATGTGCTTGAATAGCTCCTGTCAACATGAATGTGAAGAAAATGCCAGTCAGGCACAGTAGGTCAGACTGCTATTGGCCTTTACTTCTGTAAGCACTTACCTGCTGTTATGTTTGAAGGACCACACTCCACACCAATTGGAATAATGAGGCTAAAACTGTCGTCAACTGCTTCCTCTTTTCTCAAGGTACATTTAAATAATCCACTGTCATCCGTCTGACTGCTAAATTTCGACATGTTTTGTTGGTGTTCGTGAAATAAAAATGGGAAATTTGTGAAGGACCTCTCTGAAACCGCATAAGGGGTTAGGGGGTTAGATGACACCCCAGGCAAACAGGATCACCTAACCAGATGAAAGGTAAGTTTTTACTTGCAAATATTGCCAGCTAAACAGTTTTCACACACAACCAGTCACTGTTTGGGTGACCATTTCAATTCATGTTCTTCCCATTTATTATAATGTAAAGCAACCATTGCAAGGCATTTGCTCAACAATAACGACATAAGCTACCATGGTGGCATATGATAAACAGGCAGTCCCCAGGTTAAGAACGTCCAATTTACTGACAACTCATACCTACGGACTGCCATAAAGCCTATTATATTAAAAAAATTGGATCAAACACAATGGCATGTGATAATGAACGCACTTACTGATTCGTGACACTCGTGAAAACTCTGCGTGGATTCGTTTCCTCGGCTCGAGGAATAGTGCAGCACCACAGTCACTTTCATTATTACTGTATAATTTTTATGCATTATTATTTTTCCGACTTACCTACAAAATTCGGCTTAGACAGACTTAGGGAATGGACCTCATTCATAACCTGGGGACTGTCTGTACACAGAAACATACGATACCCATCATACTTCAGAGTCTCCATAGTCCAGAAAGGATAACTTTGTAATAATGCATTATGGTATAGACATATAACCCAAAACAGTCCAATAGGGATTTCCATGCTATTTGACCTCTGCCCATGGCTGGTATTACTTTGAGCAGTCAGGGTTGTGATGTGTTACACCCTTCTATAGGGTGCCATGCTGCATTATGAACAAGTCTATAGAAAAGTTAGAAAGCTTTCCATTCCTATGAAACCCACATCTAAGCACTTCCTTCCTCTTACCACTCACTCACCAGAAACCCTAGTTATGCTTCTCATTACTGGAGTGGGCGGATTTGTATACTTCCTCATAAAATTGTGAATTTCAGCCCTTTAGCGTCGCCTCCTTGGTTGGGTCCCCAGTCCACATCGGTCTACTGCAGACAGCTTCATACAATTTCTTCATGCAAAGTTTCTCAAGGGGTCATTTATGCCAGTTAAGAATTCACCATACATAACTTGCTCAACATATAATGTCTGTTCTAGGTGTAATTGAGTGCAAATAGAGGCGACGTCTCTACGAATATCCTTCAATAAATTGTTCCGATGACAGCGCATAAACAGGAGTGAAATTTTAGGGAATAACAGAAGTTTGTTCCTTAGAATCCATTTCTTGCTGCTCGGTCTGGATTGGCAGAGAATTAACGATACTGCCAACATCAACAAATGCTGGCCAGAACAGCCCTTGAGTGCTAGTCTGGTTGTCTCAGTTTGGCAAGAAGACACATAAGGTTTTCCAAACCATGACTTGGTTTCCATCTTACTTCATTTTATTTAGGTCACAGACGACCTAAACTGAAACCGACAATCTAAGAAGCTGACTCAGGTAAGCGGTTCTCGAGGGATTCAGGGCTGCCTTTGACTGTAGATGAGTTTCAAACCACAGCTTGCAATGAAAGGTGGGTTGTGAGTTGGAGCCATGCTGTCCTCAGGATGATGCCCCCTGTGGCCCATCTTCCCAACTAACTGGCAAAAGTTTAATACAAAACAAGGTTCTTAGAAGTCAGGGCCCAAATGGCTGTATTATGTATTTTTTGGGACTCCAAATAGGCTTGAATTGTACAAGGTGTAAAGCTATGAATGAGAGAACAGTAAAATCCCGTTATATTGGACTCGCTTATCGTCTATAGCAGACTCCGCTCACAAGGCACGTGGCGTGGCGTGCTGGTGATCCAGCGCAGATACCTAGCTGGGATTATTAATAATCACGCATCTGGTCAGGTAAAGTTGGATTACTACACGTACAATATAATAATCTATACCACAAGTGTGTCTGCTGGGGTGTGGCATGAGTTAATGGTGTCCTGTATTTGTGTTCTGGGCATACAGCAACTCTGGATATAACGGAATATTTCGCCAGGTCCCTTTTAGTCCGTTACAGCGGGATTTTACTGTACATGTAACCAATGCAGAGTAATACCCATTCTGCACCATAAAAGGCTCATCAGAACAATGAAACGGGAACAGTGTGCAGCTGTGGGCTGCCAGTCTCCAGCCTCCATCCATTTTTCATTTTCTTCTTCTTCGGCCTGCTCTATTGAAACATGTGGTCAGCCGTCGTGCCTCCATGTGGCCAGGCGATCAAAGCTGGACCCGGCCGTAATTGTCCCCCCGCAAAAGCCCCACTCTGCCAGGGATGGGGAGCCCAGCAGGTGGGAGGTACAAGCACAAGAAGGGCTGGGGTGGGGAGAGGAAGGCGAGAGGCCCAGTCTGCCAGAAATAAAGACTTCCTACAGGCTGCTTTCTGACAACGCGGCTGAGTTGGGGGGGGAGAGGGGGGAAGAAAGTGAAGGCTTCACACATTTGGAGGTTTTGAGGAAAGAGAGAGTTCAGCTACAGCAAGAGTGTTCAGTATCTGAGGCAAGTAAAGGGACTGATTAAGAATAACTGAGATGGTAGGGCAGACTGAATGTGTTGGTTTCTGATATTTCATTTGCTATTGTATCAGCACAAACACATGAATTTCACACACACACACATACACACACATACACACACACAGATGTGTAATCACATCTTTGTGGGGACCACTCATTCAATAGGAAAAATGCTAATGTGAACTATGAAAACCTTAAGCCCTACCAAGCCCTATCTATAACCATAAGTAGCTAAACGAAACAGAAGAGTTTTTGAATTTTTAGTTTTTTGATTGCAGTCACAGATTTTTAGAAAACAGATTTTTCCCTTTTGGGGACCATGATTTACTGCAATCCTTTCTCAGATACTTTGATTCGGTGTCTCTGTCATTATAGTACAACCAGATACAGTAAATGGAGAAAAGTATTGGGACACCTGGCCATTACACCTACAGGAACTTTAATGACGTCACATTCTAAATCCATAGGCATCAGTATGGAGCTGGTCCCTGTTTTGCAGCTATAACAGCTGCCACTCTTCTGGGATGATGATTTTGGAGTGTGTCTGGGAATTTTTGCCCATTAATTCAAAACAACTTTTTTTGTGGTCAGGAACTGATGTTGGACCTGAAGGTCTGGCTCACAATCTCTGTTCCAGTTCTTCCCAATGAGAGGCTGAGGTAAGGGCTCTGTGTAGGCCACTCAAGTTCTTTCACACCAAACTCACCCATCCATGTCTTTATGGACCTTGCATTGTGCATTGGGCAGGATTCGTATGCTTTCCGATCAATAACTTTCCATGACTTTTTCCATGACTTCTCCGGGGCTTCAAGCTAAATTTCCAAGAATCGATTCAAAGAAAGATTTTTTGTTCAACCCATTCAGGTAAAGTGTTCGCAGTTGTTATGTTATCATCATCATCTCATGACACCATTACAAATGTATACTCTGTGTAGAGGAACCAGCTGTTATCATGCATTCATCCTTTGGATATGGATCTACCTCCCATTGCATGCAATTTTACAGACATGTATGCTGCCCTCTTGACACATACTATCAAAAAAGTTGCATAGTTTAATTTCCGTCTGGTCTATTGACGAGCTGAACAATTACTAACCACATTAGAGTCTCTTTTCTAGCTATCTCCAGATAGAAAGTAATTAATCTATAATTACTGAGTTGTAAAAAAAAAGTTAGTGCTGAAAGATGAATTATTATGCGTGCCGTTATAATTACCCTAATGTGATACAAGCGCGATATACGCATGACAAACGTAAGAATGAAATAATGTTAACTTGAAGTGTATCCAACAATTTATAGAATGTGTAAACTTGAAATACACATAATAATAATAATAATAATGATAATAATAATAATAATAATGCCATAAACAAATAATGCCACATGGAAACATGTGGGCTGGTCCTTGAGTGTGTGTGGCAGCTGTTAGCATCTGCATGGAATTATAAGATAGAAATGACTTTATTCCTACTGTGTAAGTTTATTTTATGTATTATGTATTGCTTTCAGTAACCTCTTGAATGACAACTTTCTCTCTCTCTCGCTCTCTCTCTCTCTCTCTCTCTCACACACACACACACACACACACACACACATCTTAATTTTCACACTGTCTGTTCCTCCAAATTGAACTTTACATATTCTGTATCTAAAAATCTCTACTAGCTTGTACTCATAACAGAACAATCTTTCTCACAGGTAGCACATTAAGTGTTTATATGTGAAGTGCACTGAGGCATCTCAAAACACCACACACAACTGCACACACAGGCACAATCACGTCTTCCTTTTGCACCGTCTGATATGTGGACTTCATATTATCATTACACATTGTACTCTAGTTAACAATAATTATTATATATAAAAATATTTTGTAGCATTGCCCACAAGACTATACTAAATATATGACACTGACAACACACACACACACCCACACACACACATACATGTTGGGTAAACATATCTTTATGGGGACTGCACATTCATTTCTATGACAACTTTAACCCCTACCCAGCCCTAAGCATAACCATAAGTAACCAAGCAAAATACAAGAGTGTTTGCTTTTTAGTTTTCTCATTGCAGTCACAGATTTTTATTAAATTGAGTTTTCCCTTAATGGAGTTTTCCCCCATAAGGGAAAAAACAGGTATTCATCATGTTGTGGGACATTGTGTCCCCATAAGGTAAGGTATACCCGCTCACCACACACACACACACACACACACACACACTTTTTTTTTGTTTATAGTATCTAATATTTCAACTTTACACATCCTATAATGTGTTAGGTACATTTCAAGATAGCATTTAATTAAATTTTTTTGCGACATTTATAATACAAAGGCCAATATCACGCTTATGTCACGTTATAATGGCATGCATAAATAGCACAACATTTTACAACCTAATGAAAAATGTACACAGATTGTTGCCTTTTACTTAACTTGTTCCAATTTAGATATATTACTCAGCATATCATACAAAACAATGAAACTCTTAGTTGAAATTTACAAATTTTGAGTATCAATGGTTATGAATAGAAGTTGAAATGTTACCATTTGGTAATAAGAAAACAACACAAGAGACACACCACAGCAACCAATATAATGCATTACAGACTGAACGCTTTGCCCTTGAATAGAAAAGTACTAGCGTATAGGTGTATCTGAGTACTGAAAGACCTTTTTAAGAGGTACATTTGTATCCAGACCGGTATAAACATGCGTGTCACCACTGGTATTTTACCTGCTAATTAATCAAGTATTTTAATTACAATGCTTCTTAAGAAACTTTTTATTATTTTGATTTTATTTTTTTGCAGAAAATACCTCTCATATTTCAGGTCTGGAAAATGTGATTTGTTGATTCCAAAATTTTCACAGGATTTTCATGACCGTTTGAACTCTGACTGGGGCACAGTCATGCTGGAACAGAAAAGGGCCTTTCCCCAAATCGTTCCCACAAATTTTGAAGCACAGAATTGTCCAAAATGTCTTGGCATGCTGAAGCATTAAGAGTTTCCTTTACTGAAACTAAGGGGTCCAGTCCAACCCCTGAAAATCAACCCCATACCATAATCCCTCCTCCACCAAACTATACAGCTGGCACAATGCAGTCAGGCAGGTAATGTTCTCCTGGCATCTACCAATCCCAGACTTGTCCATAAGACAGACAGAAGCGTGATTCGTCACTCCACAGAACACGTTTTCACTGCTCCAGAGTCCAGTGGAGGCGTGCTTTATGCCACTCCATCTGACGCTTGGCACTGCATTTGGTGATGTGAGGCTTGCATGCAGCTGCTCAGCCATGGGGAGCCCATTCCATGAAGCTCTCAGCGCACAGTTTTTGTACTGGGGTTAATGCCAGAGGAAGTTTGGAACTCTGCAGTTGAGTCAGAGAGTTGGCAACTTTTAAGTACTATGCACCTCAGCACTCAACTACCCCGCCGTTTTACTTTATGTAGTCTGCAACTTCATGGCTGAGTTCCTGTTGTTCCTAAATGCTTTCAGTTTGCAATAATATCACTTACAGTTGACCGTGGAATATCTAGCAGGGAAGAAATTTTATAAACTGCCAGTTACAGGCACAAGGGTTGTATTTTTTATCATTTTCAATTACCTGCAGTGGATCAGAATGCAGTAGGGATGTCAGGAGAACTGATACTTCAGTAACAAGTCGATACCAAGATTCTTAAAACATGACTGTCCCCATTTTTCTACAGTACGATATGATGCGAGCAGCATATGCTCCAAGTACTCCGGTCCACCTCTTAGCACCTCGGCCCCATATAAAAAGATGTAGAAAAAAATAAGACATATACAGAATATAGCTTATTACTCCGAACCGCTTGTGCTACATTCATAAGCACGGTCTGGTTTAGATCTGCCAGTCACAAAATGCTAAGTCACAAACCGATTTCTAAAAGGTGTTACTTACATGGGTATATATATATTAAAAAAAAGCTTCTGCTGCTATAACTGATTTTGCAGTTTTTGTTATTAAAACATTTTTCTGAGCCTGACAGCGTTTATCCAAAGAGTTAGTGACCTACATTTGCCGCGCTTGGTGACACCATCGCTTCGTCGCCTTTCATTCTCCCATGGCCCATCTAGTTGCCCCAGTCTTGAAAACTGTAAATAAATGTGTAAATAAAAGCCGTACCCGTTTTTCTCTTCTGCTTTCCATTTCTGGCTTAACATCCTATTTTTAGAAAGCAATTCTGTGGATGTGCATCGCACTGTCCTTGTAATGTTAAGTCTCCCTTCATGTATTCCATTTATTATTCCCATATATATATATATATATGTTTCTCGGATGGGGACTGCAATTGTAATGTAATTCATTGATTGTATTTTAAGCACAGAACTGTTTGTTTTAAAAACTTGAAGGCTACATTCCACCATTCTTGCAATGTGACGATATATTGTGCCAGAAATATTTGTGGTAAATGATATTGTCGTTGTTAGGGTCATTTCATGCCACTGATATAATGAGATAATAGCAAACTATTGCAGATCCTTTCAAAGTGCAATGAACTTTTATTTCTTAAAATTCAGACACTGGAATCTGAATGCTCGCTTTCAAATGAAGTACGAACCAGCCCTAAGCTGTGTCTGTGACAGAGCAGACAAGAGGGCAGAAGCAGAGCCACTGAATAAAATATCGGTGACATTCATTCTTATAATCATGTATATAAACACAATTTGCTAATACCAAGGTAAGAAAAAAAATGATGAAGGTCATGGTCATATATTGTGTGACAAGTCGATAAAATTCTAACAGGCCTAGTTAATAGTAGGGCTGGGTTATTTTTAAAAGCCTGTTTTCTGATTCAAATTGATATTCATTTGCATAATTTGATAAGAATTCATAAAATCCTGAGAATTATTTTAATGTGCTTTTTACAGGCTACAGGCTACAGGCTACAGGTGTGAAGCTTTAACCTCGTAAATCTTGCGTGGCCACAGCCTCACACAGCGTGATTTTGCAGACAAAAACAGATAAAACATTGCATGGCAGGAGCTGCTCCACTGAAGGTGCCGTCAAGCCTAAAGGCAGATGTCTGGGTGTTTGTCAGATTTCAGAAGTATGAAGACGGTGACGAGTTGGACAAAAGCAAAGCTGTATGTAAGATGTGCAAAACGGAGTTGAAATATTGTGGAAATACCACGAATCTCCAAAATGGTTTAAGGAGAAATGATCCAGATGTGCAATCTGCAAAAACATTTGATCCAAAACTTATTGGTCATGTTAAATATGTTCATTAACTCTGCTGCTTTGGGGTCAGTTGCACCAGGGTTCCTTGTCAAATTTACAGCATTCGTTCTCTGAGAATCTCTTTCCTATCCAAGCAAAATTGATACTGTAACTGAAATATCCCTGTAATTTGAAAAGCAATTAAAACAGCTGTATTGTATTTTGAAATAGGCAAATTTCAGTAAATAGCAGTCATGTCTGTTTTATTACCTTATATACATTCAAAAAAATATACAAATGTCAATTAGATGGTAATCTGCCTGAGACAAAGAAAAAAAAATCTGTTATCATGGTCATCTGCTTATAGTGATCATTTCCACCCAGACACACATAATCACTATAAACAGTTTCCATTGTAATTTAATTTTATTTGTAAGAAATGCAACTATTTTCTCCTTTTAGGAAACGTGCTTTTTACATTAAAACTAAAATGTCAAGCGATTTCTCCTTTGATTTCAGTTATTCGAAAGATTCAATAAACAGTAACCATATTTTTTTTTAAATCAGATATACAGTCTTTCATTAGGAAGGAAACATCCCAGCTTTAATAGTTGAGCATATTTATAGTGAAAAATTATGGCAAATAAAGCAAAAACAAAATCACAAAAAATTGTACATTAATGGTATTTGAGGTAAAATGTTATTTGGCAGTACTGCAGTCTTCTTTATTACAACAAATTTGTTTTTCAGAAACACTTCATATCCTTCACTGGCGTGTCTTAAGGTGAGTAATCAAAATTGTTATGTTGAAATATTTATTAGTAGATTCTCCATGTGAAAATGCATTTCTGACAACGTTAAAATAAATCCACGCAGCAGACATTTTTCTGACTGTTTAGTATGCAGGGGTGCAAAGAAATATGGGTCACCATTGTAAAGGGAATTACCAGCAGAAAACAGCGGCTGATTTTTAACCATCGGCTGGTACAAATCAGTGCGTCTCTGAAAATATGAAAGAATTAAAGAAGCGCTAAAGAAAACAGGCTACATTCATAGTATGGAGCGAATAAAAAAAAAAAAAAAGAGAGAGAGAGAAAAAACCTGATAAAGCAGTGCAGGATGGGGGGGGGGAGTTCCTCATCGTTCCGTATTCATTGTTGGTGACTAGGGTCCAAAGTGCAACTGCAGCACATTTCCATATCTGTACACACAGTCAAATATTGGTGCTTGCTTTCCCAAGGATATGCTTGGGACTGTGAAATGTCAACAGACACTGGTGAAACCGAACAAGTTTTGGGTGAAATGCGTCTGATTAAATTCAGGGACCAATGGCTCTTTTGGGGATATGCCCAGGCAACGGGTGACGATAATCTTCCGCACAAATGCAAAATCTACACAGCAAATAATAATGATTTATATAATGCTGATGATAATGAATATTAATAAGTTATGCTTTGTTATGTAGTTAGCTAATGTTTTGTAAAAAAGAAACATTACAACTGATGCTAACTGATGCTAACTGAAGAACCAACACATCAGTTGGCATTAGCCTAAATATTCTTCATCAAAAGACATTGTTTAATGAATTCTAAAATGCTACATGCCAGTCATCGTATATATACTCACCGTCTATATGTTGTTTTTAACCAGTAGAAGTGTGGGTTGATTCTCAGGTAGTGCTAAAATGGCACAACCTGACAACCAGCTCCCTGTCAGCACCAGTGCAAGCAGTGACACGGCACTAGTGGAAAAGAGGTAAGAGTAGAATAGAATAGAACGCCTTTGTTATTGCCCAGAAAGCAAGTACAACAAAATCTGACATTCACCTGCCCCACCTCGTTCTTCTACAACAGACACATATATAGAAGACAGCATGGAATTTAAGGAGTGATGCCCACTGACACCTCCCAGAATCCCCCGGGGCTGATCCGCCCAGTGAGTCATCTTCATTTTTGCAGTCATGGTTCTCATAAGTCCAGCTGTTTAGGATTACCAGCACCAAGGATTAACATGGCGCCCTGGCTGCAGCTCCACGGCTGTTGGCCGTTAGAGCCCCATACGAGGGAACGAGGACCCTAACCCTCCTTACCCTGTCCACCGGTCAGAGCAAGCAGCAGCACCTGGGAGAAGGAATCAGAGCACTGTCAGCCGCCATGATGTCAGAGCCATATGATCAGAACAGGAATACACAACAGAGCCAAAACATAAAAACTCAACACATAAGCAACACAGAAAACATAGACACTGTTTATAACATGACATCCAGAACAGGGTCAGTCATCTTTTGTACCCTCAGGCTGTTCATCAAAGACAATCAGAAACTCCTCTTCAAACAAACCGGATTTCAACAAAACCCCAGCCAACTGGATCCAGTTTTTGAAGGCATTCTAATTAATAATGGATTATAATAACTTTAAGACTCAAACTCTGCCAACCCCATAATCTGAAGGTCATGGCCTCATGTCCACATATGGCCACCTCTGATCATACCATGAAAATAAGGAGAATTCCATAAACAAATAATTGCAATTCAGAATTCTGAATGGTTTAGCTGACCATTAACTGTGCAATGCTTTTTAAGTGTGGAGGACTGTAGGAACCAGACGGAAAAGTTCTAATGGAGCTTCTGTATGTGAAAGCGACAAAGACACGTCGCCTCGCTTTAGTGAAGATCCAGCCAAATAAATGAATGAACTTGATGGCAGCAAAGAATCTTAGTGAACATTTGTGGACCCCTTAAATATTATAATGTTAAAATTCAATAGTGTCATGTTTAACAAAGATATAGTTTGCCTAGTCAAACTATTTAAATCAGCCATGTGCACACACACACACACACGCACACGTACTTTTGTACTCAGACTTTGTATTCAAAACTTTTGGGGATTTATAGTTTTTTGATTGCAGTCACAGATTTTATTGAATTAAGACCAAAAAAACAGGTCCCCACAACGTCAAAACAACGGGTTTTTAAATTACACTATGGGGACATTTGGTCCCCACAATGTAATATATGCATAATCCCCCCATCTACATGCACACACACCGACATGCAAGCACAAACATAAAGTCCCTGCATAGGAACATGCATAGCTATTGGAATAGTCCTTTGAATAAGATGTAAAAACATTTTTTGTGAAAGAGTCCCAACCAAAAATGTGCAAAAACGTGCTCCACATTAATCAGACCTTGCCACCTATTTGTATTATTGCTTATCGATGATAGATGAAAGAAGAATCCCAGTCCATTAAAATCAGCATTTCACTGGTGATTAGCAAACAGCACAATTACCCCCCCTCCTTGGCAGCCCTCACATCACCTTCACCCCTGCCTACTTTTCCACATGGTTGAACAGGAAACAGGTCTTTGTCTTACAGCTCTGAAGTCACGCCCACTTTCCACACACTGGAGAGTTTCTCTGGTCACTTTGGCTATTTCTGAGTTTAGGAATTAGCAGGGAAACAGGGGGTAGTGGGGAGGGCGTCTCAGATTCTGAAGAAAGTTATTATTAAGGAGAGTTCAGGAGGGAACACAAACACAGACACAAGCATGCACAACACACTTGCATGGCCCACAAATGCTTTAGACCGCTTGTACCCCCCCGGCAGTCTTTCTTCTTCTTGTCTTTCCTTGACAAATTTCATCTCCAGCTAACCTTGACTGGGACTCAATTAGCCAGGAAAAGATACCACTTTATTTCAAAATGTTTTAAATTGCATGTAGTCAATTTGACAAATCAGCAGTAATTGGGGACCAGTCTTTCGATTTCACATAAATAACACACACCCCTCACGAAATGCATTGCACGAACCACTAATTGACAACGCCGGAGGAGTTCAAGGGGCACCAAGGATGCGACCAAACGAGCAGACGGTACCTTTACAGCCAGAGATAAACAAGGACAGGTACAACAGCAGAGGAACGCCAAACCACAACCTCAACACAAGAATTACAAGAGCAGGATGCAGCGACCCAGGGCCTGTTTACCCAGAGCTCTGCTGAAACGGCGTGAAACTAAACTGAATAAGGCAGTCAAAGGATGTTCACATCTATGATTGTCCAGTACAGCACAGTACAGAAATCCATTGCATCGCATCATCATCAGATGTGTTGAGAAGGTGACTGGCTAACCCTTCCATCTCCAGCCATGGCTGACAAATCAAAAGCTAATTAAACAGGGCCACCAGGCCCAACTTGATAATTTGTTTCAAAACCTTAGCTCCCGAAAAAGCTTCACAGTAATAAAAACTAAAGCTAGACAGCAGTTTACTTCTTTCTTCTGATGCCGTATCCCAGCTTCACCAGCATCCTCCCCCAACTACTGACAATTTTTTGCTATTTTTACTGTTTAGTCATACATTCGGTAGAAAACTTGTATTTTATTATATACTGTGTCTACTGCTGTCAATGCGCCTCTGTCTTATTGTTAATGTTAACGTTCTGTACTGTGAGCACATATTGTTTCCCCAAGTTTCTGTACATCGTGCCGCGTAGTGATGCGCCGATAAGGAAATTTCTAGCCGATACCGACAGCCAGTTATTTTGAAAACTGACACCGATACTGATTGTTTGGGAGATTCTGCATAAATAAGTTTAAAGGGACACTCCCACCCAGATAAATTAAAAAGTAAATAAATTACATTACAAGAATATGAAACAAAAAAATCTGTTTACACAGTAACTGCTACTATCACGTGGAATATAAATAAAATCCCGTACCTTCTCTCTGCTACACATTTCAAGCATTCTGTCACCGCTGTGTTATTAATTGCTGAAAGCCAGTACCCTCAACTACAGGGAAGGGCTGATCATCAAGTGTGATTAACCCCATAATTTTCCGAGTAACATCCTTTCCGATTTTGCGCTGTCCGAAACTGAATTTTCGTTTTGCCATCGAATGTTTGCGTCACCGGCAGAGTGGCGCTATTCAGCAGTCTGCAGCCTTCTTTACAGGAACCGATTTGTTTTTTCTGTTTATTACTAGATCCTCCTTGTGAAAATGCAGCAAAGCAACGTTTATAATACGTTGGCCAATGCAGTCGGTGCATTTGTTGTCCCATGCACTGCTCCCTTCCGTTAAGGTTCTTTATGTACCTGTGTAGATTTAGTGTTGAAAAGGTACCACATGCAACACCATGAATAATCCTGCGCGGCCCTTCCATGGGGTGTTCTCCGAAAGCACTTTCATCCGTGGGCTCGTTCCGCCACAATGTGCTAAGAAGCACTAATAGGGATCCGTCCTGCCCGCGGCCGTCAGACACTACAATCCCTCCTCCAATGTGCTGGTGTACTGCTTGCGTTGTGTCCTGTCGCTGTCTATCTGCAAAACATACTATAAAGTAAGTCGAAGGGGTTTTAGGAATCAGGCGTGCATCTAAAAGCTGATTCCTAAATGGACTGAAATGAACACACACACACACACACACAGACACACAGACACACACAAGCCAAACGTGCACCAGCATTCCCAGTAAAGATGTCTGTCTACTCCAGTAAGAAAAAGGCAGAAAAAGGCCAGGGGATAAGCAAGAAGCAGAGAGAGGGGGCTTTTCATTTCCATGGTGATTCTGAGTAGAAATGGGAATATGCCAAGCATTTCTGGGTGGCTGGAGTGGGCGTGGCCTCCTGAGAGACACTAAACATTAAAGACATTAAATAAACAATGAATACAGATAACCTCTGCTATTTGGTGGGTGCTGAGGGGGTGGGGTCCTAAGGCTCACATGGCCAGACTGTCTAGGGAAGAGGCCATGTTACAGTGGATATCTGTGTTGTTTGAAAACGTGAAGAGATGAAACCGTTTCGGATGCTGGCTTTCTTGATACATGAAGGTCTGCACTTTATGGGTGGACGGCCTGCATACAGAGTTAACAAATGCTCAGGAGACAGACTGATAAGAACATAAGAACATAAGAAATATACAAACGAGAGGAGGCCATTCGGCCCATCAAGCTCGCTTGGGGAGAACT
>JAODKF010000002.1:26564225-26580163 GCA_026779585.1 Mormyrus proboscirostris | reverse complement strand
ATTTGGTTGAACAGCATCCAAACCTGTTAGAAGCTTATAGACCTGGATCATGTCCCCCCTCAGTCTCCTTTGCTTGATGGCTCACCTTGAGCACTAAGGAGCTACAGATGAGGGGAAAGGAACTCTGATTTTTATACCTCAGGACAAACAAACTACAAAAACACGGGTTGTAACTAGGGGCAAACAAAATTAATAATATTTCTACACTGCCTCTCATACTCAATGACACTTTAAAATACATTCAATCCAGCACAAAAACTAAAGAACAGCAGCAACAAAAAATAACCTTACAAACTGGATCATACATCCATTTCAGGAATGTTATAATACATGTTCCTAACTGGAATTTAAAAGTTTGAAACTGATTGTACATCTCGCAGACACTGTGACAGTGCCTTCCGAAGTTTTGGTGCAACAACACAAAATGACCTGTCACTCACAGAAGACAGTCTGCACCTAGGTACCATGATAACATCTGAACCTGAGAAGCTTGTGTTTAGGGACGAAGATGGTCAGGCAGATAGAAAGAGGCAAGTCCATGAACAGCTTTGTAGGTGATAAGTATTACTTTTAGAATCAAATATAAAGTAACTGGCAATGAATATAAATCACCAACAGTGGATTTGTTAAAATATGTAAGAAAATGAGCAGCAGAGTTTTAAACTACGATGATCTGTTGAGATATTTGAAAGGGAAGCCAATAAACAATACATTACAATAGCCAAGGTGGTTAGAGATGAAAGCCTGGATTAGTGGTTCAGTATCAACTAAACTAAGGAAGGGACAGAGCTATAGCAATGCTATGGAGGAGCAAATAATGCAGTCTGAAGCTAACCTGAGAGCTAACATGGGGCTGAAAGGTATGACACTGATAAAAAATTACGCCTAAATTGCAGACTGTTGTTGAGGTTTCTACTGGGAGCCCATTCGCATCAATTTTCATGTCAGGCAGAGCAGAAATGAATGAATTTCAGTTTCATCATAAATTGGACGTCATCCAATGCTTGACTTCATAATAGTCAATTTACATCACAAAAATTTATACTGAAAAACTTGTGGAAAAATACTAAGACTCTCAAATAGGAAAAGCAAGGAAAATGAATCGCAAGCAGCCAGAGAAGCAGCAGAGAATCCACAATCAACATCTGAAATTAACAGGGGGGAGGGGCAAAAAAGACCAAAGAAACCTCGGAATACCCCTTAAAAACTGCCATCAAAGGGAAACAATAAGCCCCCAAGATTAAAAAACGCCATGTAGAGTTTCATTCAGCCGTCATTTTATTTATGATTTCCATCTCCAACACACACTCATACAAACAGCACTGTTGTTCACACTACCTACGTACATGACTTTATGTCACATGTAACTACATACTCCTACGCGATGCAGTTACAATACCTGGAACAGGTCATTCTTTTCCGCCAATAAAGGCAATCATACAAACACAAATAAGTCAGTCCATGCTAGGGGTGGCATTACGGATTATCTGATTACGGATTAAGCCATGGCCTTACCATACAATCATCAACGACTTTCAGTAGTGTAGGGCTGGGGAATATATTGAATTCTCACAGTATATCAATATATTTTCCAAATGAGATTGAAATATGGGATGACAATACCATTTATATCAATATAAAAGTTTTATTGTGTTAAAACCCAATAGAATTCCTTCCTGGTTGAAAGTTACAGGAGCACTTTGGTGGTGACATTGTGCAGACCCCCAGAATTCACAGCTAAAATCAAAATGTTCAGTAAACATCTCATGGGGTAGTTGATGGAGGTGAGGAATAATTGGTACTTGTTTTATTTAGTTTTAAAACACTGCTGAACCGCTGACAGGTTAAAATATCAAAATTTGCATATTTGTTTTGTGGAAGGAACCAACTTGCATTTACAGATGTAAAACACTGCCTATTATTTTCCCCAAATATTTTTCATAGATGTACAACAGTTTCTTAAAGAGGACGTTTAAAATATTTTTTTAAAAAAACACAAGACTGAAAACTAGTTCATTTGACGAAATTCTCACTTTACAGCTAGGTAACCCCATTTCACGTCGGCATTACATTGTGTGGAACAGGATGTTAAACGATTTGGATGTTGAACGAATATAATCCACAGTCACTTAGAAAGTTTACGCTACTTTGCTCTGTCGTAGTGAACGATGCCTTTAATTATACTGTATAAAGTAGTTTAGATACTTTGCATATAGTGCTGTATTTTAAACCCTTTTATAGATTATTAAAGCACAGTGTGAAAACATTTAGTACAGTACAATAATTCTTACACAAACCAACGTTGAAACTGAATTGATTTTTCAATATTGAAAAATTGATGGTGGCAAAACTTTGATTCAATGTTGATATAAAGTGAAACATTGAAGATCAGCGTTGTTTCAGCCATTTTGTCTGATATGGAATCAATGTCATTTCAAGATATGTGTACTATCTGGGAAACCATATTGCCATTTCCGCAGCTCAGCAGCCTCAGTTATGGTAAGATAAGACGTCGGAGGCATGACAGTACTCAAGTCCGACACTTGTTGGTAAATAGTCTTCATTTTTATTTCAGTTCAAGAATTATTTAATTTCAGTTTTATCTTACGGTAATAAAACTTGCCTCAACAAGTTGAACGCGCATTATCACACACTGGCAGTACCAAACAGCGTAGAATAAGCACAGATTTTAGCCTAAACATACTCGTTACAAAACACTTAATGGAGATTCTAAGATATTAACAAGCAGACGACTTTATGACTTTAATGATGTGTAGCTATAAGCAGCTATAAGGACAAAGGATATTAAAAAGTTCTCCGTACTAATGGCAATTTAATAAATATGAATAAACTGCACTTAAGGTGTTTTTGCCTTTTCATGGCAGTCCAGGATTCAGAGTAGCGCTGATGCGTTGCTTCTTCAGGTGGTCGTGCTCTGCACAATGTAAAATCACCTATTTGTTTTGTGATCATTTGAATTACCCACATAAATTACTTAGTGATACTGAAGGAAAACATTTATTATAATGAATGAAAGCTGGTGTTTTTGACAAAGAATCTAATGCCTTGTCCACACTTACACAGGTATTTTTTAAAACGTACTCTCGCACTATATTGATCAACACAGGCGTCGGAATGTGTGTCATGGTTTTCAACTTAGCAGGACTGGCAATTAAGCTTCTGATTGGCTACCATGGCAGTAAGGTTAGATTTATAATGCCGCATGCTCTTGACAGTGCTTTTTAGCGGTTTCATGTGGACTGAAATATTTTAATTGACAATGTTTGTGTGGACAGGGATTTTTTTAAAAACGGGGGAGGAAAAACACCGGTTTAAAAAATACCCGTGTAAGTGCGGATAAGGCATAAAGCTCTGGGGTGCGTTTCCCAAACAACGACGGAAGTTAGCATTAACGATGCATCGTTCTACGTAAATTGGCAGTGTCGTTACCTCCGTAGTTTTGACTATGGTTTCGGGAAACACCTGCGTCGTACTTACATATTTCGAATTACGTAAGTTGTAGTTAGCGACTATGGTTTTGGAAAACACGCACATGACTGATGTCTGCCAGCTGGATAGCTATTTAACTCAAAAGTGCTTCCTTACACAGTTTCAACGTTTTATGTTTACACGAGAAATGAGAGGCAATGCAACAGTTCCAGCACTGATATTCTACCTCATTTGATGGCAATTAAAAAAAAGTTTTGACACCATTTTACTTTTAATTTTTATAAGCAGTGTTTGCATTTTGACTGAAGGGTTGTTTGGACTGCTGCAGTTTGTTTACATTTGTACTTAAAATTTGAGGTCAATTTTATTATGTGACAATACTGGGCAGGCCCCTGAAGAGTTACAAGGTTAAGTTACTTTAGTTATTGTTAAACTAAACCATTAAGTTGTTATGTTATACCTTTACTTAATATTTCCAGTGAAATCACTACCTAGGGTAGTTTTGTGCTTACATTTGACATGCTGTGTCACTATATATAATGCCGTGTTACTGCTTTTGCTCTATAATAATGCAACTGGCATCTTGCGGCAATAGGTTCACAATTGGAATTTAGCCTGTCACGAACGGTAAAGTTCATTGGAAAAGACGGTTGGAAAATGGCCTTCATTTTGTTTGCACTAATAAATGATGCTCCCTGCAAGCTGAAGTCACTGATAAGATGCTGTTCAGTATTTTTGTTCCTATGTCATAAATATCATTACCGCAAATTTCCTTGAAATATCGTGATATAATTTTCAGGCTATATCGCCCATCCCTAGTGACCACTATGTCCAGCATTAAAACACAGATTGTAGTTTTGATTGTGATTTTTCAGGCTATAGCCATTAACGCGAATGGATGTTGATCAAATATACGTTAAACAAGGGAACTGTATTCATAAACTAATCCATGATATGTATACAATGGCTCTAAAGAGCTAAACAGTGTATTTGGAACCGTCTCTGCTTTTTCTCACAAAAGCAGGCCTACACATACAGATCATTGTACACTTCTTTTTGAAACAGCAGTAGCATGCTTTTTATTTAATTACGTTTGCACAAGGTGGTGATTACACATTTTAATCTGAACAGCAACTTTATGCATTAATTACTATTATTATTTTGTAAATTTCCCCATTTTTTGACAGTGCCCCCAAATATTTTTGAAAATTTCTTACATTGTGTCCACAATACTTCTTCAATTACTGCACAGTCATAGATTATACTGAAAACTAAGAACTTTATATGAAATTAGTATAATGCCTGTCATATGGTTCTACTGTGTCCTTCCTGTCATATGTATGCTGTTACCAGAGACTTCAGATCATTCCATCTCCAAAACAGGAATAAGGATACACAATAAAACTCAGCATAGCTTTATGGTGGGCAAGACTCCGGGGACTGTCTAACCCTGCTTTTTCAAAAAATGTACATCACTTTGGATAAAATTACCTGCTAGCTAAATACGATGTAACATAACAGTTGGGCAAATTTCAACCGAACTAGAAAAAAGACAAGATTTCAAATCAATGGACTCAGCAGTCTGATTTTGGAGATCACATAGCATTCAGCAAGAATGAATTAAATCACGATTCCATTTAGCTAGTAGAGAAATCCAATGATGCATTTGCTTACCGATGTTGTGTCTTCATTACCAATTTTTGGGATTGGCTTTAATTTTCTCTGACATCATCCCTTTATTACCCCGTTTAACGCCCAGTCGTCATACCATTTGCTGTTATTTAATGGTCAAAGGGGGACAGGGGAGCTGAAGAGGAGAGAACTTGAGAGAATGTCTGCAATTCCATCGTCTACCAGTAGGGATGCACCAATTGCGATTTTCTTGGCTGATGCCAATTTCTTTGCAAGTCTGACATGCAAATGCCAATTTTTTCCAATTCCAATTTTCTTTTTAAGAACTTTAATTGGCAGCATATATATAAAAAATTGAAAAGTTTGTCTTCAATGCAAAATTTTTAAAATAAAAGAAATTGTTAAACTTTACAATTTACCCAAACTGAAGTTACAGGATCTTCTCTCATTTAAGTCTCAAAATAAAAGTTCTCTGTGACTGGAAAGAGGTACAAATAACAATTAGGCCTTATGGAAAATGAGCTACTATACACCCAACTTCGATATAATTAATTTTACCAAACAAGAGCAGGTGCAACAGATTTAAATAACAAATGTCAGTTACTTATATCATTTTCCAGCATGTTTAAATTCACCAGATACCACGACATGAACCTTTTTTTCACTCCTCTTAAACTCCATTGGTTACAAACCTCCAGATAAAACTGAAGTGTACTATACTCTTCCAAATAATAGGTACAGAGTAATATCATTAATACCAACATCGCATGTTAAGCACATACAATTCTTCCGTTACTGCTAAGCTAGATTAAGATCATAGACATTATAGCACAGGGGGTTAAGGTTTCTCTAAAACAACATTTTTACTGTCATAAGAAAAAAAACCTTCTCTATATTTGCAAGTTAAATGATTATTCCTTATCAAAATTATGTATGATATGTTTAATAATCAGTTTATAGTTTACCTCCGATGTTTCACCATGTTCTCACAGTGGTTCTGCCATGATTTACTCTGGGTTTACCTGCATTACAAATTGCAGTCTTTCTATCGTCTTCACTCACAGTGGAGAACATCCCCACTAACGGCATGTGAGCATGTGGCTGTGAGCCTATTGTCTGCACTGCTGAGCACCAACTGCGGCGCATGCATTAAATGCACTGGTTCGGTATTGGAAATATATGAGACTGACTGGCCAGGCTCTGGTCTAGGCTGAGTGCGCTGAAAATCGGCTGATCAGTGCATCTCTACCACCTCTCAATCCTGGATAAAGCTTATCCAAACGCAGAACCCCTTTCAGAATTACTGTCATCCCACCAGAGATGCAGTGGTTTACATGCACATGCAAAGACATCAGCAGAAACAAACATATTAAAACCTAGATAGCTTTAATCCCTTCAAGGGCAGTACTTGTCAGATTCATTGAAGTGCTAAATAGGACCACTTTGCAAAATTGTAGTGATTGCATATCACCACAGTGACACACGCACACACACACACACACACGCCTCATAAAATAAACAATGCAGGAAGACCAGAGGCCAGAAAACCCACAAACCACTGACATTTATCAGGGAAGGGTCTGAGAGTACAAGCTTACAACAGCCAGTTCCTAGCTTTCCTAAAGATCAGGTGTATCTCCTGTTCATTTACCGGGTGTGAAGCACCGTTAAACAATCCGTAAATCAAACAATGCAGAAAAGTATTTGCATTGGAAAATACCATAAAAATTTCTAATTGGCTGCTTGTGTGTGGACAAGATTGAGGTTCAAATCTCACGGTGGACAAAGGGATTACATTATTGGGCCCTTAGGCGAAGCCTTTTACTCCAGGTGTTCCAAAATGACTGACCATGCTTTTGAGAGTATAAAGTAAATATAAGCAGATGCCTACTGGCTGATAAGCCCTTGTTCAGACAGAGGTTGCAGAATTCTCCGAGGTGAATTACCATTCCACTCAAAATGGAGCAGATAGCAAGTAAGGTAAAAATACAAACAGCTCCAAAGAAATAAATAAATAAAAAAAAAACAAAGTGAAACTTTTCAGTAACAGTCAGGCAGAAATCTACAAAATCAAAGCTCAAATCCAGTCCCTAACACATTCTCTCACCCACACAGGGACATGCCATCTTTCCTTATGACACAGTTACGGCTGTCGAATTATATAAAATTTGCCCGTGTGTCATCTTAAGCATCCAGCTAGAGACCGATCATGCTTACATCTTGTCACTTCGACCGGGAGCCCTTACACCAGCTGCTGAGCTCGTGATCTGTAAGTTACAGTCGGCCCTCCGTCAGGCACCCTTGTTACTCCTGCCCATCACCGCGCACCAAAGGCCCGCTGGTGGGGCAAGGTGGCGATGTGAATCACGAAAGGGCACATTGACCATCTGCTACTCAGCCCAGGGAGCACAGATCCCTGCCACGAGACAGTCGACTTTCAGAAGCAAAGGATTCACTTCATGTTTACAACTCTGGGACTAGCCTGTGGAAAGAATCCCAGAAAAAGAACTATAGTTGTGTGACCAATTTGGAAACCAATAATTAATACATATTTATTCAATTTGGCACTATACACGTCACTGCATAAGGCATGCCTTCAGCAGTTCCTTTGCCTGCTCTCTCTGCACCTTCATGAGTCAGATAGACTGCTTTGGCCCCTGAGGGGATTCCTCACACCACACCCTGGAGGCCAGGAAAGCTGTAAAAGCAAAACCATGTACTCGCTGCTCCTGAGAACAGAGAACGCACAAAAGCCCTGAAGAATGTCAACAGGACAGCTTGCTTTGATTCTGCTCTACAGAAGCAGCAGCTACATCAACCGCACAGACGTCATACATAGCCGGCCTATTTCTGCACAGGGGGGTCTTCGGGATATCGATTTGGCTGCATAATGACACTCGACTAGCGATCATCCCTGTGTCGATTTCGGGAGCTGCGTGGCTTTCAAGGACTTGATACTGCGCACAGAAATGTCTGTTTTCCTTCCAAGCTTTTGGCCGTAATATAAAACACCCCCCTCATAAACCATTCTGGAATGCCAAATGAAACCAAGTGCTGGTAGCACAGCCTCTTTTTAAAGACTGCAGTGTGATTGTCATGTGCAGAAAGGGGGGTCTGGAGCTGTCGTAATGAAGATTAGCTACTAAAGCATTAAAGACCACTAGCTCAGGTTGAGACCCACAATGCCCCACTTAGCATATTGAATATTCTTATTATTACCAAATAAGACACAATCGACTTAATGTGTTATGCTTAAGCCCTTCAAAATAAATTTAAAAAGGAATTTAAGATTGCACAAGCATTTACAGTACTGGGCAAGGGGATATGCTGCATTACAGTATATGAAAATGTTTCATTTCTAAGTACTTAGCAAATAAATGTTCGTCGATATGTAAAAAATGCTATATTCTCACATTAACTCTAATGCAGACCTTCAGCGATTTAAGTGCATGGACCAAAAACATAAAGCCTAAATTTTAATATGCAATTGTTTTATTTGTTGTGACTAATAATTAATACATTTTTTCCCCCATGTGTTTCTATGCAATTTGTATTTTAACGCAATGTGACAGCACTTCATACGTACTCAAAAATAGCCGAAAGTACACCAATTTCAAGCTACTTAGTAAAGTACAAATTCTAAACAATAAACTATTCAATTACAATAATGACAGTTACTTTACTTTGCCCCTGCTCAAGACTCCTGTTTCTGTATATGTGCCCTCTCATAGAAAATACTGTTTATAACAAGTGTAATCATTTTGGAGGGTTATCCAGGCAAGCACTTTATGAGGTTTTGCTCAGTGGGGGGGGGGGGGTCAGAAGGAACAGAGGATGAAGGAGGTGGGGGGTCTGGCTCCCCCCAGCTGAATTCCCTGTTGGATTGAGTGAACCTAAAAAATGTAAACAATAACACTGTGGGTTCTGCCCCGCTTTCTATAAAGAGGTGAAGGTTCCTACTCCTCTCAGTTCTACCACATCTGTCTTCACAAGTTCCAGCTGAAAATAAGGCAACTGGAATGGAGAGGATGAGTGAGATGAAGGTGCAGGGGGCAGACATGGGGTCAGTCTGCTGTTTTTGCAGTGTGGTGGTGTGGCTCAGTGGACTAAAACTCTGTGGCTATGATGATAAGGTCGTTGGTTCAAATCCCACCGTTTGCAACGTGATTTCCCCACTGGGCCCCTGAGTAAGGCCTTTAACCTTAGTTGCTCCGCGGACTGACTGACCCAGTTTCCTCAATTGTGCATTACCTTATATGAAGGCATCTGCTAAATATATAAATAAATAGCACCACTGTGATCAGAATGAAATCAAATATCAGATAAAGCAAGTGTTGGGTCAAGAGGGTCATCCTCCATCTCTCTGATCTCACAACAAGGCAGCTGGTGCTGACATAGATACTTTATTAGTGCTGGTTGTTTTTACTTTGTAGGTGTTTGTATTAGATGGAACTTACAATTTTTAGTGTTACTGCTTCTTTGGGTGTATTTTCGCCAAAAGCCACTATGGACTCGGCGACAGGAAGTGTGCAGGGAGGAGAAAAGCCGCAATCTCCACTTCAGATGTGGTTTCCTAGGTGTTCAGCAGTCTAATGCTCGTCCGTACCACGTACAGGAAAACCCATAAAGCTGACAGACCGAGTCAAAACAAGGCCGGGAAATTTGGACTGATTAAAATTTCCATTGTTCAAAGGGAACCCAGCTCTGTTAACATTTCCTCTGTTTTTTTATGGTGAAATTACATTGTCTTAATTACATTCACAGCGCATACTGTTTGCATTGAATGGTCTCACATAAAATTGCCACAATGTTTAGAGCAGCAGGGGGTGCTGAGGTTATGGAGCCAGACTGGGGTGTTTGGGGGTTACGACCCTGAGGGGCCCCGCGCTTGCATTCTTCAGACAAGGTAGATACCCATTCTTTCTATTAAGATGTCTGGCTGTAGATATATATATATATATATATACATACAGATAAAGGCATGAAACATACACTCTTTGCTATTTAACATGATCTGAATAAAAGCATCTGCTTTACAGATTAAATACCATAAAATGATAAATTAACCTTGTGAATGTGCTGATCTGTAGCATCTGAATCCCGTTTTCCCTGTTCCCCCATTTCCCGAAGGGTCCTGTCTCACCACATCCTGCTCACCGCCCTGTTTGCAGACGCAGCCCTCTATGACTTCTCTTCTGTTCTGTCACCGACCCTTCTGTCAAATTGCGCTCGTTGTCTGAATTTAGCGCTAACAGAGCGGTTCACGTGCATCGGTTTTACTTGAGTTGAGAGTTGCCAGTATACAGTATACATCAAGCTAAATTAATGTTCCGTTGTCCTTCCCATAATATGCCCATGATGACTTTAGCTCATCTGTGCTTATTTGGGAATCTTTACATTGGAAATAAAAACTGTTTTATTTCCTTCTTGAATGTCTTTGCAGATGCCATTGCAATATTGGTCCTTGACTTTACGGGTAGCATTCTGGAATTCATGATTTAGCTTTAAAAGATCTTCATCTTTCCTGATTCACATTCTCTTTTTGGCAATTTCCAGTGTGCCTTCTATAATACACCATGATTTCTTTGTCTTTTTCATTTTCCAGATTCTTACAGATTCTTCTTGGATGACTTATTTGTAACTTTGGTTCTCTATCAAATATATCCAGGTTTGTGATGTTTTTCTTGAAGGGAGTGGATATATTCTTCAGCTCATTTTTTGGAAGTTAGATTCCCTTTCAGCTTGTACATAAATAGTTCCTGATCTGATCCACAATCTGCTTCAGGCCATATCTTTCATATATGAAGTGATCTATTCCATTGTTTGGGACTGAGAATGTAGTCTATTTCAGTGAGCTCCATAGAGAGGTCTTTGAATTCATAGAAGCTGATTAGTCGCACTCCAGCTTAGCTTCTGTGTCCATGTCTATCTTGGCCAAGTGTCTGTCCCACCTTCTCATTTACTACTTTGGCATTTCAGTCTATAATCACTAGGCATATATCTTGCTTGCATTTCATACGGAACCTGTTCACCAAGCCTCTCAGCTTCAGTTGTTGGCCCTCATGCCTGCACAACTGTCTGAGGACGTGTTCTTGAAATTTAGCTGATATCCATCTGTCATTCACATGATTTGTATTAATTTTCAGTCTTTCCAGGGTTTGTGTTGATGATGAAAGCCACACCACTCTCTTCTTTGTCGTCCATTTTCAGCATATATGGGGGGTCCACCTGACTGAAAGTGCCCTGGCCAAATCCGTTTAAGTTAGAAAACTCCTCGAAGCAAACTATTTCTGTCTTTACCAAATTTATCTGTCTTTGGTTCATGTTCCATGCATCCCATGTTGCAATGTTGATTCTTCCTTTGTGGCTTCAAATTTTTATTTTCCACCTTGGCAATATTGGCAGCTTGATATACAAAATGTTTTGACTAACAGTGTCATAAGCACCAGCCATGCTCTAAATGATCCTTAGCTGTTGACCACTGTGACCATTGACCATTGATAGATTCCTGTATAACTTCTGCCCAGTATAGATGGTGAGTTTGTGTCTGACACCTCTGCTGAGATTTGTTTACCGTCAGTCACTTTACTTGAGGGGGCGTAAGTAACTTCATAATTCAATTACTACTCAAGTTCAAATTGTAAACAAATATAGCAACTGCCTGAAATATGTCAACCAATATGATTGATCAATGTTGAACGCATTTGAGATAAGCACTAATATCTAATTTCTGGTCAATTAACACATTAATGAACAGTGTACTGCTGCATTATTTGCGCCCCCCCAAGTAAGTTGTTACCGTTGCTCCAGGCAGCACAGCTTTTAGCTTTCCTGATGCAGGCAGCTGCTTTTCCCTGATAAAGCTCCATTCCTTGATGAGGTGCTGCATTTTACAACATACAAATCTTTACTGCAGACCTGTTCATTTTACTTTATTGTGCTAGATATAACAGACCTTTTTTTCTGTACTTTACTATAATCCTGTAGTGGTCTTATTGCCGTACTGTACTCCTCAGTATAATAGTCTGTGGGTATCTTTATTGTCATGTACTATACTGGTTACTACAGAATTTTTATTGTATTGCAGTTATTTCACTGCACAATTGCTGCAAGCTTCTTAATTATATTTTAATATATGCTTCTGATCTTTAAGAACAATAAAGCGTAAAGCCGCCAACTGAGCTTTCAGATTTTGAAATGCTAAGCTTGTGGGTACTATACTGATTATCGCCATTTTTACACAGTGCAGAGCACAATCTGGCTGGGACTGGGACTGACCAGTTTTATGTGTACAGCAGGAGTAGGACTCACAAGGACTCCCTTCATTTGGAGCTTGTGGTCTTAGACCAGTGTTTCCCAATCCGGTCCTCGGGGACCCACAGTCAGTCCACATTTTTGCTCCCTCCGACCTCCCTGCCAGACAATCCACAATTTTTGATCCTGGGAGGGAATAAAAACATGGACTGTCTGCAGGTCTCCAAGGACCGGAATGAGAAACACTGTCTTAGACCATTAAAGCCAGAATGCCTGATGCCTTTGCCCAGCTGTACGTTTACAGGTGCATTCATATTGTTTACTTTTGCTCAGAAATTCAGCTGTGTGTTAAACAGTTGATTCTTTAATCGCATACAAATTATTCATGCAAACACACCAGTCTTTCTTCTTCCCGCTTTCAGTACATTCTTTCACTCAGTCTCTTTATCATAGCCTTTTCCAGGGTTTTGGCGGCCATGTTTTTGACATTTCTTTGCCTCACCTTATGGTGCCATCAAGCCTGCCGGGCCCCGCCTGGCCCTCTCCTCCTTTGTATCCAATGCACAGCTCCCCACTCCCTCTGGTTCCTTCAAAGGAGGGGCCATAGGGTTGTATCTGACTGTTAGGCATAATTTCAGGGTGCTTCTGGGAGACGGAGACATTCTCATGTCATGGTATAAACCCATAAGTCAATAAACTTCCCTCTGAGTTCTGTTACAAATCCATACGAATTAGCATTTTCCCTGAAATGCATGATCACAGGTGGAGAGTTCAGGTCCAGACAGTACAACTCCAAACCAAGATTTTGTTTCAACCAACCAGTTGAGTACTCTGTGACTGTGACTCTTTTTGCTCAACTGGTTGGTTGAAATAAAATCTTGATTTGAAGTTGTACTGTCTGGACCTGAACTCTCCGCCTCTGTGCATGATTCTGCTGATTATAGTGATATTCCAGCTCATTTTCTAACATGACTCCAGGGTACCATTCAAGGGTACAGTTCTCCCGAACAAAATCTGAGATCAATGTGAAGAGTATGTTTAAACTGCAGAAAAATGTTCTGAGATTTTGTAGGATGAAACATGAGAGAGTCATTGTAATGGGATTCATTGAGGGAATTTTGGCAGAGTGTTGAATCGGCGTGAGGGCAGAAATGACACACACCTACAAGCAGTGGTCGTGATTTGGACCGGAGTCCGCCGGTTGAGTACTGCTGATATGGAAGGTGTATTTTCCTTTATGTGAGTGAAATTACATAGAATGAATTATGGGGATGGTGGGAGGCGTGGGGGGGGGGGGGGTGTTTTTTTTAAAGCGCATGGTTTTCATATATTTTTCCCATGGGGGGGGTGGCATCCACATGCATCCCATTAAAACTGCAGCCCTGCCTATGGGAGAGCTGGGTGCCACAGTGGAGTGTGTCTCCATCCCCCCATCCTGTTCACAGTGTGGGTCCAGTAAATACGCTGGCTCCACATAGACCACAGGCAGGCAGTCTGCCTGTCTCTCCTTAATCTTCAGTCACAAGCCATAATCACAACAATCGCAGCACCGTGCCTCTTGACCTGCAAGAGATAATTAACCACCTCCCAAGGCTCCACAATGTCAGATTGCCCAGTCTGTAGCCCGACCCTCAGTCGATCATAGCCTCTGGCAGAAACCTTTCGAAGGACCTAAATTCATGCAGGAACAGCTGATCAGACATCTCTCCTCTCTGAGACAGCAGTACCTGGTTTACTGCTTAGGGAATGCCACAAGATACGTGTTTTAGGTTCATTGTGAAAATGATTCACTCATCCTGCATGCTACTGATCCAGTAGAGGGTCATGGTGGGAAGCTGTGGGTCGTTAGTGTAGGAACGCTGATGTGTGAATTTCACCTGGGCAATGCAGGTCTTGTTGAATGTTTCACAAAATCTGCACAGGTCCTACTTCAAAACATTGAGCACACAATAGGATTAAGCTGCTCTTTAACCCTAACCTCTCATACCTTCTCTCTATTCTGCATTAATACAGCGATCGCTAGCCATAATGTACTTCACCTCCCCCCCCCCCACATAGGTATGCCAGATTTATTGCCTGTAGTACCTTCTGACAGCCACTGGTGCTGCTGCTGTGTTACCTTTGCCAGGGGAGGATGTAGCTGTACAGTGAGGCTTGTATTCAGTGCATTTCTATGGGACTACATTGTTTTCTTTTTCAAAAACAAGGTTTTTAACAATATTAACTTCAAAATGATTTTTCCAGTGTTTTATTATAGGGGAAAAAAATCTGCACCCATTATCAATACTCAAATTGGCAAGCGTTAATTGAGCTTTGCACTGAACAAGAGTTAACTAAATGCATATATAATGAGCTGTAATGTCCTGCCGCGTGAAGCCAGGACACACTCCTTAACTGCTATAACTCTGGAATGGCTAATGATTAATTAGCTTCTGACATTAAATGGAGAAAAGGTCAGGCCAGCTTCCTGGGTCGTCCCTTGGGTACTAACAAGGCTCACTGAGACACTGGAAAATAAATCTAACTCTGACATCTGGTGACGAGAAACAAAACTGCAACTAACAGGCAAAGTGAACAGTTTGTAAATCGCTGGTTTTAGCTTTAATTGCATCTTATTTAAAATAATGTGATAAGTTGTGGGATTCCACCATCCTGCTAAATTAGATACTAGTTTGAAGTATATATAACTCAGCTGCTGCTCTTAATTATGTAAAGTAAAAGATGTGGATGACATGGGTACACGACACAAGCTTATTAATTCAGTATAGCACAGACATTCATGATGGTGTTGCAGGTGCTATATAGACACATTCAAATCCAGCATATTCTATTTCCCATCCTGGAACATTAGACCTGAAACATTCCCCACCACAGTCCATAATAACACTGATATTGCACATTCATCCAGCACCATCCGCTGACATACCGGAATTACCATAGCAACGTTCCCAACGCTGCTCTTTTCATACATGTGGCTTTTTTTCCTTCCTCCTTTTGACATTCAAAAAGATAAATGAATGTTCATGTTCTTACCCACATTTCAGAATGGTCACCGATGCTTCAGATCTTAGAGCTGGAAATAAGGCAGCAAGAAAATGTAAATGAGTGCAGCCGATGCGAAACTAGGACTGGAGGGAACTGAAAGAAGAGTGAAGTCAAACAAGCAGCTAATGGCATGACAGGGGCCTGTGGGGAGGCTGCTGTTGGTCCTGGCCAATGTGGGCCTCTCCATACTGCTCACCCTGCTTCAGGTCGGCCTGTCTCAGTGCCCCCACCCAGACTGTGAGAGAAGGGGGGGCCCACGCCAGCCTGACACACAATGGCACACCTGGTAGTGCTGTTCAGAAATGAATCTTACAGCCTGGGGGAAACATCCTCTCGCAATTATTAAAAAATCCATTCATCAGAGCAGCAATCCTGAAATAAACACAGGAACGCAACATCCTTCACAGCTCCATATTTTTGGAGACTTTCTGTTAACTGTTTTAAAGCAATTGACAATTTAAGTAACCGTTAATTTGATGGACATCAAATTAATTTATTATCATTTCAAAATGAAAAATATGCACTAAAAATGAATCAATTCCTTTTTACTATATATA
>JAODKF010000002.1:26533747-26556002 GCA_026779585.1 Mormyrus proboscirostris | reverse complement strand
AAATATTAACGAGTTGTATCATGACACCCAAAAGTTAGTAATCTGTATAAATTTGCCGCATCCTTGTTTATTAAATGTCGCATTATAAACTGCTAAAAGTACCATCACACCTCAGACGTCTACCTTGTGGCTGCTGAGCTGTCCCTCTCTTCACCGCCACTTCAGTGCTTAGCGCTTCCGTGATTAGCTCCGCTAACCGAATTTAATAAGCATAAGGGTTCAAACAACTTAAACAGATTGCTAACTTTTAGATGTCACAATATGCCTCTCACCTCTCATTAGGGTCTCTACGTCTCCAGACGTACTACTGATCTGCTTACCAGATTGTGGGCATAAGTAAACATCCGTATAGTATAAAAAAAAAAAAAAAAAAAGCTGGTGTCCGGACAAAATGTTTACACCCATCATCTAAAGCCCTGGTGATTTCTGTGTATGCGCCACACAATTGTGATGTGATATCGTGTAGTCCTGTCTGTGACATGGGTTTCAAAAAGATTCAGGGTTGACATGCAAACAGCAGGAACACGTCAAGGGAAACGACAGCACCACATGCTGAATATCTGGTGATGTGCCACATTTTATGGCACAGACTTTGGATTGGCTATGATGCCAAGGCGGCCATTTCACACACACACACTTCAGCTCTCTAAAGCTACACTCAAGCTACCCATGAATGGGAAACAACCTATTTAAGTGCCAGGAGGGACAATGTTGCCATAACGATGTAATCAGGGATTTCAAGATTCGCATGTAACCCATGGCAACAAATATATTCATCAAAGCACTTCTATTAATAAAGCAGATTTGCAGAGTCTTTAAATATGCCCAACTTACAGCTAATTGTCTAAATTTAGTGCATCACCATCTTAGCTGCCAGCTTGTGCACCATGCACATACTTCACCTCAGCCACCAGCCGTGAAACAGGCTTTAAAAGGTGGCAGTGCGGCTCCCAGCTATGCAGGCAGATAAAGGGCCGCAAATGTAAACACAGATTAGGTGGATAACAGCTGAATGATGATGCTGTTAATGAGACAACTGCAGCTTCTGAATTCCATTTCTTTAAACTTTGGATTAAATAGCGCAGCTGCTGGGGGCAGGAGGCAAAAGCTTGGTACTAATGCTGTGTGCGGAGTCAGAAATTTCAGCTGGAACACCTCCTGAAGTCAGAATTCAGAAGAATCTAGACAAGCTCAGAATTCAAGACGGCTGTGCCCTTTATCGACAGAAGTTAAAGCTGTAATTTTATACTGTTTATCAGCACTTATGTCTTTATTTGTGCTCATTAAATCGGTCGTACACACAGTTCTGTCCAACCGCTATCTGTGGGTGTGTTATGGTGTTTTTATGTGCAAAATGCCATGTAATGAGTTGATAACTGATATTGCTGACAATGGCTAACAATGAACCAACCCAGCTAGAACTGGGACCTGTTTCACAATGCAGGATTTCTTGCTTAGCTGGATAACTGGTCAGATTTAATCTAGTCTGGGCTAAATTTAAGTGAAACTAGGATAACTTAAATCCGACAAATTATCCACCTAAGCAAGAAATCCGGAATTTTGAAACGGGTCCCTGGTATTGCTAAATGGCTTCCCGACTTGCTGTACTAGAATGTGGTTAACTCAGGTCTGGTGTCATTCCCAGCTCCAACTTCCAGCCTCCAAGGAAAATGGAACGCAGCATGATAGTGTGTTAGGTGACACTTCCAGGAAATGAACCATCCTGTCCTTACACTGTCAAAGCAGACCCGGGAGAGCCGTTAATCACCTTGCAGCTTCCTGAATAGCTCAAAAGCCTCCTTGTTTGCGTTCAAATAAACCGATCCAATACGTGTCAGAAAAGGCAACCAGAACAGTAGTGTTTCAACAAGAAAGCATGCATGCACCATTTAAAGTATTCAAAGCCAACAACATAAAGGCTACAGGGTTGAGACGGGTCAAAATATAGTAAATAAACAAAAAAAAAAAAAACAGGATGCCAGGAGATCTATCAGCATAATCTTTCAGTGACCCTGTTTATCCAATAAGGAACATGTGGCAATTTTATCACCAGTCTTCTCCAATCAAGCAGACTAGAGGAATCCCATGGGAAGCCCCTCCCACTAAACCATCCAGATACACCTAAGGCAGGCCTGGGATCAGGGAATCCTGCTCTTTGGAGTCAAAGGAAAACAGACTTACCTGTGAAGAGGAAGAAAATGAGCACCATAATCATGGTGTACCCAAAGTAAAGTATGGTGCTGGCCATGCCTATGATCTGCAGCTTGGAGAAAAAGTAGTGCACAGCATACACCAGCAGGTAGAAGGCCGTGAAGCTGCTGGTCAGGAAGGAACGCCACCACCAATGGTAGTCCTGGAGGTAGCGAAGGGGGCGGGGTCAGAAGCTGAGTGACAGATATACCTTCACATACAGCCAATTAGGGTACAGGGATGCTTTCTATATACAGCAACCCAGTGTGTGAAAATGCTTTTATGCCAGTCACAGCAAAATTAGTCATCACTTTAAATGCTGCCAGCATTTTAATAGGTTTTTCATTCAAGACTTATACTTCCAGGGTTGGCTGTTCAGGTTTTTCTGGTGACACATTGCTACACATCAGTCCACTCTCAGAAATCTCACTGGCATAACCCCTCGGCCCCCCCAGCAGTGTTCGCTTCCAAGCTGTCTATGGGTCGCTTTTTGCTACCGCTAATTCATTTGCGCAAATAACATTTATTTGAACTTGCAGTAATTTAAGAAGCATGGCGAATCATCAAAGTCAGTCAGAATCACCTTGGAAGGGTGCCCACCTAAATTCATGTCAGGAGGGACACTATGAACTACTTCTGGTTTTACAAACTACTTTAAAACTGTAAGGCTCCTGTGTTCGGCTAAATTTTTTTGGTTCGTCTTGTACTAGTTTGTTTCCTTGATTGAAAGACTCATCCAGCCGTTTTATATTAACATTAGTGATACGCATGACTGTAGGACACTAACCAATCAGCACGCAGCAAGAACTCAATGCTTAAGTGAAATCTGGGTCCTTTTAACTGAAACGGCAGTTTACAAACCCTGTCCTTGCTCATAGTGTCCCCCCTGACATGGATGAGGTGGTCACCCTATTCTGGGTAGGTCGTAGTCCATTCTGATGAAAGGCAGACCTGCCTCTGTACTAACTCAATGCCAGGATAAAACCACCAGCCAGATTTAGGGGATCCTCCCCCAAGCATTTCAATACATTAGACCAAAGCTACCCGGTTTAAAAATGTTAACTGTACTGAATTCAAAATAACATGTCCGACAGCCGGTTTTTATTCAGCATCCGTCTCACCTCTGCACATAGGTGGAAATAACACAGAAGCATGGTGGCCTCTGAGCAGGTAATGAGCAAGATGATGAAGACCAGGAAGAGGAAGCCAAACATGTAGTACATCTGGTGGGACCTGTATCAAGAAAAAAAATAAATCAGGCGTGTAGCAAAACACGCAGACTCGCCGTTTCAGGCAGCCGGGCAGACTGGTTACCAGATGCTGTTGAGGATAAAGAAGAGCTGGATGAAAATACAGCCAAATGGTAGGATGCCTCCCATGACGATCCCAGGGAGGGGTTTTGTGAAGAAGGACTGCTCTGGGATCTGACGAGGGATCTGATTGGTCCTCACTGGGTGCTCAATAGCCTATAGGGGAAAGGGGACCATTCAGGCAAAAAGCACAAGAGGCATGCTACAGTACTCAGACTTATTTTTAATCTAAGGATCCCAAGTCTAGAAAAACATTTAGGCCCCCTGCACAGGTTATGATATGGCTTTGGTTGTATTTGTTCTGCATTGATGACAAATACTGCAAATGTTTATATTGATTAACATTTTAATTCCAACCTAGAACAGGATCCGAGACCTCCGGCACGGAGTTGAAATGTTTACCCTTTGCTGGATCAAATCAGCTGTTCAGCAAGATACTTAAAGAATTGCTCTCATAAACGATAGAACTCTGTACCACTGCAAGGAGTGCAAACAGCTTTGAATCTGCTGTGTGCGATCAGGTCAGCGCTTTGCTATGAGGGCTTAAATCTTAAGGGTGAGAGGCGAACCTTCTTCTTGAAGCCAAAGTATGCACCGGCAAAGGTGAGGGGGACGGAGATGCCAAACCAGAGTGCCAGGATGGCCACCAGGGTGCCGAACGGGATGGCAGCTGAGGAACCTTCCACCCACAGGATCAGATTCATGATGAAGAAGTCAGCAAACACGATGCTGGAAGAAAGCGGGAGACACAGGAACCACAGAACTTCAACCACCTGGATGCTAAAGAGCCTGAAAGTGACAGGCCTGCCTGAGCTAGAACCTGAAAGAACTTAACACATACAAGAGAGCGTCTGATGAAGAGGTGAACAGACTGGCAAGTACTGCACAAAGCACGACTCAGAATTCCAAGATACGCAATTTTAACATACCCAGGACAAAGTAGCGCTGTTAGTAGAACATTCGTCTTCCATTTTTCGCCACCAAATGCTATTAAAAAAAACATTTATACAGACAAACATCAGTTATAATTCAGCTATCACTGAACATTCTTATGGAAAAATGTACTGTAGATGGCACTGGAAGCAGCTCCAGTGCAGCTCCAGGGGAATTCTACTCACTCTTGTACATGCGGGCTGAGACGTAGCCTGCGGGGGTGCCTAGGAGGACCCAGAGGACCACAGCGCAGGTCATTAGGGCTCCGCGATTGGCAGGGGACAGGAAACCCAGGCAGGCGAGAACTAGGGGCAGAAAAGTGAGCATCAAGGACGCTGCTCCGCACAGTGACAACTTATTTTAGAAACACTGATCTGAACTCTGCTGCTCAGACAAATAAGCTTACGATCTCCAAGCCAAGTAAAATGGTGCTAGGTTTCGCATGTGTGACTCACATAGGGTGATGAAGGTCATGATGAAGATCTGAGTGCCCTGCCCAAGGAAGATGGAGAGCAGCATGCCCCTTCTGGGAGGTCGGAACACATCTCCATGCACCTGCTTCCAGCCCGACTCCTCCTGCGCGTCCTCCTGCGCGATACAGAACAGCGTGAAGTGCATCACCACACCACATCAGGCAAGGACAAGCTGCCAAGCACCAGCACCTGTCCAACGCCAAACCAGATGACCTCATACTACTAACAATCCGACCTACACAAGTAGGTTTGAAAGGAAAGAATTTTTGTTACTAGCGAACTAGTGGGCTGGTTTTTTTTTTTTTTTTTAAATTTGCCCTTTGTCTAAATTACTCGCCACATTCGTGTGGCTGAGCTTAATTTACAGCTTCATGATCTTAGAACCTTTGCTTAAACAATTTTAATGAGCTTAAAAAAAAAAAAAAAAAAAAAAAAAAAAAAAAAAAGCCACCTTTAAATCATTAGTGTCACGTTACTTTGGGCGGTATAACAGAAGTCACTCTAGTGACTGTTTAGTGTGGCATCTCGGGCAGTAACCATGCAATAAGACGGTCACAGGTAATGCCACAGGTCCGGCAAGCCAACGTCAGGCAGAGCACAGGATTCTTGTCCGCTACAATAATTAAGCACAAGACACATAGGTGAGAGAGGGCTGGGGTTTTGGCATTGCCTTGGCAAGCTTGCCTGCGAATGTCCTCTGCATAGCACGGCAGCACTTTCTTTTAACCACTCGCAAAGTGTTTCAGCGAATTATTCCATTAGAATGCAACATGCTAAGTAAGCCCAAGTATAATTCGAAGATTCACCAAAGTCTCACACAGGGTTATTTGGTGTTAGCAGAATTCATGTGTGCTAACAAAAGATAGCACACAAAGACACTGACCACAAACCCATTAACTGAAATATAATGAGCACTCCCCAGTTCAGGGTGTGTGTCTGGGCACCACTCATCCACAACAAGAGGGGGACACCTGCCTGGTCCACCTGGTTATAGCGGGCGATGTCTTTATGCAAGGTCCTCAGCATGATCATGGCCACCATACCGGAGAGGAAAAGCACGATGACCAGGGAGTTCATGATGCTGAACAAGGGGCAGAGACAGACACACACAGACACACACAAACCCACGTAAAGAGATTGTGTAATCTGATAAACATAAGCTCCCCTTGATTGAAACAGTAAAGTGATTTGTTTACCATATAGACAGACATTTAAGTCCAAATATGTGTGGGGTTTAAGGTTAGACCAGCTGGGAGGGAGCAAAAATGTGCACTGCAATGCAGCACATGCTCACCCATGTCAATGATCACTGTCCACTGCATGCCAACTGGTGAATCACTGCTTAGGCTCTCGGAAGCCCCCCCTCCCCCAAACACTACACTACTCTGCTGAAGAATACCGACCTGAGCGGACCTCACAGAAGAAGCAGAACTCACCTAAACCACTGGATGTTTGTGTGAGGCATGGACACCAGAATGTAGTCCCATCTGGATGCCCACTTGATGCTGTTGTTTTCCTGATGGTATAGAAAGAAAAAGACCTTTATAACATACTGCACACCAAACCCAAAACATACACTTAAATACACACACATATCCAAAAAAGACCTGAGGTTATATCAAATATCCCAGACAGGTGAGGTTTACGGTCCTGAGGCATAGGGTCCAAGACCTGCCACAGCCACCCACCTCAAACTTCACGGAGTACGTGTAGGTGATCTTTGCGTTGCTGTTCGGGTCTCCTGATATGCTCATGGGCTCCCCATCACACACAGGCTTATTTTCGTCTTCATGCTTGTAACTGCCAACAAGATCGTGCCAAGAGGTTACGGTGTGTGAATCTTTTCATAGTCTGTGCCTTGCTCTCACTGTATGTTGATAATGAGCGGAACAATTTAAAAAATAAAAGTAAAATTGTGCCAGCCCCCAGAAAGCCTTTGGCATCTGTCCCCAGAGCCATGAAAAATCTTCAGATCACAAGTACAACTCATAAGCACCAGGCAACCTAATGTTTAGGTTTGGGATTTTAAAAATAAACTGCCTTTTCACTGCCTGCCTATTATCGCTTGTGAGTTTGTCTTGTCTTATTTTACCGTTTTATTTATTGACATCTATTCTTTAACATTTATGCTTTTCGTACTATTTTTCTTCATGTTATGCATTTCCCATTTCAGCACAAAACTTGAAAAAGGTAGAAAAAGCATTTCACTGCACACATGTATAGTGGTGCCGCCTATGTGGTAAATCAAACTTAAGAATCGAGGTCAAACTAATATTCAGTGAATGATCAGGTCTTACAAACTCACACACGCAGACAGACACACGAGATGTGGTGTGAATCTCACCTCTAACCCCCTCCCTCTAGAAACAGACTTATTGTGATTTAGTAGGGTCTATGGTGTAATTGGTGTGAAGGGCCTTGCTGATGGACCCGCCGTGATTTGAACTAGCGCTCTTCCAAATATGGGCACAGAGACCCAATCCACAGAGCCACACACTGATGGTATGTAAACACACAGGAAGAGCTTTACCTTCTGGGCTCCAGCGTTGCTGCCACGAGCCTGGCTCCCCTCCAGCCCTCTTTGTCACCACTGTGATAGGTGATGGTGATGTCAACATGATTGAACATATAGAAGGTGTTCTTCCCATTGAACTGTGCCTATGAGGCAGAAAGTAAGCGTTACGCAAGCGAACAAAACCTCAGCTGGGCCAATGAGAGCACACAAAACCTCAGCTGGGCCAATGAGAGCACACAAAACCTCAGCTGGGCCAATCAGAGAACACACATTGCTGGGTATCCGGGTGGAAAATGTACCGTTGTCTCTTTTTTGATCTGTTCTGGGTAGAGCGGTCATAATTACTTGATTGAATTAGATTGCTTGGTTATTTAAAACACATTGATTCAAATTTTCCTTGTTGATTACTTGGAAATATTGCAGAAGACGCCACATAGAGGACGAGGGTCCAAAAATGCGAAAAAAAATTATGTGGAAGCACTACATCCTAAACATGCATGAAAATACAGTTGTCTGTCAGTACTTCAAAGCAAAAAGTTTAAATATCACTACAGTCCAACCGGAATGCAAGTAAACCCTAGAAGACATTCAGGTTCAACCAGAAACTGGTGAAATGTGAAACTGGCCTTTGTGATTTGTGCCATTTAGCCCCTGGGAGCAGCCTAGTCAGCCATCATTCTCACTTAAATTATTTGGCTTAATTTACTTTGAGATTCCTGTGTTAAAATATCGGCTGGCAGAACGATGGTTAGCCCCATCTTACACAATACAGCCCATAAAAATCATACTATACTAATTATTTTTTGTCAATGTATTGCGTTTAGGGCTGAACGATATTGGATAAAATTCACCTTGTGCTATTTTAAGTTTTTGTGATATTTAGCAGTTGGAAAATGAAGTATATAGCCAGATACAACTTATATACCACTCTGTCAAATACCTTGGTAGTTTTGCCATGAGTTGTTCCAGACAGACAAAGCAATGCCTACAAGTCTCTTGCTTTTGTTCAGTATTGTTTCTATGGAATCTAAAATATTTCCACACAGTGGAAGACAAATGTCTTTTCATGACCAGTTCTTGTCCTTTTCTTCACCTCCCGTCTCATTCCAACAAACGCACCACACGGTCTCCGAGTGATTTCCACACCCAAGATGAAAATCATGAGTGTTTCAAGAGCTCCTGCTAATGGAGTGGCTGCCAACTACAGACTGATTACATGTTAATAAACAACAGTGAAAAGGAACCATCATTAAAATCGCAAAGCTTGCCGAGTTTTGTTTCCTATAAGAGTCAAAATGTTTTTATCATAACATGTGGATGGTTTGACCCCAAGCCAGACGACTATCGAACGACACACATCAAGTAAGCCCAGTGATAATATCGCGTCGCTATCACTGCACACCACAGCTTTGTGTGTGTGAAGTTTGCACGCTCTCCCTGTGTGCGTGTGGCTTTTCGGCGAATCCTCTGCCGTCCTTCCACTGTACAAAAACATGCAACTTGAGTGTCTAAACTGACTGTGTGTGACCGAGTGTGCACCCTGAAATTATATATATATATAGACGACTACTTAGTAAATCGTCAGATTAAATCAGTAGATCACTCGAATACACAATAGTATTGTGGTACAGTGGTTAGCACTGTTACCTCACAGCAAGAAGGGTCCTGGGTTCGATCCCAGGTCCTTTCTGTGTGGAGTTCTCATGCTCTCCCCGTGTTTGCCCCGGGGGCTCTGGTTTCCTCCCACACTCCAAAAAGTGTGCAGGATAGGTTGATTGGCATGTCGAAATAAGACATGTGCGAGTGTGTGCGCCCTGAGGTGTGTTGGTTCCCTCCTGTGCTCGTTGCTCTTGGGATAAGCAGTCACGATAATGGGTTGGTGGGTTATAATCAATGGTGAAGCCCTGGTTTTGGGGGCACAGAGAACTGCTTGAGTCTGATGGCTGACAACCAAACAGGATTGAAGTAAAAACCCTAAGGGAACATTTCCTGCACTTTATTATTCATATGCTCCCTGGGGTGACCCCAGGGCAGCCGATAAGGGAGAGAAAGGGGAAGACTTTTAGAGGCCTGGACACTAGGGGGAGTGCGTGAGTGTGAATAACGGTAGCTCTGGATTGGAGAAGGGGGGGGACTCATTGGGTGTGTTATCACATAGAGGTACCTAACGATAGGTCCTATGCAGGGTTTCAACCTGATAACAATAGCAGGGAACAATAGCAGACGGCATCGCAGACAACAGTTACAGCACAAGGACGCAACCCGGGCTGAATGTCACTAGGGAAACATTGGTGATATACTGCTGCCAGAGTCTTGTCCCACCCTGTCCCTCTCCTCCAGATCCCTTCTCCTGGGTTCTACTGAGAGGATGGAGGAACCAATGTCTGAAGGTTCCAAGCTTTCCTTGTCCATCCCCAGTCCATAAGTTTCATCCAAAAAAAAAAAAAAAAAAAAAACCCCTACACCCAAACAGTCAATGCATATTACCTTACACATTTTTATAATCATTCCTTACTGTAAGCAGTTAAGTCAATTGACTAACTTCTTATGAATGCATGTTTTCTGGCTTCTCTTGTTCAGATACGTGGGCTGACTGCAGTAGCAAAACAGCGCATAAACCAGCTGACACATAAACCACACAACCAGGATCCACTAAAAAAATCTGCATACCAGCAGGTCCTGATAAAGTTCCTGGTACAAATCATAACACTCAGCTGCTGCAAAAGCTATGGTAACAGCATAATCCAATTCCAGATGGAAGCATCCAGCTATAGAAGCCCCTTCACTGGCTTTCATACTTTAAACAAACGGCACAACCTGGCAACTGTTGATATATTAGGGGCACAAGCTATTGACCAGGATAGAAGTCTATTACTTACACTGATGACACAAGCGTCTTTTGGATGCCCGTTTCCATCCACAAAGCAGCCAATGGGAAAGCCAGGGTTGCAATACTTCTGACCATCCTCCACATTGTAGCACCAGGTGACAGGCATATTGTCCACAATCCTGTGCAAATGCAATACATGTGAATGAGACTCTGCATGGAAACATAGTATATTCACCAATGATGCTGAAATGCATGGCACAGGTCCCCGACGCCCTTGCTATCACAGGGACAGTGCCCTAACCCGCTGAGCCACATACCACACCCCCCCACCCGCCCCATGAAAATCCAATATATTACGACATACTCCAGATTAACAGGAAGACTCACCAATGGTGTTGGTAATTCAGCTGTATTCCTTTCTTAAGGAAATCCAGTTTGCTTTTTTCTTCTGGTTTGCTCACATCATAAGACTTGGTACACACCTTCTCACAGTCTTTCTTTTCCGAGAATGAAAACTGGAAACACAAGACCCACAAGCATTTCAGTGATTATAAAATGCATATTCAGAGCATTGGAAAACCAACAAAATGCTTATAGCAAAAAAATCCTTTAAAAGAGCAGAGATGTATGGTCGATATAGAGGAATGGAGGGAACAGCTGATATGAACAAAGACCAGTGACTAAAGCATCCAGAGACGAGTCCATCACCAAAAAGGAAGCTGGAAGTTAACTGCCAATAGTGACATAAGGGAAACAGAAATATTTTAATTACAACTTAAAAGAGCATTCCTTTAAAAATTGATCAATGAGCATCTCTCTAGAAAAAGGAACATGCAATCACTGTCTCGTTGCAGCAAAGAACCTGCTGCTGCAAGAAGAGTTAATTGACACAGCATGTTAGCAAATTTTACTACCTTGTATGGGGAGGTCTCGATTCTCTCCCCGAACAACACCTGCCCGAGATTTTCCGACGGTCTTCTTTCTTGAGCATCTTGACAGAAGTCGAAGCTTTACAACATACAGAAAGCTTAGTCATTTATTTTGTTAAACTTACAAATTAGACATAAAAAATCCGTTTAAAATTGCACAAAATAGCAGAGCTACTAAGGAAATACGACTTCTACTTACACATCATACTCATAGGGCAGCACAGACTCGACGGAGTCCAGGCGATTCACGAACAGCTGAATCTCTCGCTACAATTAGCACACAGAAGACGATTAATATGACGACCATGATATCAAAATACAAGTATACCAATCTGACCAACATATGTCCATCTATCGGGACAAAATGTTATCATTAAAAAATAGCAAACGTTACAAATATAAATAACACAAACATGTCTAGCGAAAGCAGAAAAACTTTGGTTAGCTGGTTGGTGTCAGATTTTCAATTCGAGAGTCTGCACAAACATGTACAAGTATGCAAATCACCCCACACGCTATGTGGCTAATTTTAGGTTTATAATGGAACAATATAGATTTGCGTAAGACTTCTCGCATGAGCGTGAAATCTTGATAATCAAGGCAGATGCGTGAGAGCTGACAACCCTGATACAAATACCTAGACACACAAATAAGATGATATATGTGCAAACTAACAAATAATAGGTTTCGAAAACATGGGAAAAAAAACACTAAACACTTAAACAAAATGCCGAAATGTCAAGAAATTAAATTTAGGCTGTATGACAGCAGTTAGGAGAATACGAGGGGGTTCGTTTACACAGTGTTTGCGGTTATTACGGAACAGAAAACGGCAAAGAGGGTTGTATGTATCCAGGTTGCCAACAAGAAGTGATGCATTCAGGTGAATGGCCGACGAGGTCAGGTGTTTTACCTTGCAGTCGTCCGACTCCTCTTGGCAGAAACTCACCGGAGCCAAACCCGGAAGATAGAAGCCGAAGCAGCAGCTCAGGGTCAAAAAAGCACAAACAACCTCAAAAACCGATCCCGGCCGCCTCTTCATCTTCAGCAGAGAGCTAGTTAACCAGTTACTTCAAACTTAACCAGCTGTTGATCCCGAATGTGGTACTCTGCTTATTCCCCACTTTTATTTCCGCATTGACGCGGAACCAACAGGAAGAAAGTGCTGTCTATACCTATCAAGCTAGCCGTTTAACCTGTTTATTCCACAGAAGCACACCTAAAATATAACGTGCATATAACTTAAACAGAAAGGTCTAAAACACAGAAAAAGTGCAGAAGTAAGCTGCTACAGTACGAGGTCGAATCGGCATGAGAGCTAAAGCTAACACTATGTGACTACGACGACGCAGCGTCACCGCGGCGGACCTGCGTCACAACTTAAAACGTGTCAATCACGTATTAAACAGTTTGGCGTCTATGGGAGCCAGCTATCGGAATTCAAAATGTCAAAATAAAAGCTTCTTTCCTGTAATGGACTAAAACCAACTACAACAGTGCAACAGATATCTTGACATTTTTAAAGTTTATGCTATCAATTGATTGGATTTATATCAGAATATTATTATATAAGATGGATAAGAACTAAAACTAATATCGACGTTTCTTTTAATTTATATAGGTACTTTTAAAATAAATGTGCACTCTCCTGATTCCGGGGGAAAGGTAGCACTTCCGGAGCAAAAATGATCGCGTGACAATTATAAAAGACCCATATCACGTGATTACTATAAAACCTGCATGCGCCTTTGTTTGACTCCTGTTGCGCACTGTTATTTGATTGCGGTAAGCAAATTTGTTTTAAATCTCTAACTTTAGGAAATCTGATATAACATGCCTATTAAAGTAACATATCATGTTTAATTTTCTGCAGTTAAATAGCGGTGGTTTTGAAATATAGTAGTTTTTTTAGTGCTTTCCGTATACAGTTTTGGCGACTTGGCGCTAAGGTTTGATTCGGAAATAATATTATATAGTTAGTATCGTTATTATTTTTGTTTAGCGACAACCATTTCCTTCGCTGTTTCTGCACCACATGGGATCAGACGTATTCCTTTCCGAGTCACTTTGCACAAGTTTCCTCTCAGTTCGCCCGGGCTTTTGAAAATGCAGTAAGGCTGGTGCTTAAATTTTCGTGCCCTTCAATTAACCCCTTCCTCCTGTTCTCAGCAGACGCGATCATGGCAGAGGCTGATAGACCGGGAAAGCTTTTCATCGGTGGGCTAAACACCGAAACGAGCGAGAAGGCCCTTCAACAGTGTTTCGGCAAATACGGCAGAATAGTGGAAAGTGAGGAAAACGCCTTAAAACGTCCATTTTTATGGAAAACTATTGAAATATTAGTGTTTTAGTTTTCTCTGCTGGAGTATACAGTGTAGCTATGCAAGACAGATTTTTTTCCCCCGGATATGTGGTTTGTTTCGTCGCCTAATCCGTGTTAGTAACACGCGGGGTTCATTAGAAATAAAGCCCTATGTACTAAAGATAAAATTAGTTGAAATGTCCACAGGTTGTTTTGGGTCATGATTCATTGGGTGTTGCGTTTCTTTTTGCAAGTAATCCTAATGAAGGATCGGGAAACGAACAAATCCAGAGGGTTTGCGTTTATAACTTTCGAGAGACCTTCAGATGCGAAGGATGCTGTCAAGGAAATGAATGGGAAGGTAGGCAGGCCGCCTTCTTTATATAGCCAGGTGTTTGGCTGCATGGAGTGTGTTGTTTGAGCAGTATATGCACTAGTTTGGTTTTGTTTAGCCCAAATCTAATGGTACAGCTTTAGATCTTTTATGCAGGGGCATGCAAAAGTCTGGACACTCCTGGTTAACATTTGCTACTATGAATACTTAAATGAGTAGAACTGACCTTCAAAAGGCATAAAGCTAAAATGAAATATTCTTTTAAACATTTTAAGCAAAACTTTTATATTTTTGTTTTGTCCAATTTTAGTGGGGGTGGGAAGCACCGTGCAAAATTTTAGGCACACCGAGATTTGAGCTCAAGGTCTCAGATATTCATTAGTTTGTTCATACTATGGAATGTTCAGTCTTCAGTTGGAAAAGGTGATGCAAAAGGAGTCCCAAAACCCAACTTTGAACCCATTCTGCAGCCATTTGCAACTGCCTACTGCTATTAACGATAAAATAATCGATGCCTGCAAAGCATGATGTATATGGAAGATGGCAAAGTGTTTTCGAGCAGTGGGGTAATTAGCAGGAATGGTGGAGGTCTTGTTGAGGTTGGGAAGAGCGAGAGAGCTACTCTTAGGATTGCTAAAAAGGCAGTTTAAGATCCCTGTTTGACTGCAGAAGCCCTTCTGAAAGATTTAGCAGACTGTGCAGTGCACTGATCTACTGTACAGCGACACCTGCACAAATATGACCTTTTCTGGAAGTCGTCAGAAGGAAACGTGCATCCTCACCACAAAATTCAGTGTCAGAGGTTAGCAGATGGACATCTAAACAAATCTGATGCATTTTGGAAACGAGTCCCGTGGACTGAAGTTAACACAACTTTTTGGCCGCAATGCACAAAGGTTGCTGTAGAATAAAGGGTGCAGAATCTCATGAAAAGAACGTCTCCAGCTGTTAAGCACAGGGGTGGATCGATTTTGTGTTGCAGCTCCATCAAATACCAGCAAATTGTAGAAGCGCAAATCACACTTTCTGTTAAAATACTCAAGATGAAGAGTATTGCGTCTGACAGGATAATGATCCTTAACACGCCTCAAAATCCACAATGGGCTACCTGGAAAGGTGCAAGCTGAAGGCTTTGGCATGGCCCTCGTGGTCCTCCTACCTAATCATCGCAAATCTGTGGATAGACGAAAGCAGTGCATGCAAGACAGCGCAAGAATCTGATACACCTCGAAGCCTTTTGCAAGGAAGAATGGGTGAAAATCTCCCAAAACAAGAACTGAAGGAGTCCTAGCTGGCTACAAAATGTTGAAAGCTGTGATACTTGCCTGACGGGGTGTTAGTAAGTCCTGATCATGCAGGGGGGGCCCAAACTTTTGCTTTTGGCTCTTTTCCTTTTTTTGTGGAACTAAAAGATTGGAAATTGTAATTTTGCTTAATATTATAGAAAATGTCATCTTTGACATTGACACAAAAAAAAAAAAAAAAAATGGATGCCTTCTGGAAATCCGTTTACATGCTTAGCTAATCACAGCAGTGGAAATTTTGACCAGGTGTGTCCCAACTTTTGCATACCGGTCAGTCTTCACTTGGTGCATGTCCAGGACTTTCATTAGAATGTTGCATGTTTTTGAGTTTTGGTAATATCTAAAATGAATTTAAATGGCAGTACACGTTCTGCGTCTTGCGATATGAATATGCAAATGAACAGAACATGTTGTTGCTGCCGCTTTGGTGGCGCTGTCCTGTTGTTGACAGTCCCTTGATGGTAAGCCAATCAAAGTAGCACAAGCGACAAAGCCTCAGTTTGAGTCAGGACTGCGCCGTGGCTATGGCTTCAGAGGAGCGCATGGAGGCCCGCCGGTGATGAGGGCCCCCCCTCCCAGAGGTAATGTCCTGCTGCTCGTTCTCCACTTCTGCAATTCTAGCACGAGTTGGGCACCGTCGTCTTTGAGATGTTGTACTACGTAGGGTGGCGTTGGTTTTCCTTATCGCTGTTGCAGCCGCTGTCCTGGATGTCTGAAGGGAGTTTGACGTGGTGATATCCTGCTTTTTCCTGTAGTATTTCGATACCCTTAAATTTTTCCCACTTCATATTTTAGTAGTTGGGGAAAACACTGTGCTTATCTCGTGGTCCCTTCGCTGTGACGGGGCCTTGTGTCTCGGCGATGTTGCACTGGCATGCTGGCACGGTGCGGCAGTGAGTGGCTGCTTAAAGATTAACGGAGAGCTTTCTTCATTTAATCCAGTACTCGTACAGTTCATCTCTCCGTTGGCGTTCTCACTTACTGAATATGCTTTGGCTATGATAATTTATAGACCATCTTTAAATCTTTTTTCTTCTTTCATTAAGGGTTACCATCTCGAGAACCTCTAACACTAAAGAGAAGTTCCCCAATTCGGAACGGAGGTCCCCCACCCAAACGAATGGCATTCTCAGGACCTATGAGCAGGCGTGAGTGACATCCCCCCCCCCCCCCGAACTGGCAGTCTTTGAGCTGGGAATATGGTTGACTAGTTATTTTCACAGCTCCCATGTCCCGAGACCGAGATTCTTATGGACCCCCACCTCCTCGCCGGGACCCCATGATGTCCAGGAGAGAGGAGTACCCGTCCCCTCGGGATGATCACTACAGCAGCAGAGACAGGTGTGTGTGTGAGGCTGAAGAGTAAAGCCACTGGCAGACCACACGCAACCAGCAGGGCTTGTATGACCAGTTCTGCCTTTAACCTTGAATTTTGCCCGTTGTGTGAAAGCTACTCCAGCCGTGACTACTTGAGCTCCAGGGATTCCCGAGATTATGGTCCTCCGGCCCGGGATTATCCATACCGCGATTCCCCACATTCCAGCTCACGGGACGAGTATGGATCTATGTCACGAGGCTACAGGTATGGATGGTTGCTGCACCGATTTGTGAACTTCTTAGTTTAAGTGACTTCTAATATTTTTGGATGCCTTCAAGGTGATATCTCTTTCTACCCTCCATCTTAATGTATACTTCTATTCAAAATGAAACCTTTTCATGACTCCTGTATCTCATTGCCATCACTATCAGTGCTATGCCCAATTTAAAACTTTTGGTTCCTAAGCAAACACAAAGCATGGTTTTACTATCACTGTCACAAGTGTCCGTCCATTATTAGAAGATTTGGCTTGAGATTGGCAGATTTTGATCCAATTGTTGGGGGGGGCGGGTATGTCTTGGGGATTATATTCTAGTTCTGCACTTTGACCTTACTAACAAACGGCACCAAGCATTTAGAGTCTACATTTTCTATTTGTTAATGATGTCTGAAATGGGTCTGAAGGATGCCCTACATTCAGTTTCTAACCTATATAATTAGTCATAGCCCTCGTTGTCATCTTGCATGTTTCATAGCTGCATGTTGAGCTGCTGAGTGTCTGATTCTTATGGCAGTGACCGTGAAAGCTATGGTGGGGCCCGTGAGCCCAGGACTTACATGGATCGCCCTAGTGCCAGCTCATACAGGGACCCCTACGATGGATATGGTAAGCTGTTCCATTTTACTGTAAGTGCCCTTGTGATATATTCATTGTTCAAAGTTGTTACTACCTCCAAGCAGGCTGGAGTATTTCTGTGGATCGGGGAAAAACTAATATTCATGTGATGACAAGCCCAGATTGCTGTGGAAACTGAAATCTGCCTTTCAGGCCAGAATTTATGCTTCAGAACAACGTGGAATCTAGAATATGCCCCCACTCCTTTGTTGCTGGAAAAACTTTAAATGGCACAAAACTAAAGAGGGGGGAAAAAAAAGCCTCCAGTGTTGATGCTTGGGATTCTGAGGAAGTGGAACGCTGCCTCTGCTGAATATTTAACATGACTGCAGTAGCAGAATCACTAATGGGTCAGCTCTCCAAATATCATCAGTTTTCATATAAGCTTCTGACTTGAAGTGTGCACATGGAAAATCAGAATGTTGCACAAACCAACAAATCAACAAACTGCTAAAACATGCAAGTTACTTGACACCACCCTCCCCCCGTTGACCCTGCAGGTAACACTCGCAGCGCCCCATCCTCAAGGGCCCCCCCTCCATCCTACAGTGGGAATGGTGGAGGCAGTCGCTATGACGACTATGGCAGCGGGTCCCGGAATGGATACAGCGGTCGTGACAGTTATGCCAGCGGGCGGGCTGACCCGTACTCCACTAGCCGGGGTGAGCGAATGGCCAGGCAAGAGAGGGGGCCTGACCCTCACGTCGAGAGAGGCTACCCTCCTCGTGACGTTTATGGTGGGTCAAGCCGCGGGGCGCCCCGTGGTGGTGGCCGGGGAGGTATCCGGCCCGATCGAGGAATGGCTGGCAGCAGATACTGAAGTGGAACGCGCAAGGCGTTTATGGGTGCTCAGACTGCGCGTCTTTTCAGTTCACTGGCACAAAGGCGGAAACTCATCTGGACACTGGGATTTTAAAATGTCGTCGTTTTCAAAAAAGAAAAAAGAAACCTGTAGCTCTGAGCTCCCCACTTTTGCCTACTTTCCCCATCCTTCTGAAACATTAGGCTTCTTTAAATTGTTGTGGTCTACAGATTTTCCATTTTGATAGTACTGTTGACATTTTTTGTGATTATTTTTTTTTTTTATGTTCTTAAGTGCTGTTAAATATGCAGTTCCCTGGATTAACATGCATTTCATTTACGAATAAAGCTTTTTCATCAAACTCCTGATCGCAACTCATAGCAGTCAAAAGGTATGAAACTCTCTGATAGCTCTTCAGACGCCAACTAATGCAGATGCGGTTGCTGGTCCGAGCGGTTTCTGAAGAAAGCCTGTCCCTTTCAACACTCTGGTTCTTTGTGCAAATGAAGCTCTTCTCATTCAGCTAAAAAAATCAGATCTCTGAACAAAAGCAAGAGATGTTTCCATCCACCAGATAACTAACAACAGAGGGTAAGCAAGTCAATTTTAAATGATATATTCCCCCCAAAAAAAAGTTGGCGCACAAGTACTCATTGACTCCGATCCAAGTCTGATTTCCGATCTTGGGAAGAAGTACCTTTTTAAAAACTGGAATCAACCTAATTGTATTGTGAAGGCACCAATATCCTTGTCACAAAAGGAAACTTTTATTTCTTTGCTTGAAGTTGTTATGGCTATACTGCTGTGGCTTTAGCCTGAAGGTCTGTACCTTCATCCATCCAGTGGAACTACTGACAAAGTCATCGACTTTTACTAAAGGATGAATTTGCTTCCAACAAGCTGCAATGATCTTGCCTATTATTTCAAACTGAGGTGAGGTGTGTGAAAGTTTTAAATACTGGAATTTGTGTGGGGAAGCAGGTGGTACCAAAGACGGGTAACTACAAATTTAAAGAGGTTCTCCTTGTTACAGGATAAAATCTGGTTTTAATGGAATGAACAGGCAGTTGGGTTCCTCTTCCTGGCTGCCATTCTCCATTTCGGTCACCTAAGGTAAAGATCACTTGTTTGTGGATAGCTCTGTGTTTAATAAAAACATGCAAAGTAAAATGTGAGATTAAAAGCTTGTGTATATATGAAAGCAGACCCCCAACCCTGCATACCAGCTCCTCTGCAAGTTGCATCCGGAGTTAGTGAAGACAATTCCTCTTTCCAAAGTGCTCTAAATAAATACATTTTAATAATATCCTGTCTTATTCCAATTTTTATGATTTGCTACCATTGTAATGCGTGTGAAACCGGTGTTTGGCTTCTATTTGTGTATCTAAATTGACTGACTGCCTGCAGAAGTACCATGTTGGGACGTTGTACAATTTTGATGCGTCCATACACCCTATAAAACACCAGAAAGCATTCATGTTCAAATCAAAGTGGGATACAGTAGAGTTTGGTTTCCATAATTCCCTGTTTATAAACAGAAACGAATGGGGCTTATTGTATTTGTGCCACATACCAGCTATTACCAAACAAATATCCAGTGGGAAACGTACTACTTTGAAATATAGAAAGGATAGCAGCAGTAGAAAAACGCTAAAATAGAGTGTGGGCAGTCCGCCGGGAGACGGACGACGAGGAGCATAGAGGAACGCCGTTTATCTCCCTGGGAATACAGAACGTAAATGACGAGCGATGTATTTTTCTGGAAGCTCTTGGAGAGCCAATGGCCGCCTCGTGCCAGGCGGATGAGCTTACCGACACACTCTTTCGCGTTAAATGCCTTCTCGAACGATAAAGTTACGTATGGTGAAATAAAGGCATATCCCCTTATAACAAAGTGGCAGTCTCTTGATTATTTCTGATAAGCGACATTCAAAGGCTGTAACACATTGCATGGAAATATTACAGTACGTGCGCATGAACAAACACACTAGCTAACGTGAAGGCCGAAATGCAAGAAGCGCGCATGCGCACAAGTGCTAGGACGTTTTCCATTTCAATGTTTTTCTGTTGAGCAAACCCGCACTAGGCAGCTGTGCGACCGGTCGGCTGTAGAGATGCCATCTACCACTCAGAAGATTGGCTTTCAAAACGCAAATAGAAAATAACAAAACTACAAACCAGCACCACTAAGAACCGTAAACATTGACACGTCACCCCAAACTATTTTTAAACGCTTATAAGCCCCATACTGCACTTATGAGGACTCGCGCAAGCGCTAGCCAATCCCCCTACGTCACTTCCGTTGCGCAGGGGGGGCGGGTTGTTAGCGTACACTTTACTGTAAACTGCGGGAAACGAAATGACGAAGCTGTATACGTACATTACTACTGCCGATTGACTAACCAGATTTTTACTCCAGTGTCATCATTTCATTAATTTATGCCCTACTGTTGTAGTCCGGTTAGGGACAGAAGGACGAAGCTGGGTACGTGTATTACTGCTACTGATGCAATAAACAATTCGTTATTCGGGCTTCGCCGTTTCATTAATTTGTGTTGCACTGTTTGTAGTGATGTCAGGATTTGAAGGACGAAGCGGACTGTCTAACCAATACTGGACTTTCTAAAAGGATATGCGCTTCTGGAGGGCGACGTGATTACGGTAACTGTGCAGAATGTTATTCCTGTTATAAAACTGGAACCTGTCAGTCTTTGTGCACTAATTGCTCCTGCTGTAACTGTTGATTGTATGCATATTTCGCATTTCTAGGGTAGCCGAGAACTGCTGTTTTACAACTTTTTAAAGCGCTGCAATTATTGTTTTGAATTGTATAATGTATTGCGCAGCAGCGAATAGTTTAAACGGTATTTCATTCATTTGGAAGTTATGTTAGAAGTTCTATGCTATATTATTAAAAAAAAAACTTTTTCAAGGTCGGTTGCTTTGCATCTCGCTGAAATAGTGGACAATTATTTTTTTAATTTGTATCAATTCAGCATTAAGGGATAACTGGTTGGTATGTTGATTTGCGCTCGTATGCGAACTTAGTCTCACCTTAATGTTTCAAATGAGTTTAGTTCTTTTCTCAGCCTGCTTCCATGGTTCTGATTCATGTAGTTTAGGTGAATCTCTTTTTACAAATTATCCAAGTGTCTTCTGGGATGGGATCCAGTCATTCTAACCATGCATTGCATAAGTATGTATGTATGCATGGATGGATGGATGGATGGATGTTTTAACTAGGTATCACAACGTTGCTTTGGTTAGCCCGGTCACCTCACACCTTCCAAATTGTTCGTAGTAAATGTGTGTGTGAATGGTGAGTGTGCCCTGCTAGGGTTGGTGCCCCATCCTGGGTTATTCCCTGCCCTGCACCTTGTGTTTCAGGGTTAAAGTTCAGACCAAAGTGACTCTGCATAGGACAAGTTGGTATGGATATTTCAACCTGACTCTCTGGGACTGTGAATCCAAGATATCTGCAGACTATCTAAAACCTCAGATCAGATCTCTAACCACCCAGGGCAGACAACATATAGGACTCTCTGCTTGCCACCACTGTGGGACCCGGTCTGTAATGCTTGGACTGACCACAGTACATAATGCTAGACAGATGCATCTTATAAATAGATATAAGGACATAGGTTCTCATTTCTTGCATGTTGGTTTTTTGTGTGCCACATCATTGGCTTTAATATGTGAGTGTGACAGTGGTTGAGGCTTAGAAAAATATGTCTCTGTGCTGAAGATCCAGTTGCAGATGTCCCAGTGGTATTGCTTTTGGAGACACGCAGCCGCAGCCAGTCTGAACCCTGTGTTCTGCTGTTTGTAGGTACCAGCAGGAAAGCGCTTCAGATTAAACTTATCATATCCAGAAATGTCATGGTTAATGTTTTTTTTCATGAAAATAAAGGATATTTCCCATTCTTTTTTCCAACTTGTGCCTTACTGTTTTTTCTTTCAAAAACCACATTGAATTTATACATCGAAATACACTGCATTTTCAGTATTCCTCAGCTAAAATATTGGTTAATATTAATTTTCTCTGTGTGAGTGTGCCCTGCGATGGGCTGGCCCCCTGTCCAGGGTTGTTCCCTGCCTCGTGCCCATTGCTTCCGGGATA
>JAODKF010000002.1:26498655-26514855 GCA_026779585.1 Mormyrus proboscirostris | reverse complement strand
GCCCCCCCCCCCCCCCCCAGTTGAAATGGTCTAGAACCGTCCCCCCTTGGGGTGGGTTTTTCACTGTGATACTCATGGTCGTCACCTGCAGGATGGATCTCGTGAAAGAACCTCCACTTAGTGCTTTACCTCCACTGCTGTGTTTGCAGGACTCTAGCAAGAGCCCCCGACCAATAAAGAAATTCCTCCCCAAAAGGAAGACTGAGAGAAAGCCATCTGATGACGAGGTCCTGATGAGGAAGAGTGAGTATGATGTCGGAGCCAGCCGATGCCTTCAGTGCCGCAGCTGTGTGGCTCTCGTGGTTTCACTGCAGCCATGGGACTGTTTCCGTGTTATTTATCTGCAGGTACTGCAGCTCTAGAAGAAGATGCGCAGATTCTGAAGGTGATCGAGGCCTACTGCACGGGGGTCAGCCTGCACCAGGCCAGCACCGGTGAGGACAACCTCGCCTTCGAGGGCAATCTCCCCCCCCGTCTGCTGGGGCTGGTGTCTTTCCTCATTAAGATAGTACGTTTGCGTGATGGTGAAACGGATGCCATTCCGGCTCTGATTGCAGCTGCCAGGAAGGACTGTGCTCCTCAGGTTCTCTTGCCTGAAGAAGAGAAGATCATAGTAGAGGAGGTGAAGAGCAACGGTCAGATGGTCATGGAGGAAAAGTAAGGGTCCAGGTGTCCTCCTAGTAGAACATGTAATCTGACGCCATCAGTGTTTTCTTTACCTGATTTGGCAATATTTAATCATTTTATGAAGAGTCATATGAAGAGTAACACTGTCGTTGTGCTTCTGGTTCTGCCTGCTGCAGGAGTCTCGTCGATGCTGTGTATGCGTTAAAGGACGAAGTGCTAGAACTGAGAAAGGTAACACGGTTGGCATAGATGCTGCTTCAGTGCAAATCAGGAAATGGAACTGGAGTTGGAATTTATATCTCCCTGAATTCCAATTCTGTTCCCCATAGTTTTTTCCCCCCAATCCCAACTCCAGTTCCATTTCCTGATTTGCACCGGAATTGAGGAATGCATTGCGGAATAGGCCGAACCTCGACGGACGGTCTGTGGCTCGGCGAGTTAGAATATAGTGCCTGTAATTGGACGGTCGACAGTTCAAATCCCAGGGACGGCAGAGTGATGTCACTGTCGGGCCCCTGAGCCGGGGCCCTTAAATCCTAACTGCTCTAGGGATAATCTGACCTTGCATTCTAAAAAAAAAAAAAACGTATGTTGCTCGGGTCTGCTAAATAAATAAAATGTAAATGTCCTCAGGAGAACAAGCAGATGAAGCAGTGCTTAGAGGAGGAGCAGCGCTCGCGTAAGGAGCTGGAGCGCGTCGTGCGGAGGTTGGCCAAGCAGAAGAACGACTGCGTTTGGGACGAAGGCGCTCATTAAGGCCCTTGATCGAGTTGCCCCGCAGCCCTCCTCGGACCCCTTGTGTGTATATGCACGTCAGCACTGTTCACCTTCAGCGTGAAAATTGTTTCCGATGAGCATTAAAAGGACCAACGCACAAGGATGTATAAGCAGTCACATCACGTGAAATGAGGCTGCTGATGGTAACTGGCAGCACAGGGTGACCCCGGGAGAAGCCATCATGAGTCCCCATTATGTCTTCCTGTAATAAACGTGGGGGCAGGGGGGTCACAGGGGAAAGAGCCTTCGCAGGTTTATTATCATACCGTGTTAGGACCGGACGAAAAAGATGCCCGTCACAAAATGAAGCGTAAGTTTTCTGGGCCTGCATGTCTGTCCTATATCCTGTGTCCATTAAACCGATGAAACTATAATTCCGTCGTGCCCACTGGGGTTTCCAGGGGAGTGGGCCCACTGGACAAGGTGCTTCTGCAGTGCACCTCCTTTCGTTTGAGACCAGTCTAGCAGGGCTTTCGTTTTCGCTGTGATCGTCAGTTTTACTTAAGTTACAGGCGAATAACAAAAAAACAGTAAGTTTGCAGTTATGTAGGAATGACCGTAGCTAGGTGGTGAATCCCAAAGCAATATGAACTTGGCAGTATCTGCATGTATCTGTATCGGTATATGTATGTATTCAGAATTTCGCTAGTGTGTATTATCATTTCTAAAAATATTTTCCAAGCATTTCAAGTCCAAAGCTATCAGGGATATTACGGTAATGAAACAGTTTCATCATGCACGTAGATATGTGACATAAAGACCAACATATATACCTGTCAGTTACCTACTTTCTTAAAGCCTTTTTAGCTTCTCGATTACTTTAAGATAAAACTCATGCTAATTAATTATTTACCTGACTATTTAGATTTGTTTATAAGATACGGTACATTTGCTACTGAAGGACACAGGTTTGTTCTAACATTTTTTGTAGTTTATACCTTAACTTTGTGCTTGATTCTCTTTTAGCAGTGTATGTGCTTCTGTGGGTCCCTCTATGAGATGGCATAGGGCTGCCCATTGGGAGACTGATCCCTGTGCAAGCCTATAGCATTTTGACTCATGTGCCTGTGCACCGGAAGTCCCGCCCCTTTCCCAGGAGCCACACCTTCTTGAGAGCATAAGATAGGAAGTGCACCTGACCGAAACATCAAGTTTTCAATTAACGAGACCGTGAAGCGGAGGTTCCCAACTGATGTCGCTTTGGGCCTTGTGTATGAGGGGCTCAGTTACATTCGCCAACCCAGCGGTTTGTGGGGGTGTCATTTGTAGAGCAGAAACGTCACTAAAAACATTTCCTTGAAATGATTTTTTTTTCCCCGCACACTCTGCGACGGACTGGAAATGGTCTTTTGACCTACATTTGGGTCACAACCCCCCCCTAGTTGAGAGACAGCGCTGCTAAGTATGTTGGCGATATCAATGTGTGGTGAAAATGGAGTGATGTCAGGGCCACCAGGTGGAAAAGGCAGATTTAATGAAGGGAGGATGAGGAGAGCAGAGCTGTGGAGCAGCTCGGTCCTCACGCACACGGAAACTGCCGAAGGCTTAACAGTGTTAAGAGTGAAGACCTCAGTAATCATGCAGGCTGGATGTCATCATTACCACACTGTAATGGAGACCTCAGTCTCTGTGTACCACACTAATACGCCTTTGCTTCCCCTGGACACATCTTAGATATTTAGCTATTGATGGTACAAAGGAAAAAGACTACAGCTCTGTAGTGGTGACACCAATATTCGTCGTGACCCTGGCAGGACGTCGGCAAACACATCGCAAACTGACAGCAGGAAAAATATTGTACCATGGGAATTTCATTGGTTTTGTTATGTTTTATGATTATACCATGAAATCTTCATTTATTTATTTTAGTTTTGTTATTTCACTGATGAGCTACGATCTACAATCCCAGAAATTTTAATATTTGTCCCTCGGTAAAGATGTCATAAAACATTTGTCCATGGTCAGCTGTGTTTAATTTGGATATATTCTATGCAATTATCATTAAATAAGGAATATCTTTGTTTTCTATCCCTTACAAACTATGTACTTAATGTTGAAGAATATATTTTAATAAAGTGTGTGGATATATGTGTTTCTATGTGTAAATTCTTTGACAGTCCACTGTTTCAAATAAAGCTGTGATTTTGTTGGTTTTTGTGATTATTTTGAGACCCAGGAAACTAAAAACATGAGACTAATACCAAAATGTTTTGTGTGGAAGTTGCTCAGGACAAATTTCCAAAATGTAATAATGTGCTTTTTTTTTACAGTTTCAGAATACTGCATGCATAATAAGTGAAGACTTTCACTGAATCATGTATAACCAACAGAAATAATGTCTGTAATTGTTATTGCAGTATTTGATTGTCCGCACATTATTGCAGTCAAAGAACCCAGATCAGTAGATACAATTAGGGTCAAAGGAAGTGACTGTAGCCAAGCTTTTCATGCACAGGTCTGTCATACTCTGCTGCGATCGGCTGTGAAAATCAATCTCATCTCTTTCAGCCAGTTAACTGCTAGACAGTCATTTATGGCAGCAGCTGAGCTGAGGCAGAACAGTTTTAGGTAAATGCTCCTTGCCATGACCGACTGTCTTGTACCCCGCCCCCGGCACCAACTTTCAGATAATGGAATATGAATGAATGCCATTATTGTCATTGCACAAGGTACAATGAAACGGGAAGACTATCCCTGTCAGTGCAAGAAAGAAAAGACAGGAAGGATACAAAAAATGAGAGAAGAGAATATAATATAAACAGAAAACATCCATCCATTAAGTACCGCTTGTCCGGGGTTCAGGTCACGGGGGTAGCAGCTTCTGGAGAGATACCCAGACCTCCCTCTCCCCAGCTACCTCTACCAGTTCCTCGGGGGGGACGCTGAGGCGTTCCCAGGCCAGCCGAGAGATATAATCCCTCCAGCGTGTCCTGGGTCTGCCCCGGGGCCTCCTCCCTGTAGGACATGCACAGAAAACCTCTCCTGGTAGCCCAGGAGGCATCCGCACCAGATGTCCAAACCACCTCAACTGGCTCCTTTTGATGTGGAGAAGCAGCGGTTCTACTCAGAAACTCTCCCAGATAACAGAACTTCTCACCTTATCTCTAAGGGAGAGCCCAGACACCCTGTGGGAAAACCTCATTTCGGGTCATCTGTATTCGCGATCTCATTCTTTCGGTCATTACCCACAGCTCATGACCATAGGTGAGGGAAGGAACGAAGATGGACCAATAGATCGAGAGCTTTGCTTTCCGGCTCAGTTCTTTCTTAGCCACAATGAACCGGTTAAGCGCCTGCAAAACTGCAGATGCCGCTCCGATTCATCTGTCCAGCTCTCGATCTCACCTACTCTCACTCATGAACGAGACCCCGAGATACTTTAACTCCTCCACTTGAGGTAATACCTCCTCCCTGACCTGAAGAGGGCAATCCACCCGTTTCCGGCTGAGAACCATGGTCTCAGACTTGGAGGTGCTAATTCTCATCCCCGCCGCTTCGCACTCGGCTGCGAACCGCCCCAGAGCACGCTGGAGATCCCCAGCAGATGAAGCCAACAGGACGACATCATCTGCAAAAAGCAGCGAGGCAATCCTGAGGCCACCAAACTGGACACCCTCAACACCCTGGCTGCACCTAGAAATCCTGTCCATAAATATTATAAACAGGACCGATGACAAAGGGCAGCCCTGGCAGAGCCCAACCTGCACTGAAAACACATCCGACTTATTACCAGCAATGCGGACCAAGCTTCTGCTCCGTTCATACAGGGGCCGAATCACCCACAACAGTGGACCCCCCACAGAGCACCTCGGGGAACCCGCCTTCCTCAAGTCCACAAAACACATGTAGACTGGATAGGCAAACTTTTACATTTTTACTCTTTACACTCCTTTTATATTCAATATTACATTATATTTACTTATTTAAACAGAAAACAATATAAGTAAATATAATGTAATATCAAATATAAAAGGAGTGTAACGAGTAAAAATGTAAAAATTAATAGCAAAGAGTGCAATTGCCAACCTACAGCAAGTCAGCACTGGCCTTTTTTGGAGTGCAGCATTACACCATGAAGAGACCAGAGAAGAGCGGATCTAGCTATGGTATGTTTCTGTCTGTGTATGTTGGTGTGTGTGTTTGTCTCAGGGCAATGAGCCCCAGAATGCCTTTATGGAGCTGAAGCTATCCAGTTTCCATTAAGAGTCTTCACAGACCAGAACTGAAGCTTGGGACACATCCGGAGTAGGTGCCTCAATCACGTTATTTACACAGTCAACATAAACCTGCATACTTTGATTTCTGGCTTGTGCTTCCTTGAACAAAGACGTGTTGACATGACCTATTATAGAATAATAAGTTATGCTTATGACTTAGCTTTCATCTCTTATTGAAGTGTAGGGCTTAATTTTGCTTTTTCTCATTGCTGTGACGTTCCTACTTCTCAGTCAGACTACAGTACTTCAAGACAGCATTGCTCATGCTGATTAATGACAGATGAGAGAGCGTTTGAGGAATGCTGTGTTCTTTAATGAATGTGAAATTATTTTAAAATATATTTGAGATATATAGCTTTAAACTGCCTCTCAATACCTTGATCACTGCAGGTTTTTCTGTATGACGCACCTATTGTTGGAGACGGCGGTTATGGTGGTCCCTTTTATTGTGGCATAAAATCTGATGATGAATCTGATGATTGGATGTGGTTTGTGGTTTGGAGGGATCTCCAGGCGGCGTTTGTTTGCTTACCAGGAGATGTGGTCCCTGTTAATTAACAGCTCAGGAAGACAACAGTAAGGACTTGAACTTGATGCAATATCTATATATGATTCTGTGTATGTGTATATATATATAGAGAGAGAGAGAAAGAGAGAGAGAGAAACATAGAACAAACTGATCAGGAAGCCCAGCTCCATCACAGGACTGACCCTAGACCCACTGGAGGCAGCTTCAGGATAGCGGATGCTGACGAAATTGGGGTCATGGGTTGCTCACGGTGTGCAACTCTCTACCCCCAGCTACAACACACACCAGGACAGCATTCCGTCTTTAAAACAGAAAGTACTAGACTCTCACTACGCAAGTTTCACATTGACTTGTACATACACTTTATGTATCTTACTGACAAATAAAACATTTTCCTGCTGGGATCAATATAGTATTTGCTTGTCTCTTCTTAAACTATATTTTATCAAAAATCTCTTTTTTTCTATATGACTATATAACTCAACATGCAAATGGCAGTTTTCATGTTCAGCATCAAAATTAATGCCCTAAGATGTTATTGAAACTTGATCATTTTGAGGCCCTCAGCCTTCATATGACTCAGAGCTGGAATCCTAGCACTATACAAAGACACAGTTAGTGCTCCTATGTTCCTTTTTCCATTATTTCATCTTCCTTCTGCTAAGAAAGGTTGTGTGTGTTCGACATGGAAATACAGGTGGCCGGCAAGAGAAGATATGGGACTGAGTGGAACCCTAAAGTGGAACCCTAAGGTGGAGTCCCGAGGTTCCTCATCAGAGAGTTTAGTTCACAGCAGCAGTGCTCATACACATAAACTTATCCATTTCAGCATACATTTTGTTGAATACAATTTAATATCCATAACCATTATATAAAAGTCATCTATAATAAATATTCTGAAATTTTCATTCTTTTCATGAAAAGACATGAAATAAATAACTTTTTAAAGTAGTACAAAAAATGATAAAAAAAAACAGATATCACTCCATCAAATTGGTGAGAGCACTACTGGTCAACACCCATGTGCCCCCCATGGGAAGTGTCCCCACTGGGACCCCCAATCCGAGACAAAGTGAAATCTCTTAACTTGCCACCCCATCAGAAGATGGCGCCCATGGTGTCTGTCTGTGTCCCATGATGGGGTGATGGGCTCTAGGGTAGAGCTGTCTTTTCATCTTGATTCAAATAACATCCTCCTATCAACAATCAAGTAGTTGCTGGCATTTAATGGAGGCTTGACGGCTAATTTTAGGCACTTCCTGCTAGGCTCCTTTACCAGGCGTGGGTGTAACTGCAAGCGCCTGGAAATGTGGCGCTGTGGTTTGCTGAGCTCAGGGAAAAGCTATTGCTCAGATTGCAGCGAGAGTCTGAAGCTCTCTGATCAGCTGATGGACTGATGCTTTGCTTCATGCGGGTCCAAGTGTCCTTCTGTCCTCACTGTCCATGGGTATAGTCCCACATTTGACTGTTGACAATCCCAGCACATTGTTTTTTCCATTTACCTAATCTTGGTCGCAGACAGGTGGAAAGAACTTATATGTTATGTTAGACATGCGCAGTATTAATTTTACAATATTAAAGAAAACAAAAGAAAAATCTACCTGGTATACAAATAATATATGCACGCACACTGTACGAGTTTGACATAAAACAAAATCTGCCTAGAAAAACAGCATTTTAAAATTTGATCTCTCATGTTAATATAAATTGTAGTGCCTATACAAATATAATATGCAAATAAAATGCAAAAATAAATGTTAAAATAGGTGAGGAATTGTTAGCTTTGGTCCAGACGCGTGTGTCGTTATTGTGAAGGCAATCAGGGTGTTTTGCAGTTTTGTCTGCTGACCTGCTTTCATGTTCACACCTCTACTTCGAACTTTCAGGGTGTTTCATTCTCTTGTTTAGCAGGTGCTTTCATCCAAAGCCATGTACATTTTCAAGAAGGTGCGGTCAAACGGTCCCTGAAACAGCTGGGGATTAAGGACCCTGACGATTTTCCAATCACAGACACAGCCCACTCCTGAATGTCTGTCTGTTCCTGATTCATTAAATTAGTTAAATATAGATTTTAAACAAATCAAATGTCGGACTTGCAACTCTAGGTTCTTCGAGATCAAAGTGAAAAGGAGGCCTCTCAGGTATTTTTATAGGGGAAGTGATGTTTTACACCATAAATAATCCAAAGGTGGTCGTTGTCTCTTCAAAGTTCAGTAGGTCTATGTCGGTCACGTTTACATAAAGCTCCATCCCTTCCTCCAGCTGAAACGTGCCACCTTGGAAGGAGGTGCACGCTTCACCGGCAATCTTCATCGTGCAGAAGGCCTTGAGCAGAACGTCTTCCGTTTTTTTCCCAGCGACGGAGGCCTGACGCATGACAGTTTGGACCAGTGGGATTTTTGGGCGCCACCCGGAGAAGGTCACCTGGGAGTAGATGTAGTAGTGTCCTTTGAAGCGGATTCGCAGCGTCCTGGGTGTGGTCAGGTAGTCCACGTTCATCAGCAGCGAGTGATCCTGGTACCACTGCAAGACCTTTGTAGCTGATAAGGAGAGTGGGTATTAGCATATGTAGGGCCGGTTGTAGCTATAAGCGAGTTTCCTGCCCCCCCGCCAATTTCAGTTTGCCTATTGCAGTGCACCTCCAGCCTCCCACCCCCCGGAAGACAGGTTGACCAGCACTGAGTGAAACGTCAGCGACGTGCGAATACTTGCATGTAGCTTAAATCATTTTAAATGTATGCGTGGGAGGGGGAGAGACTGAAGCTGCATCTGCATAAACCTACATTCAAATCTTAAGCCCGTTCTCACCATGTGAAAGAGCATTTATTTAGATATGTTTAATGTCCTTTAAAGAAAGCATTTTCATATGTGAGTGGGTGAGGATTTTCAGATAAGCCCGGTGTTGGTGTTTTTGATTCTGACAGGATTCTTCAAGCTTTTATGCCTCTTGACGTATGGTACAAGAAGTACTGACACGTAGATAGACCCCCTCTGGGAGAGGAGGACGCACTCACATGCTGACTGGCTGCGGTCTGGCTTGACCAGCATGTGCGCCATGGCTCCAGGCTTGCGGAAGGGGGCGTCACCCAATTGTAGATCCACTGAGGAAACAAAAAAAAGACAAATGAGGCCCATGAGCATCAGGACCAAAACTCCTGGTACTGAAATCAGCTTGAAATAACAGGCTTATATTACATTACATACCACTTCCTTCTGCTTGTGAAATCTACAGGGAAAAAAATGAGACAAGGCCAGAATTAACAATAAGTGAATTTCATGTGCTAAAATGTTTTCTACGCTAATTTTGTGATAAATGTCCTGGACAACTGGGATGCAGCAGTACAGTTTTGTCCAGTACAAGGACATCTCCTACGATGGTTGAGGTTTTAGCAGAACAATGTTTTTATGTAGCTTGACTTATTTTTTAAATGCGTTTTATGATAAATTATTATAGCTAACCGTACACACCAGGTATGAATGTTTTGCTGATTGGAGAAACGTTTAATAAGTGCCCCAACAAATTCACTGTGTCCCACATCATTGCTGATATGTTTCAGGCAGAGACTGGAAGCTTATTACCAAATTGAATTACATATTGAAATCTTTCATTAACAATGACAAACTATTTACTGCATATGTTCAAGTACTTTTCGTTTTTAATTTCCATCACTCATTTTTAAACCAACACACTCTGTTTTGTCTCTACAGGGGCGGATTATCTTATCTAGGTGTCCTAGGCCAACGTTAGTACGGACACTCAGGTGTTGCAGATTTAACTGACCGTTACATTTTTCCCGAAGTGGGGTGGGGCCTATTGTGGCAGGGGACCCAGGCTATAACTGAGGACAGTCTATGCATTACCCCTGAGTTTATGTTTAATTAAAAGAAATATTAAGCAAACATGTGTACCTTTAATAAAATGCCCTTATATTTGTCCAGAATCTTTTTACAGTCCAGGAGTGTGCTATATTCCAAGCTGTTGTCATCGCATTCCTGTAATCTCCTCAGCACAATTAGGTCATCGTGGAACTTGCTTTCAAACTCACGCTGGAGCTGAAGGAACACAGAAAATAGCCACATTATGTTTGCCCTCTTTTCTATGCACATAACGGAGATAAAAAACTGGTTCTTATGTTCTTATGTTCTTAAAAATGCGTTTGTACAAAGTGGCTCAAAGAGCTAAAAGATGATGTTGACCGTGCATCTTCATACTTCAGTGAGACGACGACTACAGGCCACATAACAGACGACTGCAGGCCACTGTTTAGTCAGAGGGCCGCTTTGGTGAACCTACAGCATTTTATCCTTTGTTCCACTCGAACTTTGGACACCAAGACCCCCAGCATGCATATGACAGCGTTTATGTGCATATCTGTGGCTGTGATACATATAGAGAAGGTTTCTGGAAGATTAAAACAACTGTTCTACTGTAACTGAGTAAATGAAGTCTGGTAGAAGGCGTCCTGGAGAGGAAACTGTTTGTGCTCGAGTTCGGCTTTCTGAGGAAGTGTAGCTGTATAATGCAAACTGAGAAAAAATACCACACAACCAGCACACAAACCACTAACATATCTACTGCACACGGCCTTTTATTAAAGTCAATTTAGCACTTAGTTTCTGAGAGCAACGCATTCAGTCTCCACACCCCAGAGACGCGTCAGCCATTATAATTAACATTTAAGGATTTAGCATCTATCACATTATTAAAAAAAATACAATTCAACAGAAACATCAGTACTGTATGTAAATAAATCCGAAGTTTTCCTCTTGTTACAGTGACAGTCGCAGAAACCTAAGGGGAGACGGATGGAGGAAAAAAATGGCAGGAGAGGAAATGATGAGTCCTTCTGCGACACCTTTCAAAACATTCATCCCAAAAAAACATCTTCATGCTCAAATACCAGTTATTAATAGTAATAGTATTAATAGTTATTAGTGATAACGCAGATTTTCCATGATCTCGCATGACATTTTTTTTTTATCTTCCATTATTACGAGTCTCTTTAGGGGCTTCTGTAGAAACCATCCACACACACTAACAAAACAATTGTTTGCCTGTGGTTTTTTTAACCACGCAGTTAAAATAAATAAATAAATAAATAAAATTCAATTTATTTTACTTGACACTAAAAATAAACCAAAGAGATGTCTTACAATTCAGAGAATAAAACAAACAAAAATAATAAAAATCCTCTGGTGGGTAAGTCTGAACCCTGAGTCCACTGCAGCCACAGTGCAATTTCTAGATGATTAGGCTAGTGAGCTCTGGTTTAAGAACATAGACTAGACCCTTTGGTGTCTCTTAACGAATCTGCAGAAGAGGCATGTCTTATATTCCTAACCGGTCCTCATGTGCGCCAGTCTCTAGCTTGCAGCACTGGAAACATCCCGAAGATTCTTACCTCACTGTCTCTCAGGAACAAGTAGACGAAGGCCCCGGCGAATATGATGATCTGCAGTGCGAGTACCACTGACAGCAGCCAGAGGTGGACCGGGAGGCGGGTCGGCGCCGGGGCCCTGGATCTCGTCCGTGGGGGCACCGGCGGTGCGACGAAACTGGTGGTGAAAGTGTTGATCATGCTGGCGAGCGGGAGCTGCAGAGACTGCGCTGTCTGGGGGGCCCATGCGACCGTACCGGGGCTCAGCTGAGAGCACAGGCGCTGAGAGCAGAGGGGAACTTCCTGGGTGCTCAGATCTTATATGCTCTGTCTCGCCCTACGTCACTCTCAACCTGCGTCTCTCAGCCAGTCCGTCCCCGTTCCCCATCATTATACCTTTGCTTAATGCATTTCCCAAAATGAATCTGTGTATAGACTAGAGGTCACATTCCTGACCCATGGAGATTAATACAGCAGCTTCATAAAGACCCAGTTTTCTTTCTTGAGTAGACAAGAAGCAATCAGTACGTAGTCAATAACTAACAATCAACTGGCTGTTGCAGCACAGCGGCAGAATTGATTACATCTTGAGGCACATATTAAATGCCAAAGGATATATTTTGAGGAATTTCACAGCATCGCTGTAGAGCAGAGCTAAGCTGATGAGATCAATGCTGATGATGAGGCAACTCAGAACAACAGAAAACAAAGAGGATGAAGCCAAACCACAATCCGGCTATAAATATTGGCAATGCACAGCAAAGCAGTCTCACGCGACAGTGCAAATGGGTGGTAAAAGACGAGACCAAAGCGCAGATCACAGCTGATCTCAGGGTTTCACTCACCAAGAGATGCGATATTTCAGATGATAAAGGGGCTAATCTGTGACCAGAACCATCAAGGTCTTGCTTCAAGAACAGGGCAGGGCTAATTATCAAAAAATATCAATAGCAAAATATACCAAACCATGCCAAAGTTACAGCTGTGCACCATACAGTCAATTTTATTTCAATGTTTCCTAAAGCCTTAAATACTATAATTTTATCAGGGTAGGTGATCTGTTTGCACAATCAGAATCAGCACATACACACATACTCGAGCAGGAAGAGTACAGAGATACCAAAGTTAAGTTGTGTAGTTTGAGCTGATGTTGTCCCAGACAGCACACGCACACACACACACACACACACACACACACACCTATATTTAGACATTTGACATTGTTCTCTGTTCTTTTGCCGGAAACATGGTATTTATTTATTATTTAGCTGCTATTTATTATTTTATTGTTACCATGTTTACAGTTACTTTTATTTATTTTTTATTGCTTCATCATTGCACTGCCAAACTGCACCTTATCAGCATTGGGTTTTTGTGCTATTTGTACTCAGTGTCAGCTGTCCTGTCTTTTTGCACTGTCCTGCAGTGTTTGCACAGTTTTTGCATACTATGCACACAGTGTTGCTAGGTTGTTATGTGTTAGTCTTGTGTTAATTTATGCAGCACCTTGGACTGAGAGAAACACGGTTTCCTTCTTAACTGTTTACTGTACTGAACTATATGTGGTTAAAAATGACATTAAAGATCTACTTGACTTGACCCGACGTGATGGATGTCACGAAAATGCAGGTGGCCCCGTCTGTGGGCACATAACAGCAGACACGTAAAGGCATGGCAAATGTTTAAATGAACAGCAATAGCAATTAAGTCATCGCTTAAGGTTTCACTTCACTTTTACATAACTTAAAACTTAAACATTCAGCTTTTTGTCATGCGTCACATTAACTGTGTTAGGATCAGATTGAAATTCGCAGTAAGTCACTGTGGCAAGGTCTTAAAAGGTAAAAGAGAACAAATCTTTATGATGAATTTATAAATATTTTACAAGATTAAAATGCTTGGAGCAAAACACCAGACAGGAATTAATCATTTCACCCTGTACTTACACTCTATTAATCCAGTCTACATTATGTTAAATCTGGGAGCTTGTCACTATTTAAACATCCTTTCTATACTCAAAGCAGAAGTATAAGTACAGACACTCCCTGGGTTACCTTGGTCCGTGTTGCACCTTTTCAACTTGACAATGGCCCAACAGTAGGCTAATGTAAATGTTCTACGTATGCTTTTAAGGTAGGCTAGGCTAGGCCATGACGTTTGTTAAGTTAGGTGTACTGTATTAACATGCATTTACACCTTACGATATTTTCACCTTACGGCAGGTTAATCAGAACGTAGCCCTATCGTAACGCTGGGAGAGGCTGTGTACATTTATTTTAAAGGCATCACAATGGATTCATAAATAACAATTTTTCAATACAAATATTGTTTCATTTTATTCAAACTCCTACAGTGGTACCAGATAAGGTCCTTCTCAATGCATTTTTGTTTTAGTTCCTTTGCAGTTTTTCTCTCAAACCAAACCCTGAATTGTATCAAGCCATAAACACAAATAGACGTTAGGAGCCAGAAAACGGCACTTTGGAATCTAAAGCCTCGCTTCAGATTTAATGTGCTGACTGCAAGATCTTCATTAGCAGCAGCGGCTAAACCCTTAGCATGGCCCAAACCCAGGTGTGAGAATGATTCAGCTACTGCTTCCTGCTGACCTTTACGATTCGAGACTTGTTCTTCGTTTCTGTCCATGTGTGCCGCACGTTGGAATAAAGTAATACTGCCTTGAGCGTGAATAACTTTTAATACAAACAATGAGTAATACCCAGTAGCAGTCCGCATTGTTTCAAATGAACGAAAACAGAAGCAATCCCGGTGCAAGGGTGTAGGTGGATGTAAGGCTTACACCCACAGACACATTCTGTCGTCTTCTATTCTTCTGAACCTCCTATCTGTAGACCACTGAAATTCATTTGCATTATGAAAAACTCAGAGGTTTTTTCTGTCTTGCAGTTGCTGCAGCACTAATTACAGTGAGAACATTCACAAGGTTTGCTAATCAAATAATCTATCGCTAGAGGAAAACGAAGGTGAAAGTCATGTCCCCATTTTGGAATTTTATCACATATTACTGATGCTTTTCCTTCTCTGGGTTGTTCAGCTCCAAAAAATAACTCATTTGGTCTTTTGGTGGGGTGGGGGTCAAAGCCGTGTCAACCTAGGACCCCCAGAACCAAAGTCAAGGTTTTTCTCTCAACAACTCATAGCTACACTGAAGAAATGTCCTGTCCTCCATGAAAAACATGCTGTGGGTCATTAAGGCGATGGTGGTGCAGGAGGTAGTGCCACCGTTTGGCAACTGGCTTGCAGGTTTGAGCCCCGCGTCCTCCTGACCCCATCATAGTGTCCTTGAGCAAGACACTGAACCTCAAATCGCTCATGGTGAGATGGTTGACTCCTTGCATGGCAGCATCTAACACTGGTGTGGTGATGAATGGGTGAATATGAGGCTTCGAGTGCTTGAAAGAGTAGCAAAAATGTGCTATATAAAATGCAATCCATTAAGGCAGGCAAACCCCTCGACTGCAATAAGATCATAGTCCTGCAGATGTCACACAGTTAAGAATTTAGTGTTCTGCTGGGTGTGTACTGCTATCACCATCATAACATCACCTGGGGGTCCACTGTCTGATCAGTCTTCCATCATCTTCATGACTGATTCAGTCCCGTCTTCAGTTTCCTGTATCTTCGGCATGAGGACTGTGAATGTCTATCCACTTTACACAACGCAGTTGACGTCTGTCAATGTCAGATGGAGCAGTTGTGTGCTCTGGGGTGCCACAGCAAAGGTACTCTGCCAGCCACAGGATCTGAACCAGCAAACTAACCTGCTGAGCCACACACACCCCAGACACTAATATGTGGCCAACAAAGATGAAGAAAACACAACAGCATGTGCACTTGCAGCAGCAGCCTTATTTATTTGGAGCTGGATTAAAATAATTGGTCTTCTGCTAGGCTTTGAGTTCTATGACTGAGGGGGCGTCACTCAAATTCACTGGCAGACCATTCCAGTGTTTTGTTCAAATCGGAGTCAATACAATGTCTTTAACAACCTGAATCCAACAGGGGGAGTCCAAGGTGAGACTGAGTCCATTACTAGAACTGTATAGTCAAGTCCGAGTCTGAATCCATTACCAGAGCAGGGTAGCCAAGCCCAAACTGACTCCAATTCGAGACAAACACAAGTTCAAATCTTGACCATAAATTTGAATTCAAAAACTATACATTTAAGATTAAGCTGACTCTGCATCTATTGTGACTTTAACTAATTGCTTTAATGAACTTTTTATCACTAAATGTGCAGAAAACTAAGGTTCTGTTTTTCGGAGGCAAGACCACAGATAGGAATGTTCATGATCTCCACACTGTACTCCAAGGGGCTGAAGCTCTCCCTCAGCAGCTCAGCCCATAACCTAGGTGTCATCTTAGATACGAGTCTCTCATTCAATTATATGTGGATGCAGTATCGAAGGCGTGCTTCCTATAGCTACGCCACATCGCCAAACTACGACAATTTCTTACTATTGAAGACCCAGAGAAATGGATACATGCCTTTTTATACAGTAACCTACTGTATACAAAGGTACTATTGTAATGCTCTGTTATCTGGCAGCACACACTGCACATTAAACACCTTGCAGCATATTCAAAATGCAGCAGCTCGAATTCTCACCAGGAGCAGGAAGTTTGAACACATAACCCCTGCTCTTAGCTC
>JAODKF010000002.1:26471508-26484077 GCA_026779585.1 Mormyrus proboscirostris | reverse complement strand
TCAGTTTGAAAGTAGTTTGTAAAACCCGAAGTAGCTCAAAGTGTCCTCCCTGACATGGATTATCTGGTCACCCTAGTGTAGGACTCCACTGAAATTGCTCCAGCAAATCGACTCTGGTGCCTGTATCATTCTGCTGTGTTGCATTTGCTCTCCAAAGCTCACTCAGCTCTGGCTGAAACTCACAGTCATGGCTTGAAGATGCGGTTTCCGTCCGTGCCGAAGAGCACGTGTACAGAGATGTTCCCGTGCTTTGCAGAGGTCCGAAGAGACTGCCCAGCTGGGTGTGTCCGGTTCCGCAGAATAGATCAGCTCATGATTGGGCTGAGGCCTTCGTGTGACCCATGATTTATGGGTTCATGGGCTTTAAGACTTTCTTATCTAGTCCTGGTAGTAATGGTATTAATAATTTGGGGAAACATTTTGTCCCGTGACCTGAAGCCAGAATATGGCATTGTGGAGAGAGTAGCCTGGATTTTTACCCATTCACCCATCTTCTTTTTCCTGGTCAGTGTCAGGGTTCTCTGCAAGTTAACTGCTGCTTTATTAGTTTACATAGTTGATGCTGGTTAGCTGGTCGTGTATGGTTAGCAGTAAGTTTTAAGGCCGTTCTGTAGGCCCTCTCTGTTTCTTTCTGTCACATTGTTTGAAAACGGAAAACAATAACATGTCATTGTATCGATGAAACCTTTGCCAAGCAATGTATTTATTTATACCTCATTTAGCAGATGCCTTTATCCAAAGCGATGTGCGTTATTCCTTGGGAAAGCGGGGATGGCCGGTCCCTGGAGCGATTTGAACTTAAGGGCTTTGCTCAGGGGACCAATGGTGACATCACTCTGGTGACCCAGGGAATTCGAACAAACAACCTTCTGATCACAGGCACAGCTTCCTAACCCATTAAACCACACTCCGCGCCTGTACACAGAACGTCGTTGTGTTTGCGTCACTTTATTCTGCTGCTGTCTCAGCGCAGACATACACGCTCTCTCGTGTCTCCTGATCTCAGGCAACCTGCTGGTGATCACCGTCGCCACTGAGGAGACCGATGGCTTCAACAGGTTCATGAGAACTGCCCGGCAGTTCAACTACACCATGAAGGTATCACCACTCCCCCTGTTTTCATGCCCCTGCCGATGGCTGTCTTTAAACATGTCGACTTCACGATCCTCACTGTGTTCATGCTCTCCTCCCGTGTCCTTGACCAGATTCTGGGCCTGGGTGAGGAATGGAGAGGTGGGGACGTAGCCCGTACCGTCGGTGGGGGCCAGAAAGTGCGCTGGTTGAAGAAGGAGCTTCAGCAGTACAGCGACAGGGAGGACCTGGTCATCCTCTTTGTGGACAGGTCAGTATCTGCTGTAGAGGATGCTGAATCTGTGCCCGGGGGGGGAGTGGAAATTGCCTTTTAAGGAAAAGACAGGCCTCTGCAGCTCTACGTGACATCTGATCATCCCTGCGGTCCCCGTTTCCCGTTCCCTGCACAGTTTCCAATAACTTCCTCTCTTGAGCTGATTTCTGTACCAGCCTCCCTGGAGAGATTCTGTTCTGGTCGCTGCTTTCTCCCTCTCCTCATGTCTCTCCTCATGTCTCTCCTCCTCCTCTTCCAGCTCTCTCTGGTTACCGGGGGGCTGCCAGTCTGCCCGGCTGGCCCTCAGAGTGATGAATAGCGGCTTTATTCCTGTCACGCTCTTGTGCTTCCATGGCCGCTTTCCTATATATTCTGTTCTGCCTTGCTTTGTTCGGTGAAGTTAATATCGGAGATGTCGCATTATTCTGTATTGGACCGGTCCCAAAAATCTTGTTTTTCTTGCATCGGGATAATTTTATTCTACCCAATAGCCGGTCCTCCATCCAGAAAGGCCACTTGTGACATTTCCCATAATCCTCCTCCTCAATGACAGTCATCGTGCCAAATGAAACGGTGGACTAGCATCCAAGTCCTCTGATGCGTGTGCTGTTAGCTGCCCGCTTTTTGCTCCGCTGGGTTTTTGGCCCAGATAAGAACGCTCTTTCCCAGTTCTGCAGTCCTTTAGACGCTCAGCTGCGAGCAGGTGCCGCTGTAGAGCGAGTATAAGGAGGAAAAACAGGGCGTTCTGTACCGTCAATGGAACGTAGGGCGTTTTTTTAAGTGTCTGTTTTCTTGTCGTCTCTCTGCGGTGTGGAGTTGGTCGGTTGTGTTGATGAGATGCCTTGTTTTGCATCAGTAGAATGAGCAGTGGAATTTTTAGAAGTCCGTTCCCCAGTCTGGAGCCTTTAATCAGGGCAGAGAACTCCACTGTGAAATGAATCACTCTTCAGTGGAGAGCTGTCTGCTGTGGTCTTTGTGGTCGCCTCTCATCCCTAATAAAAACAGACGGTGAATGCAACCTTAAGCAGGATGGCGATGGAAATCCTTCACAGGACAGGGCAGAGTCCCAGCAATCACACTGCTTCCTACCCATTACTTACCACCCAAATTGGCAGTGTGGAGTCTCTGCTATATGCTGTTTCCAGTCAGCTGATGCATGTTCACAGGGAAATCTGATGTAGCTGCATCGCTCTGTATGCTGTATGTGGTCTTTGGTCTGTTGCTCACTGGCGCCCTCTGCCTCCCTGTAGCTATGACGTAATCCTGGCCAGTGGCCCCCAGGAGCTGCTCTGGAAGTTCTCCCGGATGGGTCACCGCGTGGTCTTCTCTGCAGAGGGCTTCTGCTGGCCCGACCAGAGGCTGGCGTCCAAGTACCCGCCCGTCCATACAGGGAAGCGTTACCTTAACTCTGGAGGTGAGCTCGCTGAGTGCCGGCGGGGCCGGGCGGGGTGGGGGGGGTGCCCTGTCCACGCACACTGACACTCTGTGTCACTCCGCTGCTCCAGGTTTCATAGGCTATGCCCCCGATCTCAGCGCCATCGTGCAGCAGTGGAAGTACAAGGACAATGACGACGACCAGCTGTTCTACACCAGGATCTATCTGGACCCGGCTCACCGGGTAGGCTCAGGCGGAGGGGTCTTCTAACCACTGGTTTGCTTGGTGGGAACGTCCCTATCTGTCCTAGTTCATTATGATTGTTAATGCAATCTAGTTCGTTGTGATTATCCATCCATTTGTCCAACCATCTATCATCTAACTGCTTATTCATGACAAGATTGTGAACCATTTGTTTTTGTTTTGATTGTTCTTCTTCTTCTTCTTCTTCTTCTTGGCCTCCTTCCCTGCCTTAAGGTCTTTCATGACCTCCCTGAATCAAGCTGTAAAGCATCTCTTGCTTATCTAGGAGTTTGTGTCAGAGCTGTGTGATCCCAGTAGTGCGAAAGTCACTCATTTTTGGTTCTCCCTATAGAAAAATTTCAATATGACGTTGGATCATCGCTCACGCATCTTTCAGAACCTCAACGGGGCGCTCGGTGAGGCTCGAGTCTCTCGCCTGCAGCCTGCTGGTCTTTCAGTTGAAGCCGAGCTTTTCTCTCCCGTGTTTCCACACGATCTGCTTTGTGTCCCCATTTATTCAGACCTTTCCCTTAAACAGCTGCTACCTCTGTCCTTGACAGTGGAATTCTGTGACTCGTAGTCTTGAGCTCCCGCTGTGACTCGCCTCCATCGGTGGCCAGTAGTGACACTTTGCTCTGACTCCTCTCCATGTCCGTGTCTACACCCCCGTCCCCCATGGTAACAGAGGAGGTGGTTCTGAAATTCGAGAAGGAGCGAGTCCGGGCTCGGAACGTGGCTTACGACACTCTCCCTGTCGTCATACATGGCAATGGACCCACCAAGGTAATTTAGAACGTAGTGATTAATTGTCATTGTTGACACACCACAGTGCACAACAACTAAATGTGTTCTCTGCATTTAACCCGTATGTGACAATGTGACATAGTAGTGCTTGGGTGCGATACCGTGCTCAGGGCGCTTCCCTAACCATTAAGCCACCACTGTCCACAAGTAAGCAATTAGTGATCCTATGGTGCAATGCGAGCATATATATGCAAGCATATTTCTAACAATTTAACCAATAAAAAAATTGGATTGGGGCATTTGAATTCTTACTTGTTAGGGTTAGTTTGAAACATGCTTTCGTTCACGTGCACCATGGGAACGTTTGCCATGCTCTATACCAGTCAAACCGGTCCTCAGGGACCCACAGCCAGTCCATGTTTTTACTCCCTCCCAGCTCCCAAAACATGGGGGGAGCTAAAACGTGGACCGGCTGTAAGTCTCCAAGGACCGGATTGGGAAGCACTACTCTACTCTGTTCTGTCTCCCCTGTTCTCACAGCTGCAGCTGAACTACCTCGGGAACTACGTGCCCACAGCCTGGACGTACGAGGCGGGTTGTGGCATCTGTGACGACGATCTCCTGGACCTCAGCGACGTCCCGGTGAGCGCGCACATTCACCCTAGTGCCCCAGAGCAAGTCCCTTAATCCCAAATTGCTCCAGCGATTGTCTGCTACCTCAGTTGTTCAGCTTTGGTTAAACAAATAAATGATAATGATACAGTGACAAGTGTCGACGAACAGTGAGCGGTGTCACGTCACCGCTATGGCGCTCGGATCCCGTTTGTCGAGTCGCTAAGTTCCAGCGCATGTTCCCTGCCCTGCTCGAGTGCGCCACTCCCTGGCCGCAGCTTGACGCCACGCCGCGCCCCTCCGTGTCCCCCACAGGACGAGGAGATGCCCCTGGTGCATGTGGCCGTGTTCATCGAGCAGCCCACACCCTTCCTGACTGAGTTCCTGCACAGGCTCACCACCATGAACTACCCCCTGGACCGGATCAGGCTCTTCATTCACAACAACGTCAGTCCCTCCCGAGCCGGACCTCGCGGCCCTGTCAGGGCACCCCAGCCCGAACTCGGCATCTCTCCGGGCTCCTGTCTGTCTGAAATATGGCCCATGTCTACTTTGATACTTATGCTCACTACTCTACCCTGTAGCTTCCCTGGTCTACATGGTGGCTTCCATAATCAATTGTTTACTTCTACATCGATTTCAACTTCACTGATAATATAATCACAGTCTGGAAAATGGCCTGCTTCACTCTAGTGCTCAAAGCTAGGAGCTACAGCCTGTGTGTCCCTATAGACCACTCTCAGGTCATGTTATACTAGATGTCTTTCACAGTTTCCAAAGTTCATTCTGAATAGAAGGAGGTGGATGATGTTGCATGTCGTCGGATTTTGTGTACGAGGGTATTTCTTTTAGTCATGGACGGTGCAATTTTTGTGAAAGGCTACTCCAGTCCTCTCCATTCAAGTGCAGCCCTGACACAGTGCTGAGTTTCAAACAGGAAGTGAGTGCCCGCATAGTCTGCAACAAACAGGAAGTGTATCAGCGTAATCTGCTGCAAACAGGAAGTGGATGTGTGTGTCAGCATAATCTGCAGCATTTCAAGTTTTCTCACATACAGTCATACTCATCTGTGTAGTGCAGTGCTTTTCCACCTGCTTCCAAGATTGAGTTTATGCTTGAAAGGAAGCATGTAAAAACAAAACAATATAATAGGGATCTCTAATAAGATTGTCATTATTCATAGTTATTCCGATAATATAATGGGACTGCAAAATAAATCAATAACATAGAGAGCAGGAGATATCTGTCTTGTCTTTGCAATCTGCACAAATTCCTTAGTTTGACACAGTGAAAGGTTAGACGTTGTGATGGAGAGTGTGACATAATTCCATAATCCTGTAAGAGTTACTGCAGGTCCCATAATGGTGAATAGGGTGTAGAGCATTTCAGTCACACTGAAACCTGTACGATTCCCTAGTAAGATCCTGCATGTTATATTACGAACAAACCTGGGCTTCCAACTTCAAATTAGACGTCAGTTTTTAGTGATTTTGGAGAAGGGCGATCCGCATGATTCGAGGTTTTAAGGGGCTGTTCCACCTTGGGTCTTGAGGATAGCTGAATTTCGTGGGAGCCACACAAGATCTTGGAAACAATAGATGAGATCGGCAGGTTTGGAGACGAGTTTTATTTGTGAAAATGGGAATGCTTCTTTTTAACATTTGGGATTAACGACTCAGCCGGTAGGCGCAGGCTTTACATGTGATGAAGCGGACGTCTGATATCTGTGATCTTACGTTCTGAAGTTCTTCTCACCATCTTCCTTCTCCGTGCTCCTCCCAGGTCGTCTATCACGAGAAGCACATCCAGGACTTCTGGCAGGAACATCAGACTCTGTTCCCAGAAGCCCGGATAGTGGGGCCCGAGGAGAATCTGCAGCAGGACGAGGCTCGGACGATGGCCGTGTGAGTTACAAGATGGCGTCCACCTCCCGACACTCGCGGCTGCGTTAACACTCTAATCAAGGTGTTTCAGCCAAAGTAATGTTCAGGTGTGCAAGTTTCAATTGGGTTAGGTTTACGTGCCACATAAAAGCTTCAGTTTGTGTGGAGCACTTCAGCTTATATTCTAAATACAGTATACAGTTCAGCTATAACAAAAGCTAACTGGCGACCTTCTGGTTGTATCCATAGCCTTAACCACAGCGCCACCTGCAGCTCCGGTTCAGAACTGTATGAAAGACCAGAATGTGAAATTAAGGTGCTTCACACATGACTTTAGGAGCAATAGCTCTGGGATCTATGCAAGGGCGATACTAGGATTTTAAAATTTATTTTAACTGATCAGACATAGAAGAGGCCATAATTCATGCAGAGAGGCCAACCAGTGGTGTGTTTTGAATCGGCGAGTGACAGGAGGGGGCGCTCCAGTGGCCAGTTGGCTTTCAGCTGGGCCCAGTGCCCCTGTGAGCCCACCCCTGGATCTATGGTACCTCAGTGATCTGTAAGAAATTGAGTCTCAGCCCAATGGCTCCCATGTGACCAACCCCCCCCCCCCCCCCCCACAGGGAGGCATGTCGTAAGGACCCCACGTGCGATTACTACTTCAGCATCGACTCCGACGTGGCGCTCATCAACCCGGACACACTGAGGATCCTTATCGAGGAGAACAAGTGAGTTGTAAGATGCCACCCCTTCAGAAGCTGGTGGTGAGCTCATCCTGCGTCGTTGAGGGACTCCTGTCATGCCGGTGGTGTTAAGCTTTCTGTGTGTCTTTACACGTGCAAGTATTCCATGCATCTTTTTGTGTAAGTCTATATTTATTTAAGTTGATTTTGAAGTTGAGAACTTCCCATACTGTTAATTACATCGTTTTCTGGGGATGTATCAGGCTATATTTGTGCATCGTTCGGTCACCTTTCATTTCCCCCCATACTTGTATGTTTCTGTGAGTTTCACATATGACCTCTCCTATAAACGAGTACAGCTTTAAGAAGTTACTGCTCAAACAAATATATTGACATATATTGGTAAATCACCCCTCTCCCCCTTCATGACAGGCCAGTGATTGCTCCCATGTTATCTCGCCATGGCAAACTGTGGTCCAATTTCTGGGGTGCACTGAGCCCCGAGGGATTCTACTCCCGGTCAGAAGACTACATCGAAATCGTCCAGGGCAAACGCGTGTGAGTATACTGTGTGTGTGTGTCTGTCTGTTTGTGTGTGTCTCCTTTACCCATGAAGCGCTGTGTCTCACCTTCCCTCCCTTTTGTCTTTTTTTTTTTTTTTTCCCCTCCTCTCCCTTCTCAGAGGGGTCTGGAATGTTCCCTACATCACGGGGGTGTACCTGATAAACGGGGAGACGCTGCGCACCCGCTTGGCTCAGGTCAGCCTCTACATGCAGGACGGCGTGGACACCGACATGGTTTTGTGCAGCGCCGTCCGAGATCAGGTGTGTGCTCTGCCCTGGGGGGCTTCCCTCCCGTTTCTTGCTCTCTAGGCATTTCGGCCATTAAAGGTACTTTGCGACTGACATATGTAACCTGTTCCATTAACAGTTACGTAGCTCATATGTAACACAAGTCGGATTTGCTTTCCCACGCCATTCAAGGCGGCTAATGGAGAAATACAATAGTGTGCTAGTAATATGCACTAAAGAATACATATCAAATGCATGAAAAGAGAGTTTAAATATATTGTCCTTTTTTTTGTCTTGGTGCTTCATCAGAGCATATCTTGTTTTTTTTTTTCTTTGCGTAACTCCACATTGACGTAAGTCGATACCGCATAAGGTGAGAGCTGCCTGTTATCCTCCATCTCACTGTCTCTCGGCCCCCCTGTAACTGTGTTAGGGCGTCTTTATGTACGTGTCAAACCGGGACGAGTTTGGCCGCCTCGTCGCCTCGACCAACTACAACACGAGCCACCTGTACCCTGACATGTGGCAGATTTTTGACAACCCCGTGGTAAGCGTCATCCGCGCTCTCGCCGGGTCGGCCTCTCCCTCATTACCCGGATAGAAAAAGGTGATTCCCTAAAAGAGAAATCCTTTTTTTTTTTTTAGGATTGGAAAGAAAAATACATCCATGAAAAATACTCTGAGATCTTCGATGATGACTCGAATTTTGTTGAACAGGTATGAACCGGAGTCAAATCGCGAGCTTCTGCCTCCGTCTGTCCTCTTCTGTTCTCACTCTTTGGGCCCCCCCTCTCTGTCCGCTGTAGCCCTGCCCTGACGTCTACTGGTTCCCAGCCTTGTCGGACAGGATGTGCGATGAGCTGGTGGAGACCATGGAGCACCACGGCCAGTGGTCGGGCGGGAAGCACAAGGTAGCTTTATTTACGTGAATCTTTACGTTTTTAGCAGCATGTATGTAAACACATAGGTGAATAGCGTGTGTGTGTGTGTTACAGGATGATCGTCTGGCCGGTGGGTATGAAAACGTGCCCACCGTGGACATACACATGAACCAGATCGGTTTTGAGAAGGAGTGGCTCAAATACCTGAGGGAGTACATTGTACCTGTGGTGGAGAAGCTTTACCCTGGTTACTACTCAAAGGTGAGGCCCGAACTGCGGCCTACTGATCCCAACATCGGCTGGTCTTAAGCGCGACCTTCTCGCCGTAGCGCAGAGCGCTGGGGCACATCTAGCTACCTTGCCAATGAATGCAATTAAAATTCAAGGCTGCGCCGTGTTATCAGTGTGAGCAGTGAACAAGGTTTGATAGCAGTCGGTGCTTCGCTGTTCGCTGAGCACTGAATTCCTTGTCTTTTGTGTACAAATGTCGTCGTTAATTAGTGTTTAATTACAAAGCTTGAATGAAGGGGTGGAAGATCATTTGCAGGTAAGCAAAGAGCTCCATCCATTGCCGGCTGTTAACCACCCGCCTCCTTTCCTGGTCCTGGTCCAGGCCCGTGCCATAATGAACTTCGTAGTGCGGTACCGACCCGACGAGCAGCCCTTTCTGAAACCCCATCACGACTCATCCACCTATACCATCAACATCGCCCTGAACCACAAGGGCAAGGACTTCCAGGTGCGTGCTGATTGGCTGGAGCTGGCTAAGGCTGTGTGCAGGCCCGCTCATGCCTGACCGCCGCGCGGTGCTTCTCGGAGTCATAGCGGTTCATGTGAGGTCATCTGCAAGCCCACCATGACAGTTTTGCCCCAAAGCAGCAATATCACACATGCTTTTAGAGTAAAAGAATTATGCAGAGCATCAGATGTGCTACAGGAATGTAATTAGGACAAGACTGGGCAGCCTCTTGTGTGCAAGAGTGTGGCTGAATTATGAACTATCAAGCTGAAGAACAGAGGGTTGTGAGAATAATGCCCATGTTAGTCATGTTAGTAATACAAGCTAAATACTTGATGCATCTCCAGCAGATTTTTTTTCTCGGAAGGAAAAGCAATTTTGTGTATAAATAGCAAGGATGAAGTCTTGGGGTTATTTGGGTAACAACCTTGTTGGAGAGCTGGCTTCAGCTTCAGAGACTGCTCTGAAGATCTGCCTTGCCACCCCAAAGCGGAGGTTTTGGCCAATACTGACGTATTACTAATAAGGAAAACCTGATGAAGTTTGAGCACAGAGATCTGCAGTGAAGCTGATATCAGTGACACTGACTGCTTAACGTCCCACGAATTGTGTTTAGCAACCTGATCGTATGATGCAGACAGTGAGACGACAGCCAAGTGTACTGGGAGATTGCAGTGCGGTTTGCTTTCCTGTGTCCCTCGTATCCAGGCATTAACTGGAAGCTCAGCCTAGCTGCACTTAGGCCTAGTCGACTCCTTGACGGCATGTTAGTTTGCAATGTGCTGTGTGCCAAACTTCTGTGCAGCTTTTGACAAAAGCATCTGCTGAATTTGTAAACGTAAATGAGCTGGCAAAATCCGCCTTGCTGCACTCCGAGAAATGGCTTATTGTCCAGAGAAATCGTCTCTGTTATTTTAGTAGTTGTACCTCTGGTGCTGCTAATTTGAATATTGATTACATTTTAAAAATGGCCAGCAGTATCGACCAATGTCGACTGTGTCTTGATTTTTCACGGACGTCGGTTATACAGATGTATGTTAACTGGTATGTCTTGTGTCTCTGTGCAGGTTAAGTTTCTGAGTGGCTGTGTAACAACCTGTGTTGTGTTTGACTGTGTATGTGTGTGTCTGACTGTGTCTGTGTGTCTGACTGTGTCTGTGGTCTCTAGGGAGGTGGGTCCCGGTTCTTGCGGTACAACTGCCAGGTGGAGACCCCCCGGAAAGGCTGGTCCTTCATGCATCCAGGCCGCCTGACGCACTACCATGAGGGGCTCCCCACCACCCAGGGAACGCGCTACATCATGGTGTCGTTCATCGACCCCTAGGCGCTGGGGCCGGGCTCCAAACCGGAGGGGCGGCTGGCGTCGAGGACGATTTACGGAACATTTCAGCTGGGACGCGGTTGCTTAAAATGCCTTTTTCCACTTGCCATAATGGAGTTTAGGTTGACAGGATATCCTCCGGAGCGAGATTACAGCATTTTACAGCAAAAAAAACAACTGTAGCGTTACAAAGAAAGCAGACGGCTCCAATTTCCATGAAAAGCGACGTGACTAAATATCGCGACATTTAAAGTTCTGTGTAAAATATTGAGAAGTAAGATCGGAGGGTAGTACTTGAAATACTGGGTATTTTTGTGGGTGTGACTTAATCGTGGCATATACTGTATTAGCCATGGATTAGTGTCAGTCTAGAACAACTGTGAACCAAGTATCCTCAGTAATGAGCCGTTCGGCTTGTTGGTTCTGCATAGTGGTCTTATCATTTCAACAAAAACTAGTAGCAATTTGGGTCCCTACAGAGTGCTTGTGTTGCTATCATGGGTTAACTTATTGTGAGACTTGGACGGGCCAAGATCCTGTTTCCCAGCATCACCTAGCAGTGTCGTCCTGCTTCAGCTTCAGACATCAATGTCATTCTGACAATCGGTTACATCTGGGCTGCTGTAAGTTTTTTTTTTTTTTTTTTTTTTTTCCCCCTCCTTCAGTCCAAAGCTGGTTTTCTGGGGGGTTCAGTATGTGTTGCACTTTTATCGGTCTAGACGACGGTCGTTAGTTTGGAGAGTCGTCATCAGGGTGAGACATCTGCAGATACCCTGTAGGCTGCATCAAAAGTGCAATGTGAGGTTTTCCAAATGGATTCTTAAGTGATTTTTTTTTTCCCCATATATAGCCCAAGATTTACTTGCACACCAGAAAGTATTTATTTAGCAAAATTTAACCAAAATTCATTCCGCGTTCTCTCTCAGACCCATGAACACATGGATAGTAATGACTGTGCATTTCCGAATGCAAATAATTTATCCTTTGTCAGCGGTTCTGCTTTTGTGTTTAAAGAATTAAGTTGCCTTTAATTTTGAAGTGGCTTTTAATGAGTCGTTCAGATCAGCTGATTTGGAACACAGTTAAGTCATGCTGGCATTTGACACTCCCTAAGTATAAAAAGATTTATATATTTCATACAATTCTAAAGGTGGTTAATATTCAGAGGATAGTGCAGCTCATTTGTTTATTAAAATATTTTTCTGAACACTCGATTTTATGAATTTTCCTCTAACACATATTTTTTATAAGACTTCATGAAAATGGGATTTGCATTAATCAAATATTGTACTTCACATGTTAGGGAATGTTTAAAGCGTTTCTTTGGTTATTAATGACCTGAACTGATTACTAATATCTTGTTATACCTCTATGTATTGCATTTCTGTTTGGTTTTATTTGTTCTCAGTGCTCTGCTTTGTACAAAGTGTTTATTTATTTGTATGTTTTAAAAGTCTATTTAAAATTGAACCATGTGTGGTTTGTGGCAGGAATTGACATTTTCATGCGAACAAAGTGAATGTTTTTTTACCAGAGGCAGACATTTCAGGTCCAGAAAGTAAAAATCCAAACCAGGATTTTGTTTCAACCAACCAATTGACCATAAGTCACAATCACAGAGTACACAACTACTTGGTTGAAACAAAATCCTGGTTTGGATTTTTACTTTCTGGACCTGAAATATCCACCTCCGGTTTTTACTGAGGAGCAGTGATTTTTGCACCAGCTGTTTTTGGACTTGAAGAAAACTCCTCACACACATGGTCAGGGATGGCTGAGGGCTAGACTAAGGCATAAGCAAACTAAGCAGCTGCTTACAACCTGACAGCCACCTGGGGGGGGAGGACTTCTGATCAGCCAGTGAGAATGGACAAATGGCAACTAGGTTCATTTTTATTTAGGATCCTGAAAAGGGTTGGGCCCGTCATGGGTTAGATTCAAACGCCTGGAAA
>JAODKF010000002.1:26458894-26471408 GCA_026779585.1 Mormyrus proboscirostris | reverse complement strand
TCGGAGACTATAACATCGCCCGTTCTGCTTTTGCGTGTTTGCATGTTCTCCCCGTGTCATTGTGGGGTTTCCTCCCCTGAAGCTAATTAGAGTAGGCAAATTGTCAGTAGGTGTGTGAATGGTGTCTGTGAGTGTGCCCTGCGATGGATTGGTGCCCCATCAGGGTTCTTCCCTGTCTTGCTGCTCCCATAACTTCTGGGATAGGTTCTGGACCCCTTTGATGCTGATTAGGACAAGCAGGTATGGATGCATGGGACATGGTGAGTAACCCTAGTGCTGGTGAGTAACCCTAGTGCTGGTGAGTAACCCTAGTGCCAGCTAACAATCCTGGCAATAGATCTCGCAAACCCAGCACCAACTGCGAGGAACGCTCAGGGCACGCTGCTGAAACCTCCTCCCACTCCACGGTGAGAAATCGGAGGAAAGAAAAGCATTACAAACACTTGTCTGTCTCAGAGTCTGGCCAAGCTGCAGGTGGCCAGTAGGGTATGTTCTGGAAGTTTCTCCCAGAACGCTGACTTCCTGCTCATATCCCCGTCACCACGCATTAGTAATGGAGGTCTGAGCAGATGGCACCATACAGAGGAGTGGCCTGCTTGTGCTCGGTAAAAAATGAGTCGTTCTGTACAGTGTCAAAATTAATAGCATCACCGGTATCGTGAATGATCTGCCGCCACCCCAGCATATTGTTGCAGTGTGTTTTTGTGCCATTCAATTATTTTGTTTTTATTATGGTTTATTATTTCATTCGCGTTCGGATTTACTTTGCACTTAACGCGGCTCTTTGTGATCCTGAACGGTTCACCGACTTTATAATCTGCTGAACACTGTGATCTACAGCCAGGGTCCCTCCCCGTCCTGCATCTAACGGAATGACTTTGTTCCCTGCCCGAACTCGGCTACATGAGAACAGGACAGGCCGTACAAGCTGCCTCGTTTAGGGAGACAGAGGGTACCTTTGCTTAACGCAGCAGGATGTTGATGCCTGAACATTTAATGACTCTTAAGTGATGATGTGACTCTTAAGTGAAGCCCTTCTCCCCATACATCAGTATACAATGTTCTATAAAACACTAATGCGAACAAAATGTGCATATCAGAACTTTTAATTAGCAGCTTTAAACGTTACCCCTCATTGTTTCTTTGCTTTGGGGCATTTTTTATTATTTACAGTCCGCGTCGGCAGACATAGTGCCTGATGTGGTCACTACCACCTTTCACAACTAGGGGGCAGCAGTAGCATTCAACGAGAGGGAGGCTGTGCTACAGTTATGTTTTATTATTATTTATTTATTCAATTATTTTTACATGTGTAACACATTATCTTATTCCGAGCCACATATAATTGAGAAAGCAGGGTCAGCCAGCCCCAGTAGGAATTGGTGTTAATGGTGAAATCACTTTGGTCACAGGTCACTAATCGGCAAACCCATTCCATGTGTGACACCCATATATGGTCCTCATGGTGATACTGGGATTTTAATGCATAATATTTGGACCAAGGGACACCCCTCCAGGTGTGAAGTCTGTCAATCTGTGTTCACCATGTCTCTGGGCGTGTTGCTTTCTCAGTGTGACTGTTTCAGTAGGTTGTTCTACTGAGTTCTTTGTAGTTTCTCCTAAGACCTCCTCACTCTATGGCCCTATTACTGTCCTTTGATGGAAAACCTTCACTCGGAAAAGCAGTTCTGTATTACAAACATCTGTGGTGGCGCGTGGAATGTTTGTTTCGGCACACTCCGCATTCACCGGTATTATCAGTCCCCGATGGACATGACACCCGTCTTCCTATTGGCCTGTCAGGTTTCACCCTTCCCAGCAGCCTTTGCAGCTCTGTCACAAGTCTCACTGCGCCCTTACAGCGGCGTCGACCTCTGTGCCAAATTGCACAATGTGCCGCCTGGCCAGCTCTGTTTTAAGAGCGCTGGACGAGGGACAAGAGGGCCATGGAAGCGAATCTGTGTAACATACCAACCTGATCCCTCCATTAACAGCCAAGCTGTGTCATTACATTTACATCATTTACCCAGAATATAGATAATGGGGAATTATGCTATGATGCAAAGGTATTCTGTCGTTTAAAGTTGCGGTGCCTGTGTCTCTGTAAAGGAGCTTCTTAAAACCTTAACCTCCAGTTGCAATGATGTGAAAGTATTGAAGAGTTTCTGAGTGGTCCTAGGCTCTATTTGTACCTTACTCAGTTCTTTCCAAGTGCCTGGTGCAGTTTGCCTGCCTGTTGTGTTCTTTCCCTGATTGATGGCTCTGCACGTAAAGCAAGAACAAAGCTTGTGGATTTAAAAGGTGCAGCTTCTCCTGCACACCATGTTCACTCTGCCCCTTCCCGATCTTTCTTGGGATTCTCTGTGGCAGTCTCTCATTTTCAGAGAGTGCTGCAAGAGAATAAGATTGTTATACTGAGTTCTCTTAGTTAATCTTACACTTTGGGATATTTCAACAGCTTTATTTTAGCAAATGAAATTCAGCACTTTTCCATTGTCATACATGACCCGAGCCCAACCTGAGGCGCACTGAGAAGAGAGTCTATTGACGGCGCAGAAGCAGCTCGCTTGGGTTGGCCGCGCTTGGACAGCAACAGTGATGTAAAACCAAGGCGTTGCTTATCTACTGTCCACACGGAGTACGTCACGAATAACTATGTGCTAATTTCTGCTAGCATGTCTGGTAGAATGGCCGTCTTATGATAGCATCAAACGTTTAGCAGAATTAGCATGCGCTTGTAAAGATTTGCATTAGGAATCCATTCTGTTCAGCTGTTCTATAATACTTTTTAAGTAGGAATTTTTTAAGTAATGCGTAAATACATTGAGATGTGCAATTCTACTAATAATGGATAGTATCTAGAATATATGATTTTTCCTACCGATGATCCATGCATATTGATTGATACAGAACACCTGTATCTTCCTGCATTCCGACCAATCAGATGGCGGTGGTGCAGCCAGTTCGGTTTGGTCGCGTTCTTCGCTTTGTTAGTAAGTAGGGCCTTGTCAGTGTGGCTACAGCTTGCATTATTTACAATGGAAAGCCTCCAGTTTGCTGTAGGCCTTGGATCTCAGTGGCCTCTAGTTGTTCAGTTGTCCTTCCTCTTGGTAAGGTGTCTCACACCCAACTTGTCTGCACGTGCTTGATGTTTATGTTCACGTAGTCCTCAGAATCCCCGCCCCAGGCTTTAATATTATTGGATCAGGAACCTGTTTGTTTCAGGTTTGTTCCTGGTATTTACTTGAGAACAGGTGTGGCTCATCAGAAGCCAGGCAGGATAGATGACCTCCTGGACTGTGGCTCTCCAGGACTGGAGTTGGAGACCCCTGGTTTAAACTCTGCCTAAAATCCAGGCTACTTTTGTTTTATGGGTCACGTGACCCACTGTTCCCTTTACTCAGATTCTCCCCGGAATCATCAAAGATCAGGCACAAAGCCCAATGTATAGATATCTGTAACATCAGCCAGTATCACAAAATCCCAAGTCACTGTACCACTGTGCTCCCTGTTGTCCTCAGGTGACTTAATCTTCTTCTCCAGTGTTCCATAAGGGGTCAGTGGTTTGCCTTTATCCCTTGTACAGTTTTCACTTTTAACTGTAACCCATTTACCACACGACAATAACCTCTATACATTTTAATGACGATTTTATGGGTCCTGCAGTGTTGCAGTAATGGCACTTGATTAGATATCAGTTCGTCTGTCTGGTTGCCACACCAGCTCGCCCTCAAAAAAATTGCATGACATTTCAAAATCTCACAAGATTTCATAGCCTTTCAAAATATTGCAACTGTCTAGTTTAATGCAACCAATCAAGACAGAAAATATATGCACAAAGTGCAACAACTGAACAATATCTTTAATCAGAAGAGCAATACGTGCATGAACAATGACAAATTGTAAAAGTCATACAACACACATGGGACTCACGTTATTTCTACCAGTATTACAATGCAGCAAAGTTTGATCTTTGCTCTGTGTTTGCAGAAAAATCAATCTAGCAAAAAAAATGCATTGATGGACTGTATTATCAGTCATTAAGTAATGAGCTGGTGCCTATTAGGCAAGAAACATTTCTGCCACTTGATGGCGCTCAGCTCTACTCAGTCACTCATCAAATAATGACACCCATAACATACATGTTCATCCTGTGTATTTCTCTCCTACCGTGACCCACTTATGACCAAAAGACATTTGAGATTTACTAAATAATTTACTGCTACAGCTCAGAATACTCATATAGAAAATTATCCAACCATAAACTGTTAACAGGACCTAACGCTTTGGTCACCCATTCCTTAAAATTGATTACATGAAATAGTCCAGATATCCTGTCAGTTTAGTTCCTTCTTAGATGATAAAAAAATACATATAACTAACTGATGTGACTCAGGTAGAGTACCATGTTCACAGGTGAGATCAAAGCCCTCGTCCTTCCTTCAGGACCTGATTCCTTGTCGTCATCACAATCTTGATTGACCATCGGCTACAAGATATTGGGCCTCATTCGCCAACAGTTCTTACGAACTAATTTGTTCTTAAACCCCACGTACTCACTCTTTTACGAAGATTCTGACATTCACCAGTGTTTTCTTATCTGAATTTGCTCTTAGCTAAGAACAGAATCTATGCACACTAAAGACCATTCATACGCACATGAGTAATGATAGTTTGTTCAAAATAACCGTTTATATGACACATTTAGCATTTCCCTATGCTAATTAGAACAAACTGGCATGGCTTTCGGTTTCAAAGACGTGGGATTCACCATTGTTAAGAACAAAGGTACAAACAATTCTGCTACTTAAGAACACGTCATGAATCCGACGTAGGTTGTTCTTAAATTTCGTAGGAACAAATTTAAGAAAATTCTTAAGAAAATATTAGTGAATGAGGCCCATTGACCTTAGTTATAGTAAAACAGCACAGTTGTGATCAGACTCAGACTTCCCCGTTTACAGGAAAGCCTACGCTGCCTGCAACTCAAGCAGAATAATATTTAGACTTGCATGCAAATACCCAAAGGCCCATAGGCCAAGAAGGAACGAGCCCAGAGTGGTGCAGACAGAGTGTGTGGAGAATTACAAAGGGCAAGAACTTGGGTTAGCAGAAAGATCTAACACTCCAAGGTGCGCAATGACCTCCCTTGATTCCTGTTGAGGTCTCATGCTCCTACTCTCACCCTCCTGAAATGCTGTATCACTGATTTGATTGTAGACAAGACTGTTACTCAACCATGGTTGTCAGTTCCATTAAACATGTTTCAGCCCAGCTGAAAATAGTTACCAAACACACAAGGGGCACCAGTGTTCAGTCACTTTAATTTAAGTACCCATCAACGCAACAGGCAATAACAGGGGCAACAATAGTATGGAAGATTGCAAATGTTAAAGAACATCAGCATTCACCTCATTCCTGAAACAGACACAGATAATGACCTTCTGATTCAATAGGCATTATCCTAAGAGATTCACAGCCGCCCAGGATTTGGTTGGCGTCATGTTTTACATGGCGTTTCATTTCTCCGTAATGGAAACATTTTCTCCTCCATTCGACCAGACATTGGCTGTAATCTTCCCCATTTAATTTTCCTATATTCTTCATGTAGCAGGATAACAATACTTAAAATGTAGGAAGACAGAGGCTGGAGACCGAAGAGGTAGATGCCGAGAGACTTATAAAAGCCAAACATTAGATGAAGGTTAGGAGCTTGTCCTCCGAGATGCCGTAGTTCGCCTTGTTCTCCTCAAAGAGCTGGGTGAGTCCATCTAGGTAGGTCTTGTGGAGAGCATCAATGTCCTCTCGACTTGGGCAGGGGTTCTGGACAACTTGGATGGGTCGGCCAACTAGGTAGTAGGGGAAGAGAGGGGGACATTTGTTTGGTGAGGAAGAGATCGTACTCTGACCTCCCGGCCTGCTTCTATCAAAGAAAAAGGTCACATGCGACATTGTGGCCTTTGCCCTGAAGACCTTTTGAGGAAGCCCGTCTTCCCTTCTCTCTTACCAACTGTATGGATGGGCTTCCTATAGGGCAGCAGGCCAAAGCTGTACTGGAAGATGCCCCGGGCGTGGAAGAGAGGCAGGGCGACACCCATCACCTTCTGCAGTCGCTCCTGGAGGGAGCGCAGCGGCGAGCCCACTGGGTTCTCCATCTGATCAAACAGCTCATTCTCCCCGAATGAGAATACAGGCACCAACTGGGCCCTAAGAAGCACACAGACAAGCATTTATGCAAGAGAGCCACCCAAAATTATGGACACACTTTTTACAGTCTGTCCAACAGCCACACACACCATTTCAGATCTCATACCCGTGTTTGAGCGCCAGCTTGACAAAACCTTTCCTGTTGAGCACTTGCAGCTTCAGGGCCCCTGGCCGTGCATCCAGCGACTCCGGAGCGCCCCCTATAGTCACCACTGCCACATGACCACCCTCAGGTTGGCTTAGGATGTAACTTGCGCTGCTCTTCTCACTGGAGACTAGACCTGCATGGAGTCAAAAAGCACAAAAGCAGGGGGGTTAAAGATGTGCCAACTACTGATTGATGATGTCATGTGACCAATCGTCTTCACTGCTGGTATAAATGCAAGGATGCTATTAAACAGAGCATCAAACTAACCACACAAATTCTCCATCTCTGTCCACCACTGTGAGCTTTGTCTTGGTACATACTGATAACATCACAGACCGATGCCAGCTCCATGTTTTCCAGAATTACGGCCTGTCCAGCAGCATGTTGCAGTGCCGTCCCATTAGTCAGTGTGTAACCTCTCAAACATTTCAACACAATGTCTCCTTACGCAACACAAGCAACAATTTCACAATGTCTCCTTACGCAACACAAGCCAGAGAACTCAAACCCGTCAGTGAGCAAACACGCAGATACACCCCCCCCCAACCTGTTTTTACCAAGTAGGCTCAAAGCCAGGAACACATGATCCCCAGCAAGGTGAAAGACAAATCAGCAGCCGCACCAATCATTATCTACGATGGGGGGGGGGAGTTTCATTATTTCTTCCTTTATCTCCTTATCGAATCTAGTCTGTAGATAAGCAACTCCTTAAACAGGAAGCTGCATATTCGCCATTCAAACTAGTCTGACCACCTAATACCAAGTGAGCAGACGTGGCTTTTTTTAAAGGACATGCTGGTCAACCTCTTCAGTTGAATCATTCTACTGGATAAGATTTATAGCTTTCTGATAGGCTTATGATGGGACCGTCAGCCAATCAATGCATGCACTCTGCATTGAATATGACCTGCATGCCTTCTAATGAACTGGCATGCCATCCAGTATGTTCCCCTGCCTCTGTGCCCAGTACTTCCAGGTAAAGGCCGCTGACTCCCCTTGACCATGTACTATACAAATAGTTATGGAAAACTGATGGATAGCCATCACTGAAAAATGCTTCCCTTAGATACTGAACGCTGGTTTCCTTGCAATGTTCGCATTGTTTGCAAAATATGTCACTAAACATGAATAATAGGCACAGAATACTTGACAAAGATGTGTAGACCACAAATATGAACCAGCCTAGGCTCAAGTAGACAGAAGCTGCTGTTTTACTAACCAGCCCATGGCTCAAGGGTGTTCAGAACGACGTTACGGGGGGGCTGGAAAATCAAGCTCACAAGGATCGACTCCTATCCCAAGGTGACCTCGATGGGTAAGAGGAGACACAAGAAGGTGCTCACCACCAGACATGATGTAATCCCTGAAGAACGGAACCCGGAACCAAAAAGGCAACATCAGCAGGTATGGGGTCAGGCCTGGAAAGAGGGTTGCAAACCCAGAGGCCTCCGTGCAGAAGTTCCCGAACCCCCCAGCAACCAAGACGCCATGGGGATGGAAGCCAAACAGGTAGTTGCGTTTGGGATCGAGATCTACAGTCTTGATCAGCTGTAGATGAAAGACATTTTAACACCATTAACAGCATTTTGTTTTTACGCATTTACTTATATGGCAGCTGATTAAAAAAGAGAAATTCAGAGTTTCAAGATCCTTTACATGCATTATTCTTCTGTGGCAGAAAACATGCCAAGATAAATGTTTAAAGACTGAAGGCTAACAGCAGCTAATAATGATTAGCATCACATAAAGCCTCTGCTCTCCTGTGACAGATGAGGAGAAAGACAAGATGCATAAACATGTACGTATGCAAGAGGACCCACCGAGATGGGGAAATAGTCCCTGAAGTAGGCCCACACGGCCCAGCCGCGGACCCAGCGGGAGCGGCGCCCCCCCCTGATGGGCGTGTCCCGGTCCAGGTAGAGCCAGCCGGCGTAGAGCACTGCGAGAACCCACCACTGGCTGAGGCACAGCAGCAGGAAGAGAGCCAAGCAGCACTGGGCTGGCGGCGGAGGGACCGGGATGGGGAGGAACACGAGTCAGCAAGGCGGGGATGGCTATCATAAACAGGCAGGCAGACAAGGGGACAGATATTACCAATACCCCTTTAATCAGAGCTACACTGCCTCTGAAATCAAGACTTACGTTTTCATTTTGACAACAAAATGTCACTGCACTTTGTTATGTATTTCATATGGACATAATGCTTGTTTTTCCTGTAAGCTTCTGTGGATTACTGGGAGTTTGTGGCGTTTGCATGTTACCCCACGTACTTTAGATTTCCTCTGGTCACTCTGGTTTCCCCTTGCAGACCAAAAAACACACGACATACGCGAATGGGTACCTGTAAAATTAGCTGATTACAAAAGTGTGAACCCTGTAACAGGCTGGCGTCTCGTCCAGAGTGTCGCCTGCCTTGTGCCCTGTGCTTACTGGGATAAACTACAGGTTCAGTGACTTCGTTAGGCGGTTAAGGAACATGATTAGTTGCAAGGGGGCGGGATTGTAAAAAGGAATTTATGTTCAATATAAAGTCACGTGTTACAATATCTTCAAACTGAAAGCAACAGGGATCCTTCCCTTACTCGCCCCAATGCTGTCAGAAGACGGTGAGTCATTAACCAGAACTTGGTAAAAACTTAGTAATTTAGCAAACTACTGACTGACCAAATTCTACCTCTGAGCATATCCGGCAAATACTAATACGTTTAGAAGTACCGAAATTAAGCAAGTTAAACCATGGCTAATCTGCCTGATGCACTTGGTCCATGGTGGACTAAGAAAGGTACGACCAGCAGCCAGTTACTGAGGTCTAGGCGAACCGAAAAGCGTGCTGATGGTCACCGGCCAGCGAGTCGAGGGATACAATATAGACGGCTAAATACTTAGTATTTATTACTCACCCAGAGCAAGGAAGGAGAAAACCCACTGAACGACAGCCGCCGTCTGAAGGCGCCTTCGCAAGGGAATATTCAGCGGAGCAAACTCGATCTTCATTTTGCTGGGTTCAATTCACCATTTATTAATAAGTCTCGGCAAAGAATGCCCAAACCAGCACGTTGTGCTTAAAATCACGAACTTCTGTTTGGAAGCCGTAAAATTGACTGTAACTGATCTCGAATCGATTCCCAAAAAAAACGACTTAGGGGCACAAAGTGGGGGGGAAATTGGTTTTTGAAATACCCTGCATAAACCTACTCACCACAATCACACCGACTGTGTTTCTCATTTAATAAAGTTTTGCTGGACTTGGAGACTCCCCACAGTCGTACGTCAGAGACCCACCTCCGCTTCCCCCGTCCCTGCAGCCAATCGGAATGCAGGTTGTGCTGCGCCCTGACGGGGCGCCTCCCGGGCCTCCGCGACGCCTTACCTCTGTACCTTTTGCAAAGCGAAGCGTTTTTAGTTATATTCTTTGATCACATAATGTAAACTGGGATGTTTTCTGCACTGTAAAATAAAATATTTTGAAAATAAAGATTTGGCTTCTTGATCGTACATTTTCACTTAAGTTTTGTTGTATTCCTTTTTTATATCGGTAGTCGTATTCGTTGATATTTATTTGCTAGCAAAGAAATGACTAAGTACGGATGTCGTGACAAAAGTACACTATATGAGTACTGGAAAAAATGGCATTGATACAGAAAGCCCCCGCCCCACTCCACCATAACGTCCAAATAGCCGACACGTGGTCACTCCGCCCACCCTTTATTTATAGCTTTGTGCATTGTAACTGAAACACACCTCTCTTTAGTTTCTTTAATATTGTGCTTATTCTACCATTCTATTACAAATCAACTAAACCCTCAATCGACTTTTATTACGCAGTAGCCTTGGAATGCAGGAGATGGTTTTATTGGGGAAAGCTTGCAAATAAACTCGCATTTTTGTAAGGAGAGTTTATTTGTGACAAATGCAAAGCTCACTACAAATAATACAGCTGTTTACAATGTAAGCCTTCCACATAAAACAAAAACAACGTAAGATAATGTGGAAGGGCTACAAGAGAAAATTATCCGATAAACTAGAGTACCTACTCACCACTAGATGGTAGTATCGTGCAAATCTTGGGATTCTTGCTTGATTCATTGCAAATGTTTCAAATTAATTCATATATCATAAACTCTACACTTTGGGTTATTATCAGCCTGCAGGACAAACCCACGACCCACTAGTGTAGTGCCATTATTTAGATATATACAAGCTTAATATTTTTCTATAGGTTTCTGAATTCACTACATGAGAACCATCATCAGTCATGTCATCAATAATTGCTACATCTCCTGGTCCTGAGGCTGACATGCATGCCCATGCCATCACCCTGCTGAAACTGTGCTTCATGGGGGATTTGCTGTTTTCAGCATCTTTGCCAGTTCCCTTCTTTCGCCACATATTTGCCTTTCCATCTGACTGAAACATGTTCATCTTTGTCTCATCAGCCCATGGGGACCATGTGTGGTCCCAGAATAAAACAAGCTTTCTAATATGATCTTTTCCCCAAACGTAGTCTTGCCTTTCCGTTCTTGATGCTGATGAGAGACGTACAGTCAGCTGTGTGCAGTTGAAACCGGATCATCTGCACTGAGATGCATACATTAACAGATCTAAATTCTTGCTGAATTTGTGTTACAGTTATTTACCTTTTTTCTTAGCCATGTGACTAAGTTTCCTGTCAGCGGTTGTGTTTGTGAATTTTGGGCGACCAAACCTTGGAAAGTTCAAAGGAGCTACTCTTTCTCTCCAGTGTTTCAGGACCTGATGAACAATTGATTTTGAAATGCTTAACATATCAGCCCTCTTCTGCATAGATATTTCCTTTTCATTAATTGTCGTTTTTTTGACTGACAGATTCAGTTCAGCTCCTGTCTTTTGTCTATGTAGGCCTATTGTATTTACAGTCACAGCTATTGGCTCCCAACGGGATACTAAACACAAATGTTTGATGTTGTACGTTATTGGAAAGGTGTTAGTGATTAAAATGCACCCAGTTTGACTGCTTCTCAATGAGCTTTTCAACTCAGATCAGCTGTGTGACCTGTGTCCCAACACTTTCTTTCAGCTCATTTAGAACTATCATTTGGTTTTCAATTTATTACTACTTAAGATGAATGCACCATCTTCTAATGCAATTTTATTTTAGTAAAAAATCAAATGAATAAAGTAATGATTTATGTGACTAAATCAATAAAGTTTTTTACTAAATTAAGCAAGCGTCCCAAGACTTTCTGTGAGAGGTGTATATCTATAGGCATAATAAATCTATCTAGTATTGCATAATATTTCATATAAAGCCTGCAAGGTACTTAAGAAATACGAGAGGTGATTCCTATACAATCTAAAATGCAATGTATGATAGAGTTGTCACTGCGGTGTTTGGTTAAGTTTGCAGGCTAAAGGAAAATACTAATGGCCAGCTCAATAAATCGCACTTAACAAGACGCCCTACGATAACTTTATGAAACATGAAGGCAACTGTGTAAAAACTGTAAAAATAAAAAGAAAAGTGATACATTTTGTCACCGGCAGATGGAGCCTAAGTCGCTTTTTAGTTTACCTTTTGACCCTATTCGTGATTGTTTTGGTCAGGATTTCAGAGTGTGTTATAAATTTGAACTATGCTTTTAACATTAATCCGACTGGCTTTACGGCATGCACTTCTAAACATCTGCGACATGAGAAAGATAAAAGGAAAAAACAGACTATTCAAAGTAAAATTGACAGGTTTTCTCCTGCGGTGTTAAAACCTTTCGTCAGTTGGGTTGAAAAGTCTTTGTTCTTTGACTGCACCTCTTTCTCTTAAGCGTACACCCTCTGTTTGACCAGGTAGGCCTACGTATAGAAAAACGAAAAACAGATTAGCAGATCGAACAAGGCACTCAGCACTTATGTTGTGGACTGAGACAACGTATGGGATTTAGGTCTATATAATTAAATGCATGTTTCTAAAGCCCAGATCCTGATTTGATATGCTACACGTAGGCGGTCTGTCTTGGGCTCACATGTGTAACTGAATGCAGCTTAAACAGTCCATTGCATATTTTTCCAGTCCTCTTTTCCACGTCTCACTCCTGTCTTGCTATAGGCTATTAATAGAGGGATTCCTCTACCGCCACCCCCCCCCCGTATTCTTCTCAGTCTTCAGTTTTATCTTTTCTTTCTTCG
>JAODKF010000002.1:26412049-26429214 GCA_026779585.1 Mormyrus proboscirostris | reverse complement strand
TGTGTTTGTGGAGATGAGTGCCCTGTGTTTGAGGATACGAGTGCCCTGTGTTTGTGGAGATGAGTGCCCTGTGTTTGTGGAGATGAGTGCCCTGTGTTTGAGGATACGAGTGCCCTGTGTTTGTGGAGATGAGTGCCCTGTGTTTGTGGAGATGAGTGCCCTGTGTTTGAGGATACGAGTGCCCTGTGTTTGTGGAGATGAGTGCCCTGTGTTTGAGGAGATGAGTGCCCTGTGTTTGTGGAGATGAGTGCCCTGTGTTTGATGCTGCAATGTGAGGAAGATGGTGACTGACCTGTGTTTGAAAGCATGCGATTTTCCTTGGGAAAAGAAGTTTCCGTGGCAGAGTTCTGTTTGTCTCGTGTGGTGTGCCTGTGGTCCCTGTGACGTTATGGCAGGAGATGACCTTGCTAATATGGCAGTTTTGGCACATCAGCTCCTCACGGTCATTTTCTAGTAGCTGGAAGTGAATAAGTGTGGCCTCTCGTTCTGCAAAGCCATGGCCATGGCGTGCACAGAAATTCAATCACTTTCAGTGACTCTTGAGCCCCCAAGTGTTTTCAAATGGATTGCTGTTATTGCATTGCATATTTTTGCCTTTTTAAACATGAATTTTACAGGCCATGTTGTGTATGTTGTGTTAGGGTTTATTAAACATGGACCAAGCACCAACAAGGGCTTCACACACACACACACACACACACACACACACACAGGGTTGCGGGAACTTTCCATTTATTTCTATAGGGAAAATTCTAATCCCAACATGAAGACCTTAACCCCTACCCAGCCCTATGCTTAACCATAACACTGTACACAAGAATAAGGTGAAGCAGGAGACACTGGGAACAACCACAAACCAGCCAGGTAGAGGACGGAAGCGACTTTCTAATGCCAGGGATGACCGTCAACTTATCTGACAGTTTCTCTTGAATCGTAGGATGACATCAAGTAACCTTCACAATGAACGGGAAACGTTAAGCACAGGTGTGAAGTGCACTGCTAGGACAGTTCATTTCAGGCTCTTGAAGCAGGACTGAAGTCCCATAAAGCAAAGAAGCCCTTTGTTAATAAAAAACAGAGAAGAACCAGGCTGCAGTTTGCTGAAAAAAACAATACTATTCACAGATGCACACCCATAAATTGAGAAATGAGTGGAACAAAAAATTGTGCTGTGGTCTCTTAATTATTTCCAGAGCTGTATATTGATGGTGGTGCAGGGATTTGTTTCCACTGTTTGCTGAGTCTGTCTTCTGGGTCTGAGCCCCTCATATCCCGTCTGTAGCTCCAGCATAAGGCATAAGACTCACAATGTTCTTTCCCTCCCTTTTTCTTCCTCCCTTGACAGTCATGAGGAAGTCAGACTCTGGGGACGTGTCCAGCAGAAAGGTGCCTCCCGCCAAACCAAAACGCAGCCCCAACACCCAGCTCACCTTTGAGCCCCCGCCAGCCCGAGTGCCCCCCCCGGCCACCCCTCTGCCCCCCCCATCCCAGGAGACCCAGGTGCAGGAGATGGGCAGCGAAGAGCCGGTCTACATCGAAATGGTGGGCAATGCCCTCTCCCCCTGCACTGCCACCATTAGCTCCACGCCGGACTCGGACTCGGAGCAGAGCGAGGCTATCTATGAGGAGATGAAGTACCCCCTTCCCGAGGAGGCAGAGAGCCTTAGACAAGACGGCCCACCGCCTCCCAGATCTGAGAAACATTCTCATGCATCATCTTCTCGCTCTGCTTCTTCACTGTCTCACCCTGCCTCTTCTTCCTCCTCATCCAAGCCCAAAACACCCATCTCCATCTCCCACTCCTCCCCCCTACCTGCCTCTTCTCCCTCCACCCCCATCCCCCAAACCCAGAGGGCGCCAACCCCCTACCTCCTCCCAGGAAGCAAACCCCAGGTGGAAACAAGCAACAAGATCCCCGCTCCGTTTCCCAACCTGCTCCAGCATCGCCCCCCCCTGCTGGCGTTCCCCCAACCTGCCGCTGCCTCTAGTGGCGTGGGCATCGCGGCCAAACTGGGCACAACCAGCACCCAAAGCTCTTCCAGTTTAGCTTCAACCGGAAGCACCTCCTCCTCCAAGCTCCCTGTCCTACAGACAGTCGCCAAAGACGCCCAACCTGACAAGCAGCAAGCCGAATCGATGGACTCCCGCCTGGGTCACTCATACTCTGGTCACTCCCACCCTGTTCCCGGCCTGAGGGCCCGGAGCCACTCCACTCCCTTGCCTCCGTCCTCCCACTATGGATACCACCAGCACCACCACTCCAACCATCACCCCTCACACTACCACCAGTACCGCAAGGCGGACCGTGAGCTCACCACATCCCATAGCATGAAGCTGAACTCAAAGACCCAAAGCACCAGCCACCTCCCCAAGTCAGAGAAAAGGGAAGCCACCCACCACAAAAGCACCACCAATGCCCCCCAGGCCCTGTCTCCCAATCCTGCCCACACCACCCCCTCATCCCGCTCCCTCCTCTTTCGCTCGCACACCCCTCACAGCTTGCCTGCCTACACCCCCCCCCCACCTGACAGCCCTCTGCTGTGGACCTACCCCTCCACGGGCCTAAGGAGACCTCCAGCCTATGACAGCCTGCGTGGTGGCCAGCTGTCCTCTGACCCAGCCCCTCCCCAGCAGGGCAAAACTGGGGGCGGGGCCAAGCAGTCAGATGCGGGGAGCCTTTTACGTGAAGGCAGCGTAGGCGGGAGCACGGCAGACGAAGGCCCCTATTGGACGATGCAGAGGAAGCTGTCCTTCAGTCAAAGCAGCAGAGATGCTGAGAGTGAGTGATGAACTGAATGAACAGGATTCGATCCTCTGTTAAGCAAACCTCTCACCACGTTTGTAATGCCGTCCTGGTATTATCATGGCCCCGTCATTGTGGAGGAAACAAACAGCCTAGAGAAGATCTGTTACTTAGTGGGTCGATGGAAATGGAGACGGAGTGCGAATTATGGAGTGTAAAGTAATAATTTTACTCAGTCTGGCAGAGAGGAATAAGGGAAAGAAATACAACCGTTTCAAGGCTTCCGTGGCCCCTCCACAGAAACGTTTCGGCGCTGTGCTGCCGATCTCCGCGACGACACAGGCATGACAAATCGATGCTAGATGAAGCCAGGGATTAGCCTTTAACTGGCTATGCATAACACATGCAAGACTTTACATGTCCTTTCATGTGGATTTAAGGGACATTTATGCGGGAGATTGAGCTTTTAATATGTAAATATCTGAAACAGCGTTCAGAAAGCAGGCATGCATGTAATAGACAGTTAGGATCTATGATAATGAATCCGCCCGTGAGATACTACAGCCTTGTAATACCGCTAATCTCCATCGCATGTAGCCCATTAAAATAATGTCCAGCCATCAAATCATACAGGCAACTCTAATTACCAGGTTGGCTTTGCTGCTTATTTTACATATTTTACATTTCGATATTTATTTTGCACGTATCCTGCTACAGTATTTCTTTGGTATTCATTTTCTATACATACTGTAATGGCTTGTATAAGACTTTGGTAGATATTTTTTCCTGCGTGCTGCAAAATCATGTTTAATCTATTTGTGCAATATTTGGTTTACACATGCGATCTGCGCTCTGAACCTGAATCAGCAGACTAAGCAGCGAGTGTAGCGCAAGGCTCAGCACTCGGTTCAGTTCGGAACCTCTCGTTTTTGGGTTTGAGGGGCTGGGTTTAATCTGTGGGCATTTTAATTCCGGGTTTTGGTCGGATTTAGCAGCGTTTAGTTTCTAGTCACGGTTTCCGTTCAGCCACCGTATCGCCTCTGGTTTTAGGCGGTTTGGTTAGCGGTGCTTCGCCGCGAAAGCCACGTCTTTTTTTGGATCTGTTTTTGCACTTCAGCCCCATTTTCCAGTTGCTGTTCCCAGTGGCTGTTTGTCATACACATGGTCCTGGAGCAGCTTATCCAGACAGCAGCCCCAAATCTCTTTGATCACCGCCCTCCCACACTAAGATTTCCAGTGGTTTCCGAGACCAAGGGCGTAGTACAGACTTTGATATTAGGGGGCATACAACTTAATAATTTAAATTTAACGGTATATTATTCTTGTTGGAATCGGGAACAAATTAAGCCAAATTAGATATTGGGGGGGGGTATTTTTTATAGTCCTGGCTATGAGAATGTGTATACATATATATGTATATATACCGTATGTTTAATACTCTGTGTACCTTTGGCACTCTTGTGTAAATAATATTGGCATAGTTTGTTTAATGTTCCCATTCTCCTCAGAGGAGGAAGGCAGTCGCATTCGGAGCGATAATATGGATACGCTCCTGCGGGGAAACAAGGACGAGCAGACGCAGTCCACCTCCGGCGAGGGAGCACCGAGCTCAGGCCTCCGCGCCCCGAGTCGGACCGGGCTGCCCCTGCCCTGTCAGACATTCCCGTCCTGCCACCGCAATGGAGGTACAGTGCAGTTATCCTCCTATTATAGCCCTGCCCCCAAAAATTAGTGTTTATTAAAAGCCTCCATCAGTTTTTAAACACGTATGCAAGTGTGTATATAGCACCTGCGCTCGTTTGCGGCTGTCTCACTACATCTGTGTGTGTCCCATATGTTATAGAGCTGGGGCGACTGGGCCGCTCAGCCTCCACGTCAGGGGTAAGGCAGGGTAGTACCAACATGCAGCGGCAATTCAGCCTGCCCAGAGACACGCCCAAGGACACGCCCAGAGACACGCCCCGAGAGATGGTGAGTCTGATTGGCCGTCCCTACTGTCCATCAGCCTGTATTCGTTGACATTGCTGTCCCTAGCCATTTGATCAGTCCTGATAAGAGACAGTGAAGACAACACTAATTTTATTTGAATTAAATAGCGATGCTAAGTTTTAGCACATTATTACACGGAAAGTGGATTTATGTTTAAAGTACTAGTCCACAGAATCTGTAAAAATACGTCCCCATATAAGATTTACTGTTTGCGTATTTCCTTGGAGTCACAAAAACCATGTTAGGATGTTTTGGGTTCTTCTAAAAGAACGAATATACTGGCAATCATAATAAGTAATGAAATGAAGGGACCAGTGTGCTAGTGTGTAAACGGTTTAAGGCAACAAACAGGTGCAGGATTTTCCCATAAGCCTTTGCCTCAAAGTGTTTCTTCTCATGGCCAAGGACAGATGTCTGACCTCCTAAAATGAACCTTTTATTCTGATGGGTTGTGGATAGGGAAAGAAATCCAGTACACAGACACTGTTTGGCTCAGAATAGACAAGGACTGATGGATGGATAAATGGATGGATTCACTGACTGCTGGGTGGAGAGAGGGAAGGACTACTAGAGTGATTCAGTAGGGAACCACATGCCCAAATGTTACTTGCTGTTCCTGCCTATGTCTGAATGCTGATGTGGGGACCCTGCCCATGTGACCTTTGTGAAGGCTGCAGCCCGAGGAATGGAATCATGTCGCCACCTACTGGCTGCTGCTGGTTACTGCAGGGAATCTCCTCCTGGTGGTCAACATGGAAACTCCCTGTCTACGCTTTGCACCCTGTATTGAGTTGTTGCCTGTGGTGCCGTTTTCCTAAATTTGCACTTAGTTTTATTGTTCTCTTGCTTCACCCTCAGAGTCACGCCCACTCTCCACCCACCCGCGCTCTGACCACAGCACAGCAACAACAGCAGCTGCAGCAGCAGGTTCATCTCCACCTGCAGTACCAGCACTTGGCCCAGCTTGCGCAGTGCCACCCTCCTGCCAGCGGGGGCGCTACCTCTCAGGCCCAGAGCCAGAGAGACAGGAAGCTGCTTGAAGTGATTGAACGGAAGCGCTGCTTGTGTAAGGAGATCAAGGCCCATAGGCGTCCAGAGAGAAGCCTGTGCAAGCAGGACAGCATGCCCATTCTGCCCAGCTGGAGAAGGACCCCGGAGCCCAGCAAGACGGGCACCTCCTCATGCCAAAGGCAGCAGGCTGTGGTGTGGGACACTGCAATATAAAGGGCTTATGGGGAGTGGGTGGGAAGAGCCGCAGGAAGAGGTCAATGGTCATATGGTCCTACATGTGGCAGCGGTGTGGTCATTCTTAAGGTGTGGCTCTCCTTAGGGGTGTGGCTCTCCTTAGGGGTGTGGCCATTGCTTGGTTAACTATTGGGGGTGTGGCCATTCATTAGGGATGTGAATGTCTGAGATGATCAGGGGTTGTGGGCTGGACACAGCATACCTCCACACACAAATGTTCATACTGCCCATTAACTGACAGAGGTGCAGGAAGGCACCAGGGGGTGCCATGGAAAGGCAGACGTTGAGGAGAGGAGAGAGAGAGAAGGAAGAGGTGGCGTACAGGACACGACTCGGATGGTGGGTGGAAGATGTAGAAGATACAGGCAGTCAGGGAAGTTCCCAGTCAGCATCTGCTTGCATTCTGCTCGATCTCCAGCGCAACTTTGTATGTTCCTATAACTTCTAAACTTTTTTCTTCTTTTTTGGAAATGATGTTCCTTGACATGGTGGGCACTAAAACCCAAATAGATCCTTCAGAATATTCTGCAGGACAAACAGGGCCCCTTAAATTGCCCCCGGTGCCAAATATGGTCATACTTTGGACAGGTGTTCCCCAACCCCCTTTCATAAACACCAGAGTCCGGATGTCAGTTTATTCAGATCCGTTTTGTGGCTGACAGTGGAAAATTACACCTTAGGTACTGATTATGCTTTGCTTTATCCTGTGTTACTAATTTTATGTCTATTCTCTGCACCCTCAGCTGATGACTGTTTTCTATGGAGGGGATGGATAGTTTGTCATATAATAGAAGGGTGTATTTTGAGGAGCATGACAAGGTGAGGAGAGGGAGCTAAAAGGAGCATGACGGATGCCAAAGATACAGGGCACGGTGCACCTGTCGTGAAATACGGGAGTTTTCCAGCCAGCCGGCACAAAGGGAGCTTCCACCTACAGGGTCACGCCGCAGAGACAAAGGAAATGCACGAACAGTACACCGCTTAGCACGTGATCGCCGTTATCGCAACCCCGCGTGGGTGTACAGATCCAAACCATACCGTCGTACGAAGCACAAAACGTGTGGCGCAGAGCTGCGAATGCGTCTCGCGCCAGGAGACGTGCCTTAAGCGACAAAGACCCAGAACACACAACTTAAATGCAAGGAAGGATGAGAACGTCTTTACGATTCTACTGACCGAATGCCCTCGACGAGAACATGGCGAAGGGTGCGAGATAGTTCACTTTGAATCGAAGGAATGAGGTCTTCCGGGTGTTCTGTGACGGTTCCAGTTCAGACTCTGTGGGATACGTGTCCCTGGATCCCTCATTAGATGTAGGCTACTTAACTATCGCATTTAGTTAGAACAGAATTTTGTGAGAGTAAGGGCTGTTGTGATAAAGGCACAGGAGAAGATCATTCTAAAATACAAGGAAAGGACATGGGGCAACATTTTCTCAAAACGTACTACAATCACTGATAAACGCTTGATTAGTATTACCCTGACTCATATTTCCGCTAAATAACTGGCAGACCACTCCTATTTTCCTCGCATGCGCACCACCTCTCTGTTCAAAATCTGTTGCTGCTGGCATTCATGTATTTATTAGTTTATTTATTTTTTTATTTGCTGCTAAGATTGAACTTAAGATTGAATCCATTCGATCAAAAATAATGCAGAGTGTGAAAACATTGTAAATATCGCTGTATCAACGTTATTTTCTTTTGTAAGGAGTTTGTACACACGGTAGATGGATGACTGTACGTTTTGGTACCGCTATTCCTTCATGATTATGAACAACTGCTTTCTTCACTTGTTGCGCTTGTAATATATAATTTTAAAAATGTTTTTCAAACTGAAAATATTTTAAAAACCATTTTTGAAAATTTAATGCGTTAGTTAGCTAAACGGGCTTGTTTTCACAAGGAACTGACAGTTCGTTTTACTGAATTTTACGCGTTTGGCTATCTGGGTATCACGGTTCTTCTGAAGCAGTTTGGAAATGAAGTCAACATTCACATTACTAAAAAAGAGGACATTTTTTTTATATAAAATACACATAAATAACATTTCTAAAGTGTTGTCACCCACAAAAAAATATCACTAGCTTTTTAAAACAGATTATCCAATGGATTTTAGATGTTTATTATAGATTCGTTTTGATTTCTGTTCTTTGACGTGACTATCTAAAGCAACTTACAAATTTACTGATTTGATATGTATTTTACAAAAGCAATTCAGATTATCTTGTGCACATATTTTTCTCTCTTTTTTTTGGGGGGGGGGGGGTATCAGTATCCAAGGACTTCAACAAGCTGAGCCCTTAACCATTACATCAGCTATTAATTAAGAAACAGGAAAATGGGTGGGCGCTGTATGGTAGACCTGTCTAGTTTCTAGGGCGCACCCTGCTTTATGGCCTTTGTTAAAATTGCTGCAACTCCTGATTGGATGAGTGGTTCGCAATTTGATTGGTGTGGGGTTGCTGTATCGTATGATACGTGAGACTCCCGGAGGTCCTATGTCGCACTGAGGATGTCTAGAACAGTCCTTTCCCCAAAGATATCCAATTATTGCACAGGTTAGGAGCATTTACCTTATCAAACCCTCACTTAGCTGACTCAGCTGGGGCATCAAATGTGTGGAATGGCTGGGCAGTCCTCTAGAGAAGACATGCGGAGTTTACAGAAATGACCTGCAGTCATTACAGCCATTCAAAATACAGTCTATCCGGGCAGGAGTTAAATTCCTTTAAAAACGGCATGTTTAACCGCGACTGTTTCCCTTTCGTGTGAATCAAACCGTGACAGCCGCCAAAAACGCGAGTCGTAGATAGACTCGCTTCCAGTTTCTATAGCGTACACCTGATGTTTTTGCAGTGCCATTATAACGGAGGGTGGTTGGTCTACTTAGTGCTACTTAGTCTGGGACGTTTTCCAAAGATTTTCCAAAGTTTTTTCCCCTCTTAATCTCAGCTGCAGTGGCTCTTTAAAAAGCGTTTAATGTGACAATCGAGGATTGCAAACCTTCCCATTGTTCATGTAGTGGGCTGTACTATTTGGTACGTTTTAAATGTATCATTTCTGGTCAATTCATAGACATGTACGCAAATATTCTAATTTATGGAATGATGTACAATTTTATATATTTTACGACGGTTCTGTAAATTTGCTGCCCTGATGACAGTGTTTGTTCTGTACACACCTCCTCACCCCTAGACGCCCCAGTTTGTTACTCTCTCTCCTTAACAGCACTGAAATATGCTCACTGTGCCACAGCCACGCCTTGCCATCGTTGAACTGTGGTTTTTTTTTCCATTTATCACGATGTGCACAGTTTTCAGGACATCTGTGGACACTGACAATGACAGAGTGCTGGTCACTGGGGCAGAGTAAATACCATTCATGACAAATGTCTAGGGGCACATTGCACTAATGCATTATTTGCCTGTATGCTGTTTTCTATAAAATGCTGAGTAATTGTCTTAAAAGTCTTGCTCCTTGACCTTGCTTTCCCACCGCAGTATTATTTTAGTATAGTTACTAGACTGGCTGTTGAGGACATGTACTATTGCACCAGTTTAATGCGGCAATAGTTTTCATGAGACAAAACTTTCAAAAATACGTCCCGGGATATCTATGGAGACGAAAACGCTAATGAAACATCAGCTTGTTGCCGTCTACTTGTCTACTAAATCTCCCGTGATAAGTAATAATGTAATTTTATCAATAAGTGGCATGCGTGAGCCGTCAAAGCGTATAAGTTGTCGTTGTACTGTTTTTGCTTTTTCTAAAATAATAATTTCTCAAAGCTGCATTGCGGAGCCGCGTGCTCCCGCCCAATAAGCTGCTCGCTGTCAGTCTCAGTTTTTCACTTTGAGGATGGATCTTTTCTAAAGAAAAAAACGCCCAGTTCACTAACGCTAATGTATGTCAAAAACCTGACTACAGTCATAATGATAAATTTTGAATATATAACACTCAAAACCCCTTTACTGTATGTAATTCTTTTCTAAATGGTTTAATCTGCCATATATGTTTATTCGCCGTTTCTGAGCCTGCAAAGGCAGCGTATCACTGAGGCGGGTCTAATTATGTAGCTAATTTGAAAATTATTCTACCTGACTGTGACATGCATATTAATGTCTCCTTTCACATTTTTCAGGTTCTGTTTACGTTACGTTTGTGCATATCGCTGCTTGCGCAGTTAACACAATTCAACTTTCCATAACAAAAAGAAGATTCTGATGTGACGGAGACAGGGGCATAAGACCCCTAACAAAATGTCATCCTTAGGCCCCTCATTTCGGATTGGCGCTTTCAGTCTGATGAAATACGGGTCCCCCACAGTCGATCAAACGGGCAGGGTGTATCCGTGCCACTATAACACCCCACAAAATGCACGATACCATAGCAAATGTCAAAGTGCCACAGTCGTCTGAATAATATTAAGCAATAAGTGTTATGCGTCCATCTTTGCGGCGTCGAAATCGTTTCAGCTCATTTCAGGATTGTCAGATATAAGTCACAGGTCTCTCCGTGCTTCTATGGTCTTCATTGTCATTTAATCACTTCTGCATGTAACAAGTTGTAGAGTGGAGGTCAGTGTCGGTTAGTGTCTACCACATTCAATTTTAAATTTTGGGTTATGAAATAATTTCCACAATATGATAAATATTTCCACAAGGCACCCCGTTTCACAAACACTGTGAACTGAAGAGTGGGTAGTGATTTAAGGGACAGTGAGGTTGGTTGTCACATGTTTTATTCGCGCCCTGGACAGCTTAAGTTCTATTTATTGCACAACTAACGACACTAATTGTTTCTGTACCTTTCGCTTTGTAGAACATCAGCCGGATGGAAGAGAGCTGGGTGTCGGTGTGTTTATTAGTGCCTGCAGACGCTCCTGGCGCCTAGAGACTCACTGGCACTGAACCCCCGCCCCCCCCCCGGCTGTCTCACACTCTGTCTGTCTTCCTAAACAAGTGCCTCTGCATGGAAAGCAGGTTGAATTGACGTCGTCGTGATGAGAGGGCAGCGCTCCCAACGGCGGATTTTGGAGCCCTAAAAACTTACTGTGCCCCCTGAAACTGCCAGGACGTCCATAGGGTTTGAGCCCTGCCCTCTACATATGTCTCCATCTTCCCCTGGGTTTCCTCTGGATACCCTGATTTCCTCCAACCAAGATTTCTTGATAGGTGGATCGATGCATATCTTATGCAAGAATGTGTCATTTCATGGAGTGGCACCCTGTCCAGTGCATACCCTAATCTTATGGAGTGGCAACCCGTCCAGTGCGTACCCTAATCTTATGGAGTGGTATCCCATCCAATGCGTACCCTAATCTTATGGAGTGGTATCCCATCCAGTGCGTACCCTAATCTTATGGAGTGGCATCCCGTCCAGTGCGTACCCTAATCTTATGGAGTGGCACCCTGTCCAGTGCGTACCCTAATCTTATGGAGTGGCAACCCGTCCAGTGCGTACCCTAATCTTATGGAGTGATATCCTGTCCAGTGCGTACACAAATCTTATGGAGTGGTATCCCGTCCAGTGCGTACCCTAATCTTACGGAGTGGCATCCCGTACAGTGCGTACCCTAATCTTATGGAGTGGCACCCCGTCCAGTGCGTACCCTAATCTTATGGAGTGGTATTCTGTCCAGTGCGTACCCTAATCTTATGGAGTGGCAACCCGTCCAGTGCGTACCCTAATCTTATGGAGTGGTATCCCATCCAGTGCGTACCCTAATCTTATGGAGTGGTATCCCGTCCAGTGCGTACCCTAATCTTATGGAGTGATATCCTGTCCAGTGCGTACACAAATCTTATGGAGTGATATCCCGTCCAGTGCGTACCCTAATCTTATGGATTGGTATCCCGTCCAGTGCGTACCCTAAAATTATGGAGTGGCATCCCGTCCAGTGCGTACCCTAATCTTATGGAGTGGTATCCTGTCCAGTGCGTACACCAATCTTATGGAGTGGCACCCCGTCCAGTGCGTACCCTAATCTTATGGAGTGGCATCCCGTCCAGTGCGTACCCTAATCTTATGGAGTGATATCCCATCCAGTGCGTACACCAATCTTATGGAGTGGCATCCCATCCAGTGCGTACACCAATCTTATGGAGTGGCATCGCGTACAGTGCGTACCCCAATCTTATGGAGTGGCATCATGTTCAGTGCGTACAACAATCTTATGGACCGCCATCGCATCCAGTGCGTACCCCAATCTTACGGAGTGGCATCATGTTCAGTGCGTACAACAATATTATGGACCGCCATCGCATCCAGTGCGTACCCCAATCTTACGGAGTGGCATCACATCCAGGGTGTACCTTTATGGACGGTGTTTGATAGGTTCTGGTGACTCAAAAGTGGCAGAATTATGAAGAGAACTCAGTTTATTGGTGGCCAGATTAATACATCTTCTCGGTATACGGGACAAGGCCTTTTTTGGTGACGATCATAAGTTTTAATAACTATAAAATATCTCACATCCTGTTCTTTTTAAATGTGACAATCAAGTCCTGTGGCAACCAACCCCAATCTCCGATTCTCCACTCCGCTTTTATTAGTGTGTCTAATATCACCTATTTTTATGCCTCTTCTATTATTCATAGTAATATTTCATGGCTTAGCAAATTCAGTTTTCCAGTGTCATTCATAATTTTACCAGTTTTTACTGCAACAATTGTGGCTCAGTATCTCACTCAAAGGTCTAACAGCCTTGCCCCAGTGGGATGACAGCTAACTTCCTTATTGCTTTACAAGGCTGTGAGAGCACATCGCTCCGCATTCCTCTGTGCGTATTCATTTGATGATTTAGAGTTAAGAATTAAAACAGGACAGATCCCGGTAGCATCCGTCTGAGACACAGAGAGAAGGTGCTTGTCAGGCTGCCATGCGTCATGGAGCATGTCCGTGCTATGGAGCTTAGAGACAGAGTAAGCTGATGTGACTGGGCAGAGTGATGAGTAAATCTCGTGTGTCTGTAAAGTCACTGCCCCTGTAACATGTACAGTAGATGTGTCACTGCAAGTGCTGTGAATGCATTTGTGCTGATTCTTCATAAGCACAATCTATCTGCTTCTTTCCCCATTTTCTTTGAGATTGATGAGACTTGTATGAATTTGGTTATCCTCCCCCAATCCAAAGTTCTTTCTTTGACAGACAGTAGATGCCCCAACATTGCCCAGATCTGTTGCCATGGTAAGCGATTCAAACCATGTCTATCAGCTGATTTCTAGTACGGGTGTCTACAGGATGCGTGGTCTACGGGGGCACGCGTGTTGCAGCTTCTTGGGTCTTTTTTTTTTTCTTTTCAAATGCGTGAATCGAGCTGTACAGGAGAATATTTCCTTTTCTTCCTTGAGCAGAGGCCTTAGATGTTCTCATTCGGAGTCACAGGATGATTTTCTATTTTCTGGCTTTTTCGGCCTCACTGGAGTACAATTACCTGGTGAGTTTTCCTAATGATACCACAGTGGGACCTTGGAAAAACAACGGGAAAGGAAGAGTGTTGGAAAATGTTTTGTTGTCCTGTCAACCTTTATGGTATTTGTGAGACGTAGGGAAGAAACCGCAACAGACGCTGGCAACATTTTTAATTATGACAATCTTACTAATAAATACTACTTAAATGCAGGCAAAGTCACTATGAATATTAACAAATGATGGCATTGTCAAAAGGTAACAATAACAACATTATAAAGACTGACAAAATAATATCGAAGAAAATATGAAGCCAAAATGTCAATGAAAATCTGTGGAAAAAAAGCTACTTTTTGTAAATTCTTCTGTGCACAGCCTATTAAAGATTGAGACTATCAGTTGTTCATCATTCATATGGAGACCATTGTATGCAACTCATGTTTGCAACAACATGTAACGCTAGATGTTAACATAATAATGGATCATGAAAACACTAGGCACCTAAACGCACTTGAACAGATTAAAGTTACCCCCAACCCAAATCATTTGTTCACTCAAAATGATTGAGGACATTTTCCAAGTAGACCTATGTTTTGGTGCGACCTGCAGGAAGATGCGGTTGGACATCCAACCTGGCCGACCATAAGACACCTCACAAGTCTGTTATTCATGCCCATCATTCGATAAGCGCTTTGCGGTACTTGTTTTGTGCATATCACAGTTAACGGTTACTCTCTGGGTGCACATTCATTCTATCGATATGCTTGCAGAATAGACTTGCAGTTTGAATGATTATCAACTGTGATAATCTGCAAGCTGTTTAATAAATGGCCTCTCTGAAGTTGGAATCTCATATGAAGTATGCTGAACAGTCGTTTGAGCAAGCACAATATTATCTGAAGACCCACAAAGTCTTTATGTTATAGTCTGCTAGGTAGTAGGGTAGACAGTTTGCCAATTCATAGCAACATATGACTAGCAGCAAAACAACCACGTATAACCACGTGTCCCACAATTGAATGTATGTGTATTTACTGGAGGAGCATTAGTGTATAGGGCAGATATACTGACAAAATAATAAATAGCTGCGGAATTACACCATGAGTGTCTGGCTACAATAGGGACCTGAGAGAGCGTGTCCTCCGTCAGGCCCCATCCACTCTCAAGCCCCTACGTCATTTCCGTTCGAACGACAGAATCCGTCTTGTGACGATAGATTACAACTTGTCGACTACGCCATAGAATCCATCTTGTTGCGCGTATAATTCTAAAAACGCGGTATGTGTGGATTAATTTCTACACTGTTAAGCATCACATCGAAATACGCGTGTGTCGAACTCCCCTCCTTACTGCAGGCAACTCGTTTACCTTAAAGTCCTAAGACTAGCGCTCAGTCACATGTCAGCCAAAGTCTGTTATACTGTATTCTGTTGGGTTTGAAAAATAAACAGCTTTCCTTTTGCTGTATTGTGAGGAAAAAAAAATCTTATTATATAATAAAATTATAGAAAAATTTTTATTAAAAAAAAAAAAAAAAACCCCAGTTTGTATACAACTGGAATAGTAGTTTTTCCTTGCAGAAATTTAAATGAATTCTCATCGGCTCCATAGGGAAAAAAAAAAAATTAAACATAATTATAAAAATATTGTACTATGCCTTGGCCAGTACCAAAGCACAACTAATATACTGTATTTATTGGCAAACGTTTATTTAAATTAAGCAATTGTACAACTATTGCAACTTCACATTATTGTATTCACAATATAATTAAAAATAGTTTAGGTATGTAGTAATAGATCCTATAAGCATATAGAGTAATAGAGTAAGAATTCGTTCACATTGGCTCTTTTTTAGACACACTAGACTCTATAATGTTATTAAAATTATTACTTCGCACATATCTTGGATAAAACAAATGGTTTTGGTAATAACCAATAACGCACAATTTGTTCAAAATATTTTTATTAGATGACTTAAGTTCCTGTACAAATGTAACGGTGCCGCAACAGGCACAAACCTCCTACCCTTGCAATACACAAGGAATAGGCAAAGGCACAAATCTCCAAAGAAAGTTTAGAAAGAGATCAAATCCCCACTCATCCAGGTTACACAACCCAGCCTCCACTTAATAGATAACCAAGCCCTAGCGGGCGCCCCCTCCCTACCTAGCCTGTACCAGGGTATCAGGCGATCACCGCGACCCTCTAAAGCCGACGACGTGGATTAAGCACACCATAACATACATAGCACTCTTGCTAATTAGGACCAGTCAATAACACACACTTCAAAGCTTCACAGCAAATAAATGCATAAAAGTCACCATTCAGGTAATGCATTCAGATGTGTACATAATATGCAATAAAACCACCCTCAAATGAGATACAGAACACACATTGAAAGACACCGGACCCCGACTACGTTACAACAGCGGTATTCACTCCCAGCATAATGCCCCTTCAATTAGCGATCCTGCTGAGACTCACAGGATAAGGAGTATCAAATGGTAAGTGCCGATCGGAGATCTGAACCTCCACACGCAGCTCAGCCCCCCTAAGCTGTCCGTACGTTCACCAGAAGTAAAACTTAGTCACCTCCCTTATCGGAAGGAACTATAGAGCGCGTTGAACAATCTCACTAGTCCTCCACCGTTGCACTCGTCCGCTGGGAATAGCTCCTGAAGATCGCCACCGCAAGCCAATCGTCGCATGAACTTCAAACCCGTTCCGATCGTCCTTCCCGTCACTCCCACTGCTGTGGCGTCTTTATCTCCAGTCTTGCCTGGCCCGCAGCTCAATAACATTGGGCACACCTGTCACGGGAACTCACACACACCCATGCATGCGCACCTATGGTACCACCCCCACATTAAAACAAAAACATTGCCATTTGCTGGTTTGTTTGCAACCCCCTCCCGCATATTACTTGCTTCGTATAGTCACTCCCCGTGTACAATTCCCTATTAACAACGCTATACAAGCATTTTAAAGCTGATATTATTGAAGTACAATATTTTACGGCATAAACATGGCACAAGAAAATAATTATTAAAAGTACATATTAGCTATAGTCTGATGTCTCACAATAATAACACATACAGTACCACTATATTTATTTACACATATATGTACAACGGTATTATTCCGCTTTGAGTCTATCGTTTAAACGGAAAATACGTATTGGGGTTTGGGAAGACGGATTCTGTCGTTTTAACGGAAATGACGTAGGGGCTTGAGTGTGGATGGGGTCTGACAGAGGACGCGCGCGCTCTGGCCCTTTCTGCAGCAGATCCTTCTCAATTGTCCTGGGATACAAACTAAAGACGTTTTACTTACCAACATAAGTGGACAGCCTTGTATGTCCAACCACCCCCCCCCCCGAAATACACACGCAGACACATATACTGTGCACCAAAAACTATGACTGAGACTTACTATGTTGTTTGTCTAATGAAATCTCAATTTATTGATGGACGTGTATTAACTGTAATAACGAAGAAGCTAACATGTCATTCATTACTTAACGCAACAGAGGGCGCTCTATATCAAGCTATCTTCAGTGCATAAAATGGCAAGGGGACCGATTCTATGACCATCATTCATCTTTACAAATTGTCGTTTTTATTTTATTACAAATGCATAAGTAACGTAACCCTTGTTTTAAATGTTCATTACGAAATCATTGTCATATATTTAACACCTACAATTTGCTTACATTTTCTTGAAGTATTTCTTTAAGGTACCCTTTTAGACGACATCCAAAGATCTGCTGCAGTATT
>JAODKF010000002.1:26374320-26395608 GCA_026779585.1 Mormyrus proboscirostris | reverse complement strand
TGAAGAATCCCTTTTTTTTTTTTTTGTGTTGCATACTCCCCCCCCCCCCCCCACACACACACACACACACACTTACGATGCGCACTGTGGTAGACACAAGGCCCCATGTGCATCTGTATATTGTACATGTACTTATCAGACTGTTTTGGTGTCCCTGTAACCCGAAGCTCAGCTGACTGAAGCTGTGCAATTGTGTATATCATAAATAGCATGGCTTTAACCACACGCTCTGCTCTGTCTCCGCTCTCCAGAGGCAGGTTCCCCTTCACCTCTGGCCACTACATCCAGGACACCTGCTTCCAGGTGGTCAGTAGACTTGAGTTCCCTCACTTATTCCCACTGAGCACATGGGCCCCCTTAACTTAGCATCAGCTGGAGGGGGGGATGGAGACTCTGGCAACCTGGTTTGTCCACTTGAGAAGCTGACTACATAGGCTGGAGATCCATGTCCGCGAGATTATCGCTGCAACTCTAGCCTTCAGTCATGCCTCCAAGTGGCAGACCCCGTTGAAGTTGAGCAGCTCGACACGCCACCCCCCTTTTCAAGGGCAGTAACATTCAGAAATCCTTCCCCTCGGTAAACTTGCAAACATATTTTCATGTGTGCGTACAAGCCCAGTGATATGAGGGATTCACAGGCATCAGTGGATCCAGCCATCAATGAGAAAATGTCTACCTTGGCTTACTATGTATGTATCCCTGCCTATTTCATGCATATTGTGGATAAACTAGAAGTAGATGTCTTTATATGTATGTATTGATTTGCACTGGATTTTCACCTGTTGCTTAATATGCAATCATTACTTGAGTCGTGTGTGAGCACTGCCTGCCCAGATGTTCTGAATGACTTGGTCCCTTAAGTGTCCGCTTCCTCTCTAACCCCAAGGTGACTCTTCATATCACAGAGCATAACGGTCGCCGTGGCAACCCTTGAGTTAAGGATCTGTGGCTCTCGAACCTCTATGCAGGGAATGTTATATCGCTGCTTTAGGGTGGGCCAGCCGCTGTGTTCTGTAACAGGCAGTGATTCTTGGAACCATGTCGCCCCCCCCCCCTCCTTCCCAAATAACAGGAAACATTTTTATGGTAGTGGTAAGGTTGGAAATTTATGGGGGGGTTGCCCCAGATAATGTGGATGCTTACAAGCAGGTGGAAAGAGAACCAAGCCTGTAGCTACATCTACTGCGCACTAGGAGGTCCCAGTTTAAGAGTAGGCTGGCACTGGATGGAACCATTTCCCAGCATCTGGGGGGGGGACTCCCACACCAGTTCCACCCCTGTTTTTGTCCAACATTAGTATCATCTGGTTTGTCCCTTATCTCCTTCCTTTGGCCTTTGTCTGTTTTTTTAGCATCTCTAAGTGCCCCCACCCCCGTAATTTACATCGGCAGTGCAGTCTGTGTCCCCCTTCATCTTTTTGGCTCACCCAGTTGACGCAGGGGGAAACCTTGGCATTTCTCCAGGAGTGACGCGCTTTGCTAGTATATCGGGTATAGCCCGATCTCCTCATCCACCTGCTTTTTGTAGAGCCTTCTTTACCATCTTGTGTTCCATCCAGCAGTCCCCCTCCCAGCAGCCTCGTTGAACATAATTAGATGTTTCTTCAAATTCTTGTCTCCAAAGGCCAGAGGACCCCGTGCAGTCCTTGTAGGGTCCTTAAGCGCTGCTGTACATCTTAGTCGGTCAGTTATTACCGGATATCATGTTAAAATTAGTTATTTTGCAGCCTGAAGCACAGTGTGGTAGTAGAAAGACCATTGATCTGTAAAGGACAAGAGGTCTTTTTAAACCGTGGAGGGTTTTAAGAGAACTAGCCCTCCATGTTTTATTGATGCTTGGGGCCAATAAATATATGGATATAATCAGTTATATTCATCTGTTTATTAATGATTAGCTTTTGCACGCTTTTAATGCGTTTAGCAACTTTGATTTTGTTCGTGTTTATGTTGTACTCTTAGCTGTTGCCTTCAGTTTGAGTTTTAGGTCCATTCGTGTTCGTTTCCTGCTCTATTCTTATTTGCGCTACGGTTTTGAATGAGAACTTGTCCAGCGATTGTCTTTGGATTGAACAAGTGCGGATACTTTGCACTTCTAGGGGTTAAAAAGGACACTAGGCATGTGACCGAACCGAGATCCCATTACGTCCATCGGTTGTTAGATTTGTTGTGGGTATTGATACGGCTGTGCGGAGAGACGCGTACCTGTCTGTCTCAGCGCCGGAGTGTCTCTCTCCTGACATGGCTGATTGTGCAGAGGTTTAACGGCAGCCTCCGTATAAATCCTTTATTGAATTGTGATTCACGTGTCTAATCACCCCAGACTTTTGAAGCAATATAGATACACACATATATACATATAGAGTTATCTAGATTATATACTTATATTTCTGCTGTGGTTGTGCTTACATATTTTATCCCTTTCTCAGTTGTTTCTAATGATACAAGAGTAATAAGCGAGAAAAATAATCGATAAATTTAAAATGTATATCTGTATAGTCTTAAAGTTTTGCCCATGCACATAGTATTATTTTAATTTTTAAAACTGGTTTCCCGCATTTTGTTGGTGTTGGAAAGAGAAAAGCGGGGTTAATTGTAACAATTGTTTGATTTTTAGTTAGGTGCCAGGTTAATAATGAGCGATTTGCGGAGATGTATTTGGTCTGCATTTTTTTAAGGTTGCGGTATGGTGAAGAAGGCGAATTTTATTCTGTGCTGTGCCCAACTGTGTTGTTCACATGTTTCCGGCTTTCTGGACACATTTCTCATTCATTCCCGTCAATGATAAAAAGCTGAAATATTGCAAAGTTTGCTTATGTAGGCTGTTCAAGTTTCGACTGCGTGACACTGCCGTGAAAATCGATCATGAACATTTTGACGGAAATGTTGCGATGATTTAACATTTTGACTTCGTCTCAATGATGTTTACTTGAAAAATGTTTACATTATACGGAAAAATGCTGACGAAACATTTCCAACATAAAGATGCTAACAAACATTCCTCTGTATTAATCTTAGCGCAATTATTTGTGGCGTGTTTACAGCGCAGAAATGAATGAAGTGTAACAAAGACTTGTTCATAAAATGCGATTTTAATTATATGTCAGGATGTTCATTTATATTTTAAAATGTTTGTAGGCATATTTAATTTTTATTACCAATGATACAATTGACATAGTATCACATCTTTTATTTTGTGTACACAGAAGAATATTACAGGCCAATAAATGTATTAATATTGTAAATGAAGGCGCGCTTATAATGTTATGTATGTTAACACAGCTTTATAAACATGAAGACGAGGCGTATCAATTAATTACTAGGCCTACTAACTGCTGCATTGTTTAAGCTGTGCCGCCGTAATGTTCATTTTGAGTATTTTTTTAACTGGCCTTGATTTCTTGAAGTTATTGCAAATGAACATCCTGAACCACGACTCCCTCCTACAGCCCTGTTTGTGCCACATTTTGTGTGCAATTATCATCTCCAGGCAATTTATTTAAAAAACATTTTGTTTCAAGCTCACACTTTTCAAATTAACCACTTCAGGTCACTGCTGTGTTTCCATTCTGCCGTTTTTTCTTTCCTTGGTCTCACTGTCATCCTGCCCTTGTTTCTAATTTTTCAAACAAAAGTGAAGGTGTAAAATACGCGATGTAATTATTAAGATAAACTGATATTTATTGCCTGATACATAAAGCGTGGAACGTGGAAATAGAGACAAATATAGACGATAACTGTAAATGAAATATGGAACATAAGGAATAAAGATTTTGTGTTTGAAAATTCGCTGTATGTGTGTTTGTGCGTCGCAACAAGCAGTCGCCGGATTATCAAGCTCTTGCATATTTTAGCGAATCATCTGTCGCCATTTGCCTTCAAAGCAGCAGAAGAAATTCACGTTGAGAGCAAAAAAACACGCTGTTCGGTGCCGTTTTTATACGAAGGCTGCCTAACATCATTTCTGAAAAATGATAGCCCATGTAATAAGCCCATGGGCTCCTTGTCTTTCGCGTAGATACCTTCCTTTCTGTAGCATAGCTCCGTTTTGTGTGGGCATTATATGATCTGATGGGCGGACACACGACCCATGAAGCTGCCTGTGGGGGTGGAATGCGTGGGCTGCTGGTCCCCCTCTTCACCATGAGCAGGATAAGGCAGCTGAGGACAGGTTCACGGTGTGCCGTTTCCTCTCCACAACCCCCAGTCTATCTATCTGCATCCCAGTTTGCTTTGTTCCTTCTTGCGTCACTCAGAGATCCCACATTCTAGTTAGAGAAAGGGGAGGACCCGCAGCTGGATGACACAACTGCACTGTAAAATCTGCTTTACGTAATACAATTCTTTCCTTTTACAGAAATGGCAGGATGAGTGAAGGCAAGTGCCCAGCCTCTGTTGTCCGTGTGTTGTGGTTAAAGACCAATCACATATGTAGTATGTTCCTACAGATCCAGTATTTGGGTGCTACACTTACCTTTACATTTATTTAGAAGACGTCTGTGTCCAAAAGTGTCGCGCGAGTGAGGTAAACAGCACATTACATACATATTCGCTGTCAATGAGTCGATTGTTTTGTGCCAAAAATACATATACATTATATTTTTACACAGAACAGCCTCGCATGAAGCTATAGCACATGCATATAAAAATGCGGGAAGAGACGCGTCAAATTCTGAGTTGCTGTACTGAATTAGTTTGTTGAACACACTGAACTGAAGGTGCTCACATTTTGTAGGCAATTATCCCTCCGCCCAAAGGAATACATCATTTCCTGGTGGACTTAAGGAATTGTAGGTAATGCTGTTTCATCCAATGATAGAATACATTCAGTATATACTGTATATTTAAAAAGTTATGTATTTAATATCTCACCAGTGGTAATTTTTTTTCCTCAGGTAAGGTCATTTAAATAATTGACAAAACAGGTCCTGCAATATCTATTTTAGTCATTATTTAATTAACGTGTCATTAATCTATTTGTGGCACAAACTGACTAATGTTAAATGAAGACTTAGAAGTATGGCTATAGGGTGAAAGTTAAACTGAGGATTTATTTTGAATCTTGATTTTTTTTTTTTTTTTTGTAGTTTATACTTAACCATGAACTTCCTGGAGGCTAGTCAGAGAGCCTCCTCTTTCTTCGCAAAATCCTGGCCATGAGCCGAAACGTCACAAGTACATTCACTGGCTTTTATTTTGAGACTTTCTCTGTACCTTAACCAGGTGCCTTGCACAGAAAATCGCAGAATGTATGAAAGGAAGGATGAGAAATATAGAGAGCAATGTTTTCCAATCCGGTCCTCGGGGACCCACTGACAATTCCCAGGGTACACTTGTCTGTGGACTGTCTGGCAGGGAGCTCAGAGAAAGAAAAAACGTAGACTGGCTGCGGGTCCCGGAGGACTTGATTGGGAAACACAAATGGAGCGAAGGGGAGTTTGTCTGACTGTAGTCTTAGGAAGTATAGTTTCCACGTCTCTGAATCACATTCTGATGAAAACAGACACGCACAGGGATGATTTTCATGATAACACAATCCAATCGTGAAGGCAAAATGGCTGACCAGGCACTGGGCTACTGCTCAGAGTTAAAAACCTTAACATGGGGTGAAATTGAAATTTGAACATGTTTCTATGGGCTAATGGCCACTAGCTCTCTGAGTCAGCCCTTTTGAGGCCTCTAGTGGAGAAACAGGGATACTACAAGTTACCACTGAGATGAAAGAACTACTTTAAAAATCCCGTGCTATAAAAACTTAAATAAATAAGATATACACAGAAAACTTTTTTTTTGTAGTGACTAATACAATCTGAATAGCAGTCGAGAGCCAATGCAACTCTCCTGTAACTGTTATTGTCACATTAAAAAATCAATTACTTATTTTTCATTAAATAATAAGTATTGTAGGTGCCTTCTCATCTCAGTCATTTCTGTATTTTTTGTACTGTACACATTCGTTGAAAGCTAAGATGACATTGTCAAGTCCCAGCATAGATCTGGAACACAGCAGTCACATACCATAATTATTTACATTCCTGTCCTAGGTGCTTTTGCAGATGCTCATGTTGGATTCCGACAGGGCTTCTATGGGAGGTCCAGCAGACCATGCTCCTCAAAAGCATTCTGGGTCCTGGAGTACACCTCCCCCAACTCCCGGGCCACCCTGTCCAGGACACGGCCTGCCTCCTGCTGGCTGTGCACACACACCAGCTGGAACATCGCCTTTCGGTCAGGCATGGCCATGAAAGCCAGCTCAGCTGCGCGCTGGGCGATCCAGGAGTGGTGGTGCGCGAGGGTGAGTTGATAGGCCTCCCGGCACAGGTCTGACGGGTTTGGCAGCTCGCCGCTGGCATCTGGGCCCTCGCCCACCTTCTGGAGGAAGAGCTGGAGCCACAGCAGGGCGCGGTGGAGTCTGAGCAAGGTGCGGCAGCCGGAAGGAGTCTGAGTGCGGAAGTTAACCAGGCCGCGGCTCAGTTCTGCCCCGATCATGGAGCGTACGGAGCGGTACGAGTTCCCCGCAGCCTCTCCCGGGAAGCGGCGCCCATTCTCTTCCTCCCTTGGCATCTGTGCATCTTTCTCAGCTAGCTCACGGATTATTGTGACTTTTTTCCGGACCTGCTGAGAGATGAAGGATACCACAGTACCCAAAGACTCCATGAACCTGAGGTCAGGGAGAGGAGGACAGTGGTCAGTATGGTTATCCAGATGTATTTAGTGGAGTGTATCGTCTCGCTCCTTCAGTGTTATAAACTTCTAGGGTGTTTGGGGCCTTACTTGATGAGTTCTTCCCAGCAGGACAGGTAGGGCTGCAGTAGGATGTCGGAGTCAGAGCTCAGTGTTGCACCCAGGTGGGTCAGTAGCCGTGAGACCTGGAATATCTGACCGGGACATTCTCTCACCAGGTCATCACTGAGTCCGCTGTCAGCATCCTGAGGGTGGTCAGACTGGGCAAAATGTGATAATAATAATAAATATACATTTTATTTAAAACAGACTTTAAAACACACTAGTGTCCAATATATTTATTTAGCAGGTGCTTTTTCCCAAAGTGGCACATGTTTTTTGAGAAAGCAGAGCAGGATAATCCCTGGGTAAGTGGGGGTTAACGGCTTTGCTCAGAACTAAGCACTCGCCAACGCAGGGATTTGAACCAGCGACCTACAGATTCAATTCAAATTTAATTCAAATCACAAATACAGACTCCTATTCATACACCACATCCAACAGAGTCGACTAACTTCCAATTATCCAGCACAGAGGTGGAAGGTTCAGGTCCAGAAAGTACAAATCCAGACCAAGGTTTTGTTTCAACCAGTTGAATATTCTGTGATTTTTTTTATGCTTAACTGGTTGGTTGAAACAAAACCTTGGTCTGGATTTGTACTTTCTGTACCTGAACTTTCCACCTCTCTCTGTAATGGATTAGTTTTGTAACTTTGTAACTTCCCCAACACTGGCAATGTGAAGGTCAGCCTGCAGCCTGTCGTAGACACAATGCATTATGGGTGGTTTGGAGGCGTCACTTAAGTTAACAGCATGTTTTATTGCTTTGGAGGAAACCTGCACGAGCGCAGGGTGAACACGGGAACGCTACAGCACACTCTCCTCTGCTGCCATTCATCTTTCCCTCCCCTGTCAGCGCGGGCTTCTCCCTCTCTGTCTTCGGCCCAGATTCCCCACACCATGGTGCTTCCTCACCCTCAGCACCCCTTCAGGAGTGCGGCCACTCAGACAGGGACCCCTCGGCGACACACAGTCTGCAGCTTCTGCCGAAGAGGAAATCAGAGCTCTTCAGATACGCAAATTCACTCTTCCAGTCCTGGGATAGTTGCTGTACCTGTTGTGTAACTGCAGAGCTGAATCAATCATCGTAGGAACAAAGTTCAACATCTATTATGCAAAGGTTAAGTATTTACAGGTATGCGGTTAGAAACATTTTTATCTCTGTTGCTTTATTGTAAAGGGAATGACAAGCAGCATGACATCAGAAAAGGTGCCCTTTGGAGTGATTGTGGGGCGGATAATGGCCGAGTGAGCTCTCCCACCCACACACGAATAATCTCGCGAGGTGTCGGAAATGCTGATATATGACGCACAGATTGCGGACCTGCTGTCTAATCAGGAAAAGGCACATTTGTGGGGGACATGCTGCTCCATTACCCTCCTACAGGGGGCTCTCTTCATCTCCCCAATAAAGAGACAGACTGCTGTTTATAAAATGATTAAGTCGTGTGTCCGCCCCCCCCCCCGCCAATATCAAACTCTCTCCATTGACCCCTTAACTTTACGAAGAAAGTTGGCTTTTTTCACTGTAAAAAGATACTCAATTACAAAGGAGTCTTATTCAAACAGGCAGCTTATTTAGAAAGCATAAATGATAAGTATGTAAAAGGATACTCATTTGCAAAGAATACCGATTTTCAAAGGATACTCATTTACAAGAGTAGTCATTTTAAAAATGATACTTCCAAAGGTAATTGATACTTATCAGAGTTGGGTAGTTCAGGTCCAGAGAGTGAAAGTCCAGACCAAGATTTTGTTGAGCATAAAGAGTCACAGTCGACCGGTTGGTTGAAACAAAATCCCGGTCTGGACTTTTACTCTCTGGACTTGAGTTACCCAGCTCTGATACTTATTCAAAAAGCACACTGACGGATCAAGAGCATGAATTTCTGCAGGATACTCATGATAGAAGCCTACTTACGGAGCCATGAGGTGCTGATGTAGAATGTAACAGCCAAGATGACTGTGAGGAGAAAATAATGCCTTTTAAAGCGACTTCCCAGAGATGAAGCGCCTCTCATTCCCATTCCTGGTGCAGTGTCCACACGTCCCGCCTCCTCAGTGCGGTCCTGGTGCCATGACCTGCTCGTCCGATCCTCCTGTGTGTCACGCCCCCCTCATTACTTTGCGTTAATTCCCGATTGCGATCACCTGTTGCCTGTTATTTTCGACTTGTGTTGTGCATTTAAGTCCTTTGTTCATATCCACGGCTTCCCTTGCCTGCTTCCCTGCGCGAGTCGCGACTCACGGCCCCTCCAGGCCCAACCTCATCGTCCTCGCTTTGGCTCCGTTCCTCAATTATTAATCTCTCTGGTTTCTTCTTCTTTGCTGGGGATTTTTATCTTTATGTGACTCACAAAAGCCGCACCTAGATGCTTAATCTGTGCATCTGACCTCTGAGATATTGATTCTGCTCTCTGTCAGCTTTTCTCTCCGACCCGCCTTCACGTCACGCTGTCTGCTCATGATCTCTTCGTTTGTCTCCATAAAAGTGGTTCAGAACTCCCTCCCCCACTTTGATACCATATTTGCAGCTGTCACAGGTAAAGCAGCCAATCAAAGATAGTAGTTTGTTATTAATACCACCCTCCATGTGTCCGCGAGGTCAACGGATTTCGTATTTTCAGTGAGACCTTAAAGTTGCATCTGCTCTGCCGTAGCTTTACCCGACATAATCAGATTTGAGACAAAACCAATGAAAGTCCAATAAAAGAGATAATGCTTAAACACGACCTTGATGAATGAAATCCTTTGATTTATATAACCAAATCGATGCTGTAGAACATGTGAAAATTAACAGAATGCAGACTAAACGATTATGTTTCGCTGATCCTTTTTAGAGATTAAGGATTGCAGTATTTTGTAATCTTACATTAAAACGTTTTGTAAAGGTTTATGAAAAGAGCAGTAACTTGAATGGGACATAGCTGGAAATGAATTTTGTTTCTTCATAATATATAATGAGCGTTTACTGAGGGATGTTAATTCACTTTGTGAAGATTGTCATTGTATTGTCTCTCTCTGCCTTGTGTAATGGATCCGCTGAGTGTCCAGAGAACTAAAGTCCCAATTTATCAGCGTCAGACAGCCTGCACTCTGGACGCAGAGCAAAGGACGTAATCTTATCGCACACATATGTAAATACATGTGGACTGTAAGGGGAGCCTGACACCCCCCCCCCCCCACCCCTACAGCGGCGTCCATTTGCCCTTTGATGACACGTGTGGCCTTTTAGCCTTGGCTCACTTTTACCCAGGTATCCCTGCTGCTGCTCAGTCACCCGACGTCAGTGGCAGCGGACAGGAAGCTCCAGCTGGGAGGCCGTTCCTAAGTGCTGCGCATCCCATGGCGAGACTCGGATTCCAAGTCCAGCTAATTAAAACCTTCTGGTAAAAAGCCCGATCTTCAGCAACGTTCGACCAGCGCTGGGTCGGTCGAACAGACCAGAGTCTGTGTGGCTGGATCTAGGCTGGTGCCCACCCCCCCCTCCACCAGAGAGCATCCTGGGGGGGCTACTGCAGGCCACATGGCTGGGCTGGATACACGTGCCGGTAACCGTGCACCAATTTGTTTGCCGAATGCACATCCCTCAGGAGAGCGGCAGTACAACCCACGAGTGGCGTAACTTTCAGTTGCCATGACAATAGCTCCAACAAGATGCTGGAAATTATAAACAAAACTATTATTGAGGGTTATAAATGTTTTGATGATGTTTTTATTGATGACAGAAGTGTATTTCAGTTACCAACATGCTGCTCCTCAAATTCAACCAGAACCAAGGCAACTAAAACAGATGTGAAACATCTATTGGTAAATTTACACCTTCCAGACCGAAAGCATAACTGTGGGAACAAAATAAAGAAATTCTATTACAAGAAGACTGACAAACTCGAAACAGCAGCAGGAATCACTGGCTTAAAATGAAAATATTAACAAGTTAGCTTATTCTGGCATCCCATTGGCTAATACTTGGCCACCTCCCCCTCCTGCCCTGCCATTGGTGGAGGAGCGAGGGTGGGATTGGCAACAGGGCTTGAGGCGTGGACCTGGCTTTGAGTCTGGGGGGTAAAAAGAGACAGACAGGAAAAGGAAATAGCGTGACACTCTATTAGCATCGCTGCATCTCTGCCTGACCAGCAGAAATCTCCAGCTTGCATATTAACAAGTACATTTTTTCTGTCCACTACTACCATGAAGGAGCAATTCCAGAAGGACTTTGCCCCTCCGCACCGATTTCTACTCCACCTCCCCTAGTGGCAGCTACTGTACCGTCCTTCCTCTGCCAGAGAACACTGTGGTCAAGCCTCTCTGGGGTTTGACGTGTCTGAGGGGGTGAGACTGCTTCAGCTCTTGAAGGAGCTCTGGACTGCTGAGTGAGAGTGCTCCTGAAGGGTGAGGGGAGAGAGAGAGAGTGAGAGAGAGAGTGAGAGAGAGTGTAAGCCACTCTAGTGTAAGCCGCAAGGCACCCAAAGAGAGGGTTTGGAACATATAGACTGTGGAAATGATGGTGTAAAAGCCATGTGATCTCAAGGTGAAGCCACTGTCTTTGTCTGGGTGATGAAACTTCACTGGGAAAAGCCTCTCATTCTATACAGAGTACTGTGACGTCTGTACTTCTCTGAGGAGTGATGGTCATGTGGGATGAGATGGGAACAATCACTACTGACGTTCACATGCCACAGAAGGAGACAAGAAAACCGCATGAGTAAACAACTGAGGGAGAATACAGAAGGCGGTTTTAGACCCACAGTTAAGAGGCTGAGGTCTTCCTCGTTCCAGGGAATTACAGCTCTCTCTCTGGTCAGAGTTAACAAAGAATTCCCTCACAGAATGTACCATGAGGACTGCTGGATTCATGGAAGCAATCAGGGACTCACCTCCTGACACAGGGGACTGGGGCTGGGGGGGCGAGGCCCCGTATCCAGGGGAAACCGTCACCATGGAGATGGGGGATGTTGGCGTGCTGGGGCACTGGGCCGAGTCCTCCGCTGGGACGTGGCGGGTGACTCTCTGCTGCAGCTCTGCCAGCAGCTGGGGACTCCCCAGGGAGAGGGACACTGCGGGGGACAGCGGAGCTCAGAGAGAAGCAGGTCCTCAGCCCCAGAGTCCCAGCTGTGACCCATCCGATGTCAGTGCCAGTGTGTCACTCTGACCCCTGACCTTTTCCAGTGACACACAGTAAGTTGCCAGACAATAACAACAATTACAATACTTATAATTATTACATTTATTATTATTACTATTACTAGAGGTCCAAGCAGTGAAGTAGCTGGATCCATATTATTATTATTATTATTCATAAATTAAGTACTATTTTTGGCTAACAAAAAAGACTTTCTGCTCCTTTATAAAAAATAAACAATTGTAAAAGATTATACATAATTATATGCAAGTAAAAATATATGACTTCAAAGTTCAAAACCTGCCATCTCCTTTTGTGAAGAAAACCATTATCTAGGTGTAGTCATTCATGTCAAAGTCTCCTTTGGCCTTCAGTTTTCAGTTATCCCACTTAGCTGCCTTGTATCATGATTAAAGACTGTAACTTGTCTTTATATGGCTGGGGATTGCTAAGTGCCCTTTCCCAAGCAGAAAGATCTACGCTGAAGAACTGAGTGTTACACATGGGCCATAAAGCAACGCTGCAACCAAACAGAAGCGACGTACACATCGATCCTGTGGGAGCGTCATCTGGAGAGAAGCCATTCTGTTGGGGAGACGCTGGGGCGACAGGGGATCTCTTGAGATTCTCCTCCAGGTCCTTATTCAGCTGTGGGGGGCAGCCGGTAAGCCCCAAGGGTCCAGTACTTCTCTGATTCATATCTGGAGACAACTGCAGAAAAAAAACAGGGCACAAGGCAGTGAGTCAAGAAGGCTTTCAGAGTTAGAAATACACTTATGTTACAAACTTATATTCAGACAGCAGGTGGCACGGTGGTAAAAGGGCATAGACATCCAACCTGAAAGGTTAGGTCCTTCAACTGTTTAAGCATTTAACTACAGCTTCAGAATTAAATGTTCACATATATTAAGGGGTAAAATTAAAGGTTGCTTAGATATTGCAACTGGTTAAGCAATTTAATTAGTTCAACGAAATATACAGCTATTTTTGCATGAGTGCTAATTTGTTTGGTACAAATGCTTCAGCACTAAGAGAGCGGTAACTTCATGATGAGCTGCAATGAAGCGATCGATGAGGAACCACTTAGTCTTAGACAACTGGCTCAAACGGTGGTAAATACTAGACTCTATATTTAGCTTTCACTGAAAAGTCAAATACAAGAGATTTTGCTCTTTAGCCCCTGGGCGGTGCAGCAAAGGAGCACATGCACATGCCACACATTCCAGATTGCCGCTTTGGGTCTTATCTTTCAGGATCCAGCTTCTAAGAGGCCATGATCTTGGTGCTGGGGAGGACCTGGGGGCACTATCTCCGAAATGCCGCACCACCCGTATGAGCTTGACCCCACCCCCACCTCATTCCTCTCCATGGCAGGTGATATCCGACCAGCGATAAAAGTTGATGCTACAGCGTCTCACTGTTGTAAGAGAGAGACGCCAGTGAGGGTGGTGTGTGGCTCGCGGCTTAGATGCTGTGCCTGTAGATGAAGGTGACTGGTTTGAATCCCCAAGTCGGCAGAGTGATTTCACCTTTGTGACCTTTTGCAAGGCCCTTAATTCCCAGCTGCTCCAGTAACTGCCTGACCCTGCTTTCCCAAAATGCACCTCACTCTGCATGAAGGTGTTCGCTAAATAAATAAAATATAAATAAACAACCTACCTCGTTTGATGTATAAATATGACTCTAAAGAGTCCCATTACAAATCATGTTGAAATATTTTTATATATCCATCTTTCAAACCACTTATCATGGGCTGGGGGGGGGGGGTTCACTCTGAACAGGATGCCAGTTCATCACAGAGCCCACACACTCTGACTGATTTAAAGCTGCGATTCAGCCAAACTGTGCGTCTTTGGACAGCAGGAAGAGACGGGAGCGGGCACAGGACCTCAGCATTGCCCACCTCCACACACACAAACCCCGGGGGTGTGAAACAGCCCCACTACCCATTTAGTCACTGTGCCACATTCAGTAATTTTAGTAACCATAAATTGTCGTTAAATTTATTTTAGTCATTCTAATCTAGTACTGAGCCCTCATTTACTGCTAAACACTCCTAAGGCACGTCACTCACACATTAAGGGTCAGTTTGTAGTCAAGTTAATGTTTCTCAGTTTCAGTTTGTATTTATAGTACCTTAACCCTAAATATTCGTATGTGAGGTTTATTTTCATCCCGTTTTAAGTTGTAGCAATAGCCACTACTAGCAGTGTCTTTCACTGGCTGTCAGTCAGGCATACTGCAATGGTTAATTACTACCATACCAGCGAAGAGAGATAATTATACTGTAAAAACCAGTTCCCCAAATACACAAATAACCTAGACACATAAATTACAACTGCAAATGAAAATGTAAAAATCACTGCACTATGTTAAAGGCTAAGAGTCACATAATATTAATACATACTCAATTAGGTGTTCATGTGAAATTTTAATGTGTCTGTTTCCAGTTCAAGCACAGAAAATGAAATAAACTCCATTATTACAACACTTTAGGATTCATAGTATTTGTGATTCGCATTTTTCACTCATTAATACTGCCCTGCATTGGAAAAGCAGGTGGACATTACTCGTTTACAACATAAGCAACTATATTATGCGAAATATAGCCAGGGTACCCGAAATTAAATGCGCACACTATTAAGGAATGATCGACTTACCAAATACTACTCCACGCACACTCCCCTTTTGCTCTCGGGACCCCAGCAAATGAGGCTCGGGCTGACGCGTCGGCCCCTTTCACTAACCAAGCCACGGAAACTTTATATACCACAGAGACGCGAGGACTGTATATCCGATCACGGATGAACCATATTATAGAAGAATCAGAAAAACAGTAGCGACCATAGCCTGTATTCATGTATTAGCCTAGATGTCGCTTTTCTTCTAGACTCCGTCAAGTCATCCTTCTCCCACAACATCAAGTTACAGCAGTAGTCTAAATTAATGATTGACATCCTTTTAATGACTCACAAAGTCCATTGGTAGTTGCTGTTCTGGGGGGATAAATTGTGTCGTAAAAAGCTTTATAAGCGTATCCATCAACTATCCAAATAATCTATTCCATTATTTCTTACTGCACGTTTACTAGTTAAAATTAATAGCTAAGTACGTTATATAACACCTCTGTCTTCGCTGAATGGTAATTACAAATCATGGGAGAAGAAAATGATATGCATTTATTTTTACACAGAAGTTTTTTGAAAAGTAACCTAATTATCCGAGGCGTATTACAGAACGTTCACTATGTTCATGTTAACTAGTCAGAATGTAGTTTCGTTTCATTTTAGTTAGTACATGTTTTTTTTAAGTTGACTTGGTAATCAAGGCAATGCCGCTTATAAGAAATGAAATACACGCTGTGGCCTTCGGCTAGCAAAGCTGAACCGGTAGCTTCACTAAAAGCTCGAGGCAAGTATTATAACATTGTAAACCCAAAGCTGGGCGCCATGGTGGCTCTGCAGGCCTGGGGAACCTCTGCTGTGTGTGGGTACAGTTTGCATGTTCTCCCTGTCATCCGATTTCCCTGTCCCCCCAACAATTTTTTATTTAGGCTAATCGCTGTTTCTGAATGGTCCATGGAGCACGATTGTGTTCTGTGCCCCGCGATGGGCCAACATCCCATCCTGGCTGCACTCCAGCCCTGTGCTGTATGGGATCGTCTCCAATTTCCCGATTATGTTAAAGCCTGTCCCAGTAACAGAGGGATAGGATGCATCATAGACTGGCCCCCGTCCATCGCAAGGCACTGACGCACAATTACCTAAACTGCATGGACTGCACATTCAAAGCCACAGGCAAATCAGTCTCGAATGTGTGAGGCCCAGCTAAAAACAACTTTAAAGTAAACCGATTCATATGTGTCCCCTGAAATTAATATCACAGCATTGTGTTTCAGTTCATATTGTGATACTTTAATCGGTTCATCAAACAATATTACGCGGCTTAATTATACCGAACTTGACTTATACCCTGAATATGTGCTTCGCTTGAGGGTTCAAATAAACATTTTCCTAGGAGAACCAGACGTGCTATTGTTTATTTTTCAAGACACGTTCGTTTAGTGCTGTTCCGTGTTTGGTTTTAAAAACCAAAATGGACAGCAGCTCTTGCGACCCTTTAGTTTTGCTACAGCTTCTCGGTTCATGCCAACAGATGTCACTCTAGTCTTTAGATCGTTAATTCCAAAAATGATAATGGGCGTATTATATCCTGCATTAAGATAAGTAATGCAGAGCTCAAGCGGGAATTTTTAATTACTAATTAAAGTGCAAGAATTCTCTATCTCTGTAAAATGACGGTTTTTATCTATATCTAAGTAAACTTTTTTGTATAGAAAACTAAACACACTCTGATCTGCTTTTGACATTGTTGCTGTACTACCAAGTTACTCATTCCTGTTATATTACATACACCATTATAAGATGTACTGTAGTACACTTTTATATTTAGGGTTGGCGTGTATGTACACGGAATATACTTTTCCTGCTGTTCTAGGGATGCAAGCACACAGAGGGCCGACATGTAGAGGCAACTTTGTAAACTAATCACACTAAATCCATATCTGTTTTCGCAGTTGTCAAACAAGCCACCGAACAATTCTTCTTGTCTGCCGAGCTTCTGCATTAGTTAAAAGCGGAATTATCCAGTTTAAGAGATTAGGATCCACAGAACTATGCGTTCGATAAATCCTGCGAAAACGTGTAAATCCAACCACCCCCTTAGGCAATCACACAGCATATCAATGCCGCACTGCAGAACTTAAAACAATCTTACTGGGCGAGTTCTGCAGCTAGGGCGCGCTTATATGTTAGCGTGGTTAAAAAAAGTTGCGGATCCTAAAATGATTTGCATGACGTTCAACACCGGGGGTGGAACTTCCGGACTTGGGAAAATTGTCATCAGTTAGCTAAAGTAAAATAAACATGTAGATGGTTAGATGGAAGTCTGTGTGACCCCCCACCATAGTCCAGCAGTACAAATATTAGCAAAGAAGGGATCGACCCTACGAGGACGGAAAGGGGAGCAAAACTGGGGGAACGAGCTCAGCATCAACTGAAACATGAAGCGCGTCTTTCTCGAGCGCCTGATGCCAGTTAGCACGCTGTGTATAGGTAGTTAACTGGGAGAAACATTTTTTTGCACATTGGGTGTGGGGTAAAGGTACTATTTAGAGACAAGCCCTAAAGTAGCAAGGCGACACATGCGGAATATTCTACGGGATCTCCGTCCCGTCGCTTGTTCGCGTCAAGCTCAGCGTGGACAACTTTTTGGAAATTGCACGCCTTTAAAGCTCTGTCCGGAGCTCGGATGAGCGGAGCTGCGGAGCACTATTGCGGCTGGAAAGCTCACGGTAGCACGGCGGGATGCACGCGTCTCCCTCGGCGTGACAGCGACCGAGCCTGTCCCGGAGCCCGTCAGGAGCCGCGCAGCTCTTTAAATGTCGTGCTGCTAGCTGGCTCGGCTAAGCCCCATTAGTCGAGGCCCACTTCGGTGCAAGCCGCGGAATTACTCATACTTTGCATCTTCTGCGGCCAGAGGTTGGACGTTTCGGCACGTTTCACACGGTATCCCACTTCAAGACGGTTGGGTATATTTAGACTGCAGAGTTGTGCGTGATTGCAATATACTGCTATAGTTAAATGATCGGTCGTAAACAGAAGTCCTAAATAAGGCTTTTATGCTCCTTTAAAATTAAAAAGACAGTTCGACAGTAGTATGTACGCTGATGTCGTAGATGATTTTTAAACGATGCTGAGGTCGTTTTAAGTACAATAGGCTATATTCGGTGGACTTTTTAAAAGTACGTGTTTACATTCTTGATGTGTTTGGTTTATGTTGCATCCTGTTGTAATTAAATTTACAGTGAAATTACCTATGGGACAGGGATGGGGCATGAACTGAGGAAGTACGCGTTAACAAGGGAAATTAAGTCATTTTTGCTTGTTTTTGGGTAATACGGGGTAAATGTGGAGCTGTAAGTGATGTGTTCGAGCATTTCCAGGTAGTTAAATTCCAGTATTTGCCAAACAGGTCCTGTCATGCGCCGTCGAGTGTTTTTTTTTTGCATTTACAGTACAGGACGGTGTGCAATGGAGCATTATGCCGCAAAAAGCGTGCGCAGTGTGTTGTAGAGGTCATTTCCAAATGGAAAAACGCAACTGTTGTTGAAATATGAAAAATACGACTTTGTTTACTATTCACCAGGTTAAATTACTGAGTTATGAGGTCATAACGTTTGTTATTATTATTATTATTATCATTATTGAAGTTTTCCCTGTGCGTAAAATTTACAACGTATTGTACGGTTTGCACTTTATAACCCAGTGGTTTTACGTTAGACTAAATCAGACTTCCGACTTTAAACTGGCATCTAAAGTTGCCGTACGTGACATCTATAAATACCAGACGATGTGTTGGTGCCAATTCACAGACCCTTAATCAGACATACTATTGCATAATAGCTTGGCAAGTTCCTACCACGTTTTTAGAGGAGGAGCCTGGACACAGTCCAGTTTCTCGTATTTAACTAAGCGTATGTTTAAAGGGCTTGATATTTGTTTTGCAGACGTGTTTGTAAATCGTGTAGATTTTAAATGAAGTTTTTCTTGAACACACTGATGAAGCAAACCCAATTCGTGTAATGAACTTTTTAGACGTTGTCCGTGGCACTCAATATATACTGAATAATATTAAAAACTAGAAGCTGATATACATTGCATTTTATCGGAACTGCCAGCAGTAGTTTGTTTGTTTATGACTTTGTGTTTAGCTTCCCGTTGGGAGATGGGACCTCACTGAGAATAAGAGGTGTGCCGCTGCTTTAAGAATGTGAGCGTGAGCTTAACAGACAAGAAAAACGTGTGCCTTATGGGCTGGGAATCATGAGCGGCGGCAAGAAGAAGAGCGGCTTCCAGATCACTAGCGTCACCTTGGAATATGGCCAGGCATCCGGCGAGCCCTCGCCCCCACCGGCGTCCATGGGAAAGGAGGCGGCCAGTGGGCCGAAGGGAGGGACTGGGACTGAGAGGATCGTGCGGCCCGATGATGCTGGGGACCACAAGCTTCCAGCCAGGTCTGGCAGCCTGGGCGGGGATGAAGTGGTCCGGGGTAAAGATTCTGCCCCCAATGGTCCCACCCTGCTGGACGTGATCAGGACAGCACAGCCACACGCCAGCTGCAGCCAGCCCAGCACCCCTGCGGCTGTGCGCCGGCAGACGGCGTCCCAGGACAGTGTGGGGGCCCAGTCCCCGCAGGCGTCCCGCTTCCGTGTGGTCAGGCTAGGCCACGGCCTGGGAGAGCCGTACCGCCGCGGCCGCTGGACCTGTGTGGACTTCCTGGAGCGGGAGGGTGGAGAGGAGCGCGGCTTGAGGCGCGTCATGGACAGCATGCGCCACGCCCACTCGCTGGAGTCACTGGAGACTGTCGGGCTGGGCGGGGCCGAGGGACCCGGGGCTGGGGCTTTGCTGAAGCCCTTGGGACATGTGCGTGCCCTCCGTGCCGGTCACCTGGTTCACTCGCAGGGCACCACCCACCTGCGTGCGCCGCATCTGGGGGGTGGGGCTGACGAGCTCCTGGCCAAGCCCCGCCCCTCGTCCAGTGGGCCTCCGTCCCCGACGTCCTCCTCGCCCTCCCCCTCTCGCAAGGAGCGCTTCAGCGTCAGGCTGGTGAGCACTGGCTCCCTGCGGTCCTCCCTCTCCTCCCCCACCTCGCAGCCTCCAGAGCCCCAACTGTTCTCCCCACCGCGGTACCGGCACGTCCCCGCCCCTCTGCGACTGGACATGGACACGGGAGGGAAGGTGGGTGCCTCCGTTAGGGGGTATTGTATCATAAGCAGTTTGCACTAATGGCTTCCAAACATTGATGAAATGTCATCCGATGCTCATGTTGAGGGTTTGGGGGAGGGGGGATTATTTTCTCAGCCTGTTGAAGTGTGCCCTGGCACTAATTGGAAACCCTGTATTCCCTCAGCCTCTATTTCGAGAGACCCTCTCTCAGCCCAGCTCTCCTGGTCCCTCCTCATCGCGAGATGGCGCCTTCCAACAGAGCGCCAACCCCGTGCCCACCCCCTCTGCACTCAGTTTAGCGCAGTCTGTGTTTGGGGTGGGCGGGGCCTTCGACCTCAGCGACGACAGGTAGAATACCCTTCCTGTGGCTCTGCTAAGTGGATTCAAATTAGTTTGGAGAGGGGGGGGCATGTAAATATGAGCCTGTGTTCCATCAGCCAAGGGTGGGTAGCATGGTAGCACGACAGCAGTGCTGTGTGAAATGCTCACAGTCGGCATCGGTGTGTGAAAAGGAAAAACCAGACAGACCCCAGCTTTGGCAGCTGCCTGTCAGTAGCAGGACGGCGATACCTGGCGCGATGGAGCGGTTACGTGATGCCCGTACCACGTCTGCCGGCCACTCCCACCCATGGCGCCGTTTCTCATTTGGCCCTGGAGATTTTATTGAGAAATTGTCTCTTGAGCGTCATATTTTTTATAGACCTGGGGAGGGGGGGGGTACCAGGCAAAATACTTCTGCCGTGGAAAAACTTGTTTAATCTACTCCCAGTAAGGGGCGGGGCGTTTCACTGGCGATGCAGTGACGCCCTCTCTGTCGCCTCGGCTCACGCTGGCTCCTCAGTACCGCTGTGTCCCCTTCCCATGATTCTTGGTTCCCTGCCACGCCGTAATTGCTGCGATATTTTTAAAGCCGGCAGGGAAGCCGCAGCCCCCTTTGGGATGCTGGCGGCTCGCTGGCCCCCCCCACAGGCGGCTTGGCCTCACAGCTCTGTGTGCGCTGTCGCAGCCGGGGCATAAATACCACAACGATGCCGAGTACGCCTCCCCTCCCCCTCCTCCCGTCCCCTCGCTTATCCGTCTCCTCCCAGCTTTCCTTCTTTCCCATGTCTGTCTTTTATAGGAACCTCATTCCCTCTTTTTCTTTATCTGTTCCCTCTTTCCTGCTCTTCCTCATCTCCGCTTTTCCTTTTTCTTCCTCCTCCTCCATCCTTTTTTCCCTTCCAGCCACTCCTCTTCTTACCTATTCACACCTTTAACGCTCCTTCCTCCTCTACTTATTCTCCCCATCCCATCGTCCTTCACTCGTTTTTCAATCCTTCCTCCTTCCCCCCCCCTCTCTCTCTCTCTCTCTCTCTCTGTCTTTTTCTGCTGCCCCCCAGTTGACCTTGTGATGCAGCAGCCACGCCAGCATGTAGAAATAAACTCAATAAAACAGATATCGCCCTATTCTATACCACCCCCCACCCCCCCCCTTGCGGATTTCTGACGCTACATTAATAGACGCATGAGTTGTGGGATAGAGACGCTATTCATGATGGGGGTAGAGCGAGCGAGAGAGAGGGAGGGAGGGAAAGTGAGGGATATGGAGCAGAGGGAAAAG
>JAODKF010000002.1:26319329-26331957 GCA_026779585.1 Mormyrus proboscirostris | reverse complement strand
CCTCTTGCTGCACATGCCCATTGACCTCTACAAGGTAACTCCCACTTGCTGCACATGCCCATTGACCTCTACAAGGTAACTCCCTGCTGCACATGCCCATTGACCTGTAAAACCTTTTCTTCTTCTCTCCCTTTTCACACATGATCTCTCCATCTCTACCTTCCACTCCTCACCCTGCTGGCTCCTAGCTGTGGAACTTCCAGCCCTGGCTGCTGGGCGATGTGATCTGCAAGCTGTCGCAGTTCCTCAGCGAGGGCTGCACCTTCGCCAGTATCCTACACATCACGGCACTGAGCGTGGAACGCTACCTGGCCGTGTGCTTCCCGCTACATGCCAAGGTGCTGGTGACTCGTGGCAAGGTGAAGGCGCTTATTGGGGTGCTGTGGACAGCCGCACTGCTGAGCGCCGGGCCTGTCTTCGCACTGGTGGGCGTCGAGCAGCTGGACGACAGTGGCGGGACCGAGTGCCGCTGCACGCAGTACGCCAAAGCCTCAGGCCTCTTGGGTATAATGCTGTGGCTGTCCAACCTGTACTTCCTGGTGCCCGTCTGCTGCCTCAGCCTCCTGTATGGACTCATCGCCCGCAGGCTGTGGCACCGGCGGCACTGTGCCCACCGGGACAGAGCCAACCGCCAGACCGTCAAGATGCTGGGTAAGCAGACCAGGCTGATGGTTCTGGAGAGGCAGTGAGGATTATGGGTAGAGAGCTGAGGCATTTAAGCAGTTTCCGTGCGCATGTGTTGGCTAGCTTCAGCCTATTAACCATCTGTACAAAAGGGGTGGTGTGTGGCTGCGAGGGTTAGGACTCGTGATCAGAAGGTTTGATTCCCATGGTTGACAGAATCGTTTCACCACTGGGCCCATTTTGAAGGCTGTTAACCCCAGGTCCTCCTGCGACTGGTCCCTTCTTAGTCATATGTCACATTGGATAAATGTCTGCTACATAAGTAAAATTATCAATCCACAAGAAAATCGTTGTTGTGATGACACCCTTTTACAGGAAGTGAAGGATGCTGGGTAGAGGGATGGATTTGGAGGTTTGTGCATGGCTGAGGACACACAGGCAGATTTTGCTCCACTGCTGCTTTGGAAGCTTATAGAACCATATAGTTTTAACTGGGTCTGTAAATCAAAATCTGGAGTGGGATATTGACTCCTCCGCTCTCCTCCTCCTCCTCCTCCTCCTCTCTGGTGACTGCTTTTCCACTGTACTCCTCCTCACCCCCCCCCCCCCCTCCATGGTTAGCCTGCCTGACTCTGCGACCCTCTCCTCCGCTCTCTCCTCCCTGTCTCTCTCTCTCCCCTCGCTCAGCGGTCATCGTCCTGGCCTTCATCCTTTGCTGGCTGCCCTTCCACGTGGGCCGCACCCTCTTCTCCATGTCTCTGAGCTCCAGCCCGGACATGTACTACATCAGTCAGTACTTCAACCTTGTCTCCTTTGTGCTCTTCTACCTCAGCGCGGCCATCAACCCCATCCTCTACAACACCATGTCCACTCGGTACCGCGTGGCAGTGCGCAGCCTGCTGGGCCTCAGCGCCTCCGCAAGGCGGGGCGGCAGCAGCGGCTCCGGGGGGGGCATGCAGCTTGTTGCGCCCCCCCCGCGCGGCCCACATCTCATTCCCCTGCATTCTAACTCCACCTCGAACCTGTGACAAGACCCGCCCCGTCGTGCATTACTCCCGGGCCTGGGACGACCCCTCCCACATGGGAACCCCCCCACGCTTAGGCCCAAGACAGTTTGAGATGGCGGGCCTGACTGGACTTGCCCCGGTCGGGGGTTTAACTGATCCAGTCTGCTGAACCGTCAGATGAGCTTCTTGTTGACCTGGAAAAGGGCACTGCGGGTGCAGTGGAGGCTTCATGCTTGGCTTCCTGTCGGACTCAGAAGCGCTGTGATGATCTGAGAGAGCAAGGAGACCAATGGGCAGGACAAAGGTGGCGTCAGTGGTCTGGTGAGATCTGTCAAACATCTTTTCACTGGTCTGCCTGTTCGTGGTTCAGCAGGGGGCATCACACCAAGTGTGCCCGTTGGGTGTCCAGTATGGGAGGACAAAGAGCATAAAAGGCACCAGCCCTGGGGATCACATGGGCCGACGGCAGCGTGGGTTTGGTCGTGAGGGAGTAGCGGGGTAAGCAGGACACGGTGTGTGTGTCTGTGTGCAGCCCCCAGTGCATTTGGCCTGTTTTTCAGCGTGCGGCGCATCGATTAGCACTCAGCGTACCGAGGAGCTGAGAAAAAAACGCGGAAGCGCACAGAGGAAGCGTCGCTCTCTCTGTCCCCGCGGCTATGGCTCCTCACTCGCCCCATTGCTCTTCATCTCTGCCCAGGCGGCACGGCGCTAATAGCTGCCCTCCTGTGCATCCTCGCTGTCAGAGCCACCGGACTCGATTCAGGGCTCCTTTGGGACACGCCGGCCTGGTCGGGATCAGACAGAACGCCGGCTGAATTGGAACAGACGCTCAAAATTGCTTTTGCTGTGGGTTTGCTGCCCTCATTTGTAATGTGGGAGTAATGACAACGTTCATGGCTTGAAATATATTCTGTTTAACGTCTTAACAGTGTATGATATAACTTTGTTATATAGTTATTTCAAAATCCAAATGATCACAATTGTGTACATAAATATAAGCTGTCTGGGGTGTCCTCTGCCTTGTGCTCTATGATACCTGGGATAGGCTCCAGGTCCACTATGAGCTGGGTAAGTGGTGATGGATGGATGGATGGATGGGTTGAGATATATGAGAAAATCTGTCACCTGTTATTACAGCAACATCGAAATCTTTAGGGTTTGTCATCTTTATACATTGTAATTCTATGCAGCAAAAAAATACATTTTGTCCATAAGAAAATGTTCCATGTAAATCTAATAAATATGAAGTGAACTACCTTTTTTGACATATTGCCTTTTTTAAATACTCGATATGTGCCTTTTTTTTTTCCTTCATTCCCCAAATTTTGGTAAATTATATTTTGTATTTTATTAATCGGCAGTCTGGTTGGCTGCCGTTGTTTAAAAGATCCTTTTACTGAAGTGGTATCTTTTGCCCTCAGTAATTTTGTTTAATGACTAAATCGCTTGCCGCGTAATGGCCTTGGGTCTTCTGGCCTGTTTAAAATCACAGCGTAACCGCTTCCTTGCTGCCGAGATCATCTTTGGCAAATGATTACTCATGTGAAAGTGGCGATGTTATGGATGGGGGCAGCGAGCAGCTTGGCGAGCTGGAGGAAAGCTGGCCAAAGCAAAGTGACACAGAATGAGCTCCAGCACGTCCAAAAGGCCAGTGGTAATGGTAACCAGAACCAAATTCCTAGTACATATACCTGAAAAGTGCATGTGAAAGCTGGACAAATACGGACATAACAGCAACAACATTAACTTGAAAGGATATTAGGAACCAGTAGTTATTTGGGTTACCTATTATTGGATTAGATAGTTCTTTATTTGGAAGATATTATATATTTGAAATATTATAATGAGGAATCCATGTGGACTGGAGGATGGATGCATGCATAGATTGTTGCTTTCTGCTCAAATGTTAACAAAACTTTCAACTGAGGAATCATAGATAAAAATACTATAGAAGCACTTTTTTTGCTCAAAACTATGAAATATCTTTTATATAACTTTTCACTCTCCTACTCATTTCCTTAATACTTGTCATCTTGGATTTAAAATTTTGAACCATATGTGATCATTTTCAGATGTATTATTTAAATAAAACAGACAGTGTGAGATGATTCCTGTAATACATATATTTATGATTATATTAGCTGTTTTTCTTTCTCCCATGTCCTCAAAATGTATAGTCATGTATTACTACCAAAAAGGATGATCGACCGGGGGCCAGGGGGAAAGTGTGGGTGACTCCCAGCCCCCCTAAATGAAAGGCCCTGAAAAATTTGCAGCATAACTGGATTACTCTGCGCTGGATCCTCAGTATAATTTTATGGGGCGCAGAATCCCTGCCGGTGTCCCTGCCAAGCACCGTAGCGATTATAGGTTTGATTCTAAGAGCAGCTGAATGAAGTGTTGATGATGTTCCACAAGCGATCTGTGCTCCTGGTTTCGGATCAATGTGTACTTGTTGTTGTAACAACTTTGCGAATGATTCCGGTGTGTTTAGCTAGCACCCCGAGAGATCGGGAGAGGGTCGAACGGAGAAGCAGCAGAGGCTGCGAACGGGCAGAGCATGAATGGGTGGGATGGCTGGGGGCCGCTGTCGGCCAGGTACGTTTTGGGGCGGAAGTTGGCCGGCGTTGCCATAGCAACAAGCCCAGGCCGCACTCGGGGTAAAACGAGGTCTCGGCAGGAGGAGTGGGACGTGCTCCTTTGGCACGGGCCTCTCGCTGCTCTCGGGGCTCTGGTGACAGAGGATGCGGCGGGGTGGGGGGGCATGGTAGGGGCCCCCAGCCCGGTAATTGGGTCTGTGCCCTGTGGCCTCACGATGCTCATTCGTATCTCTCTGTCAGGGGTCCAGGCAGCAGGGAGACACAGGAGTGCTCAGGGAGACCCTCGCACTGATTAGCGTGCCCTCGTTTAGGGCAGTGTGAGTACCCCTCTCTGGGGGGGATTGCCCTCTGCCACAGATACCCCCTCCCTGCGCCCCTGGTATGTGTGCAGCGCTGTGTTCCCCGTCGCCATGCCCCTTTAGTCCACAGAAATAAAGCGGTGAAGAGACATGGCCTACAGTAGCCCGCTGAGGCATTCGGTGTTCTGATCAACAAGCCGTTCTTGCTGACGTTCATGGAAACTTGGAAACGGGTATTAGGAACCCTATTAAATATTTGGAAGGGTTGCCTCCCCCAGCAGCCTTTGTTGCTTCCTGTTTAATATTTTAGCACCTTAGTTCCCAGGCTGCAAGTTTTTCTCCGCTGTCCTTAGAAGCCAATTCTTGAATTTTAGTGATCAGCAACCATGGCCAGCCCAACCCTTCTGGGGGCCCTAAGCTAAATTTGATTAATCTAGTTGTCATTTGCCATTTTCCTTCTCATTCTGATCAAGTGAGGGGGGGGGGCCTGCTGGCCTCTGGGCCACTATTGGTTCTTGCCTGTGTGTCCCCTGCAGGGCCTTGCCATCTGCCAGCCGATGTCCTGCTCTTTCTGAGACGGCTTCCGTCACCTTTACTGCCGTAGTGGACGTAACAGAAGATGCCTTTTCCAGACTTAATGAAATCTGATCCTATAATGGGCATGAGAATGGATCACGGAATTAAAGAAAACATTATTTCAAACTGTAGGTTTTAAAAGGGGATGCTGTGTGGCTCAGCAGACTGGGAGACTGCGTCTCTGGTCAGAAGGGCAGTGACTCCGGCCCCTGGGTGATGTCACCCTCTGGCCCTTGAGCAAGACCCTTAAATACCAATTACTCCAGGGACCAGATGACCCTGCTTTCCCAAAAAAATGCACGTTGCTTTGGATAAAAGCATCTACTAAATAATCAAAAATATATTTAATCGTATATATATTTGTGTCAGTGGATTCGCTCCGCTGGGGCCACGTTTCCAGCTGCTGATGGTCCACTTTGGGCTGATGCTGTTTGTGTCTCTCTCCAAACAGCCCATTGTCGTTATTGCCAAAGTCGCACTTCCTCCCCACGCGCCCTCCGCCCTCGTCGCCCCTGGAAACGACTTACGCATCCTTGACTGATTTTTAACATTACTTTCTTCATAAGTTTCCCATATTACTCTCTTTTTTTTCTCAAAGCAAAGTGTTTTTGTTTTTTTACGCCCAGATGTTTTCCATGGCTGACTTATTTGGACGGATGTGATGTTTTTACGTAAGAGGACAGACTATTTCCTTGTTGTCATTCTCATTTTATCCCATCATGGATAACATATATACCAATATACAGAAAGCCTTCAGCTGAAAACGCTTCCATATTTCAGGATTTGCTAGCAGCTATGTGAATTTTTACGAGTCTTGATCTATTAGCACAGAGTACTGAAAATAAATCTCTACTGGGACATTTCTGTTGTACCCTGAAGATATCACATGGTCACATGGTCATGAAACAGTCCATGGGTGACTTATAAACAATCTAAGCTGAAAAGAGTTTATACCAGATTTATGGCACATAATATCAAATCTTTTCAGCCTGTTCATCTCTCTCTCGCTCAAGCACACACAATGAAATGATTTTCTGCATTGCACTGGATTTATGTTCATTCAGATTCATTCAGACCCAGAATTTGCGTTTTCTTGCACTGCTACCTTGGAGTGAGATTAATATAATTATGTTATGTAAAGCCCATAAACTAACAACAGCAAAAAAAAAAATAATAATCCAGCTTGATCCTGCTCCAGACTTGGTGTGCGACCTCACACAATTGTGAGTGGATTGATTTTATGTTACTGGCATATGACCAAACGCCCGATTTATGCACAGGTGTGTAGAAGAGTGAGCAGCAGTATTGTGGTTCATTTAGAATTAACCTTATTACAGGCCTAGCGTCGGGTGGGGGAGGGGCTTAACCTGCCCATGACCTCAAGCCCCACCCCTCAAACCGCAACGGGACTGTCAGACGGGAAGACGTTTCCAAAAATAAATACATAAATATTGCTTACACCGTAAAAATAAAAGCTGGACTGAGATTAAGTCATTCCATTTTGATATTAAAAGCAGGCCTAAATGTAACTAAAATAATTGACTGCCAAAACCATCAAATACGTTAACTTTGAAGCGGGTGGACTCAATTTTCAGATTGACTCTCTTACCGAGAGCGAATCCAAATAAATGTGGGAAAATGGACATTCAGATTCAGCTCGGGTAAACCGAATTTGATTTCCTAGCTTGCTTAAGAGTAAAACATAGGTTTAATAAGGTTTTTTTCTTCCTTTTTAGCAATCGCTCATTTTGTGTTATGTGCGTGTGGTCGTAATTATCTGAGCAAACTAAAATTATATGTCACTGCAACATAAAAATAGGTTTGTTACATGGTTCTGACAGGTCAGTCTAATTTGCTTCACCAATGAGCGTCTTTTAGTTGTTGTTCTAACACAGCAGTATTCCTAGTATTACTTATTACCATGTTCGGTGATCACGTGATGAATTTGACAGTTGAGATGTTACACACAAACACACATTGTATAGATCTGCACGAATTCATGTACTCGACGCCCTCCCTTAAAGTGTATGTTTACCTATTAAACTGTACATTTAACTTCTTTTGTGAGAGACGCGTGCTCTCCCTGCTCTGTCTGGTTCATGTCCAAGGTGTTCAGGGAGACCCTCTTTCGCCATCTGCTGGTCAGGCACAAGAACAGCGTTCTATTCGCAACTTGATTCCGCTTGATTTCCGTTTGTCAGCGCCTAATTCTACTCATCTGGGTTTTTGCAAACATCCCAACTACAGATATTTAACCTATTTACAGTGGTTCGAGGAAAGAATTATTATAGGTATTTTTTTTTTTCGTCTAAGATGTGTTCCAGCCTTGTGCCCTGTGTTTCTGAGGATAAGTACCTGAGAATAATGTCCTCAGGTGATGGCAAGAGGGAACGTGAGAAGGACAAGGCAAAACGGCGTGGTGACATTGTTATATGTCATACTGTAGATATCAAAGTACCTGAAGAGTGTATAGCTCTCACATCCGAGTCGCAAGGGCCTCGTACTAGTGTGTTTACGGTAATTTCTCCTCTAATAACCAGTGGTAGCTCCACCACTCCTTGGCCTTGTGCTACTACTCCAACTCATCCAGAAGTTGTTTTAACAGGCTGAGGTCAACACTTTGTCCTGGAAAATGTTTCCATGTTTTCTAGTTGGGCCTTCCGGGAGGGTTTCCCAGATCTAGAATGATGTGTTTCTTTATCCAGAGCATTAGTAAGGTACTAAAGGAGACACTGTGCTTGAAGACTTGATAAGGAGAGAATTGGTTTTCCTCACTACATTTCCAGTGTTTCTGAACCCGTAACTGCCTGGTTTGGCTCCTCGTATGTCACATTAGGTGCAGTCGGCCCGCGGAACCGGCTCCCCTGTTGTTGTGTTTTCTGGTCTGCTGGTCTCCCTGCTGCCTCCTGTCAGCTTTACTGCGGTTGGTCATGGCTGTAAGCTGCTGTGCTGCGTGATGCCTGCACTCTGCTCCTTTCAGTCTGGCTGCAGTGATTGTAGCTTCTCCTCACTTCACCTGTGTTTGTTTTGGGATATAGGTTTGATTCTAGGATTTTTTGAGGTGGGGGACATAAGAGGCGCCGTAAATCATACAGAGGGCCCGACCTTATTATTAGCCAATGATGTGTTTTGTATCGGTGAGTGACAGGGGAGGGGACACTCCCAGGCCCAATCCGCTTTCACCCGGGGCCCCGCCCCTGCATTAGGCAGATTCACAGTGCTTATGGCCTTTCGATCCTCACTATGGCTCTACACGCCCCTGACGGTATAGACTGATCTGTCCACCACAGACACTCCTCTGACAGTATTGTAATCCCGCCTGTCATTCTTTACCTGTTTCCTTCAATAATACTTTCCTCCTCTCTTCATTCACTTCTCTCTCCTGATTCATTTCTGGTTTCTCTCTTCTTTTCTTCATTCACTTTTCTCCTCTCCTGTCCTACATTCACACCGTTCCTTCCCTCTCATTCATCCCTCCCTCTCTTTCTCCCCCAGTGTCTCTACACTATGCTGTCCACAGGTGCCTGAGGAGCCCCATCGCAGATCAGTTCCCAGAATGCTGTGCTGAAAGGGCCAGGGGGTTTCACCAGGGTAATACACACACACACGTCTTTGGGAAGATTTCTCAGTGACTCTGGGTAATTACCAATCCCAAATCCCACGTCACCAAGACTCAGAAAAAGATGAAGATGTCTTGACACTTTTAGTTAGAACGTAGACTTATAAAAGTTGTTAAAAGGTCAAACATCTATCTTTCTGTGGTTTTTCCTGGGAATTTCCTGAAAAGCAGTTCCTAGCTGTACATGCCTATTGCACTGACAACCCCACTGGCACTGAATCCTGGTTCACATTAGCTTCATTTTCACTTTTGCTCTGTTTTAGTTTCACATTCTCATTCCTAGCGTATCTGCCCCGTGTTCATGTCATTTTAGCGTTCTTCTTTAACACATTAAGCCAGGGACAATTCTTGGATTTTTTTTAAGGTAGGGAGTATAAGAGGGTCCATAATTCATACAGAGGGGCCAACCTTATCATTAGCCAATGATTGGTTTTGAATCGGTGAGTGACAGGGAAGGGAGCACTCCAGGGGCCAATCAGCTTTCAGCTGGGAGCAGGGCCCCCGTGACCCCGCCCCTGTACATCCCCCTGCTTTAAGCAGATTCACAATTGCCTTTCCATCCTCATTGTTCCACATCAGCTACCCATAGCATGGAAGCCTTGTTAGCACAGACCCTCCTTGCCGGGTTAAGCAACCCCATCTCCCTGGTCTTACTTCGGTAACAACTCTTTTGTATAAGGCCTAGGGGTGGAGTTAAACAAAATGTGGCTGGACAAGACGGGGGCCACGTGGATGGAGGAGAAACTGGAGGGTGGCAAGACTCCCACACCTCTCCAGGAGGTGGAGGTGCTTCAGGTTTCGGTGGGGGGAGGGGAGCAGATTGGGATGGGGGTTTGAAGTATCGCCCTGGAACGGTCGCAGTGAAACCTGCCATTGTGGCATCTCCGATTACATGACAGATGCAGAAACCCTGTCACTGCTGCTCCTCTTCCTCCTCTTTTTCTTGGCACGAGGACGAGCTATCCCACATTTCATCAACACAGACAAACACACTCTCGCGTACATTCATGCAGTTACCAGCCGGCCACTTCCTACACAAAGCATTTCAGGCACACTGAGGGTAGGAAAAACCAGGATCTGCTGCTCACAAAATCAGTGAACCAGAGAAGCATGACATGATCCAACCTTCACTCACTTACTGTCGCCACCACGCTCCCACACACGGTGGAAATTGCTGCCTGAATCTGTGTGCACGTGTGAGTGCATGTGTGTCTGGGGAAAAAATATATACAAGTAGGCTGTATTGATATGACAGTAATACAGCTACTACTATAAGCTTTGAACATTCTATTTAATGTGCACCATTACCACTATTTGTGCCGGCCAGAATAACTAGAGCAAATATAACACTACACTGGGATATTAGTAAAACTCATAAACAGGATAAGTTAAGTACGGCAATACATCTGACGAAATAATTACTCCGTGGTCTAAAGCGGAGAACATCAAAGATGCGATTAGCTGTAACAAACCAGGAACTAACGGTGGTGAGCCAGCAGCTGCTAACGCTGTAAAATGCTAATTGCTTCATAACAGCAGGAATTGCTGAAACAACCTCCAAAAAACTGCTTATTTGAGGAGAGAGAACTGACGTCTGGCAGTATGTGGGCAGACGACTCGAATTACGGAGGAAGACGAGGCTGAATGCGGGAACAAAGCAGCAGTGACAGCACTGTGTACCGCTTCAGTGCAGGTGACACGACTGTGCACGATCTAAGTGCAGGTGACACTACTGTTTGTTTCTTTGAGCAGAATAGTATTACCGCAAAAAATCTATGCATTCTGAGCAGAATTCAGGAGCACCCTTCATTTTTCTTACTTCTTTTCAAGCTGCCACTCTGAAAACCTCTCGCTGCCTCTTAATTTCTGTTTCCACGGCACAGTGCCCCTTGTGTTCATGGAATTTGCACGGTGTCCGCGTGATTGCACGGATTTGTTCCGGTTCCTCTGCTTTTCCCCGCAGTCTAAAACCTGCAGTTCACAGCAAGACGCTCAGCAGAGACAGATAACTGCCCCTTATCTGTCTCATACCCCACAACTCATACCCCAGAATCAGCTATTGGTATGTGTGGTTTGCATTAGGACTTACACTAACGAATATTATTACATTTCAGAGATCCACCATGTGTCATAACCAGCAACTGTTTAATCACAAGAGTTAGTTACCAACATTGAACATTTATATAAACAAATACAAGTATAACATGTAAGTAGGCCTATATTTACATTTTTGAAATATGTAAATTGACACTTATGTAGTAGTGTGTATATATATTCATAAGATATTGAATCACTGGTACTGGTACACTGGTGAGAATGTCACGTAAAAACTTGTCCAAAGTCTTGTAGATACTGAAACATCGCCCTCTGCTGTCAGTCGTTGGGAACGTGTTGGTACATTTTAAAGACACGATGTTCTTTCGCCCGTATGATCTAATGTCCCGTTGGAACGCTTACAGTCCTCAAACACATGGCAGCACTGGCATTTCCGCAGTCAAGGCCACAAATTTAACCTTATATTTTGCCTCCACCTTGTACCCCAGCCCTTCTACTTACTGACTATTGTTTCTTGGACTGTTCCACATTCCTATCACAAATTTCTGGCCCAGTATACATACATCTCCTTCTGTTCAGAACAAATCTGTCACTCTGTAGTGAAGCATTACACATATTTCTCATTCTGTTCTTCATAGTTATCATTCTCTCCTGACCTCTTCTGGATTCTTTCCAAGTGATCCCCTGTGCTATCATACAGGTACCTCCTATTCCTATTTTCTCATCATTCTTCCTTTCTCTCACACTTTGTTTATCTGCCTCTCACTCCCTATAAAACAGGATTACAAAGTCATCATTCTCTCTCTCTCTCTCTCTCTCTCTCTCTCTCACTTCTGTCTGTCTGTCTCCGTCTGTAAAACAGGATTACACTCATCCATATCCTTCTCTTTTTCCTCCCTCTCCCTGTCTTCCTCTTTCTCTCAGTGTAAACAGGATGAAAGTGTGACCTCTCTCTCGCTCAGTAGACATGAAGGACTGCAGCAGTTGGGACAGTGAGTGAGACCACAGAGGCTGTGGCTTGAAATGGGGGAGATCGGGAGTTCCAGGCTGAAGCCCGTTAAGTTTGAGGTCAAGCATCAATCGGCGGGTGTGGAGAGAGACGCGCACACAAACAGCAGGGCTGGTGCTCAAAGGGGGGGGGGGGGGAGGGGCTCAGAAAGATCCCACCGTTTGTAAAGCAGATCTATTGCGTGAAGCACTCTGACTTGGCAGAAATCACAGACGCAGACGTCAGACAGTCCACTGGCTAAAGTGCAGAATCCTCGGATCACTCCATTATTGTGTCTGTCTTCCCTACAGTAAAACCACCAATTCATTTATAACCTGTACAATATATCTACAGTTACCATGCAAAAGTCATAGGCAGTTAAATAGAATGTTCAAAGCTATTTATCTGGGTAGTAAGTGTATATTTGCTCCCAAAAATGCTATTTAACATTAGAGCATATGCAAATTAATAGTAACATTAAAACCAGCAAGAATTTATCCTACTCTCCAAAAAGTTACTAATAACTAGTTGGATGGCTAGATGAGCATCGCTTCAGTTACCAAACCTCCCCCCAGGGGCACCTCAGCCATTCCATGTGCTTGTTAAATTTCACCACCAGCTCAGTCAATCAACCAATTAATCAATCAATTAATTTAATTATTTAAGTTGAGGTATTAATTAGTGAAACCAGGTGTGCTAGTGATGCATGGCTGTTCTGGATGGTGTCTGCAAGCGACTGGGGTGGCATCATGGGGGTGGCATCATGGGGGTGGCATCATCGGGGTGGCATTATGGGGGTGGCATCATGGGGGTGGCATCATCGGGGTGGCATTATGGGGGTGGCATCATGGGGGTGGCAT
>JAODKF010000002.1:26260880-26273443 GCA_026779585.1 Mormyrus proboscirostris | reverse complement strand
CATTATCAATCCTCTGCCAACAGTAACATGCAGAAACACGGCTGATCGGCGTGTTAATTCATAATGCTGGTCGTTTGTCGACAGGCGACGTGGTACCTGCTATTTTCTTGAATTTCCTGGCGTATTTTATCTCCGGCGAGAAACAGAAGCCAGCGGCCGGGGTTATTCAGCACACGGAGATGACTTGATCTTCTCTTCGCGTGTGCTCACTGCAAGACACGTCGTTCGGATTTCCAGTAGTTTCAATCCACTACCAAACGCTGAATGATATGCATGTCATGCGTTTTTTTTAAGTAGTAGTGCTTTTAGAAGAACATCAAGTCGATTCTGGGCCTCCTTAAAAATGCAGTATGTGTATTACACCGCTAAATCCTCTTCTCTGCTTCAAATGGTTTTTAAAGTCTTGAAACTTACTGTTACAAATTTATATTTGTAGCAACACGACGCGAAGTATGTTTTCTCACTCGGTATTTGAGAGCATTTGCTCTAAACATATATCAAAGATTCTTTTTGGGGGGTTTGACTGCTATCTTGCTGCATGTATTTCTCTGATCCCTCGCTTCCTTCCTCGCTAGGCTCGGTACTCTTCTTCTTCTTTCTCTCCTCCCTCTCTCTTTTTCCGTTATGCCCGTCGCACCCTTGTCCAAAAATGAATTACCATATAAACTGCGAAGACCAGAAAGAGGATCGGACTCGGGTTTTTGATTGCAAAATAAAAAAACAAGAAATAGAACCAAAATCGACTTATCTTGCCGGCTGATCTGGAGACGCGCCTGTTGGCGCAAAAATAAACGAAACGATGCTCCTACAACTAACACACTCCGAAGTAGAACGCACGTATGCCTATACCTAGGCACATGCAAACGATCCCGACTCGTACCCCACATAAATCACCTTCTTCTGCACGGACATTAGCGTTGAGAGAAATTCAACCACACCCATTCGGAGAGAGACCATACCATTCAGCAACGCCGCCGCTTCTTGGAAGAGTAGATACAGGCAAGGCAGGGTCCACAGCCACTATCACCGAGAAGAAATTTCAGTCACACTGGCGTTGAATATATATTTAAATATTTGTCCTTTCTTTTTTCACATGACATATCATGCATAAGCAGTAGGTATAAAGATACGACACAGAACAAAAAAATCACGTTTTCGCTTTCAATTGACTTTTTTATGCCCGAAAGTGAACGCTCCAGGTCCGCCTACGGCCGAATACCGGTCACGTGATTCGCACTTTTTCCGCAAAATCTGACTGCTGCATGTAAAAAGCTGATGTTATCAGTTGGTGGAACATTTTAATTCCTATTAAGACAAATTACAACCAATTACTCGATTCTTTTGTCCTCTAATAGCCCCGAGGATCTAACTGCAGGAAGTCTATAGAAAAATCGAAACATAAACAATGTATTTTTTCAGTTCACATTTTAAATTATTTCTTGGAGACCACGTTTTTGTATTACATGACAGAATAATCGCACATCAAGTTCTTTAACATTATTTTTATAATATTGTGTTTAATGAAGACCGAGATTTAATGCACGCATATTTAGCTCCACACAACATCCAATGATGAAATGACTGGACTCGAAACTGAAAAGTTTAATTATATAGCCTGTCTAACAGTATAATCCAGTAAAGTTTATTTTAAGTTGTTCTGGTGGAATAATGAAACAGAAAGTGTTCAATATAATGCAATACTTCTGTGCGAGCGTGGGCGTGTGTGTATACGTACATCAATTTGTATCTGCAAGTATGCCAAAATGTTAATATTACATTGTCAAAGTCAAATCCATGATAATTACATGACTTTCATATTGGATTAAGGACTGTGAATCTAAATATATTTTAAGGTAGCTTTGAAGGCCTGACAAACTGAAGATTAATGTTTATTTTCCTGTTCAGATTCATGGGAAGCATGTGTCAAGGGGAGGTCAGAGTCCGATATTTGTCTTTCGGCTTGAACTGAGATAATTTATGGCCTCCTTACAACTATGACCCGGTCCTGAGGTGATTATCTTGTACTCCCTCTCACTCACTTAACCCACGAACGTGCAATTACTTCTTTTTTTCTGACTCCCCAAGACCCTTTAAATCTTTCCACTAAATCAATATACAGTACACGTCAGAGTTTTTGAGTCTTGGTGAATTAATAGGGGCTTCACCCTGCAACCCAATGCGCAACCAGATAACCATGGTGTACAAAGTAGTGTCAGCTCTCTACCCGCATAAAAGTACAGAATGGTTTATCCCACCTGACTTCTTCTTCAGGTCTTATTAAAGAGTGTTGTGACAGAATAACGGTTGCCTAGCAACAACATCGGTTATATGGATAAAAATATATTCCTCTCTTTCCTATAGATGAATAAAAATATGGCCACTGAAAAATGTTTCTTTATGTTTAAGTTGCAAATACATTGAGTGAATAAAACTAACAAACACCAAGTTACCGATATAAGCACGGAAACGAGCAGTTAGCTACGTTGAGTAAGGCATAACGTACATGAATAGGATATTCTTTACACAACCTTGTAAATATCCATATGTATCGTATTTATGTAGTTGGGATATATTGTTATATTTGAAATATAAAATAAATACCATCGTCGTCTTCAATTAATGATGTTCGTATGTTCGTCATTTGGATATTAACATTTTAAGCCTAACATTTTACCTATCTTCACTTCTGTTGCCAAACGTCTACATGCAACTCTAATCGGCTGAGTAAAGGACTGAGTTGATACAATGAATTTGCATTAAGAGATTATGTGAAGACGTAAGCAGGCTAGGTAGGTTACCTACCGACCCCAATGTGCGAAAAGGAAAGTTAAGCATCCTGCGTGTTCTCTCCTTTTTGGGATAAATGGTGGTAACACCTTCCAATGTCCTTTTTGCTCATTGTAGATCATGGAAAATATATGAGATTAAAAAAATACTTGTCGCAATGATATGTTAATTAGTTCAAAACTGGTAGATTGTGGGATGCCTATAGGCTTATAATTAGCGAGCAAAAGGCTACTTTTGGGGTCATTCGTTGTCTATTGTGGACATCGTATGTCAGTAATCAATCACAAACGAAACTGCCGCATAGTGCCATTCAGCTTGGCAGGAATAGGCTTTGCGGGCAAAATCACCCTAATGTCTTTGACCGACAATTGCTGGCAGCGTAACATGCACGAACGGGGACCTTTAAAAGCTCCGGCCGGCACCATCAGCCAATGGCATGAGCCCACAGCCGTTGTTCTGATATCTGATTGGCCAGCTCTGGGAAATCGAGAGACAACGAGGAAATAATTCGGAACGGGTGGGCTGGGGGGGGCAGAGTGTGAGGATAGCGGCGTATTTTTGGGCAATCCGCTCTCTGTACGTGTATCACCCCGCAGACCCAAAAAACAGAAATTCACCACCTTATCCAAGTTCGAACTGACCCGAAATCACAGTCCTCTAACATTTCATTTGTTTTGATATAAGGTGTTCCTTAGCTACTCCACGGCCAGCTAGCTGTTGATTTTCCCTGGGAGATTAGAATAATATTTAGATGACAATATGAGTGGCGGGGTCTATGGCGGAGGTAAGATCGTTGTCGTTTGTGTTTGTGCTTTTGCGCAACGGCGGCTGAAACGCGGCACGGATGGCGTATTGTTGTGCATTGCTAATCTCACGCAACAGAGGATGCAATAGACAAGGAAGCCGAGATGAATGGGTGTAACTGAACCTACAGTACTATTCAAATACAGCAATGACAAACTCTTACATACATGTGAATGGCGAATACACGATTTGGTTGTTAAGCAACTGTACGCGATTTTTAAATTTATTTTGCCGAGAGTTATCATGTGTCTAGATGTGCAGACATGGGCTGGCGATTTTGCATGTGAGCGGCATGAAATGTTTCTGTCATGACACGTTTACCAGTACACGCGCAGTAGGGAAAATTACAAAAACAAAAATGTAACTCCTCATTTTTCCTGCCATGGAGGGTATTGCGATTTGGATGGATACGATGAAGTGTTATGAGACCAAGAATCTGTAATGGCTCTGTAGGAATCTGGTGCCTTTCTTCATAAAGACTTCATTCTTCTGTGATTTGATGATGATGGGAAGTGCCGTCCCTGGCGCCGCTCCAGACAGTCCAGCGAAGGGTCTATCGATCTGTTAGACGAATGATGATTAACTTCCTTCCTTGCTCGTCGGATGAGCCCTTGACAGCATGTGCTTCTAGAACAGCGTATTTGATCCTTGGAGACCCACAGTATATGATCGCTTCTGATTGTATATCGAGGTGGTGTCGCATTTATATTTAAATACTGAAACTATCCGATTGATAATGAAGTAATCTTTCAAGTACTTCCTTTGTGAAATGCTTGAAGGAACAGGTAAATGTTCATTAATAAAATATTGCTGAACAAATTATTAAATAAATATAATCATCTCAACATATCAATCGTAAATATCAATTAACATTTAACTTTAGTTAGGAGTGCTACTCAAAAAACCACACACAGACATAGTATTGAATTAATTACAGAGGTTTCATTTTGGAAGGGTAGAAGAATCACTGAATAAACTCTTTTTTTGGTAATAAGGGGGAGAAGGCGGTCCTAGACCATATAAGCAACATGCAAACCTATAAAACGTATCAAACAAAGGAGTTGTTTGCTCTAAAGTTTAATTGGGTGCACACATCCATCTGTCTTTTATAACCGCTTTCCCATACTGGGACAGGGAGAGCCTGGAACCTGTCCCAGGAAAAACAGGCCATAGAATTAGAATTTAGTGATCATTGTGTCCCTTGCATTTAACCCATATGTGACATCATGACATAGCAGGGGGCAGCAGTGCTTGGGGTGGTACCTTGCTCCGGGTATACTTGCTGGTTGGGGACTCAAACCTGCAATCTTTCAATTACAAGTGCGCGTCTCTAACCATTAAGCCACCAGGGCAGTGGGCACCCCAAATGAGCGCCACAGGTTTTCATACATAACAACGCCAGCTGTTCAAGCTCTGCTCTTTGTAGAGTGGTACCTTACACTTCTGACAGGAGTAGACCCCAAAGCTTGAATTTCCGACTGATATCGAGTGTTGAGGGCACCAGTAATGACCCTTTAAAGACCCTTGTGCTACATGCCAATGCTAAAACCCACCATGTAGACACAGTAACTCCACACATAGTGGGCAGGTTAAGTCTACTACCTCTACCCATGCATACATTTTATCCCGCTTATCTGCATGGGTCCAGCTCTCTAAGAGATGCCCAGACCTCCCTCTCCCCAGCCACCAGCTTCTCCAGGGGAATACCAAGCCGATCCCAGGCCAGCCGAGATATAACCTCTCCAGCGAGCGTGTCCCGGGTGTGAGCCCAGACAACTTGGGGAGGAAACTCATTTCTGTCACTTGCATCTGCAATCTCATCCTTTCGGTCCCTACCCAGAGCTTGTGACCATAGGTGAGGGTAAGGATGTAGATCGACCGGTAAATCGATAACCTTGCCTTCCAGCTCAGGTCCGTCTTTACCACAACAGAACGGTGCAGTCTCCATATTGCTGCCGTTGCTTCACCAATCCGCCTGTTACCCACTGGCCTTTGAGTACAGTTAAAAGGAATGAGAATCTCTTGGAAGTTGGCATGGTGGCTCAGTTTGGGGGTGAGGGGCTGTTTGTCTTGGGCCTCCAGGACTGCAGGTTTGAGTTATGCCTCCTCTCTCTGCGTGATGAGTTTGCACAAGTTTGGCTTTCTCTTAGGGTTCATGCAGTCTGTAAGTTATGCAGACCGCGTGTGTGTGTGTGTGTGTGTGTGTGTGTGTGTGTGTGCTCTGTGAGAGTCTGCCATCCCATCCTGGGTGTATCCCTCATGTCCTATGCTGCTGAGATAGGCTCCGCCCCCCCCCTCACCACCCCCACCACTCTGTATTTCATAAGCAGCTGGAAGCTGGTAAATCGATGGAATGAGGGTGACCATACTTAAGGGAGATGTCAGCTCAATGGCAGGACTCTGACAGCTTTGGGTGTCTTGTGTGCTTCTCTCTCATTATTGGCTTCCCTCCCTTCGTCCCTGTTCACACATTTTTTTCCCGCTTTTCCCAAGATGAGGTGGGGGCCCTTGTGTTTGACATTGGATCTTTCTCAACAAGAGCAGGATACGCGGGTGAGGACTGTCCCAAGGTAAGCCCACCCCTTGGGCACCCTGCCAGCCCCCCCCCCCCGCCCCCCAGGCGAGACTGCTAGATCATGCCTGCCACTCTTTGACTGGACTCTACTGCCACACAACTGGACCCAAATCCATGTGGTTTTACATTCCAGTCAGTAAATCCTGGACTTGTAAATGCACCAAAAAATCTATGTATATAGATAATCTATGTACACATTCAGTTCTTCTGGCAAGAAAATAGCTGAATAAACAAACTAAGAGCTTAAATAAACAAATAGTGGAGTGCAGGTCCATTTGTGATAAGTGGACAGATACTTCTAAAATGTCCCTTAAAAACATCACGGTGAAGAGTGGATTTGATGCTACTCTGTGATATGATGATCACATCACTGACCTGCCCCCTTGTCCGCTTCAGTCCCCTTTTTCTGCTCTGTTTTTCTTCTGTTGTTTTCTTTGATTTACATACGATAACTGTGCAAAGTACTTAGGCATAGAAAATTACATGTAAATGATCTTCATGTTGGTGTAAAACTATGATATTATGTCTGTCAAAGTGTGTCAGTTTAGCCATTTCAAAACCTCCCATAAAGTCAACCCAGCAGCCACCCAATGCACCCATGTGTTTGTTGACTCGGCCAATAGCATACCTGGTTTGGCTAATCAATGCCTCACTGGGTAATTTAACATATTAAATTAATTAATTAAGTGAGATGGTAGTGAAATACAGCAAATACGTGGAACGGCTGTAGTGGCCCAGAGGAGAAGGTTTGTGAACTGAAGCAATGTTGGGGGAAGCATTTGTAACTTTTTGGAGAACAAAAGAAATTTTTGTTAGTTTTTATTGGTACTGCTCATTTGCATGTCTTGACAAATATACACTGACTTACCATATAAATACCTTCAATATTTTCTTTGCCTAAGCCTTTTGCAGAGTATTATACTTCAGGGGTGTTAGTTTATACTAACTGCTGTCTTTCTTCTCATTCATTCATTTCACTCCTGGCTCCCTCCTCTCCTCTCCTCTCCTCTCCTCTCCTTTCTTTCTTTTACTTTAATTCCTTCATCCTTTCATGGTTCCCTTTTCTTCCCACTGTCCTAATTTTCCGGACACGTTCCCGGATCCTCTGACCTCTGGCAGGCAGATTTCCCAACCTCGCTGGGGGTGCAGGTGGATGAGGACGGCAGTGGAGAGCTGGTGGGAGAGCAGGAGAAGGCCACAGGGGGGCGTACCTTCTATCTGGACACTAACGCGCTGCACGTTGCCCGCGCCGGGGTGGAGATTGTGTCACCACTGAAGAACGGCATGAGTTGAGTGACCCCTTGTGGCCACGTCATGCCTGCATGCCGAGCTCTCTGCACTCATTCCTGCATGGCTGCTCTGAGAAGAATATCGAACCCGCATTCAGGCAGAATGACGACCCGTTGCTATGGGCAGCCAGTCAGGATGGGAAGGAAGATGACAAATGACAACTAGGTTAATGAAATGTTGCTTAGGGTCCTGAAGAGGGTTGGGCTGCCTCTGGCTGTGGGTCTTCAGATGGTACTTATCATATAGAAATGTCTTGGAAATGTGGCCCTGTTTGCAGTTGAGGACTGGGAGGCTTTCCGGGCCATTCTGGACCACACCTACTGCAAGCACATCAAGTCAGAGCCCAGTCTACACCCAGTGCTGATGTCAGAGGCTCCAGTGAGTAGAACGTCAGCCCATATCAGTAAATCAAGACCGGAGAGGGTCTGAAAAACTGAAATAATGGGTGAAAAATCAACGGACATCTTTAGTGATCGAACCGATCTTGGCACTGGGTTTATTTTAAACGTGTGTGTTTGTGGTACAGTGGAACACGCGGGTGAAGAGGGAGAAGCTGACAGAGCTGATGTTTGAGCACTACAACATCCCCGCCTTCTTCCTGTGTAAGACCGCCGTGCTCACAGCGTATCCATCACCTGCACTTCGGCGGTGCCTGGGACCTGCTGCTCCTGTCAAGGTGTCAGAGTGCAAGCAGACTTCACAATCCGGTCCATGGTGATCCACTCTCGATCTACGTTTTTGCTCCCTCTGAGCTCCAGGGAGCAAAAACATGGACTGTCTTTGGGTCTCTGAGGACCAGATTAGGAAACACTGGACTATATAAATATAATGTGTTATGTCAGTCGATGCTTGTTATTAAATATTTAATGCAACTGTTTTTGGAAGGGGGCCATGTTGAAATAATTTGAGTTTAATTGAGAATGCTTCATATTAAATGCACCTTCATATTGCATTCATAGAGCATTCATAAGCAGTGTGTAAGTATATCTAAACAAAGGGATAGACAACCCTGATCCTGGGGTGCCGGTATCCAGCAGGTTTTCTATCCTACCTGATGAGTTATTATCTGCTTGAGATCAGACCCGGTAGGATGGAAAACCTGCTGGATACCAGCACCCCAGGATCCGGGTTGCCTACCCCTGCCTTATGTCTTAAAGCATTCATAGCACTTTCAATGAACATGACATGATTACTATAATATACATTAATCACAAACTTTGGCAACAATTTCTAATTTATAATGCATTGACAAACATTAAGTGTGCCTTCATGTTAATGTATACTTACATGCTGCTTAATATTGTTCCATGAATGCATTATGAAGGAGCACTTAATGTTCTGTAAATGCATTATAAATGCATTATAAAGTTGGTGTTAATGTAAAGTGTTACCGTTGAAATAAATATACTACTCACTAGGAGAAGCAGTTTGAAGATGAGATGAGATCAACACATTCTCATTCATTCACCAGATACCGGTTTAGTATACGTAGTGTTCATGGTTCAGTGGTTATGTCGGGCAGCCAGTAGCTTGGCAGACTTTTTCCTCCAGCCAATCACACTCAGCCGTTGCTCCTTGACCCGAGAGCAGCTTCGCCAATGGCAGAGCCACTGGGCTGGTACTGGACAGCGGTGCCACTCACACGACAGCCATACCAGTGCATGATGGGTATGTCCTTCAGCAAGGTATGCACCTTCCCTATTGGCAGTTGAGGTTTTTTGTGTTTCTATGCAAAAGGTAATGTTAGCCTGATTTCAGTAAAATAACAGAAATTAGATGGAAAAACAAAACAGATTTCGTTATTATACTATTGTACCTATGGATTTGTTTATCCGTATTACTTTATCAGGATAACCTGCAGCTTTTTTTTGGTAAAAGAGTGCTTGCCAGAAAAAAATGTATCCAAAATTATGAGCTGAGATGGAGTGCTTTGAAAGGGTATTTTTAAAATACAAGGCACTTCAAAGAATGCCGGTAGGTTAATGCAAAATACATCCTGTCAGAAGTTCTCTCTTTATATCATACATTTATGTTGTATCCATTTTAAATTATATAAAAGTACTGGTTATATTATTGATATACAGTATATATTATTTATATTATATCTAAAAGATATTATGTAGTATCTTATAGTGATTCCACACTCAGTAATTTTTCAAGTAATGTCTTACATAAAACGTTTTATTTATGCTGCCCATGATAGACCAGGATGTCTCCTGCCCTGCCCCCTGTGCATTCTAGGATATGCGCTAGGTTCATCGTGACCCTGTATTGGATGAGCCTGGATGGATGGATTTGGTTTATGGTTTAATGCGATATAAGGGTGTCGCGGATCTTGTGCAGGGATCCCATGAAATTGGGAGATGTGGAGCCAGACGTATGACAGATTGCTCCAAGTCTGTCCTCTAGAGGGCAGAGCCTGTTTCAGGCTGCCACAGTGTTTCCTTCCAGGCATCGTCAAGTCTCCGTTGGCCGGGGACTTCATCACCATGCAGTGCCGGGAGCTTTTCCAGGAGATGAACATCGACATCATCCCACCGTACATGATCGCCGCCAAGGTGACCAAACCTCACCCTAGCCCCGACCTCAGGGCTCCTCACTGTTATCCGGTGGACATAGCTTGGATGTGATTGGTTGGGCCAACTTGCCCTAAGTAGGGCCTTGAACTGATTGACTGGGCCACCTTGGCTTCAGAATGGCGTCACTCTGGTCTGATTGGTTTGTTAGGAAAAATATACATTAAATAGAGTAATGACATTTGCTCTTTCTTAATGGGAATTTTTTTTTTTAAAGGAACCTTTGTTGTTAAGTTCAAATTCAAGACCTTGAAACAGATGTTTACCTACAGATATATATGGAATTTGGCATTTTTTGTACTTCCGGATTTTATTAATGGATGTATATAGAGATACTGTGTAGCCTGTGTGGATAATGAGAGTGCTTTACAGAGGGCTCAGCTCTGCGCTGCCTGCAATGCATGTAATCATCATGGTCATATCAGGGATGGATCCAGACTTTCGGGTATTAAGACCCTGCGCTCTGCCTTTAAGCTCAGACATTCTAGACCGCCTTCATTTTTGGTGTCCCTCTGAGGTTTTCAGTGATTAATTTGTCACATTTGCAAACCGAAGTGAGTTAAAAGTTAAGTTATTCTACCATCTGTAGACAGTTGAAGTTTATATCAAGCTGTGGTCATAAGCATCATACATTTAGAGCTTAGAAGATCAGGCTGTTTTTACTGATCCGCCTGCATGCATTTTCCCGGTAGTTGTCCTCCAGAGCTCCGCCCTACTTTATATATTGAACATTCTCCTCTGGGTCCAGTTATGATGTAATCCTCTCTACCCCCCACCCTTACTCCCCACCACAGGAGCCAGTGAGGGAAGGAGCTCCACCCAACTGGACAAAGAAAGACAAGTTGCCCCCAGTCACTAAGTCGTGGCACACATACATGTGTAATGTACGGGCGTGTGTGCGTGTGTTGTGTATGTGTGTGTGTATGTGGTCCAGGTGTACCTTACGTTGTGGGGACCAAATGTCTCTAGTCCATTTAGAGCCACGGGGTGGTCAGGTTTTTGTTATACTTCAGATATTAATTACTTAAGCACTAGTGAAGATACTATTATGACAGGATACCAAAAAACACAGCCCAAACACCTACCCAAGTGAGCCTTCATGGAAGATGGCTTCTCACCCTTAGGACAAGTTACTGTTTGTGTTTAAAAGCATGTCCTCGTTTCTCAGAGGCCCTCATAAAAGTTTGGCAGCAACAGATATTTTCTCTTTTTCTCCCCTGGTTTGCCAGGAAGTCATTCAGGATTTTCAGGCTTCGGTGCTCCAAGTGTCGGACTCCCCCTATGACGAGCAGTAAGTGGCTCGATCCAGCACAGGCGGCCTCTCTCTGAGCCAATTCATTTGTACTGAAATGGGGGTGGGCTGACCCAAAACCAACAAAAAACAGGAAGCGAGATTTGCTCAATTTTTCGGAAGTGTCAGTTACTTAGAGGTATCCTCTGTCGGCAGCATCTCTGTGTGAGTCTGCATACTGAAAATCACAAACTAAAAGCCAAACTGTTCATTTCTTACCAGCATGCATTTTTCCTCCTTCCATTTTCTTCCCCATCTCAGATTCATATTCAGATTAAAAGTGACCTAGCAGGACAGAGGTGAGATTTATTACACAGCATTTAAATAAATGCGTTTCCCTTCGTGGGGTTAATCGAGTTTATCTTGTCTATCTGACCTTACAATAAAAAAATAAAACTAAGAAGCAGGTTAAAATATACCCAAAACCAAAACTCGCAGACATCTTCCTCCATTACATTATGCCTCCACCACCCTTTGTTTCCTCAATCTCTTCTAATCAGTTGGTGTCCCCCCCCCCACACTTTCCCTGCCCTCTGACCCAGAGTTGCTGCCCAGATGCCAACCGTCCACTACGAGATGCCCAGCGGCTACACCACCGACTATGGAGCAGAGAGACTACGTATCCCAGAAGGCCTTTTTGACCCTTCTAATGTCAAGGTCATCCATTCTGACATCACAACAATCCACCGTACTGAATTAGCACCCTCATTTTTCTCTATTAGTTATATGTACACACCCACTTACCATCACGTTCTATGGACTTGTGTTGCTGGGTGAAGAGTTTCTGGATCCCTCCATCTGTTTCCTGCCCCAGGGTCTCTCTGGGAACACCATGCTTGGAGTCGGACATGTGGTCACCACCAGCGTTGGCATGTGTGACATAGACATCCGCCCTGTGAGTGTCTGCCTCTGCAGGGTTTGCTGTCTCAGCAAAAATATTTATGAGAAATATATGATACATTGTGGTGTCTGTTTTCCTCAGCACATCTGTTAGTGCTGTTACACCTATGTGAGTGTTCCTCTGGACCTGTGTTGTATAGGGAGTGGACAGAAAAATGGTTGTCAGTACTAATTCTCAGGGCCTGTCTATCAGTCTTGCTACTCGATAGTGTCTGTGTTCCTCAGGGCCTGTCTGTCAGTGCTGTTACTCAGTTGTGTCTGTGTTCCTCAGGGCCTGTCTGTCAGTGCTGTTACTCAGTTGTGTCTGTCTTCCTCAGGGCCTGTCTGTCAGTGCTGTTAC
>JAODKF010000002.1:26245575-26260780 GCA_026779585.1 Mormyrus proboscirostris | reverse complement strand
TCTGTCAGTGCTGTTACTCAGTTGTGTCTGTCTTCCTCAGGGCCTGTCTGTCAGTGCTGTTACTCAGTTGTGTCTGTCTTCCTCAGGGCCTGTCTGTCAGTGCTGTTACTTAGTTTTGTCTGTCTTCCTCAGGGCCTGTCTGTCAGTGCTGTTACTCAGTTGTGTCTGTCTGTGCTGTTACTCAGTTGTGTCTGTCTTCCTCAGGGCTTGTACGGCAGTGTTGTTGTCACGGGGGGAAATACTCTTCTACAAGGCTTCACTGAGAGGCTCAACAGGGAGCTGTCCCAGAAGGCCCCCCCGGTAGGGAGCGCGTCTCTCCCCACTTGGCCGGACACGCCGGTCATGAGCACGGGCACCGGCATAGAGTGTACGGTGAACAGGAGTGTTTTAGTCTGACAGATCAGAGAGGCTGTAGCATCTCCAGCAAGACACAGCCAGGACACAGATCCCAGAAGGGCGTTTGTAATCTGCCTATGTAGTTCTCCATCCTAACCTGACCCCACCCCCCTCAAACGAACAGAGCATGAGGTTGAAGCTGATCGCCAGCAACAGCTCTGTGGAGCGTCGCTTCAGCCCCTGGATTGGGGGCTCCATACTAGCATCCCTGGTGAGTCACGTTGAGTGGCTTTTCTTTCCGTCTGCCCGTCCGTCTGTCTTTTTCACTGTGCGTGTCCATCACACCTCGGCAGAAAGGCAGACACACATACAGGGGCGGGGTCACAGAGGCACTGGCCCCAACTGAAAGCTGATTGGCCCCTAGAGTGTCCCCTCCCCTGTCACTCACCGATTCAAAACACATCATTGGCTAATGATAAGGTTGGCCCCTTTGCATGAATTATGGCCTTTCCTATGCCTTAAATAATCCTAGAATCCCCCCTGCAGAAGGATGCTTAGTATTACATTTCATGCATTATTTCACTAGGTGATGAAGCCACTTCATGCCCATGCTGTCGTGCAGGGAGACTTACACAGCTGCACTCTCACTCTTTATTCCAGGGAACCTTCCAGCAGATGTGGATCTCCAAGCAGGAGTATGAGGAGGGCGGCAAGCAGACCGTGGAGAGGAAATGTCCCTGACCCCCAGCTTGCGCAGCCAGCATCCACAGCGACAGCAGGGGGCGCTCAAAACACAAACTGACTCTGAACCCATGGGCAGAATAAAAACCACCATCACAACTACTGGTTTTCATAGTGTTTTTTGTATTTCTCTTTGTTTTCACTTTTTCCATAGCTTCACACTTACTTTCTGTTTAATATTTAAGCTCCACGCCTGGTTTTGTTCTCAGAACAAACACTTGAATCTGTAAACTTCGCATTTAACATTATGATGGTAATTGGTAAAAATGGAACAGGTTTTTGCCTTCATACATCCATCTTAGCATTGTTTTTCTTGGGCCCAGTCGCTGGGGTCTTGGGCAGGAGCAGATTAACCTACCCGGCTGACATCAGCATGGATATTCAGGTGTTGCCACTTTAACTAACTGTCCCATTCTTCCCGAGGCGGTGAGGGGCCCCGATGTTTGATGGGGGCCCCAGGTTATAGGACAGCCTATGCATTAATCTGCCCCAAGGAGCACAGAGCACAATGTAGGGGGATGTCCAGGGATGTCTGTCCATTACAGCTACTTGTACATAGAAATACAATGAGAGATACTAATAGGTCTGAGCTCTCAATCAGCCAATAACAGTGGGTCCCCAGGACCGGACTTGAGGACCACTGCTTTATTATTGACTAATTGAGTGGTCATGCCAAAAACCCACACCGGCCCTCCATGGAATAGGTTCTCCTCCCCTGGTCTAACTAAATTTCTATGGACTACGTGCATACACACACACACACACACACAGGATAGAGAGGAGGCAGCATTTAATAAATCTGGAGGTTTCTACTGTAGCAACAACGTCACCCTCCAATATCTGCACAAGAAATCATATTTACATAATACTGTCATTAACTACGTGTTGATCTTGAGATTTCACAGACTGCTTTTGTCTCTGTGGTTTTGTCTGAAACATCGTTGAATGATGAACAATGCAAAATACTGTTTAAATATCATTATAAACATTAAGACTCTTCTTGCAATTACCGAAGCACAGCTTTGGAAACATTTTCAAAATATGTAAATCATCTTCACTTACAGAATTTAAAAATTTTCCATCAAGCACCATCCACCAGCAACTGGTCGCGACAATTGGTCTGTAAGTTTCGTGGCATCAGATGTGCGGTATATCCTGCGTTGCATGTTTGCCACAACAAACGAACACAAACACGCCAGAAAAGCCATAACACATGCTTGGTATGACATAGCACAGACGTCAGTGGCCCCACAGTCCTTGACTCCGAGGCACCTGTGACGTCGCTCTGATGCAGGAGTGCACCGTTCCGCAGCTGGCAACTGAAGTTACAAAGGAGGCTGTTTGACAGATACCCGGGGAGCTTAGGAGGGAGCACAGGAGTGGGGAGAGCAGGCAACAAGACTGGCCAGGGCAGGCACAAGACGACAGATTGCGGACTCACACATCCATCTGACAAGCCGGTGAGTCAGCTGGCTTTTCGAGGCCTTAAAACGCTCCAGTGGTGGAAACCTACCAGGGGAAAATTCAGTAGTACTTCAAAGTTAATATAAACCACACTGGAGGTCAACTTTTTCCAAAAATATATATCTTCATATATTGTTGTCAATTCATTGTGAATAAAAAAATATATATATAGTAGTGAGCATTCAACTAAGAGTTGTTATATATCAAAATAAACCATGTAAATTTAGCTGAGCATATTTGACTTGTTCGTTTGACACATAACAATAAGAATGCATGAAAATGATAAGTAACAATTAACATTATAAATCAACAATCTGTTAATGCCCCAATAAATTTAAGGGGTGAAATCCGGAATGGAAAACGATATTTATTTTATTAACTATTGATATATTTATACCAGGGGGCCCCTCAACTAGGTTACTCAAACTTTGCTTAGGGTCCCAAAAAGGACTGGGCAGGCCTGGTGGTAGCTGTATTAGACACTAAATAATCCTTCTTTGTGCATCCTGCGTCCATAGTGCCCTGGATGTCACCTGTCTGGATCCCTGACTGAATTCTCCTGTGTGCAGAATGGGGTTAGCTTTGTGTAAATGGCTGTATAGTGGTCCCACCTGGAGCAGAGATTCTTCGTCTTCCTCTTCATCCTCCTCCTCCCCGTTTCGCCCTCTGGCTGTATCCATGGTGTCTCGTCTGGCAGTCCTGCTGGACACCCCCCCGGCCCCCGCAGCAGATCCCCGGTCCCTCTGGAGCCCTGGCCATCATTCCCCAAACTTCTGCCTGACGCAGGGTGGCGTGGTGGCCCATCGTGTGCCCACCCAGCAGAGTACGGACGCAGTGCGGGCGGCCCTGGGGGAGGGGACGGGGCTGCACGTGTGGGAGGTGAGCTGGGATCCGGCAGAGAGGGGGAGCCACGCCGTGGTGGGCGTGGCCACTCAGCAGTGCCCCCTACAGACATCAGGCTACAGGGTGCTGGTCGGAGGAGATGAGGAGTCCTGGGGGTGGGAACTGGGCTCCAACCAACTCTGGCATGGCAATGTGCCTCAGGGTCTCTACCCTAGAAGCAAAGAAGAGGGAGGGGGAGAGCTCCCCCCGGTGGCAGTGCCAGGCAGCATCCTGATGGTTCTGGACGCCGATGCTGGGACCCTGGGCTTCGTGGTGGATGGTTGCTTCCTGGGCGTGGCCATGCGGGACCTGCCGCGAGGAGCCCCGTTGTTTCCCGCTGCTAGCAGCGTGTGGGGTGGATGTCGTATCGGCCTGCGCTACGTGAACGGCGCCCCCCGTGAGTGCTTAAGGACACCACGACGTGATAGCAGTGGGAAACAGACCACGTCACTGCTAGCTTTCATCAAAACACAATAATCACACAATTACACAATAATCTCCAATGGCTGTATACCCTCTTAGAGAAGTGGCCTAGCAGGCCACTCTAGATTAGATTGTCAGCTAGATTAACACAATATTTATAACATGTGCTTTTATGATTGAGCAGAGAGGGTGAGGCTTTGGGAGCGAGATTGATTAAGTGACTGAGTGGTTCCAGTCTAGCTGCCCCCGCCTGTCTCTTAATCTTGCCACCCCATCTCGTTCTCAGGGGAGCCTCCATCTCTGACATCACTGTGCTGCCTATCTGTTCACCAAGCCTTGGGCAAAAACCAAGGGAAGCATGTGGATGACCTGCTGCTGGCCCCAGCTCTCAGGCGTCTTCTCTGACGTGGTCTCCAGTTCACCTAGACCTGCCGTCCAATGAGAACTCTTCCCACGTCCACCAATCAACAATGGCTAAACACACAGACTTCCTGTCCACCCAGACCTTCTCAGAGATCTCCACCTCATCCACAGCTCCTCACTCACAAGCTCCTTCTCATTAAGAACCCATCGGTTGCAGAGCTGTTGGCGGACATTTCGGACTTCTCACATGGGTTTCCTTAGATGCAGAATGAGCAATGAGACTAATCGCTGCTATATATATTAGAATTTTTTATGTTTCGCTTCACAAATGTAAATATGTGAGCTTATTCAAATATTTAGCTATTTAAATATATTTAAATACTTAAGGATAAAGATTTGTAAGGTGCGCTAAATCCGACTAATGGAGGAGACCATTGCTTGGAAGAATGTTTCAAACTAATAATAAATAATAAATAAAAGTTTTTGGAAAAGAAACACGATAAAGTGAAAGATTTATTTGAAAATGGTATGTTATGTCCTTTCATGCACGCACATATTTTTGAATAAAATAATATTTAAAACAATAGATTGTTCTCTACCAAAGTGTAAATGTCTTAAGCTGCTGTATTTAGAAAACATGAAAACTCTTCATTTAGTGCGCATCAATGTTACATGGCAGAGCTGAACTTCTGGGTATTGCACATTTTAAAATGCATTGTTTCATATCAGTGACATGATGGTGCAGTGGTTCGCACTGTTGCTATACACCTCTGGGACCTGCGTTCGAGTCTCCGCCTGGGTTACATGTGTGTGGAGTTTGCATGTTCTCCCTGTGTCATCGTGGGGTTTCCTCCAGGTACTCCGGTTTCCCCCCACAGTCCAAAGACATGCTGAGGCTAATTGGAGTTAATAAATTGCCCGTAGGTGTGCATGTGTGAGTGGATGGTAACAGTGTGTAAGTGTCCAGGGTTGTTCCCTGCCTCGTGCCCATTGCTTCCTGGATAGGCTCCGGACCCCCCCCCTGCGACCCAATAGGATAAAGCCGGTTGGAAAATGAATGAATGTTTCATATCAGAAAGGCAAAGTATCAGATATTTTCCCGTTTCTACACTGACAGTATAAAAATTAAACCACAAAAGGAAGATGGAAAAATCAGAACAAGGACGCTGATCTATACTGTTTATTTACACCAGCACAAATACAGCCAAAGGAAAAAAGTCTACATATGTACAATGCATGTTTTATTCCTTCACAATATGAAATTGTATGGTACTATGATTGATGCATCATAAGATATATATATAATATATCTTATTTTGGTTGTGGTGTCATGTTTTTCCTTTTTTTTGGGGGGGGGGTGGTAGTTAGACTACGCCATCTGAGATTTTGATTAAATGCCAAGTGAGCCTTTGCAGGGAAACATGGCGATTCAGTCCCGTTACGGCTGAGGCCCTGAAACGCAGACAGGCTACGCCTGTCAGCAACAAAGGCCCCCCCCCCCCCACACTGCAGAATCAGCATCTAAATCCGAGGAAAATCTTTGTCTTCTAGCAGCCTGACTGGCCCATTTCACGTATCCGTCCCTTTCCTATTGGCTACTTCTGCGCAAATGTCAAATATCCCAGGATGCCGTAGGGTTTGCCTAGAACGCACCGGCTTTGGTCTCATGCAAACATTCACAGTTCCTTTACACACAGACGGAGGAGCAACTCTGATCTTGAATTCGAACAGTGTGGAGGAATTTCAAACGTCAGGATGAGACTGAAATAAAAAAAACTAATAATGGGGGGGGGAGAAGACGACAGCTGCAAGTGTGAAGCCACTGAAGAGTCAAAGATCGATGGTTTCGGCACTTTAGCATGTGCCTGAGTGTCGCTCAGTGAGTGGAGAGATACAGAGGAGCGCCACAAGTCAGGACACCCCCACACTCTCAGGATCAGCTGCTACCTCCACCGCTATGCATCCTGGGAGATCATGCTGGGCACTGCTGTCTGTAGGGTAGAAGCTACAGACATGATACAAGCACCGCTGACGAGAATCAAGCCCTGACCTACATTCGCTATTCTGATGTCTCTGCTTTCATTCCTCATTCTGAAACAGCACCCCCACCCCCCAAAAAAAAAACACCACAAACTGCAACACATAGCCAGCCACCACACGCACATTCATCTCATTTCCACATGCACCCTAAAACAGATTCTTTCACTTTGCGCTTATGCACCCACTGGCCAATCAAAAGTCTGATTTTAAAACAAACACTTCCTCTTCTTTGACTTCAGCCTCCTCTGTTTTACCTGGACTGTTATTTCATCATTTTCTGCCGGTCGAGGAACCTCTGTCTGCGATCCTCGGGAATCTCGTCAAGACTGATTCCGTGATTGCTGACCCTGAGCAGAGAAGGAGAGCGACAAGAGGAGATGAGGGCAGAGGAGGAGAGGAGAACAGGAGGAGGTCAGGAGCGCTAGAGGGAAAGAGAGAGTAAGGGAAGGAGCTGAGTCTGAGATGGACACGGCTGTCATACAACTACGGAAGGTAACAGTGAAGAACAGTGGCTGACAGGAAGGTCTACAGACAGACTGTTGCACCTCACAGAGCCCGGCCAGATCTTACCCTGGGGTCAGGTCTGGGGGGATGGGCAGGGGTTTGTTGAATCCATCTCTACCCACCAACCAATATGTGTCCTCAATTCCTTTCCCCTGAAAATGGCGAGAGAGAGTGAGTTCTACAGATGAGCGTGCCTGACCATGTCATGAAGTGCTCTCGCTGTTACGTTGTGTGGGAATGTGTATGTGCGTGTGTGTGTGTGTGTGTGTGTGTGGGGGGGGGGGGGTGAGGGGTGGAGATTATGCATGCATTACATCGTTGATACCAAATGTAAGAAAAACACGTGACAAAAACCTATTAATTTAACATTGTGGGGACAATTTTTTGATCCCCACAAATGGAAACCCAAATTTATAAAAATCTTTGATTGTAATAAAAAACTAACACTGTCAAAAGCCACAATACTTTCTTTGGTTACTTATAGTTAAGGTTAGGGCTGGGGAGGAGTTAGGGTGACATGGTTGGTACTAGGATTTTTCACATAGAAATGAATGGATGGTCCCCACAAAGATATGAATGCAAATGTGTGTGTGTGTGTGTGTGTGTGTGTGTGCGTAAAGCTCTCCCATGTCTGTGTTTCTCTTTCTGATGTGTCTCAATTTGAACACACTAGCTAATTAAGTAATACAAACTGTTAAAAGACCAACAAAACACTTCAATGAACCACTCTTTACACACAACTAATCTCATCTAATTAAATGACATTCACTGTATGTGACTTCAACAAAGATCAATTTTTGAGACATTCATTACACAGGACGAATGGACACATTCTGGATCTATAGTAGTAAATGTAAATGTTGCACTGCTTGGAGGCCTGCTTCTGGAAAGTTCTAACAGTGTGCCTGCCATCCAAGTGAGCAAGTTAGTGCAGTGCACGCTAGGAATGCGCCTACCTTCAGCTCTGTCTTGCCTCGTACGTCCAGTTTATAGCCCATATTCAGCTTCCTCAGAATATCAACGGTACTCTGGTTGACATGTATCCTGTAAGCTGGAGTATATAACAGCAGCATTAAACACATGGTAGCTGTTCAGCTATTTATTAACATTGCTGCCTTAAGCTGTTGGTGTACGTGTATCATTGTCTGTGCGTTGGATATGGCCAATGGCCGCCATATGCTTAGATCAAAAAAGGAAAAAAATTGCAGTGCACTAAACACCCACTAGAGGGACAAGCTGTACCACTTATTCCATTACCGGGTCAAAACTAAGATAGTAATTAAATCTTATCATTTAATTACATGGAAACGGTAAATATTGTGATCTTTAAAAAATGCAAATTATTGTTAAAATGAGTAAACAAATTCGCCATAAAAATGTCTTGCCGCACTATATATATGTACAATGCAGCCAACCAAGAGCACTGGAGCAAAAAACAGATTATGGCGCGGATCCTGTTTTATCATGCTGTTCATCAGCATGTGGCCACAAATGGCCCGAAGTGCCACCTTGTGGCTGGATGCTGTTCAGTCTGTCTTTTCCTCGCCTATCCTTACTTCCGCTCCTTATACTGTACTATCCCTCGTCACTGCACCTGTGGCTGTAATGAGGCCTCAAGGCCACGTGACCCTGACTGAGGGTGAGCTGTCGTTCTTGCATTTATTAAAAGGAACGTAATTGGAGAGGAAGGAAAGGAGATCGACTTCCTTTAATGAAATGCTTCGCGTGACTTTGAACAGAGCACAACTGGCAAACTGAACACAGAGTCCTGAACGCTCCTGCTAATCCTGAGCATCCTCTTAAAGGATCAGGGAATCTGGCCCACTCCTGTGACGCCCCTGTGACACACGCGCCCGCGTATACACACACACTCACACACACACACACACACACACACACACATATGAAAGCATATGCTTGTGGGGACCATCCATTCATTCCTATTGGAAAAGCCTATAGAACAAAAGAAATTTACAAACGAGAGGAGGCCATTCTCAGTAATAACATCCTGACTGTGACACCCTTCACCCCTATCCAGCCCTAACCGTAATTATGGATAACCAAGCAAGATACAAGACTTTTTGCTCTTTTACTTTTTGACTGCAGTTACAGATGTTCACAAATTGAGTTTCCACTTTTGGGAACTGCAATAAATGTCCCCGCAAAGTAAAAATAGCAGGTTTTTATCACATTGTGGGGATATTTGGCCTCCACAATAAAGTATATACTGACCCCCATACAATGCACACGCACACACACACACACATACACATAAAGCTGTGCTGGTCACACGACATATATATGAATATATGAATACAATCATGCATTATTATTTATACTAAAACATTACTTAAGATGAGCAATTCAAATGTTGACGGTGCGACGGAGAAAGAGCACCACTGTTAGCAGTAATTTGACAGTAACACCAATTCCTTTGATTATTTGATGCCTTGCCTGACCATGCTCAATACACTGTGATGATATAATGTTAATTCTACCCTGGGTACAATCTGACAATGCAATGCTGTCATAGCATGTAGGTCCACGTTAAGTTTTTGGCCCCTCGACATCTTAGCATGTCACTTGGTGTTGCTGGAGCTGTCTGCCAACATTCCCTCAACAACACAGCCAACCTGGTCTCATCCTCAACCCAGGTGTGACGGCCAAGCAAGTGTGGCACTAGAGCCAAGATCTAATCAGGCTTCTCAACTCCCACGGCTGTTAGCACTCATTTCCGGTTTCATGCTAGTTCCTTTGAATGGCAAACTAGAGTTTAACTCCTCTAGAAAATATCCCGTCATGTACAAGTTAAAAGCTGCTAAAAACAGGCAGCACATCCAGGTTTCTCGCAAATCAGCAAAGGAAGCATTAAGGTAAGTGTCCTCCACACTTAGATGAAGTAAAGCTGGATTGCATACCCTCTTAATCGTGGGCCAACAGTGCAGTCTTTAATAAGTGATCCCTAAACCACTAATCGCCTTGACTGGCTGAACTTGGCGTGAGAGCAGGAGACATCTTTCCGTACCCTGACTAATCCCACCTCTCCTGCATCCGCCCTTAAAGTCGGTGTTCTTGCATAGTCTGGGCAGCTGTGGTCACATACGGCAGGGAGTCCTCTACAAAGTCAGTCTTCTGGGTCACTTCACTGAAGGCCATACAGCAAAGTCCTTGCGTTTGGATGAAGGTTAATCGGCACTGGTAGCAAAACCAAAAAAGCCGAATTTATAACAAGTACCAAAAAATTCAGGTGAGGGTGGAGTGGTGGCTCTGAGGCTAGGGATCTGTGCCAGTAACTGGAAGGTTGTGGGTTCAAATCCCATGAATACCGGGAGTGATTCTACTCCATTGGGCCCTTGAGCAAAGCCCTTAATCTGCAATTGCTTCATCCTGGGTATGATGTTAATCTACATCCAGCCCTGTAAGGAGGTTCTCCAACCACCGGGGGAAAAAAAACCTCACACTGGTCCATTTGGGCTAGTGTGGTGCTGAGGTATCACCCGCTACATGGCTGCACTCAGGTTCTCATCCCTGAGGTGGTTTGCTGTGTGGTGGGTGTGGCAACGCGCTGTAATCAGTGCCTGCTCCTTACCTGCCTGACAGCATCAATGACCTTCCTTGATTTGTGGCTAAAATACAAAACCATAATTCTTCAGAGCTGCCCTCTCCCCAGATGGCTGTAATTCCGGCAGATAGTGCACATCTAGCTCAGTGGTCGGTCTCCTGCTAGCTCAAGTGGAAGTTAAAACACTGTATCTGGGCAGACATGGTTCCTTTTGACAAACTAAGCCTCAATTGAATTCTTGGTGCGATGTAAGAATTTTTGGGTACCCCTGACAGTGCTGAGCCCAGTAAAACTCACAGTAGGGTAAAGAAAATGGGTAAAGATCCAGGGTAATTTCCTCGTCACCCATTCATGCACTACTTGACATGTTGCAATCCCTATCTTGGTGTGGAATTGTGCACAATGACAATAAAGAATCTTGAATTTACAGGTCTGTTTAAATATGTGCATCTTCCTCTGCTACATAAAAAAACCTGTAAACCAAAATGGGTATAGGAATGGGAAAGACAATCTCCAAGCCAACAAAAATTTGGTGGTACCTTCTCTTATAAGTTCCCATTCTCTACACTTAACAGAATGAGGACTCTGGTTTTCCAATACCGAGCAGGATGGCATTCATTGAGCGGAACCATTGACCCAGTTTGGTAATTAAGGGCTTACATGAAACAGAAAAACCATAAAGCATCCCCAGAACTCCATGACCAAACATGTCAAATGTGTTTTTATGGATGATACACATACGTGCTTTACTGCTGTTATTTAGCTCAAGCACTTCATGAAGAAAGCATAAAACACTCAACACCCTTTGAATCTAAAATATTCCAGTTTCAGTTCAAACACCATAACCTTCATAATACCACCTTATCGTTATGCTCTACTGAAGCAGCAACTATGAGTGAGAACGGTGATATGGGACAGACAAGAAGGTCACAGATCTGTAAGCAATGATGGAGGTAGAGTACAGTTGGGAGTTGGTAACATTTCTCTGGTACTCACACAACCCTGTGGACTCCATTCGCGAGGCCGTGTTGACTGTGTCTCCAAATAGACAGTAGCGAGGCATTGTGAGGCCCACTACCCCTGCCACCACTGGACCTGCCAAGCGAGGAAGGAAACAGGAGAGGGGTAGGTGGGCCTGTGCACAGCAGAGTTTGTTCTCCTGAACATGAGTAGGCACGCTGAGCATACATGTGAGATATATAGCCAGCTCTTTGGTGAAGGTTTCCAAAATTCACTGAAAATAAGTAATCCTATAACTTACCATGAGAACCATGAATGTGACATCACAGTTCATGTTTTACAGATCCGGCTATACCATATGGACACTGTCAGCTAAACTGACACCTGACAGTGTCTTTGGAATGAAGAATTTACTGGAGATATGTGCAGAAGACCCTCTCACCTGAGTGCAGGCCGATACGGATCCTGACCTTGACATCAGGCATGTGCCTCATCTTAAAGGCCCCGATGCAGTGCAAGATGTCCAAGGACATGTTGGACACTTCAGCGGCGTGCCGGTTCCCATTGCGGTTGGGAACCCCTGATGCCACCATGTATGCGTCACCAATGGTCTCCACCTGAGGTGGGTCACACACGCAGGATAAATGACACGCAGTCACATACAGACTTATCCACACACAAATACAATAACAGACCTTATACACATCGTGCTCTCCAATGATGGCATCAAAGAGTGTGTAGAGGTCATTGAGTAGGTCCACCACCTCGATGGGCTCGCTCAGGGCCGAGATGGTGGTGAAGCCCACAATGTCGCTAAAGTACAGTGTAGCCTCGTCAAAATGCTCTGGCTCCACCGGCTTGCCCACCTTCAGGGCCTGGGCCACTGACCTGAAGAAGGTTGAAGAAGCAGGCATAGGCTATGTAGGCAAGAATACTGAATAACAAAAAACACATCAGTGAGCAATTTTGTGCTGTAAGAAGTGGGGCTCACGGACCGGGGAAGCATCTGTGCCAACAGCTGGTCGGTCTTATGCCGCTCCACCTCAAGCTCCTCCGTTCTTTCCCGGATCAGGTCTTCCAGGTTGCTGGAGTATTGCTCCAACATTCTTAGCATAGAGTCAATGAGGTTTGTCTTCTTCCCTTTATTCACATTTCTGAACTGGGGGGGGGATTGTCAGTGATGAGTCTGAAGTTTGTGGATCACTATGTGAATTTGTGGTCTTCCTGGAGAAGTTCTTGCAGGTGTGTATCCATCTCACCTGATGGAAGATCTCCTCAAAGGTTGGCCTCTTCTCGGGGTCCTCACTCCAGCACTGCTTCATTATCTGTAGGCAATCAATTGGGGCCTTCTCGATAGGGACTATGGGCCGGCACAGTGGTGGAGGGGACTTCAGCTTCTGGATGATCTCTGTCGTTGAGAAACGTGCAAGAACACAGGGTCAGAGGCATAAACAGGGGCAGGGCTACAGGGGAACTAACATGAGGTGAAAGGTGCCCAACACCTTATAAAGAGCATGCCAGAATCGCCCATGCTCAGGGGCTGGTCAGAGACCTACCCCCATCTCATCTATTCCTCAGAAGTCAGAACTAAGAAGACATTGTGGTCTCACCGTCTGAGGGCATGTCCAGCATGCAGAAGGGGGTGTTGCGGGTAACAACCTCTTGGAGGATGATGGAAAAGCTGTAGACATCGCCCTGGTAGGTGCCCTTCTTTTCCAGGACAGGATTCCTCAGAAGTTCTGGAGCAGTCCAAAGATAATCTGTTAACAGGTGAAAACTAAATTTAGTTACATGAAAAACGGGAAACATGGAAGGGAAAACACTGTCAAAGAAATCGTGGAGAAATAATGATCCCATGACAGCTACTTTACCTTGAAATATTCTGCATAATGAATAAGCTATTATTACTGAGAACATATTACTATAATGCACTTTGATTCAAAGCAAATTTTGTTGACAAGCAAATAAACATGGAAAGAAATGGGGCATGAGAACATCAACACACAAAGTGGGGTAAGTGACGTGAGAACCTCTCACCCTCCCCTGGGCTTCAGACCCACTCTCACCCTCAGCGCTCTGAGACTCTATGCTGATATTCTGACAGTCCATGATGCTGTTGTAGCCATACTGAGAGACCTTCAGAACGAACCTCCCGTCCACCACACAGTTACGAGACTTGAGACGGCCATGTATGATGTTGTGGTTGTGAAGGTATTTCATCCCCTAAAGTATGGTGAACAAAGAGGTGTGAGATATTAGACTGTGGATAATCAAGGTACTTTAAACATAGACATGAACACATATATAACACTATATCCTATTGTTGTATTCAGTATAGGATCATGTTCCATCTGTCTGACCCGAATGAGGTCCATGATAAGGGACGACTTGAACATCCAGTCCAGACGCATGTCCTCGTTGTTGATGAGATCCTGCAGACTTCCCCTTGGACAGAACTCCATCACTATACCAAAGATGTTACAGTCCAGAAACAGACCAAGGTACAGGTTCAGATTCTCTTGCCTCATGTCCCTTAGCTGTTTAGGGAGAAGAAGTCGAGAAGTAAGATCATGTAGCATTCAATTAAGTGCATACTTTAGGAAGTTTACACTAGATGAAGTGCATACTTTAGGAATGTTACACTAGATGAAGTGCACACTTTAGCACGGTTACATTAGATGAAGTGTACACTTTAGGAAGTTTTCACTAGATTAAGTGCATACCTTAGGAATTTTACACTAGATGAAATATACACTTTAGCAAGTTTACACTAGATGAAGGGCACACTTTAGCAAGTTTACACTAGATGAAGTGTACACTTTAGCAAGTTTACACTAGGTGAAGTGCACACTTTAGGAAGTCACCATTTATCCTCTCAGGTGCCCTTTGTATACCCAGATAACATAGCCTAGTCCTGGGAACGTTTAATCCAGGATAATGATTCTATCTGTATGTTCAAAATGTCTTTAAAGACAAAGGCTCAAGTTTTACATTGTAGTCTCAAACGGCCAAGTATCTTGCAGCTTTCTATTACTCCCTACCCCTACTTTCCCAGCCACCGACCTCACCTTGCTGAAAACAGCTTTGGTCCTTTTATTAATCTCTGTCACCTGGTCTCCAACAAACCATTTTTTCAGCCAGACCCAATCACCCTGGGGGATGACAATAGGAGTTACGCACTCTGCAGAACACCATGACCAAAGATGACTATTCCATCTTAGGCTGTGCATAGGTAAGATATGAGATGAGGAGCTGACTGGAAAACAGAGTCATTACACAAACGAACATTACGACTCTCAATCGCACAAGCCACTGATCTTTTTGCAAATCTGCAAATCAAGGAAGCAGCAGGAGTCTCCTTTTGAGTCAATGTTAGCAGGTTGAGTTACTTTGCGAACCAGCCAATCATGTGTACGTGCATGGGGGAGTGGCATGGATTGAGTGATAATCACCTCAAAGATGGCAATGTTGGAGCTGTCAGGAGAAGTGTAGATGTAACTCTGCCCAGTTATCAACTGGCTGGATGTCTTCACATACAAGATACTCTTTATTATGTTTCCTTCATTCAGCTTCTAGATTAGAAGAGAAGGAGAGAGAGTGAAAAACTGGACTTGTTTCAACCCACACTGAGCTGTTCTGGTGTATTTCATTTATTTACCCCCAAAAGGAAATTTTTGTGTTGCAGTAGCAATTTACATAAATGACAAAAACACATATGGGGTAGACATAAAGGCCAAATTACAATATTTATAAATGTATAATTATATAAAATGTATAAATATAAAATATCTACATACATAATAAATATACATCTATATAAATTTCATTTATATATGTAGGGACCTCTAGAATATAAGTATTAGTATTTCTATGTATTTCTGTGTACTGCACAATTGTACTGCCCTGTTTGCTGTACTGTACTGTTTATAT
>JAODKF010000002.1:26229209-26245475 GCA_026779585.1 Mormyrus proboscirostris | reverse complement strand
ATATATAAACATACATATATATATATATATGCTGTATTAACTCCATTTCCCAGCATGCTTTGGGGTTCTACTGATATCACTGTTGACCAATGATAACCAACAATGTCTAATGCCTGTGAAATCGCAAGCACGTGGAAGAGACAGATCAACAGTTGAGGAGAGGAGAGTGAGGTGACGGTTTTTTTAGTGTGGTTGGCAACACTGGTTTTGGTGAGGTAGGACGGACGTTTCAAGCCCTGGAGTACGACGGTTGAGGGGTATAAAGTGTGTGAGGAACTCCAGTGGCCCTAATTTAACACACCTGACACAGATAATCAGGCCTTTCAGTTATATCTCAGTATTAGAGTCAGCTATGTTGAAGTTAAGCTGGTTCTCACACTGAGATATAACTGAAGGGCCTGATTATCTGTATCAGGTGTGTTAAATTAGGGCTGTACCTAAGCTCTGCAGGGTGGTAGATGTCCAGGAGCAGGACTGGGCAGCCCTGCAATAGTTCGTTGTTAGGGACTTAGCCTACTAAGTTAACCTTCGTTCGGTAGGCTGCAGCCAAATAGTTTTAGAATTTGCCGCTTCCTGTAATCTTTATTATTATCATTATTATTATTTTGATGAATCCATTCTATGTTTCTTATTACTTAATATTGCTGATTTATTAAATAATATGTACTTGTATTTCATTATACCCCGGGTGTATTGGCAGCTTATTTCACGCTTAGTGCAATATCTAAAACTTCTGCTTTTTATATTGGTGTACATTGGTAAGGTACACTACAGAACCAGCTTTGCACTCACCACTAGATTAGTGCACATTTTACATTGTGCACAGTTACATTTTGTGCACTAGCCCCAAGGCAAATATTGTATTTCCACAATGGAGGCACCGTCATTCAACTGCTGGGAACCCGGGACCCTGTTGCGCCTTACATTGTTGTTTAGCGTAACTCTTAAATTGCCAGGACTGTGCTGGGTTACTATCACCCATTAAAAAGGGGATAAATGAACAAATATACAAAAACTATTATACTACATTTAAAAAAAAACCCTCCAAAACTCACTCAGTCCATGTTTTGCTGTTTCTGATATACGACTGCCAATTACCTAAAGTCAGGCTTCCTCATATGTTACAGTACTGGGAACCACAACTCACTCAGTCTCCATGTAATCCAACAAAAGACTTTTGTTAAGTTTTCAAAACTCACTGAGAAAAAAGAAATTTTATCGAAAACACTGGACAGTGGATTGAATGAGTTTTGGAAATTTGTTATTCATATAGTTCATGACATACATAGAACGTGAACATTAACACTGAAACAGACAGACAGACACACACACACACACACACACACAAACACACAAGTCTGTAATTATATCTTTGTGGGGACTCTCCATTCATTTCTATGGGGAAAACTCCATAGTAATCCATACATGACGACCATAACCCAGCCCTAACTTTAACCATAAGTATCCAAAAGAAATGCAAGATTTTGTTTTGATTGTATTCAAAGATATTTCAGGGGACCTGAAAAACTGTCCCCACAATGTCAAAATCACAGGTTTTTATTGCATTGTGGGGAACATTTGGTCCCCACAATGTAATATAAACATAACCCATACACACACACACACACACACACAGGTGCAGTACGAACATGGATACCCTGGCAGATTTGGGTGAGGAGGCCAGCATCTCTAGCTATGCCCCTGCACACACACGATGCAGATGATGCACATGATCATACTGACCCTTCGGCTGAACTGTGTGTTGATGAACACCAGATCATCTAGTGTCAGCACCAGTTTGGTGCCACCTTCTTCGTCTTCATCTTCTCCAAATATTGACCAGACTTTCCGAATCTTTTCCCTGGACAGACAGTCACATCATCAGGTAGATGGACAAGCAGAGCGATGAACAATTATGTACAATCTACACGGTACATGGTATCTAGGTTTAATGACACACTGGAACATATTGAAAAGGCTACAGCAACATGGCGTGTAGATTTCATTATACACCCTTGACTGCACTAAAAAGGTTACATGCTAAATTGCTGGCCCACCTGAAAAACAGTCCACCTCCAACCAAGAAGCTCACCAAGATGAAAATGAGCAAAAGGGAAGCTTCATCAATACCTGTTGGGAGAGATGGTTCATTAACAAACCAACCTGAGAACCAATGTGTATGTGCTGCTCCTCATGGACCTGTGGACTCCATCCTGCCCAAAGTCATGGAGCAAGTTCTAGCATGACAAACTGGTTTTTCTTGCATATAAATCATAATAGGTTTTCTTCTTATTTCCAGGAGAAATGATGTTGTTGGCAGAAGTAGAGATTTCAGGTCCAGAAAGTACAAATCCAGACCAAGATTTTGTTTCAACCAACCAGTTGAGTATAAACAGTCACAGCGTACTCAACTGGTCGGTTGAAACAAAATCTTGGTCTGGATTTGTTCTCTCTGGACCTGAAATCTCCACCTCTGGTTGTTGGTGGTGCTGTGCTGAAATTCTTTACTGAACCAGTAGTTCCCCTAATGGAGAAGGCAATCTCCATCCTGCTGTAGATCTGTGGAGCAACTCACCCTAGAGTTACTCAGTGGAAGGTTCTGCTGGTGTCCCATGTTATGTTCTACAAAACTGGATGTTTTCAACAAAAACTATTTTCCCTGCTCCTAGGTGTTGATGATAGGATAACATCCATAGGTTCACGCATGCGACACAGAAAAGCTCCTTCATATGACAGGCTAGACTCCCCTGCCTGTGGTTGTCTCACCCCCTCTGCAGGTGATGTATGGACTGAACCAGCAGGTGGAGTCGCTGCTGGGAGATCCTCCTGGGAAGTGGATGGCACGTCCGAGGTACTTGAGGCCACCAATATCGCCGTGGGTGTGTGGAGCCTCAAGCACATGGGTCACATGAAACGCTGGGCCCTGTCCATCAGTGTCCAGCACCACGTACCGGGCCTCCAGCCCGTTTCTGCCCGCTGACAGAGGCTGATTAAAGCCAGAAAACTTGAAACCACCCTTGGTATGGGCTAGAGCCTCCCCTGAAACCCAGCGGCTCCTCCCCATCCGTGCCTGCTCCACACTCATGGCCAGGAAGTACACGGCATTGTAAATAGTTCCAAAGAATGGCGACACCTACAGGAAAGGAGGACGAGAAAAATGCCTGGATTCAACAAGATAGTTTCACTCTGTCTTACATCACATCTCAGCAGTATTCATGGGATATTTAGGTCAAATCTTTAATTTACAGCATTACAAAAACATTTTAGACTATTCTGTTTTTAAGTTTAACTTCTCGGTCAGACTTGCTTGTTCTCACAGACAGTTCTCTGAATTGAGATAATGCTCCCTGATGTTACCATGTTAACTGCAAACTGCTGATTTTAATAAGATCATTGCAGGAACCAGGAAAGTTTTTCTCTTAGGATCCCTACAGGTACAGGTCTGCTGAACCCCCACACAGTGCACCTATGGCAGATGCTTGTGAAGTGACATTGCTTATGATAGCTTGGGTCACACACTTGCCTGCTCTGCCGGGGTGCTGGAGTGGAGCTCGTGGCTCTCCTGAACATCTCTGAAGGCCTCATAAAAGCTGCGCTCCTCTGAGTCCATGGTGACCGTGAGCACAGCGTCATAGGCTCTTCGTAGATTGGTGTCATTGACCAGGGCTGGGTAGACCACGCCCTTGTAGGGCAGGGCGTACAGCAGCGTGTCATAAGGGATGAAGACATAGCCCCCGTCCGCCATGCGCATGTCTAGGGCCGTGTTCAGCAGGTCCCTTTGAGCCTCTCCACCAATCAGCACCGAGTGCATGCACATAATGACCACTGAGGAGAGAGGGGCGGGGCATGTCTTTTTTTTAACCTTGCCAAAGACTTCTTCTGATTGTTAATTCAAAGGGGAAAAACGTTCTATGGATTTTTATGGAGAACCCTTGCCATTATGGATGCATCAATCACCTAAATGTAGAGCAGTCACTTATCTTAGCATTCTGGGTTCATGGGTTACAAATTCAACAGTGCAAGCTAATTTTTAGCTGTACATTTTGGGGGGTGAAAAACCCTGATGATGTTTATCTGTTAAAAGCAATATGTATTAAAACTTCCTTCTGAATAACAAAATGGAGAAGAAAAGATATAAGAATTGCCTTTGATGATCATTCTGAGCACCATCTGCTAGCAGGATCCACACACCCACCTCTGACTTGATCCAGACCTTTGATGGTTCTCAGCGCCTTACGGGGACCATGCTCTTCCATCTCCATGGAGACCACAGTTGAGACTGGAAGCCCGAGGGCTCGCAGTGAAGAGGCCAGTTCCTCCCCTGTAGCTTCCCACAGGTCATCCCCTGAGGTCACGATGGCCACGTGAGCCCAGCGGAAGAAGCGCAGCACGGAGAACAGTACGTGCACCGACAGAGGCAAGGGTCGCAGAAAGGTGGGGTACTTGTCCTTATCCATGATCGGGTCCAGGCAGGACCATGACAAGATGGCGGTGTTCCAGTTCTTGGCTAGCAGGGCAGCAGACGTACAGTAGCCCGGGTTGGCAGGGCCCAGGATGGCTGAGACGTACCCCTCCAGCTCAGCAAAGCGGGCCAGAGCCTGTGACGTCTGGCAGTCCTCGTTGACTAAGGTGTAGTCATACCAGTAGCCCTTATTCAGTTGGGGGTCCTTGTTGATGCGGCTGGTGGCCAAACGAGCCGCCTGCTCAGGTAGGGCTTTGGAATACAGAGGATCGCATGTCCAGGGCCCTACGATGGCTATCTTGTAAGTGGCAGTCCAGGCCGGGTAGGGCAATAAGGCTACAGCCAGCAAGGGGAGCCACACCCAGAAACCCCACCCTCTGTGAGAATGCTGCACCAATGGTATGCTGATGGCCCCCAAGATGGCTCCCCAGCTTGTTCCTGACTGACACACACCCCACACCCTGGTCTTGTAAGGTGGCCCATACCACCGTGGGTGATGAGAGAGGATGTAGTACCAGCAGGATCCTGAGCGGGGCGCCATGGTTCAAATGTGGAACACTGCACTAGGGGTGAGGCACAGAGTTGTTCTGGGAACAGGTGCTGCGTGGGAGCAATTAGTTACTTTCCCTTGTGCCCCCAGGACAAACTAAAGCATCTCAAGTCTGGACGATCCATCACTGTGGTCATATCCATGTGTCAAATGAGGACTGTAAGATGGAGAGAGGTTGCAATAAGGACAAACACCACAGTCATATACCATAGGCAACAAAAGGTTCTTTTTAAATCACACAAGCCTATTAGTACCTCAGCAAATATAAGGCAGAGAGAAAGTGTTGGCTTCTTCAGAATTAAGTGTTTGGAGTGGAAGAAGGAGAAAAGACAAATTTCAAACGAAGAGTAACAAGAAAAATGTTATATGCTTGGGCTATACGTTAGGGTATGCTAGCAGGGCAACAGACGTGTAGTAGCCCGTGTTGGCAGGGCCCAGGATGGCTGAGGTGTACCCCTCCAGTGGCAGTCCAGGCCGGGTAGGGCAATAAGGGTACAGCCAGCAGGGGGAGCCACACCCAGAAGCCCCACCCTCTGTGAGAGTGTGGCAATAATGGCGTGAAAAATATATGATAGTGAAAATTTTGCGGAGTATGTAATGGATTAAAATGCAGAGCAAATTAACAGAACATGAAATACATTTTTGGTATGGAGTCATTCACCATGAAGGCTTTTATAGACCTCCTTTGCACACATATGTAATACAAGTTTAACCAAATAAAACATACACTCTCGATATTCAGGAATAAAACCGCTGCCTAAATTTGACTTCAAAGGATTCGAAGATATTAAGAAAAAAGTTATCCCAAAAACCTGCATACACACCGGCCCTTTAAGGATACAATTGGCCACCCCTGATCCAAGAGGGAACAATTACCAGCTTTCACTATCCAATAGCCAGCAGGAACCAATATCCATTATTCACCATCCAAAAAATTGAAACATCTATCATTCACCATCCAAGTATGAACATACATCAAGTACCAAAGTCTATTCTCCACCAGCCAACAACTATTAACATCAAACAAATACCAACATCTATCACCAGGTCTCAAAATCCATCACTCAACCAATAGATAATGAGTAATATTATCCAATTATCAACATCCAAATGCTAACATCCAACAAATACCAATATAACAACATCCTCCAGCCAATGGCTATGTTCCAGCATTCATCTTCTAACAAGTTCAAAAGTGCAAGTACTATCATACCATCATTGAACAGCCAACTAGCCAACTACCTATCCTCCAACCTTCACTATTCACATCATCCAAAAAATACCAAAAGTCATCATTCAAAGTTAGGCATCTATCATTAAATATCCAGTAAGTATCACCATCCGCGGTCCAGCTGACAGTAATTACAATCATCAAGCCATCCATTTGCTCCATAGCTGTTCCCAGAAAGCCCTCTCACGCACAGTTCTGTTTGCTCATAAAGTCAGGCCATGATTAACCACCAACCCAAATTGCAAGTTATTCTCTGATCATTACATAGTGGTATTTTGGTGAAAGCTAAAACGGTAATGTTCATTTGTTTGTAAATACCATACATCTTTGTAAAAAGAACCTCTATCTAAATGTCTTATGTGGCTCTGTTGTCCCCACTGTCTTCGGCAGTACAGAGGCTCTTCTGTCAGCTTTTCCTCATGTGAATTCCCAGCTGTCTTTAGATTACTTACATTCCCAGAACTGCAAGAAGCCCTAAATTGGTCCAATCCCAACATTAATTGGTTTAGCTGGGTCATGTGATTGAACACTCAAGAGGCACAAATATCCCTTTCAGACTATACCGGAGTAGAATTGCTATAGAAAGATTCCAGACTTTAAAAGATATGCTGGGAATAAAAGTTACACCGGAACAAATGTTTGAAATCACCTTATGATTTTTTAATATGCAGAAAGTCTCAGACACAACGGCTGTAATACATATAGTACAGGGACAACAGGCTATACCCCACACCAGTTGCAAAACAACGACCTTTCAGCAGATATATCTATAACTTCTCCCAGCTTCAAACAGACTATCAGTCCAGAAAATTCAAGATGACAATATCAAATGGGAGAACCGCCCATTAACCATGACTGGATGCAAAGCCCCAGTGGGAAAAGAAAAGCAGGAACAGGCAAATGTGTTGGATTGAGATCAAAGAAAGTGATTGGTCAGGATGTCTGTATGGCGCAGGAAGTTACATGTCTGCCTTGGACAGCAAATACTGCAGCTTGCTGACATTAGGCAGCCTCATGTTATTAATGACCTGAAATCAAAATGACTGTTGGTTCTTGACACCAAGTCTGAGTTAAGTTTCTTAAATTATCTGCTCCAGCCAGAGGCACATAAATTTGTCTTAAAGTTGGGTTACAATGGTCCGTGTCACGATACTTCGACTTGACATTATTCAACAAATTCCATGACATATTCAACATTTTATTATTAAATAGGCCTTGTGTTAATGATTTTGTCCAACTGTAGGCTAATGTCAGTGTCCTAAACATGTTTTTTAAGGTAGGCTAGGCTAGGCTATGATGTTTGTTAGGTTAGGTGCACTGTATTAACATGCATTTTCGCCTTATGAAAGGTTTATCGGAACATAACCCCATCATAACCAGGCGAGAGGCCGTATTCTGATATTCTATACATATTACCCACTTGCACACAAACCTATGGCTAAATATACAGGTTGAGTCTCATCAGAATTAAATATGTGGATGCCCATGATGGTTTATGTACCCTTTATGCTTACAGTATGAACCAGCTTAGTAGATCAGTTACATGAAACAGAGAGCGAGAGAGAGAGAGAGAGGTAATGAAGCAGGTTCAGAGATACAGGGTAGTCTTGGCTCCCTCATCCCCAGCCACCCAAAAATAGACCAGGACCAGGTAAGGCAGTATATCATATCCAACCAATGGGATTACTACACAGTCAGCCAAAGCCACCATCTTTACCAGCATCCGAGCTGGTCCTTGTTTGCTTGCTGATTAACAAATGCACTACTGAGGGTCCTGTGTATTTCATACAAACCCTACTGGAAAAGGCATTACTATGTCTAATGGCAGAGTGACATTCACATCTATTGCTACACCTTTGAAAGACTCAGATCAAATTACTATTGCTTAACGATACTTATAACAAAGTGCAGATGCGACATCTAATTCATCAGAATAAGGCAGTGAAGGTGGTGGATCTGCTTGAGTATATAAATTGCACGTAGGTAGATGCGGTTCGATGAATCACACAACACTAAAATCCTGAGGGAAAAACTTACTGGACTGGTTTCAACATTGGTAAGATCAGCATGGCTTTGGGGACAGCCACGAGTATGAGATAACAGGAAATAAGCAAAAACATGGTTTTAGATTATATGGGGACTTCAGGGAAGCATTGGTGTGACGTAAAATGGTATGGAGAACATTAGATTGCTGTGTTTCAGAGGACATTCAAAGTTAATTCTCTGATGAATAGTGATCAACAGCTGATGATGTGGCAGAAATGTAAAGCGCATTGAGACAATGTAATGTTGTGATAACGCGCTATATAAATAAAATTGCATTGCATTGATATATGAAGGACATGCGAGCACTTTAATCTGGTAGTGTGTGGTGACATCAGTGCTCTGCAAAGCTGCATGTAGGTCACCTCTGCTGTCTTTACCACACAAATTTCCTGATCTCTAGTCAGTGTTAGATAAATATTACAGAGTAATATGTCATTGAGGTATATCTTTGCGTTGATGATCTTTGCATGGAATTATTTTTCGCACTGACCAGTAAGTCAGATAGAGGAAAAAAATCTAGGACACGAAAAAAAGTTATATGCAGTAAAACTAAGGAAGAGAAGCAAACCCAGGGTGAAGAGGAGGGAGACGGAGAATCGAAGTTACAGAAAGATGTTAAATGGCACAAACCTTCAGGGCCACACTTCAGCAGGTGGCCAGTCGTATGTCTGCTGCATGAGGTGGACGATCCCAGGCTGGGGGTGTGGGGGGGTTCTATCTTCCAGCAGCTCTGAGACCCATTCAGCATGCTTTCTCAACCATCCGGAATTCCTGATGCCTGGGAAGTCGATGTTGGAAAAAGGCTATTATAATCCCAGCAGATGGGAAAAATGGGTTCAAGTCACATGGAAATAGTTTACTGGTTACATATTCTGAAAACCAGCCCTTGGAACAAATCGACCAAGGAAAAACATTTTGTTGTCGCGTTGACAAGAATTCATGGGCTCAAGAATCAAATTTCCTGTCATTTCCACTTCACATGGGGTTTCCTAAAAATTCCCTACCATGACTTCCTGTAGGTCCTCCTGGGGGCCTGTAGCCCTGTTTGGGCAGGGACCAGTCCCAGAGCAAGGGATGAGCATGCAGAAGTTATGTACACTCAAACAACCCTGCAACACAAAGAGAGAGAGAGTGTGTGTGAGAGAGAGAGAGAGAGAGAGAGAGAGAGAGAGGACGAGGGAAGTACAGGCCAAAGATCACCTCTGAGTTCATTAGTCATTAAGCCACTTAGAATGTGGGGCTGTATGTGTGCCTGCTGCACACCTATGCAGTACAGGTGTGACTGTAATGTGATTTTACCAAAAAACATCCCTGCACAAGCCGCTGACACAGTACAGCTTTTATTAAAGTTACAGCTATTTAAATGTCCATTGTAAGAGAAGGGTGTGAGTTATATGTGACCTTGAAAAATACTGACCAAGGATCAGCACAGCTGACTGCATAGCCTTCATGGTGCAAACTGAAATGCTTTTTCAGCCCTTTTTCACTTGAGAACAGGATACAACCATATGTATCGATTACCAGCACATAAGTGCACATGCACACACAGACACAGACACACAGGCATACGAGAAAACACAGGGATCTTGCAGATCTGGAAGTTTTATGCAGATGGTTACAAAACTACACAAAATACAAGGACATGTAGCAAAACTAGACCTTTAATGACTGCATGGCACAGTGTGATCTTCAAGAGACATCTGTACAAAAAAAATCAAAGACATATAGCTTGTAACAAGAAGTCTGTTTTAAAACTTTGGTTAAAAGAGCAGGCTGTCGATTTAATTTCGATTTAGCTGTCTTTCAGTCCAGGCTGCGCAGTGACAAACTTGACTTTAAATCCGTCATTGTTCCCTCTGTGTGATGCTGAAGGGTCTCTATCATCCCTCCCTGAATGGCAGTGTGCCCAGCATCAGCAGCTTCTGAGAATGCACCAGCACGCAGAATAATCTGGAAGCTCTGGAACATGAGCAAACGGAGAACGCCGAGACCTGCCGGCCTCCTTCCGGGGGGGGGAGGGCTCCTTGACCTCCTTCACCTCCACGCACTGCCCCGGGTAACAGATGCCCTGGGGGCTTGGGGGCCGCCTCTCCTGCCCCTGGGGCCCTGGCTCTGGCTCCTGCCTCCTTCCGTGGGCCGCTGGGGCTGGCTTCTCCTCCGCATGGCCGACATGCCGACCTGTGGTACAAGGCGGGAACAAAAGGCGTGTCCGTCACTGGATATGTGACAGGAAGTGACGGCCAAGAGATCACATGACCAGGCTCACCTCCCTCTGGTCAGTCTGGCTCAGGGTCTGCTGCAAATGCTGTATGGAAGCGCTGCTCTCCCTGCCTTCAGAGCCTAAGGTCCTGAAAGCCCATGACACAGGTCATATACACCCCTCGCCTTAATACCAGAAAGCAGCCTTACTGCATCAGTCCAGGGCTCAGATCAACCCAGCAAGAAGGTCCCAGGCTCCCCCCTGCCTCCTCCACCATGTCCCACAGACCTGTCAGCCTGAGTGGAGAGGAGCTGGGCAAGGAGCTTCTCCAGAGAGGGCATGGCCGAATCCGGCTGGGCCTGGTACTCTGACAGGAGCCGTGTGACCTGGGCCAGCTGCTGCTCGGCCAGGGAGCCTTTGGTGGTGTCTGCGTCTACGGGGACACCCAGGAATCGCATTACCCCACTGTACAAGCCATCCCCCTATGGGCCGCCGTTTCCAGGGTGCACGCCCTTACCACTCTGAGGGAGGGGGCCGGACTCCGGCCTGCTGGCCGACTGTTGATGTGGGGGGAAGGCTCGCAGCTTGGTTTTGGTGACGGCCAAAGACAGAGGTCTACTGAGGGAGACCACGGGGTGCGCCGGGGGCCGAGGGTCGCCCTCACCTTCCCAGGGTGCCGGCAGACCTGGAGCCAAAGCAGAAAGTTGTAGTTCCGGTGGCTGCTAAGCTAGCTTACTAGGGGGATCAGAACCCGCCAAGCTACGGGGGAGAGATACCGGGCTGAGCTGGCCCGGAACCAGACGTCACAGAGTGATGCCCGCTGCCCGAGATGGGCAGATCCAGAGGTTCACCAGGGCAGCGATCCAGCAGCTGGGGGAGGGACACGAAGCAAACAATCACAGAACAACCAACACAGATCAAGAACATGGAACAGCGCAGGGATTACTACACACAGCAAACACAGGCAGACATGCTGCGTGGCACAGACAGCCTTATCTGTGTGTGAAGTGCAGTACTGGCAAGCTTACCTTGCTGATGTAATACTGCAGCTGGGCCTGTCTGTAATCCTCCTGCCCCCCTGGCCTGCCGGAATGTGCTGGGGTCCCTGGCTGGTTCTCTGCACTCCTCTCCAAGTACTGGCCGGTGCCAGAATGACCGGGATTCACTACACGCTCTAAACCACTTCCCAGTGCACTGTTGCACTGGGCACCTTCAGGGGCCTCCCAATTGGACCTGGGCCCCCCACTCTCTCCCAGCTTTGGCCCCCATGAGCTGTAACCCAGGACGCCCGACCTGCTGTGCTCCAGTCCAGCATGGTGTCCACCCTGTGACATCACACTACCTACGCTCAGGTCCAACCTGGTATCCTTCTGCGAAACAACCTCCCTGCCACTAGGGGCACTGTGTCCACTCCCCCCTAAATGTCTGTCCCTCTCTGTGCTGATTCCCAGAGACACACCTCCCTCTGCACAGTACCCTGTCCGACTCAGTCTGCCTCCGTCTCCATGGTAAGCAGACAAGCGGGCCTCCCTCTTCACTCTGTCCCCAGAGCGCTCCTCTCTGCCGCTCTCCATGTCATGGTCCCCCACAGGCCTCCTGTTCTCTCTGCCCTTCCACGGAAGTCCTCGCTCCAGCCCAGGAGCTGCCTGCTTCTCTTTGGCAAGAGGTCTCTCGCGAAGTTCCTCCAGGTCACAGCCTCCGGCTGAGGATACAGGCAGAGTAAACAGGGTGTGACGGTCAGCCGGCCAGCCTGCCACCTCTGGGCCTTTGTACTAACTGCCAAACGCATAAGCTGCATGAGAAATGTTACATCAACTTAATCAAACGCTAAGTGTGGCCCAGCATCCACTCCAATCGAATGACACACTGACCTCCGTCACTGACAGAATCGTACTAATGTCTGATCCTGAAGAGTGACTCAATCGGGGCACGTAACTGTGGCCCTGAGGCAGTACCGGGACTGGGAAACATACCGGCCACAGAGATTAATCATGAAGGGGTATTTGGCAGGGACAGCGCCTAAGCCTGTAAGCACATTAACCCTGGGCCACATTTAGCGTCCACTAATTTGGTCCCAGGTAAGACCGGTGGTCCATTTTCACCATATTCCAAATCTACAGAATCAGAAAAAAATGCCAATACTTAATCTTTATAAATGTTATACTTATTTACTAAAATGAATACAAAATGAAAATATCTTGAATATGAGGCTGAAAATGAATGGCGGAACGGTAACTAAACGGTCCTATTTATTAATTTTATCTGTTTCATTATGCTGGGATTCACTAGGTTTTCCAGGATGCTGACATGTATGATTACACTGAAAGTCCTCTACGGTACAACATCAAAGACTTCCTGTATAATGTTCTCTGTTTAATTGATTAGCCCTTGCGATTCTATGAGTAGACAGGAGGGGGCGCTTGGCTGGGTGGACAGATCTGCTTGCGAAATCCTCCTGCGGCAGCTGAAGGTGGGGAGAGCCTCCGCTTACGGAGCTCTAAGTGGATCAGAGGCACCGAGTGGGGAGAAAGCAAGGCCCATACGGCCGTGCAGCCAGACCGGTTTAAAGCATGATATTTACACGGCCTCCCCCCATATTTACATCCTGCCACTTTAACTCAGTATAAAGGGCCTCTCTGCAGTAATAAGATGCATTTGTCAAGCAAAGATATAAATGAATCGATAACTGAAGCACATAAGACTCATAAGAGAATTAAGCGGTAAGAGGATCTGAAGGCTGGCTTAGAGATCCCACGGGGCTTTGCTGTGCTTACACTCATCATCTGCCCGGATCCACCCACCCCCCCCCACTACAGAAAAGTCATTATCCATCTCTCTCTCCAAGTCGGAACTCAGTGTCGGAACAGTAATTCCATTTTATAAATATTTTAAAATGTTTATTTTGTTAAATGTATTAACAGTTATAAATGTAATTGCTCATGTTCGATTTAGAGAACACCGCATCATGGCCGTATCCTAGCATGCAATGTCAGATTTCTAACAGACTTTTGTTTATTTGTAGTTTGTTTGCCGCTCAAAAACGTAATATCCTTATGAATGTACTATAATATTTGATAAAGTGGATGTGGTTTGATTGTGTTTCTTGTTTGTTTGTCTCTCAGAAAAAATAATCTCACTCCAAATTTGCCAAAATATAAAGCAACAACACACAGCAGCGTGTTCATGGAGGCGGCCGTGTTTGTTCCGAGATGTGGGAGCTCGAACGGGAGATTGTCGGACGTGATGTCACTCAACTCGGAATTTCCAACTTCCGAGAGATAATGGAACGCACCATTAGATCTGTGCTTGATTCTCTCGACCAATCACATTCGCTCAATAAAATCTGCGGTCAGTGGGGGAATCTCAGGCTGGTGCAGTGTTGGCTTCAGTTTAATGGGGGGGGGGGGCTGACCTGTGATCGCTGTGTCATCCAGCTGAGGCTCCAGGGGGCAGAAGGAGCTGCTGTGGTCAAACAGGCTGCTCAGATCCGGCTGGGGGGCGCAAGAGCCAAGAGCTTTATGGGGGGGTGACTCCAGTCTCGTGTGAGGCGTCTCCCTGGACATCATGAACTCTGGGGGCTGTGGGGGGTCTTGGTGGGGGTCTTGGGGGAGGAGGGGTGGAGGTAGGATAAATCAGTGAGACGTCACACGGGGCTCAACGCTGCTCCAGCCCTGCACACACACCCCCATACCTGGCACGTGCTGTAACAATGAGCCGGCCCGCTCCAGCTCCTGGTCCGACATCACCGGCAGCTCCACCCTGTTGCTTGGAGGGGGTGAAGGGGGCCCCCCCACCTGAGAGCGAACAGGCAAGGGTGGACACTCATGCTCAAATATCAAACATGATAGACATGATTGATGTTGATATGGTACAGACAGCAAATAACACAGCAGATTCTGATCTGACACCAGCTTAAAGCAGGGGTGGAGAGCCTGATCCATGGAGAGTCGGTGTGTGTACGGGATTTTGGGATGACCTCTCAATCAGCCAATAACAGTGGGTCCCCAGGACCGGAGTTGAGGACCACTGCTTTATTATTGGCTGATTGAGAGGTCATCCCAAAAACCCGCACCGGCCCTCCATGGAACAGGTTCCCCCTGGTTTAAAGCAATGCCATATTTCCGTAAGAATATTTTCCTTTAAATTATGCTGCAAAAATGAAATAATTATGCTGTTCTTTTCTCTAATAAGGAACTAATAAGGCAAAAATGTATTTAAAATCAGAAAAGTTTGAAATACATGGGCATTTCCAGAACGCTACTCCTGCTATCCCTCTGTATTATACATAATATAAATGACCAGTATATGAAGAAAATTATTCAACATTCATTCAGCATTTTCACCCAGCACCCATGATCATTATTTTGTAAGACCCTCCCACCCATCCCAGACCTGGTTCTGATTGGCCAGCAGCCTGAGTGCTTCCGTCCAATGGGACCGCAACAGTTCCTGCAGGCGAGACACCAGCTCCGCCCTCTGGGCCTCCAGCTTCCTCTTGCTGCTCTCCAAACTCTGCACCTCCTCCTGCTTTAGGGCCAGCCTGGAGGTGGGCAGAGGAGGGGCCAGTAGCAAGTGGCTTTAACAACGCCCCCGCCTCCCTCCACCCCCGCCGCCATGCGGCCGAGAGGCCTCCTGAGCTGCCCCACCTCCTCTCATAATCTTCAGCAAGCCGCCGCTGTCGATCGTCACGCCCCTGCAGCTCGGCCCTGAACTCGGCCATCTGTTTGGACAGCTCCCTCTCCTGATGGGCTCCGAGGTCCAGCAGCTGCTTCCTGAGTGACGAGGGCAGCCGGAGGAGCGGGAGACGTTAACCGGGGCTACAAGCACCTGCTGTGGGGGTCACCCCGCTGTGGCGGGTCGCTGCTGAACATGAGTAGGGCCAGAGTCCCCCTGGACGGGACAGGTGTACCTGTGCTGCTCCCTCAGCGAGGCCGTGCTCTCCTCGTTCTCCTTCTGTAGGGCTACCAGCCGCTCCGTCACCTGTTGCTCCAGCGACAGCTTCAGCTCCACCTCCAGGTGGGAGCGCTGGGCCTCGGAGCGAGCCTGACACCCGGCGGGGCACACCATCCGCCATTAGCTTCAGGATAACCCCCCACACACACACACACACACACACACACACACACACACACGCTCCCAGCTGACCTGCTCCAGTGCCCTGTCCATCCGTGCCGCATCCCTCTCCCTGCGCGCCTCCTCCAGCTCCCCGTCCAGCTGCTGCAGTCTGGTTTGAGCCACCCGCAGCTCCTGCTGAGCCTCCTTCAGCTGCTGGGTCTCGTGCTCTCGGCCAGCCTGGGGGTGGGGGGTCAGAGTTGAGAGTGGGCCCCTCCAGTCCCCCTACCACCCCCAGCCCCACCAGCCGCCGCTGCTCACCTTCTCCCTGTCCAGCTCAGCACCCTGCAGCACCAGCCGCTCCTCCAGCTCCCTTTCCCTACTGGCCCAGGCCTCCCTCTGCTGGGACAAAGTGCTATGCGCTTCCTGCACCTCCCTGCGCGCCTCCTCCAGCTCGCGCTCCCCCCTCCGGCCCTGCTCCTCCAGCCGTGCGCGGAGGTCAGCCAGCTGCCGCTCCTGCAGGGAGGGTTAATCTAAGCGTGATGTGTGAGGTGCGTGTGTCTGTGTGGGCATGCATGTGCGTTTGTGTGATGTGTGTGTGTGTGATGTGTGTGTGTGTGTGTGATGTGTGTGTGTGTGATGTGTGTGTGTTGTGTGTGTGATGTGTGTGTGTGATGTGTGTGTGTGTGTGATGTGTGTGTGATGTGTGTGTGTGTGTGAGTGTG
>JAODKF010000002.1:26213657-26229109 GCA_026779585.1 Mormyrus proboscirostris | reverse complement strand
GGGTGTGTGTGTGCTGTGTGTGTGATGTGTGTGTGTGTGTGAGTGGGTGTGTGGTGTGTGTGTGTTGTGTGTGCTGTGTGTGTGTGTTGTGTGTGTGTGATGTGTGTGTGTGTGTGTGATGTGTGTGTGCCTGAGGGACATGTACCAACAGCTGCTTGGTGCTCCTCAGCTCCTCTGCATGCTTCTGCTCCCTGTCCAACGTCTCAACAGCCTGGGAGAGGGACTGCTCCAAGCGCAGAGACGCCTGCAGAGATGTGTACATATGCATGGTCTGCGCAGCTGCATTTGTGGAGCCTAATCAAGAGCAGATGGCCACAGGATACAGAGAGGAAAAGAGCGTAGCTCACAGTCACAGGCAGACAGACAATCAGACAGGCATACGCAGAGAGACAGATGCAGGCGGGCAAACAGGCAAGTGCAGATGTAGACAGGTGCAGACATCTAGACACAGTAAAACACAGAGTCATATGCACACAGGCAAAAATGCATGCAGAGAGGCAGATGCAAGAAGGCACAGATGCGGACGGGTGAAGACATATGCGGTCTTGCAGCGATGCAGGCAGAAACACAGAAACACATGCAGACAAGAGGATGTCAGGCGCAGATGGGTAAGGGAAGACAAGAGCAGATGTATGCAGACACAGAGAGGCACGGAGACATACCCAGACAGACAGACACACTCAAATGCTTGCAGACAAGCAGACGAAGACATTCAAGCAGACACCTGCAGACAGGCAGACACACTACAGATATAGTGAAAGTGCTCGCTGACCTCCTGCTGCTTGGCCTGGGTCTTCTGTGCCGCCTCCTTATCCTCATGCAGCCTCCCAATCCTCTCACTCTGCTCCTGCTCGTGTCTCCTCCAGCCCGCCACCACTTTGGCCAGAGTCTGGGGTGAGGGGGGGCACCGTCATTGTAGCATGCAGAGTGTGTAGTGGTGGCCAATCTTATCCAGAATGGGCCATTGTGTGTGCAGGATTTAGCTGCAGCCTCCTAATTAGATTAATAATTGACAACTGATTGTCACTCACACCTGGGTTTGGACAGCTGCATACACACTGGCCCTTTGCAGATATGATTGCCCACCCCTGGTGTAGAGTGTACAGAGCTGCACCATCTGGGTGCTTGTGCATGCCAATTCTCTGTGTGTGTTTTGGTGTATGTGCGTACCGATTGGGTGTTTGCTTCTGAGCATTTGTGAGTGCCGATTGGCTGTTCCTTTTGAGCATTTTTGTATGCCAGTTGGCTGTGTGCTTCTGAGCGTTTGTGAGTGCCAGTTGGTTGTGTGCTTCTGGGCTTTTGTGACTGCTGATTGGCTGTGAGCTTCTGAGCATTTGTGTGTGCCAATTGGCTGTGTGCTTCTGAGCATTTGTGACTGCTGATTGGCTGTGAGCTTCTGGGCATTTATGCGTGCTCGTTGACTGCTTGCGTCCGGGTGTTTCTGCATGCCGATTCACTGCATGCTTCTGGGCATCCGCGCATGCCGGTTCCTCGACTGCATCCGGACGTGCCAATTGGTTGTATGCATCTGGTCATATGTGTGTGCCGATTCACTGAGTGCATCCGAACGTTTGCGAGAGCCGATTCGTTGCGTCTGTCTGGGCGTGCGTCTGCGTGAGCTGATAGGCGGCGTGCAACTGGGCGTTTGTTAATGCCGATACACTGCGTGCAGCTGCCCACCTTGTCTAGCTGCTCAATCATGACATTCTTCTTCCTGTCGGCGGAGGCGGCCAGGGCCAGCTGCTGCTGGAACTGAAGGGCCTTGTTCTGTAAGGCACGGATCTGCCTCTCGCAGTGCTGCGGAAAACCAAGGGGGGGGGGGGTCACCAGGAGCACACCCAGACAGTGAGACCGAGACATTATCAACACAGCCACTGACGGAGACCCCAGTGCAAAGATACATCAATCCCAACACCACCATCACTGACCAAGCAAACAAGAGGCACTTTGAGGGGATTTTAAAAGGCCCAAATTCTTAACCAGTAGAATCAGCAGAGAAGAAACAGGGATGGCGTTACTGGGCTAATGACGGTTAGCAGGGGCATTTCAGACTGCCAGCTAAGGATGACCAGGTCTTCCAAGGGCAGGAGAAGGGTCAGAAAAGGGGAGGGGGGGGGGTGGAGCAAGTGAGCCAGTGACAGGGCAGGATGCAGATCTGGAGGGGAGAGGAGGGATATTGGCAGGGGATGTAACAGGGGCAGCTGCCTGTTAGCAGCAGCAAGGTCCATGTGGTGTGATGGGATGAGCCTAACTGGGCCCCTAGGCGCTAAATCAAGGCGCCGCACAGACACGATACACAAGCTGCTTAGTACCGCGGGCAGGGGAGCAAAAGAGACAGGGGCAGGGAAACCAACGGAGACATGACCTCACTTCCTGTCTGGTCATCGCCTTCGGTTGTTTGTTCAAAAAATGCATCTGCTCAAAAGAAACCGATCAGGCCATGGCGTCCTTTTAATGCTGTGTCATGATAACGCTTCCTCACCATGACAGGACACGTTCACTGCCGAGCACAAGCCAGCGCAGCAGGACTAAAAGAAATCAATCGATTCATTCTCGTGAAGCCTTTCAAGAACAAAATCATTATACCTGCATACTGTAGGTATTCTGCAGTTTGGGGAGGTTGACAGTTTAAATATTGATTATGATTCCGGGGAAGCAGAAAAATATACAAAAAAAATGCACAAAAAAAATCAGAGACATAGGTGAGAGTGAATTGAGAGGAGGTGTGATCACCAAATCAAACAGAGGCTTTATGAGGCCCCCTTAGGGTCTTTTGGGGACAGCCAGGCCACTCTCAGGTGCGTGTGGGGGGCGGGGGGGAGCCGGACAGACAAAAGTGTCTAAGAGGATTAGGTAAGTGACGTAAAACCGAAGAGATGCTTATTTACTGTTCACATGGTTTACATCATAATTTACTATGTGCTAATTTGCATTCCCATGTCTGTGAGAATCAATGTTTTATGTTAGCATCAAACACTAGTCGAATTTGCATTCGCTTGTGAAATTTGGATAGGAGGATGGAAATTTTCAATTTCAAACTTTTTGGTAATGTATGAATACATCGCGGTGTGCAAAACTTATAATAGTGAATAATAACTATAAACTATACGTTTTTTTCCTTCAGATAATCCACGCATATTGACGCAGAACACTGGTATCTCTGTGCATTTCGACCAATCAGATGGCGGTGACGCAACCAGCTCAGTTTGGTCACGTTTTCGGCCCTGCTAGTAAGCAGGGTCATGTCAGCGCAGGTGTGGCTTGAATAATGTACAATGGAAAATTGTAATTTTTTCAGTACGGCTTGGGTCCGGCTCGGTTCTTGGTGTAGTGGAAAAGTGCCATTTGTAACACCGCACACATCTGGTAAACTGCAGCTGGTCTCATTTTTTAATTCTGCAGTGGTCTCACTGGGTGCACCTGAAGTTGCATACTGGCAGCGTGCAGTACCTTCCGCCGCGTGCGCTCCCTGTCCAGACAATCCTGCAGGACCTGCCCCTCTGCGGACATCGGCGGGCCCCCGTCGGCCCGCAGGCGGGAGTACCGGGGGAAGAGGTCATCCAGGCCGCTGAAGGACAAGGTGGGTGATGCCAGCACCGGGGCACTACTGAGAGGGGGGGGCACAGGTCACTGTCACACCCAGAAGGCACCGACAGTCCGGTCCCCAAGTCTATGGCCCCACAGCCACTTCTGCTCAGCCAAAATGATCTCCCAGACTATTCCAATAAAGCCTGTGGCGAAATATAGCCTAGCATAGCAACTGCAGTGTGATGACACGTTAAAGCTAATTGGACAGCATCAAAGAAAGCCTTGACCACCTGAGTAGGTGCGAGGTGGCGTCGCTATCGAAGGACTCGTCGTCCTTCCCCTGCATGTCGAGCGCAGTGAACCCAGATATGTAGCTGGCGGCCCCTGCAGGTGGGAAAGGTAATGACAAGCTTAACAGCAGCTTAGCTCTGGCCCTCCTGAAAGCAGAAGGCAGGAAAACCATGTAAGCAAGAGGTGACCATAGGCGTGCATCAGGATGATGAGCTTGGCCAAATGCTACCCTCTTGTGGTTGCCTGGAGAAGTTAACCAAGCACACTAACAATTATGACAGAGTAGGAAGTCAGGTGAGGGAGACAAAAAGCTAGAGCTGCCTTGTTCAGAGCTGGGAGTTCCTCTGGTCATGTGACTCACTCTCTTGCTCTGAAGTCTCCTGCTCCGCCCTCAGCATGGTCTGCAGGTGACTCCGTACGCTGTCCATGTCCTGGATGTGCTCCCTGCCATTCTAGACCGGAGACACACCAAAAAGCAACATGAATTTTTAAAAACTTATTCTAGTTACATATATATTTATGTACAATGATACACTCAATCTAAGGTGATATACTGTATATACCACTGTCTCAACTGTAAATCGTCATCTGCACGCAGAGGAGGATGGAGGCACGAGAACAGTTCCTTCCCACAAGTGATCACACTTATGAACAGCTGATACAGTTATGCTCTGCCCAGCCCCCTCAACAAGCAAAACCTCACTGACGTAAATAAGTCACTGTACTCATTGTATTGTTTCACGGTTTAGTCGTAATGGCTGACAACCAACACAAAAAAATCGATTGTCTAAAAGTACAGACATGGTTTTTGGGCCACACTGCAACCCGTAGTCCTAGGTGCTTACCAGTACTGAGGCAGAGCTGTTATCCACACTGGTCTGTAGACTATGGCTCATCTTCTCTGCCAGCTCCCCCAGCTCCAAGTCTTCATCTATTGCTCTTGCAGTCCCATCGGCAGGATCACCAATGTTGGGGGAGAGGGAGGCCGGGGTGCTGGAGTCGGCCCCCTCTGGCTCCTCCGGATGTCCCAGAAAGTGTGCAGGGGTAGCTTTCATCCACGCAGAAGAAATGTCACTGGTCAGACTCGGAGACGAGAGGCTGAAAGTGACCTGTCTGTGAGACAGATGCAGAGGGGGGGTATTTAAAACATGATGGTCTGTGGCCTTTCCAAAACTCTAAAGAAGAAGCATGGGAAGTTCAATAAGAAAGACCAGGGTGTCCATAGTCACGCCTTCTCAGGGACCCTCAGACAGTGCATGCTTCTGCTCTCTGCCAGACAGCCCACATCTTTTGCTACTGGGAGCTGGGAGAGAGCAAAAATATGCTGTCTTGGAATCCCCAAGGACTTGTTTGGGAAACACTGACATAGCCTTCACTAAGGAACACACCTGGATCTCTCTGTGGGGTCAGTGACAAGGCGACCAGTCAGACCGGCCATGCCCAGCTTCTCGCTGTTCTTCAGTGAGGCATAGAGTCGGGCGGTGACCTGGCTGGAGGGGGGCAGTGTGGAGAGGGGTGACGTGGGCCAGGAATGAGCCAGGGACGGCTGCCATTTCTCTGACAACGAACGAGAGGATGACGGAGTGCAGGCCTCTGCCAGGGATGGGGGCAGGAAGGAGGGTGGAGGCGACGCACTCGGGGATGCGATCAGGGGCTCTACGTCACTCAGCAGGTCTTCCTTCTTCATGGCTGACATTATCGCCTCACATTAAACGTCACCCATCATAAAAAAGTTAGAAATGTAACTAAATAAGATGCATACACCAACTCATGCTCATGGTGGCTGGACTTCAGTCACAGCGACAGTTCATTTCCACAAAGCTCAGCGATAGGTTGGTTGTCAACCGTTACGAATAAACCAGTTTATAACTATTAAATCCGTATAACTTGCGCATACTTTACTGACAATAATATTTCAATGACAGCAAAGCGATTAATCAGTTTGCTAACACACGTTTATTGCAAAGTTCGGGTAATAATAACTAACCATAATAAACAAATACCTAGCTAGGTAAACCATAAAGCCACAACTACATCCACGCGTTTTTTAGATTTTAAGTTATGGAGCCAGGTAACTAGAGAGTACTGTAACGATGTAAAATAAGAAAGGATCTGCATATTAGTAGGCTACTAAAATCAACAGTTCTAGCTAATTAACGGGCTATGGAGCTAGCTATTAAATTTCCATAGCATATCGGTAGAGGGAATACAGTATCTCCAACCAATTAAATCTTATTGCTTACCGGTAACAAGTACTATCCCGGAGGAATAAGCTGTCAAAAACTGCCGGGTAACCTACCACTGAGGCTAAATCCCCAAGCGAAATATCGGTTATGGGCAGGAAGAGTTCAGTCCGTTTCAAACGCGGCATAGCAACCGCGCATCTCAACGACGTGCCTTCGTCATCAAAAAGGGACAGTATGTTTTCAGCGTTTTTTCTTTTTTTAAATGGAGGACTTGAAGGGGCTTTCCATTGAAATTTCAGACTAGGAATTCGGAATTTCCGAGTTCAAATGGAACGCAGCATAAATGTGGTATAACCATCGTAAACCTTATAATGTGAACAACAAAGATGAAATGAAATATTCATGATTATATATCAAATACATTCCGCGTAGTGGTTTCCGGACCGTTGAGATCTCTTTGGCTAGTTACCAGTAGATGGCGCGCGCGTTTGTTTAGTGAATGCATGTTGATCGAGTCAGTGAAAATTATACATCGCTACGCATCGGAAGCATCTTTGCGCTTAGTAATTAAATGTGCAATAATAATATGATATTTGTAACGTCTAATATGTCTTATTTTCTTGATTTTGTCTGATATATTTGGTAATACGAGTGTAATTGTCATGACCTGCCAGTACGATCCTCTTGTGTGCCACGCCCCCTTATTAACCCCGAGTGCAACCCTGATTGTGACCCAATGTTTTCTGTCAGTTTGATTCGTCCGGTGTATTTAAGTCCACGTCAGAGTCTGTAACCCCAGGCCTGTCATTGACGTTTTGATATTACATGTTCCTGCGTCCTGCATTTGTAGTGATTCCAAATAAACCCTTCGATCCTGCTTCCGTGTTCAGCAATCCTAACACAGTACAGTGATGGTGACTAAAAGGTGCCATTTCATGTCTCGAGGACTCTAATAATGTTAAAAACCGTATTTAGAAGGTCGTAAACAGGTTTTCTCTGCTCTAACTGCGAAAACATTCGACTTATAAAGAGAAATACTTCGCGGAAATTCGCTTATCGTAGAGTCTGGAACTGATTAACTCCAATAAACCAGAGCCGACTGTACAGTACGTACTTCATCCATCCAATACTATTGTATGTTTTTTCTTATCAATCACTGATCATGTTTTTCTTTGGTACTGATTTTATAATAATAGAACGATATAAGGCACTATGGAATTTAATGTCCATTAAAACAATTAGCAATGCTACAGGACATGAAGAAAAAGACAGTTTAATCAAACTTTAAAAGGAAATTTAACATACTTGCAATAACAACATACTATAGAAACACATACAACAGAGCCATCCATTAATCTTCCGACTGCTTATTCAAATTCATTGAATCAGTAGATCAATAATGTATTTAACAATAATATCATCAATTTGGCTTGGCGTAAGCAGTGCTTGAAGTGGGGAAAAAAAAAGTGCAGGAACTCTAATTTTACGACATTTAACATTTGTGCGGTGAAAAAAGAAAAAAGTGGCGGAACCCAAAAGACGAAAATACAATAGTTACTGCGTTCCGGCCCACTTCAAGCACTGAGTGTAAGTAAATGTTGTTACTGGATTTTAATACCATGTACCATGGTATTACATGTTTCACGTATGTCCTCTATTATATCGGCTCCTACAACTTCAAATCTCTTATAGATGAGCTGTTATCTACAATCCTGCAGTTTTCTTGGCAGATCCCCTTCTTCAGACAACGGAAGCAGAACCAGGTACGACACTCTGGACATTTTAGGTTGCGACATCCCATTCCCATGTGGGAGACTAACGCTTTGCATCCAGGACACACACGGAAGAAGGGACATCCCACCACAGACACCCCAGGGATCGTGATGGTCTCAGGTGAGAGGAGGGCTGCCCGTAGCCCACACTGTGGCAGGGAGCAGACGCTTTCAAATGCGGCCTCCTTAGGCCATTCCCGCCTGCAGGCCCAGCAGAACTGGTAAACTCGATGCAGCTGCTTGGAGCAGGGTTTGCACACAGCACGCATGCCACGACTTCCTTTGGAACACCAGCTCTGGCATCTAGGACACTGGAGGAGGACAGTCACAGAATTCGAGGGGATCAAAAATCAGCATCACATCCATGATTACACATTACCGCTGCAGCTGTGGAGTATTTCAATACTCGATTCTATAGATTAATCTTATATGCAATTATAATAAAAATAATTATCTCTTGAAAAGTAAATATAAACACACAATGGTTTCACGAAATATTGATTACTACTTTAGTTTAAATTAGTTTCTCTCAGTTAACTCTCTGTTGCTCTGGAATGTGTCAAATTCTTTTTCATGCACGGTGCGGTATTGTACCATGTTAATGTATTATTGCATATTTTATATTGCACATTACCATGAAAAATGCTAGAGACTCGTGACTTTTGACCTTTGGCAGCCGATTGATTTCTTTCCTCAGGCATTTTTCTATTTCATTTTAATTGGTATTGCCAAGAATTAGTTACTACGGAAGCCGAGAACGGCTGTGCTTGCGATCATTTTTAAATGCCATTATCTCCAGATAATGTGTGCATCTGTGTATTTAATATTGAAAGTGTTGAATCCGTGTAGTGTTTTACCATGAAGTGCTGTCATGTCCTGCCTCTAAGTTGCATCATGGTTCTAGGAAAAGCTACATCACACCACTGTACACAAAATGTGTACGATATAATAATAAAAAGACTTAGATTTAATATAAACAAACTTTCACACCTACATTCACACGTTGTTCTTGACATGAGTCTTTGGGGATTACTCCATTAAGCGAAATGTGCTATGCCTAACACTGTTCCATCTACACATACATACATACATATATACATACATATATATACACATATATGTATATATAATCAAAATTCTACATACGAATTTGTAAATCAGCAGCGGCAGAAGTGTAGTAAAAATAACTAGTAGAAAGCCAACTGAGAGGTCCGTCTGAGATACAACTGATTACTTAATTGTCGGTATATTCAACTTCGGGAAAAGGTATCGCTACCGTCACAACGCCTTAAGATTTGATGGTTTTTAAGTACCTGAGCTTGGTTTCCATTGCGATTTTCAGTCACGGTGTTGTTCTGTTATGACATGAAGAGAGGAAGTCACGCAATCATAGAATAGGATAAAAAGGTACAAAAAAAACAATACTGGCTGTATGGTCTGACCTGCTGAAGATAGTGTTTAATTACTCACCATGACTCCTAACGTCTCTTCGGACTACAGTCGAAGCTTCGTCTGGACCCAGCGATTTCTGACTTTAACGCACTTTAACTCCAAATCCCCGAATTTGAAGCTGGAGAAACGCAGTTTACTTGGCACATAGTAAAAGTAAAAGGAGCTGAAAGGAATTTTCTGCAGTTTCACTTTCGGTTTAAATTTTCTTCAACAGCACCACATCAGGGAAGTTAGAAACAGACTTGATTTCTTTACCTGATATGTAGTCACAAATTGGTTATTTCACTTTCCAAAATAAACTGCTCTTCATAGTTTAATGCGGACCAGCATAAGTGTGCGATTTTATGTTCATTTAGCGTGGGGTCCGTACTTTCCATAAAGTCTAGCAGTAAAGGGTCATGGGGAAAATTGCACGACATTAAAAACATTCTTTTGTCCTTACATTTATTACTCATTAGCTACAACCGGCGCATCACAGATTCATGCGCGTTCCAAAGTCTGATGAATGTGTAACTTGTAGGCAATTAAAGGCCGTCATTTATAATTTGAACTGACTACAAGTTGTAATTTTTAAAAATTTAAATGGTCCCTGAGTGAACGAATTAATATCGTGCTAGCGTTATAAATTACTTTTCTAAATCACGAAATGTCCACCCCCTCCCTTTTAGTGTGTCCCCTGCTTACTGGTGTGGTGTCCAGGCTCACAGCAAAGTGTACAGGATAATCAGTTGTGAAAAATGAACGTCATAAACTAAAGCTTAATCAAGTGTGAAAAAAGTGAAAAAGTGTGAAAAGAAATCAAATCACCTGACGTGAAGAAATATTTCCAAAAAAAAAAAAAACACAGAACAACAGTACCAGTAAATTAATGTATACATATACAGAGGCAGCAAAATAAAACACTCTTTTCAGTACCACTTCAGCTTTGCTCTGTTTGTGCCGATTTAAAAAAAGACAATAAAATGTCCTTAATTTGTAGAAAAGCTGAAGGGCAGTTGCCCTCAAACCCGACACACCCGCACCTCCACAGCCCATCAGCTGCTGGTCAGACTGTGAGCTTCGTGTTGCGGAAGCTGGAATTGTCCCTGTGGGAAAGCAGAAAGACTTAAATACAGAGTGTATGAAGTCTCTACAGACGAGTACAGAAAAGAATATGTATAGAAACAGGCAAGGACATATAGTCGTGTGCATGTATATAAACCACACCAGTATAAATGAATCTATGTGTATGGCAAGTGATAGCAAACATCGTGAGACGGTAACAGTCTGATTCTGCGCAGCCTCACCTGAGGCTATCGTTGTGGGTTTTATACTCCATGATGGTGTTGGGTGGAAGATTTAGAATCCGACGCAGAGTGTCCCGGATACGAGAGGTCGTCATGTGGTCATTAGCCGTCCTGTTCCAGATGGACAGGATGTCCTCCTGTGGGATCATCACAGATTTGAGAGAAGGAAGTCAAACGCATATTCTACAGCCATGGCCAAAAGGTTTGAGGAGGACCAATACTCATTTTCACAAAGTCTCCTGCCTCAGTTTTTGTGATGGCAATTTGCATGTATTCCAGAATATTATGAAGAATGATCAGATGAACTGCAATTAATTGTAAAGTCCCTCTTTCCCATGAAATTTAACTTAATCCCAGAAAACCCATTTCCACTGCATCTCAGCCCTGCCACAAAAGGACCTGCTGACATCATTCCCGTGATTCTCCCAGTAACACAGGTGTCTACCTGTTGACTGAGGTAGAATAGCAGACTGGATGCTCTAGAGGGAGGGTGGTGCTTGAAATCATTGTTCTTCCTCTGTTACCCATGGTTACCGGCAAGGAAACATCTGTGGCATCATTGCTTTGCACAAAAAAGGCTTCACAGGCAAGGAAATTGCTGCTAGTAAGATTGCACCTAAATCAACCGTTTATTGGATCGCCAGGAACTTGAAGGAGAGAGATTCAGTTGTTGTGACGAAGGCTTCAGGGCGCCCAAGAAAGACCAGCAGGCACCAGGACCGTCTCCTAAAGTTGATTTAGTTGCGGGATCCACCAGTGCAGAGCTTGCACAGGAACAGCAGCAGGCAGGTGTGAGTGTATCTGCACGCACAGTGAGGTGAAGACTTTTGTAGGATGGCCTGATGGCCTTGCGTATACCATCGAAACATCTAACAAAAAGATTTACAGACGCTGACACCGCAAACTTTGTGAAAACCAATACTTGTGTCATTCTCAAAACCTTTGACCGTGGCTGTAAACATCACAGTGCACAATTTATATACTAGAGCTGTATCAATACTCCAATTAATCATTAAATTGTCATTCAGTTCATCACAATTTTTCAGCAACACTTTTTGAATCTTTACATCAATTCTTCCCCCCCATATATGGCATTTATTACAGTGCCATTTAACACTGCCTGTAGAGATCATGTAGGTAAATGTCATCATCCTTAATCAAAGGATTCATCAGCGATCTGTGTGCAGCCCAACTATCAAAAGCAAAAGAAAAATTGATATTATGGTTTCATTATAACCATATGCTTTCATCTTACTTATATCTTATACTTACTTATTATATGCTTATATACATTATATTTTTATACTATGCTTACATTTATACTTTCATGATTGTATAAGTCTATGCTATTACAAGCTGCAGATGTTTAGAACAAAAAGCGGAATTTATACTTGCAAGGAGCCAGACTGAGGTGCAGACCTAAGTTTAGTAGTAAGCAGTTGCAATGTGCATAAAGCGTCAGGCTGTTTGTCAGGAATGGAAGCTGAGTGTTCATGGAAAGAAATGCAGCAAAGACGTTCTAAGAAAGAACGTTAGAAATAGATCGACCTGACGGTAACCCGATGTCGAGCAAGAAACCAGTTGACCACAGAAAGACTCCATCTCTCAGCAGACTTGTCAGCTAAAATAAGTTAAGGTGTGAAACTTGGTTAAAAGGTGTGAAAAGATGTAAGGTGTATATGCAAATGTATCTCCTATAAAGGGATGCTCCGACTTGTGGTTCGGAGAACAGAACACAAGACGCATGCGATATTGCTGAGTGTCTGTTCCTCAAGGGCCTTGAAAGAGGTACTAAAGTTTGTCAGACTCTTAACCTCTTCGACTTCTGTCAAATTTCTTTCACACAGTATCCAGTTTCCTTAGAGTGACTGAGGCTGAGTCTGCTGACTAGGACCCAATGCGCTAACATCCATATATGACTTCAGGACAAGGCCCTGCTTCCTTTACATGTCAGAATCCCCACCTGAAAGCGGACAGACACCACGACGCCGCAGATCTCCTCTCCGACCATGAACTGCTCGCCCAGCATGGCCAGGATGATGTTCTCCCAGAAGCGGGAGGCCAGCCCCTTCCTCAGCCGGATGATCCACTTCCCGCCGCTCCTGTTGGCTTTGTCCTGGAGGTGGGGGGCGGAGCACAAAACGTCACTTGTACGAGAACCGTCACAAGAGCGAAAAAGAACCAGACCACAGCCTCATTCTTACAACCTAGCATCATTCATCATGAAGTAAAAATGATTAATTGTCATTTAAGACTTAATGTTTATCTGTTTGGTCTTTCTATATCGCTGATGGGTCTGGAACGCATCTTCCGTGATAGGCAGGACATCACTGTAATAATAATTGATACCGATCCCTGTGGGGAAATTCTCTTTATGCCTCCCCCAACTTGCTCTTTGTGGGCAAAAGCACAGTGGCAGTGAAGGGCTGCCACCCGCTGCAGCGCCCAGGGAGCTGGGGGTCAGAAGCCTTTTTCAAGGACCCGCAGATGTGCCAAAACTGGATTTGAACTGGTGACCCTCTAATCACAGGCACATAGGCTTAGCCCACTGTGCCATTAATTGTTACTGAAGCTATAACCTTAAAATGTGTTGATACGATCAGAACTTCAGGAGCAGACGTGGTTGCTTAGCCACCACTCATAGGACAGCGGTAATGTCCTGCAGCTTGGCAGACCCCAAACAGAGGCTCTGGGGCAGCCACTGGAAGCTCGTACTGATCAAGTCCGTCAGGGTGCCTCCTCACCTCCCACATGGGCTTGATGCCCTCCTTGAAGAGGTGGAAGTCACTGTGACCGGTCAGATCACCAGGCCGGACCAGATGACTGTACAGTTTCCAGAACTGCTCCACCTGGAACAGATCACATGAATATATCTTTTTTTTTTTTTTACCTCGACAGGATACCCTATCTCTACATTAGATCCCTCCCCCCTTTTTTCTCCATGCAACTCACCGAGGCCACGGTTCCGATCTGCCGGATATTATGCTCGTAGCTCTGTGTGATTGCTGGGCGACTCTGCGTGCGGCGTGAGAACCAGAAGGTATAGTTGTACTGAAGACGGTGTTCCCCCACTCCAGGCGTGACCGTCTGCAAACAACGGGATTCATCACATCGTGACTCACTTTCATTTAAATGTGTATAGCTGCTCAAAACTAGCAATGATAAGCTGGGCTGGGACATCAAAACAATATTTAATACGACGAATCAGAGAAGTATTGTTTATCGTCCGTGTATTTACCATTGTGTTTATATATACTGCTATAATAAAAATCTACCCCTAAAAGGTTTACAATTCAAGAAAAGTAGCATACATTCAGAATGAGACAAACATACTAACCTTCCTCGGGACGTTACTGTTGACTGAAGTGCGGTCCGCCTCCGTTACTTCGTGTATGTTGACTACCGGGTTGTCGTGGTTTCCATTGTCATCACCATCCAAACTGCAATACCTTAAAGCAAATCGCGCATTTCACAGTTAGATTATACGACATTTTCTAGACCATTTACTTTTTATTCCAGTTAATCTTGAAGCTCATTTTCACTCTAAATGAACATATGCCGTTGCCTGGGCTCGCTCTAAGTATTACGTGCCCATCCTACAGCAAAACCATATATCGAATTAGGCTCAGCTGGATCTAACCTGCCCTCAGACACCAAAGGTACCCAGCTGGCTAGAGAACTTACTCGTCAAACTGACTCATTTTCAGACGTCTTCCTTAAATGTTCACAAGTTGTATACACGGCTAAACCGATTTCTCTAGTACAATTAGCTAATTATATCGATTTAATTCATAGAACATTTATGATGCGCGAGAAAAAAATTCATTAAAAGTTTGATTTAAAAATCTCGTGTCTAGTTCTACAACTGGCAAACCATTCATTACGCAGTCACTGTCAATACTACGTGGAAAAGTGTGAGAACGGAAAGCAGCGTAGAACAAACCTAACAAGAAGAAACGCGTGTGCAGTAACGACCAACGGGACGGTCTACGGAAAGCACAAAGTGTATAGATTTTCCAGTTACATAATACTTAAAGTGTTCTTTTTCAGAAAATAGTTTCCTATTAATAAATCTCATCCTGCGTTACATGTATATAACATACTTGTAAATGTGTTCCCGAATTCTTTCAAAATTCCTTTAATTTCGTCATATGTTGGGTAATGTACTAAACATTGTCAGTTATTTTAAAAGATAAGAAAAGGTAGACCTACAAAATTCATCCACAGATTGTATATAGATTATAAGAAGTATACTTGTATGTCTGCATGACGTACACATGTTTTTGCTTAGTAAATAAACAGTTTAAAATGTAATATTGCCTGCCGAATACTAATTACACCGATGAAAAGGGTACTTTCCCTAATCCCTCATCCGATTGGATCAGAGCCAAAGACCGATTAGCAAACAACTGAATATGGTTCACATAATTATGCCCTTAGTTTCAGGTCTACATTCCCATTTTGTGCCTAGAAATGTTTAATTTTAAAATGTTTAAGAGATTAACGTTTGTTTAACGTTAATCTCTTATAAAACATTTTACAGTGTTTTTATAATCTCCACACAGGTAAATGTTGAAAGGCCAGTAAATAGAATTTATCAATGAAATTTCTAACAAAAAAATAAATAAATAAATGCAGTTAGACCAGTGGAAGTCTCACAGACTTACGAATCAAGAGTTCAAAATCTTTGAAGTTTTTCTGATTGTTCTTCACTGACGGGGAGTTAAAGAGAACAATTTCTGTGAACACCCGTGTAAAGCATTCATTTCAGCCACTAATAATTCTGCATCAGCTACGGCCGGGGAGTCTGCACCAAGGTTATAATAGTTTTGGATTTTTCATTAGTTTTAGTTTTTATTCCGTTTTGACTTTTTGTTTTCAAATTCAGTTAGTTTTAATTAGTTTTTAGAGGCAGATTTACTAGTTTTTATATTTTG
>JAODKF010000002.1:26193623-26203779 GCA_026779585.1 Mormyrus proboscirostris | reverse complement strand
CCGGTGGGCGGGGCAAGTACAGGAAGCGGACCGCAGCTTGTGCACTGTGCTCCATCACCAAAGCATTCACACTTGACAGGTATTCCTCAGAGACACCTGGGGCCTGCCTGGCCCACCCCCCCAGCTCCCCTTCGCCCACGTCGCCCCCCCCGGGAGTCCCGGCTCGCCGCTCACCCCCCGCACCTCCACCCGGCCTGTACTGCCTCACCACGGCGTCCCAGCCCACGATCTTGATGGAAGCACGTATGCGCAGCTTTCCCAGCAAGTCGCGCAGGGTCTCCTCCTTGGCCATCCAGCCCTGGTCACCTGACTCCGCCTCCACGCACAGGAAGATGCGGAGCCGCGCACGGCGCCACCCGCTGGCCATGTTGAGCACGCAGGCCATCTGGAGCAGAAAGAGGCTGCAGACGTCCACATAGCCACTGTTCTCGGGCCTCAGGAGGTTCAGGGGCCACACATCAATGGTCCTCTCCGCCCCAGAGGCAGTCAGCGACGCCCCGGTCTGGCCTCCCTCCAACTGGAAGAAGCAGCGGCCCAGACACACGTTCTTCCCCATCTTGATGGCGTCGGAGATGATGCCCACATACTCCTCCGGGGACAGCCGACGGGGAGACTCCGAACTGCGGACAGGGGGGAAGTGGGCTTGGAGGGATGGCAGGTCCACTCCAAAGTTGTCCCCCCTGCTGCCGCCGGGTCCCGCAACCCCCTCACAGAAAGCCGGGTCCTGCAGGAAGTAATCGTCCGGCACGCAGTTGTCATAGAAACCCAGGACAAGCGTGTTGGGCTTCATGCCCCCTGAAAGTCAACAGAACGACAGCATTACCTGGCTGCGAGATACAGGGGGAAAAAGGGCCGACTTGTACGCTAAGTGAAAGCAGTCCATTGCATTATTCATCCTCTCGGGTTTACTAATCGAAGGACATTATACTACATGTGGTTCATGGTGAACCAACATGCAGACATCCATAAAATAGGTAGAGAGGGACATCTACCCAATGAGAGAGAGAGATGGAAGATCCACCCAATCACAAAGCAAGAAAGGGTGAAGAGAGTCAACCAATCAGAGGAGAATGAGAGTTAGAAGGACCCACCCAGTCCCGTGATCCTGAGCAGGTGCTGTGTTCCCTGCCGGACGGACACAGACAGAGTCAGGTCCACAAAGGCCTTGACCCCCAGCTTGTCAACCAGACTCAGCCAGAAGTTATACTGGGGCTGGATTGGGTCTGATGGCAGAGTGTCTGATGAGAGAGGGAGGGGGAAAACGCAAAACAGTTAGATATTTCTGACACCGAGTTCAAGGATGATACTTAACTGCATGACTGCATGTTCACTTCATAATTATATTTTGCCATCTCAGCTCTTTGCATGAGAATACAGATGGCTCATTCCCCTATGGCGCTGTAGGAAGCGCTCCTGGCGATCTCTTCTTCCTGCTGCCGTCACACTATATAACCACTACAACCCCCCCTGCACCTCCTCCAATACCGCCTCTTATCTCTTCTCTCCCTAGCCAGCAGTACTAAACACTGACAACATAGACAGATACAGTACTATGCCAATGTCAAGCGAAATGCTGAAAAGAAATCCTTCTATTCTCCAAAAAGTTACTGATATCTTGCTGAATGGCTAGATGAGCATCGCTTCAGTTCCCAAACCTCTCCTCAGGGGCACCTCGGCCATTCCATGTATTTGTTAAAATTTCCCCACCAGCAAACTTAATTTAATTAGTTAAGTCAGTAAGGCACTGATTAGTCATACAAAGTGCTAGTGTGAAGTAAAAAAATGGATGTATGGCATGGATGCTGCAAAATCCTGGGGAGAGGTTTTGATGTGGTTAAGCTGCCATTATTACCCACGTACAGCAACATGAAGGTCATTAAAACATCATTTTCATTAATTGCCTAAGGGCGCTTTTCAACCGCACCTGGTACTTCATGAATACTTCATATCTGAATTCAGTAGAAAAAAAAACCCGCCTCGTGTTGAGATGTCATTTGGCGCCGGTACCAGACTTTATGCCAGTGGACCAACACCTCGAAGTACTAAAAGTACAGTGCCTGCTGCAGTGGAAAAGCTGCAGTGGAAAAGCAATTGTTGCAAAATACTGTATATTGTCTATCTACTTATATCTACGAATCCATCCATCAATCCATTTATCCATAAGGAGATCTCCATTCCATAAACATCCATTTTTCCATTCTCCGTTGGCTAGTTACATCATCTCTGATCTCTGACACCTTACCTCTGCTTCTCAGCAATACAGCTCTACATGAGTAACACTGACAGCCCCTCTTCCTCACCCAGGTCTCCCAGCTGGACGTGTCCCAGCACAAACAGGCCGCCCTTCTTCAGCTGGTTCACGAAGGTGATGAGCTGGCAGGACGAGCGCGGGTTGGCCACCATCAGCAGCACCTGCGGCCTCCAGAACTTCACGTGGTCCTTCCGCACGTCCAGCATCAGTAGGTACTTGCGCACCTGGAGAACGGCCAGGTTGGAGGGGAGTGGAGCCGGGCACAGCAGTGGAGACGAGGAGGGATTCTAGCATCGTTCTTGAGATGTTTTCGCGAGATGCGTACTTCCTGCAATCTAGGCAGGGTCAGTCAGACGTTTTCTGGGGCCGAGATTTGATTAGCCTAGATGTCGTTTGACATCTTCCTTTCCATTTTCACAGGCCGATGTGATGGGGCCCCCTGGTGGCCAATGGGCTTTAAGCAGCCTCTTAGGTCGCTTATGTCTTGGGCTGCCCCTGATTCTAGGTTGTGGGCAGGATTGGATCAGGTCTCGACGGCTCTGACAGCAAGTGTATGTCTAGTCAGGTAGAATATCAGTGGAGTTCAGTTCAGTTACAGTAGCGGAAACAACTACGTGCACCTTACACGAACGTAGGCGTCGGCTTTGTGTTATAGCCTGGCTAGTGATCGTATGGGAGTCTAAGTAGGTCAAACCATGTGGCCCAGTCACTGCGTACCTGGTGGAAGATGAGCGCCTGGCTGATGTAACCCCAGCTGCTGGTTGGGGCTCTGTAGTGGATGAAGACGAGCAGAAGCAGCAGAAGGGCGATGCTGGCTGAGGAGTAGACAGGGTTGATCACAAACATCATCACCACACATCCCATGATGCCGAGCAGGCAGGTGTGCCAGGAGAAGAACTGGAAAGTGGGTCTGAGCGGGAGAGAGAGGAAGAGGCAGAGAAACTGAGAGGTGAGGAGGACGACGGGGAAGAGGGAGCAACGTAGAAGCCAGACTGATTTATCGAGAAGCAAACTAAATTTAGAGGTTTCAGTTTGGATACATAGTTTCACAGAGACAGACCAACAGAGCATGAACTGAGGTGAAGAGGCGAGAGGTACAAGCTCTCACGAGCGAGCAAGACGGAAGAATGCGGCAAACAACCAAAGGTTACCTGAAGTTGGGGGCAGACGCCCACTCCAAGGCCAGACAAGCCAGGTCCACCGCGGCGTAGGCCAGCAGGTAGAACACGGTGACCAGGCTGGTGATGGAGTTCAGCTGCCCAGCAAAGACCACACACTACAGACGGGGGGGGGGGGAGAGCGGCTGGTCGAACCACTACGAACCAGGAAACTTCAAGTACATACTTCAAGTACAAGGTCAACCTCTAATTTAGGCAAGATTAGTCTGACCTGGGGCCGTAATGAAACTAAAGCAATTAGACAAGGCCCGCAATTAGTATGTTAAAGGGATAATTGACCTGAAAATTAAAATTCTGCTGCCATTTCCATTTAAATGTACTAACTTTGATGTTGACATCTGGACAGGATTCGTTTTTATCTGCACTACCTCTGGAAATTTGTGGAGATTACAGACGCTTCTCATCAGGTCTGAATCAGCCAGCTGAATCAGTTTACAAACTACTTACACTACGTTCTGAACCTTGCTTCTGAGATTAGGTAAAAGTAATCCCATCCATATCCCATACGCAATAATGCATTTCCTCGGTACAGGTTATAACCGACCTTCCACCACCCATCCAGCCACTCTAACTGGGTCCCACGTGAACCAGAACCCATGTGTAGAGCTTCCCCACCCAGCTCACCTGTACGAGGGCCCAGGTGTAGACCACCGACATCCAAGGATTCCCCGAAGTGGAGGTGATGGTGGCCGGAGCCAGGGGCAGCCCTGAGGATGGGTGGAGTACGGGAAGCATCAAGACCACCGAAACAAAGTATATAAGACCTGGGCTAAACTATGAGGTGGTCGTTATTAAGCCCCGCCCCTTTCCTGGTGAACCCGCCTCTCACCAAATAACTGGTCCAGAGCGAGGGCATGCAAGATGCGAGATGCCCCAATGAGGGAACTCATGGCAGCTGACAGGGAGGTGCAGTAGACGCCGATGGTGACGAAGGGCGGCCAGATGTTGATCCGCTGGAAGAAGCCGTAGTCCTGAATTAAGAGAACCCTGTTCGAACAAAGGGACATCAATAGCACCCCCTGGTGGTCAGCGCTGCACTTACGGACAATCATGTGTCTGGTAATGGTTATATCTGAAACGGGTTTGGAAACTTACATGTTTAAAAAGGTAATTTGAGGTATGAATATGAACAGCTTGCGGGAAATGTATGCATGCAAAATAAGTCATAAAAAATCTTAAATTCTTTTAGTTAGGAGTAGGCAGTAATGGAAACAAATACTGAATGGAACAGACTATTTAAATGCCCAACTTGTCACACACACTCTTGGGGCAGAGGTTAAAAAAACCTTTTCTACTTTAATAACAGAAAAGAGTTTGTCAGTTTGAACATTTTCATCATTAAAAAGGCATGATCACCATCAGTGTCACAATGTTACCATCTGGGTGCCACGTCACTGATCGATTTTTATCATCCAACATTATTTATTTATGGGGGCTTCCAGGATGCACTTGCACAGACCTGTCACAGGTGGAGCTGATGAGCACAAAGAGGAGCAGGTAGATGAAGAAGGTGTAGAGCACAGCGATGATGGTCCCTTTAGGGATGGACTCACTGGGATTCTTCAGCTCTCCTATGCAGAGAGGGAGTCCAGTGGGTGAAACCAGAATGAGAAAGTTGAGGATTTAAGACCCCCCCCCCCAAAATGCTATAGCATGTTTTCATTCAACGGGATCAAAGAGCAGGTTAATCAGAGGACTACCAGAACAATAACGCAGAAAACCATCCACCCATCTGAAAAACTGCTTATCTACGTCAGAGTGTATTGAAACCTGCCTTAAGATATCATAGTATTACAACAACCGTAAAATTACAGTAATGCGCAAAAGTCTTAGGCAGCCGAAAGCAATGATGTTTAAATGATCTTCATGTTTGTGTGAAACTATGTTATTTTGTCGCAATGAATCAGCGTAGCTATTTCAAAACTTCTCCGAAAGTCACCCCGGTATTCGGAGCAGCCATCCAATTCACCCATGTAGCTTTTCACTCGACAACTAGCACACCTTGTACAGCAAATCAATACCTCATTGACTTTTTGTAAACTAAGTTAATTTAGTGAGATGGTGGTGAAATTGAATAAATCCATGGAAAGGCTGAGGTGTCCCAGAGGAGAGGTTTGGGAACTGAAGCGGTGCTCATCTAGACATCTAACTAGATATCAGTAACTTTGTGAAAAACAGAGGACATTATTACTAGTTTTTAGTTCTAATTCTTAATTTGCGTATGCTGTAATGCTAAGTTGCTATCCTACCTGGCTTCTGATGAGCCACACCCCTTCCTGGTATTTACCTGTGAACAGGTGTGGCTCATTCCAGCCAGATAGGATTGAAAACCTACTGGACTGCAGCTCTCCAGGACTGGAGTTGGAGACCCCTGGTTTAGGCTTTACCACAATGCGATGTTTTACTGGCATTCTGCCTGGTCCTCACAGCATCCCCAGTCACAGTAGCAGTGACTAAGAGCCCATCCCAGGAAGAGAGAATGAGAAGCGGAGAACATTCTGAGATCTGAAACTGAGATGCAGAGACTAACAGCATGCTAACCTGACATGTTAGCCCCGGCCATGATGCCCGTGCAGCCATTAAACATGACAGCGAACACAGTGGCGAACGTCATGACGGTGTTGGTGCTGTAATCCAGCGAGTATCCCGCTGCAAGGAGGGCAGGGCATGGGAACAGGGACAGAACAGGACAAATTTGGGAGATCAACAAAGAGGTTATGGTGCCTTAACTTTGCTATTCGCTGGTAATACCATCTGACTGTTTATAGTGCCTTTTAATTTGCTCCAAAACCATAACCAAACCCATTCTTACTCGACAGTCTGGTTCCCATCACACTCAATTCTCTGGTTCATGAGAGTTTTACTTACACAAAAATGTTCTGAGGGCAGAACAAAAAATGATTGGTTCAGAGAGATAACCAATCCGATGTCTTGGTCCCACCTCCTCCAGTTACCTGGACCCACTTCCTCTACAATCTGATTGGCTATCTCTTTCTGCCCTCAGAACATTTTGTGCAAATAAAACTCCCATGAGCAACTTTCTCTAACCCCCTTCATCAAGAACTCCACCTTTCTTTTTACCAAATGCTGGCCTCCCCCCATAACCAGAACCCCCATCTTCACAAGAATACAGAAGCCAGTCACTCACTGCCCAAGTTATTCCTCAGCGTGGTGCGACTGAAGCCCGTGTAGGTGGCGTTGTATACCAGCGTGCTGTTGCGCTCCCCCTGGTGGCTGATGATGAAGCTGCGGGGCCCGAGCGCCAGGGGGCTGATGACAATGGACAGCAGTGAAATGGTCACCACTACGAGGATGAGGAAAGCGGCGCGGGAGTAGATGTGCGAGCCCACCAGACAGACCAACAGGCAGAGGAGCAGAACTGCAGAGGCGTACAGGACCCGGTACCAGTAGCCCTGAGGCAGCACCTGCATGCTCTCTGACAGTGAAGAGCCTGGAGGACCAAGGAACCCAGATACATAGTCAGGGACACAGGACAGGACACCCAGGCAGAACAACACACTGCTAATGTCAGTATAAGGCTACATCATACTCTATATCAGTGCTTCTCAAACCAGTCCTCAGTGACCCCTCCCATGATTTTACTCCCTCCCTGTTCCCAGGGTCCCCTGGTTTGAGAAACATTGCTCTATATCAGTCTTTCCCAACCCAACCTCCAACCAGTCCATGTTCTTGCTCCCTCCTGGCACCCAGCCAATCAAGAACACCAAATACCTGGTACAGGTGTGTGTTGGGACAGAATAAAAATGTGGACTGCCTGGGACTCCCCTGAGGACTGGGATCGGGAACACTGCTCTATATAATCAGATCTTAAAGGAGAATACCATCGACAAACTGCAGAAACAATTTTTAAGTTTAATTGATTCGAAGGTTATTTGAAGCAGTGGTTCTGGTGACCCCCGCCAGAATGCTTTCACTCCAAGCCTACCTTAATTAGGCTTATTTGGTCCTTAATAAGCTAATAGTGAATGTGACAGGTTGAAAGCAGTGGGGGGAGGGGAGGTTTTTGCCAGGAACAGGACTGAGAACTATTGAGCAATTTTGTACCCATTTATATAGCCAATATTTTACTTAAGTCTGTGAAAAGTTCTACTTCAAGCACCTGGATATTTCACAGAAAAAAACAGCACCCTTCATGCTCTATGCTCTTCTCAGCTCATGGGAGTTTTACTTACACAAAAATATTCTGAAGGCAGAAAGAAAAAATATTGATTTAGAAAGATAACAAATCAGATTGTAGAGCAGGTGGGTTAAAGCAATTAGATGACATTTCTTGGTCCCGCCTCCTCTACAATCTGATTGGTTATCTCTCTGAACTAATCATTTTTCTTTCTGCCTTCAGAACATTTCTGTGAAAGTAAAACTCCCTCGAGCCTCTTCTCAACATGCCCTGCGCTAAAATACGCTGTAAATTTAGCCTTAAAAGCAGAATTTTAGATAATGCAGACTGAGGTGTCAAATGTAAGACCGGCTAAGTAACTCCCTTGGCACACAGACCTTCAGCCTGCCCAAAAACATCGAGTATGGCCTCAACCAGGCCCAGCACGTAGACCCCACATGCGCACACGTTGGCCAGGTAAAACATGAGCCCAATGCTTCCACCAAACTCCGGACCCAGCGATCGGCTGATCATGACTGCAGCGAGCTCAGTTAAGGGTCACTTTGCGTACAGGACGGGCCACCCAACCTCAGAGGTGGAAAAGTACCAAACCATTTTCCATAGACCTCATTTTCTGATCTCGATTAGTCTGGCCTGACCGATATTACTCAAGATAAGTTCATCTGCTGCATGCAGCCATTTCTGGCCTGCAGCTATGATTGTTTGTCAAGCTATATAGGTCAATATGTGTCCAATACTGGCCTCAAAAGGATACAATAAGCCCCACCCCCTTGGACGGCACCATTGGTGGAGATCGCACAGATGGACAGGATCGTCAAGGAGATGATGACGTAGGCCACTCCCAGCATGATGAGGGCCTGCAGCAGGCCGGCGTGACCAATAACAAATCCTGGAGGGAATTGATGGAGTTCATAAACTATTTTTTAACAAGACGAACACTCCACATTCACTCCACATTCACTCCACATTCAAGTTTCACAGTAATCACACAGCTCTTCCCAACACTTGCCATGATGTGTCTATTTGTATACTGTGGTACTATCATGAAAAAATAATCCCTCCTTCCTTTTAAACTAACTTAATCAATCAATCAATCAATCAATATTTGCATAGCACTGTTTTACCCCAGGGTTTACAAAGTGTTTTACAGAAATTTTAAAAGATGAAGGAAACACAAAAAAATCAAAATAAGCACAGAAGGAATAATAAAATAAGTGCCGAAAATAAATGAATAAAATGACTGATTATCACGTGAAAAGACGTTGCTTTCAAAGACCTTCAGTGGTTCTCAGGTTTCTCAGAGTTCCAGAGTTTGGGACCACAGTGACCATCCATCCATCACTGTGGGGGTCGTGGGGGGGACCGGAAGCCTATCCCAGGAGCAAGGGGCACGCGCGCACACACACACACACACACACACACACACACACACACACGCACGCGCGCACACACACACACACACACACACAAACACACACACACACACACACAGAGCGCCACTCTAGACTAGCCAATCAACCTGCCCTCCCCTCTTTTGGACCATGGAAACCGGAGCCTGGGGAGGGCAGCAGCACTAACCACAGTGTCACCATGCCACCCCCATAGTGACTAAAGAAAATAAAATTAAAAATTAAAGGAAACAAAGTGAATGATAAATCAACGGTTTAGTAGCAAAAGTTCAACACTGAGAACCATCCGGAGCCATCAGCGCTACGTCCTGAGGGCACCAGCTCTACGAAGCCCGAATTCCACACTCACTGTAAGATTTCACAGCTCACCCTCAGGGAGACTCAACGCCAACGATAAACTGTGTGGAGCTTCAGTCCTCAGACCAAATTATTATCATTCTCAACATTCCCCAGATCCGTAAGATCAACTAGTTTATTTAGCGGCTTTATCAAGTTGCAGGATATAACATTTGCATAAAAATTATGTTGGTACAGAGAGAAATGTTTGTTAACTAGATCAAAGTTCATTTCGAGTTGGTTTTAGATTGAGTAAGAAAGAGGGTTGGACTGGGATTAAAAATCCACCATTGGGGAAAAGCCCCCAATATATTTTGCAGAGTGAGTGAAGGGGTCTCCCATAGCGAATTTTACCACAAACCCACTTGCCCATCAGAAATCCAGGCCCAGTAACTAATCTAATTTGTTACTCTAAGGTCAGTGTTTCTCAACCCGGTCCTCTGGACCCCCAGACAGTCCACATTTTTGCTCCCTCCCAGGTCCCAGTATGCCTCAACCAAACAGCGATTTACAAACTAACCAATCAAGAACACCGAATGCCTGATGCAGCTGTGTTAGGAGCTGGGAGGGAACAAATATGTGGACTGTCTGGGGGTCCCCGAGTACTGGGTTGAGAAACATTGCTCTAGATTACTCTGAGAGACAGTCACAGTAACTCACCGGTCCTGAGGAAGAGGACAATACTGAACATGGAGAGAACAGTGGGCACGACCACTCCAAAGAAGGTGTTCAGGCTGCGGGTGGAGGCCACTGTGGGAGTGGAGTCAGCAGAGCCTGACCCGGGTGCCCCCGCTTCCCCCACCATGTTGAAGAGGCCATAGGTAAGCAGGGGGGCATGTTCATT
>JAODKF010000002.1:26154475-26165075 GCA_026779585.1 Mormyrus proboscirostris | reverse complement strand
ACCACAACCACCCACGCACCCAACACCACAACCACCCACGCACCCAACACCACAACCACCCACGCACCCAACACCACAACCACCCACGCACCCAACACCACCACCACCACCACTCATGCCCCAACACCTCCACTTCCCACCCCCCCCACCAACCTGACAGTTGGCGACTACGTCTTTTATAAAGGAACAGTTTTGTGCGCGAAGGTGGTCGTGGCGATACAGATCAAGCTGCAGACCAGCTCCAAACCCAGCGAAATGGTATGACAGCCGATCAACCGGCACGCAGACCAGGATGTTCTGCAGAAGGCTGGAAGTTTTTCTGTATAAATTAACATGCTTAAAAGTAAATGGCTTTCTTGTCTTCTGTATGGCTCTACTCAAAATACTACTTAAAATGTGGTTTTATGCTCATTAAAGCAAATTGAGTGTAGTAAGCAGCCAGAAGTATTAAGCAGATGCTCTGTGTGTGTGTGTGTGTGTGTGTGTGTGTGTGTGTGTGTGTGTGTATGTGTATGTGTATGTGTGTACTGACGATCCTCCCTTCCCCATCCAGGGCAGCTTTATCATCCAGCCTAACAAGACAATTCCTGCTGGAGACTGCACAGACACCACTTCAAACTTCACGCTGTTATTCCCAGAGGGAACACTTACCTTGCTGTTCCAGAAGGTAAGAGCTCTCCGGTGTCCAGGGGCAGTTCGATGCCGGCTGCTGGAGACGAGATCTGCATTTTCAATATGAGCCACGTGGATCGTCTGGCTGTGAGAGGACGGGCTGCCATGCCTTAGGTGTTTTAAAGCACAGCTTTTGGGGAGGTGCGGAAGGGCAGATCTAATGAAAAAGGAACTTTAGGTGGTGAAGCTTCTTTCGCAGCAGTTTTTTAATATTTGCAACCGGTGGTTTGCAGGCGTGGCGTTTAGCCAATTTGAAATGTCCAGGTGTTCGAAAAGTCTCACTTCTAAATGTGAGGCCTTCTAGATATCTTACCTTGTTCTGCATTGAATCTATGAAATATCACATTACTCTCCTTGTTTTGGCATTATCCACAGAGCTGTTTGGCTTAAGGTATTTAAATGATGGGAGAAGCGTTTGGTTACGGAATATCTCGCATGGTTCCTCCCCTCGGCCTGTTACATCTGTGTCATTCGCCTGCTCCTGAATGCTCTGTGTTGTGTCTCCAGAACGTCACTGAGAACTCCGCCTACATCACCACGGTCACTTTCAATGTGAACTACCCCATTCTGCCCTCAGGTAAATCAAATGCAAATCTAATGATCATTAGATACAATTCCACTTTAAAGATAAAATAAACTATAAAAATAAAATACAGCATTTTGCAATATTAAAAAACACTTGTTCATCCGTTTGTATGGCACTATCACTGAAGTGCAATTTACTGGACGTGAAATACTTTTCTTTTATGAAATTTTATTACACTATTCCAGGTGGTGTTTTACGTTGTGGACATTGATTATTGATCTGCATATAGTGCAGAATGGTTTGGACAGCTCAAAGAAAATGTGTACGGTTTTACTGTGTCGTTGCAGGTCACACCCAAAATAAAGTCAGCAATAGCTCGCTGCATCTCCTCCCTACTGCCATTGGGCATTCCTACTCCTGTAAGAACATGACGCTGTCAATGGGCTCTGGCTATTTTCTGGAGATGACTAAGCTGAGGTTGCAGGCCTTCAACTTCACCAACGCAGACTTTGGTTTACGTAAGTGTTCACCCCATTGCTTAATGCAGTTTTATTGTGATTATTATTGAAGATAATTCTCATAGCCACTAACATTTTACAAGTTGCGAGCTTCCTCTGTGAAGCTTGGGTAGCTCATTTCATTCTCCCTTCGGCTTAATCGGGATAAATCGAACATTCCATTTAATTGTTTAAGGGCTATACGCTTAATTTGTATATTATGGTTAATTTTCAAAAGATGGACATTTTTATTCTTAAATCAAAGCAAACACTCATCTAAAATTGCCCTCAGAGTTCAAATTAAGCTTGACTAAAAATTCGACAGAGCACCAGCCGAAATCAAATCTGATTTAAAACGTATTTGGAGCTGAGCCACAGTGAGGTGTCATTGGCTGAATTCGCACTGGCTGAATTCGCACTGGCTGAGCTGGAGCTGTGCTAGAAATGCGTGGTCTGCGCCTTGTACCTCCATCTCGCCCCTGACGGCAACTCTGCCCATTCCTGCAGCTGACAACTGTCCCGCTGACAAACCAGACTACACCGTGGCCATAGTTGTGGCCATTGTCCTCATCATCCTCATCGTCATTGTCATCGTGGTGTACCTGATCGGCAGGAAGAAGAGGACGGATGGGTATCAGGCTCTCTAACGGGGGCCGCTGAGGCGCTATGAGCCTGATCAGATGGATGTTCTCACCCCTACTCCCATCTCTTACCCTTCTGCTGCTGCTGATCAAAGTGTTTTTTTTGCCGCTTATATATAAAGCACCTTTCTGTCTGTGTATCTTGTCTGCTATAATTTCGTTTACATAGTTACAAAGGCCTTTGCGGTAAATGCTCCTTCATGTGTCGTATAAGAGCAGTTTTTTTTTTTTTCTTTTTTCTTTCTTTTTTTGTATTTTTGAGCCCCTCCCCTTTGGGGGGGGGGGGGGGCAGTTGACAGTGATGTGTTTGTGTCTCAGGGAACCTTCTCCAGCCCCCTCCCTTGGCCCCCACTACCGTACTTTGCGTTCAGTCCTTTGGGTGCACAGTACACCCAAAGCATCCACCCTGTCACCACTGAACAAGACGCGGCTGCCTGTACTGCCGGGACTGTGAGATCCACACGTGTCACTGGTTTAGGAAACGCCGGCCTTCTGGAATGTGCTGTCTCACGGGCTGTGCTCTTTCTTGAGACTGGCTAGCTTGTGAAATGCTGCGTATGACCTGGACTCTGACTAGAATCTGAGGGCAGGTACAAAGCACCTTTAGTGGATGTGCATTCGGTGCCACTTAAATCCTTCTAAAATTTTGCACGGTGTGATTTCTGGCTTCAGTGTTGCTCTGCTCGCACATAACGGGGAAATTTACGTGATGAAAACTGTGCTTTCCTGTGCTGGGTCGATTACATGCAAATTTTTATATTAAGATTTGCTGGCTTGCTTATTTTGCTTTATTTCTCCAGTATTTTTCCAATCCTGTTCTACCCTGTTCTCCTTCTTACTACCCAATTGATTAATTCATAGAGTAATAATGAACTAAGGATGAGAAATAACTGATTTGTTGAAAACTGAAGGGAGAGCAGCATAACTGACAGGAGGGCTGAGCCAGCCCCAAAGCTTTGGTATTCCATGTTGTGTTGTGACCCTTAGAGTTGCTTATCCAGCACCAAAAACCAGGGGGAAGATGTGCAGTTCCAAGCGTGAAATGTAACCCAGAAAGTTTCATGGGAGTGAATTCTAGATCCTATAGAAAGTGTTCTTCATAAATAGCTGAAATATGATTCAAATCATTGCTAGCATCCTTCAGCCGATGCTGCCCTATTTGATGGATGTGTAATGTGCAGAGCATCTATAAACCAGGCAGTTATTGTTAGCTGAATTTCTGTGGGTCAGTGCTTGAGGGAAGCCTTTGCAAACCAAAGGTCCAGTGCCAACTCACTCCAGATGGAAAGAGGAGAGGTCTAAAGGGAAGTTTATTTTCTAAATTTTAATATTAATTATTCATTTGTTTTGTTACTTAGAGCTGTGGAAAAAAAATATTACATGCAGAAATAATGGTCACTCATACTTGCTTGGAAATGTTACATCATTGTTTTAATCGGTGTGCACAATAAAAAATTTGAACTAACTAGCTTTCTGTTGGTTTGTCTCTCCTTCAGCCATCCTTAAGCTACAGCTAGATGATTACAGCTTAACATGGTTCTTTCAGCTAGAATATACTTTACACAATCTTATTTTTCCACCATATAGAAAGGTTCGTACCCTGAGTGAAACATGGCTATAGCATGACCTCAGAAAACATTTCAGCAGGCTAATCTGCAATTAATTAATGGAAAAACTACATTTTATATTTTCAGACCAACTTCTGAGTCTGGTTCGTCTAAACTCTAAAGACTAAACTCTGATAGCCAAGTGCAACACTTTCATAGAAACTGTTTTTTAATTCCAAAATACGTAACCATGTCACGACTACAGCTTAACGCAGGGGGAGAGGGATGCGTGTCTTTATATGGTAGTTTTACGCTGTTGCAATTCCACATTCGCTTATTCTTTTTATCGAATCTTTTCAAATGTTTAAAACATATTGTTCAGTTACTCTACGCGAATTGCGTAGCTGTTTATTAAAGCAACGGGCACGCAGAATGCGTGGGTTGCGACAGGATCTGCACACTTTTGGAGTCAGATTCCCGGTAAGCGGAAATGGATTGACTCGGAGAAAAAGTGAAAACGGACTTAAAGGGCGTTGGTGACCGGGGCGCCTTCTGCGTTGTTTTTTTTTGGGGGGGGAGGAAAAACGGTGCCCATCTTAGCTCCTAATATTCGGACATTCTATTTTGTTTGGGATCTTTCATTTGGAGAAGGTAATCAAAGTCAAACCAAAATTTCGGATTCATGGTTCTTAATTCTTGTTGTAATACAAAAGATCTGCCACAAAGTTAAAGCGAATGTAATAACCGTTATGTCTTTCACAATGGTCAGAAATCAATAAGCTGCACAAAATTTGCAGTAAAATACTTGTATTGTTTCATTATTTCAGGTCTCTGGACATTTGTACACCATGGATGAGGTCTGTAAACACACTAATGTCAATATTGATACTTCAGTGGCGACTTTTCGCAGCGTAATTCAATGTATATCGTAATTTTAAACTGTGTAAATAATTTTTGTTTCCTAGATTGTAACCGTTTGTTTTGCATGTTATATAGGGGTTTGTTGGTATGGTAGGTCATGTCCTATGACTTATTTTTTTTTCTTTTTGTCCAAACAAACGAACACAAAAAAGTTGGACCGCGTATCCGCGACCGATCAACCCCAACCCAGCGTCCCAGAAGAGGGACCACTTGTGGTCGTAACCTTCCAAAAGGACCCTCATCAAATTCATAAGTACTTGGAGTCCGAGCCCAAAGCTCTCGGGGTTTGTGCATTTCTGTGTTTTTACTAATTCATTTTTATCAACATTCAATCGGTATTTTACTCCATTTGCTTCATTTCCAGTAAACACTGGCCTGTTTTGCCGGATCAGCTCATTTTCAGTACATCTCCAACCCCAGCGTCAACTGAAATGTTGGCAAATAGAATTTTAAGTTCACATTACCAATTACGCAACAGCAAGCGGGACATTGTGTACAAGCTTGATTTCTAGGTTAGGTTTCTCATACAAAAAAAAGGTATTTTCAGGGATTAACTAGTAATTTGCTCGCTTTTTTGACCATTGGTCTGAAATTGCGTTATAATAATTATTATCTAAATGTGACTTCTTTCTTAGTGAGTATTTTAAACACAGTCTGCGGCTGTCATCTGGAAAACCACTGTACAAATGGATGAATTTTTATACAGTAGACTATATTACGTTAATTTTTAGAATAACCGTGTAGCAAATAGGGTTGGTCCTACAAATACAGACTGTTCAATTCGATTCAGTTCTTTTATTCTCATACGTACCAGTAGGAGTACCGTGTACAATGAAATGCTTACTTGCATGTACCTCTGCAGTCAGCAAACATATGCAAGATGACAAAAGTAAAAACTGTTAATTGTTTCATTTTGTAGAATTAAGAACAAAATAGGCATAATAGAATAGGTAACATTTTATGTGGTGAAATTAATTAAACAATGAGATGAGAAAATGAGCCTTTCGTTGATGAGCAGTGAGTCTATGCTAGGAAGCTAACAGCCTAGCGCAGGGTAGGCCGCAGGGTGCCAACGAATAACTGGTATATCACAGATATATTATTAGTAGTGGTAGTAGTCATAGTAGCACGTATGTATGTATGTAGGTACCTTGCGTAGGTCTACATTTCATAGGCCCCCCTCCCACCCAGGGTTCATATAGGCCTAATCTTGTATCAAACATGTAGCTGCCCAGATTATCTTCTTTGGAGAAGTTGCTCTCACTGTAAATAAGGATGGAGATCCCTGGTCTATATGCTTACGTTGCGTATCCATTTTCTAGAGACCATAAAACTAAGCCTAACACACCTCCTCGCTTCTTTTTCCTTCTGCGATATTGGGCTCTGATAGCGCCTGCTCCTTCATTTTGAAAAACTGGTCATCTTCTTGTCACCAATTCGCTCTTGGTTATCTTTGGTCACCGATACTGGAACGAAACAAAGTGAATTTGGCTGGCCTGTGGACGCCCCCCCCTCCGACATGGATGCCCCATATTCTGTAGCTGTTTTGCGTCGGTCAAGCCGGACAATTTCACTTTGTCCCGGACGGTCAAATGGGCCGGCTGAGGTAGCACCCCCGGGAAGTTGGCACCTTAGGCAGTCACCATCGGCATTTACCTGCAACTTCATTTCTTGTATAATTATTAATTTCCCTTGCTGGTGTGTATTGCTTTCTCCCCCATTAGATCTCCGAGATCTTGTTCAGCTTGTTTCAGATAAGCCTGTGTATCGTCACCCTTAAGTTCGACGTGAGCCTGCAGCATTCAGACTACGCCGTCATCGTCGGCTCCGTTTTCGTACGTATCCGCATGGTTTCTAAGGGAGCGTGCAGTGTTCAGTTGCTGCCGGTCTGCTCCGCAAGGGTATTTTACCAGAAACGATTATAGCAACATTATTATAATGTGAAACATTGCTTTCGATTGTGTTTATCAAAGATAATATTTGTTACTTTTGCAGTATTTTTTTTTCTCCTACCTTACAGTCAATGCTTTCACACACACACTTCAAAGTGAATATCGGAATTGACGAGACAAAATCTTTAGTATGATATAAAGGCAGCACCACGTCTGATTTAGCGTTTACAAAGGATAGAGAGCGAGTTAAATTAGCGAAAAAATGTTGTTGACTTGTTTGTATGACTTTTCAGAATCTTTTTTGGATCTCAATCAAAATTCTGCCGGAGAGAGAAAGAACTAACTTGAGAAGTCAAACTGCTTCAGTTTATTGCCTTTAAACAATCACTCCATGCCGTAGGTCATGATTGCTGGGGGTACGGCCATCGCAGCCAAGAATCTACATCTGCCCACAGTAAGGCCTTATAAATGCGCTTCCTGTAAATGGAGGGTGGTGGGTTTTTTATATGCGGGGAACAATCATGCAGATGGTCACATATGAAGAAGATGTATGGCGTAGCTTCTTATCGCCCACATGCGTTTCTCTCCAAATAGGTGAAGGCCTGCCTGGGTCTGCAGGTGCTGGCATGTTTGGCGTCCATTAGCAACATGTTCGTCTGCGCCGGCAAGATGACACTGGCTGTGGGACCACAGTGTGGCTGGATCCACGAGCACAACTCAAACATCAGCAAGGCTTGTCAGATGATGAGTGTGAGCTGAGCTCCTTACCGGTTTACCCGCCGTGGTTTACTGTGGATGTCGTAGGGGTCGGGTGACTGAATCTGCCATTAACAGCCGGGGTGTTAACAAGAGGGGAGATGATTGGTCAGAAGCGCAAGGTGTGTTCAGCACGCCATGAAAGAGTCCGCGTCATTCGCTGTTCATGTTATGCCTCCCTCCTGTGCCAAGGATGCCTACGACCACTTCAGCACAAACAGCTTCCTGGTGAGCACAACTCTCGTGGCCATCAGCGCCACTTTGGCTGCCTACTGCTGCAAAGTAGTGGACTGCTGCTGCCCCAAATCGAAAATGGTGAGTATGGGGATGTAGGGCTGCCTAAGCAAGCATGCGACATGTTTGGCTCTATATAGAGTTTATATGTCAGTCTTCACATTAGTGCTCTATAATTTGCATATATATTATAAATTTAATACAACTAAAACATGATGTTGCAAAGTCTATTTTTGCCATGAAAAACATGGATAAAAGGGGTGAAAGTACCTCATTTTGTAGACAGTTCTCACAGCTGCGATTCATCGATGATGACACACCTCACATGATTACTGCTTATGCTTTTGTAAATGATCGTTTTTTTAAGTAAATGATCTTCAAGACTAACAGACTCAGGGGTCCATTGTAAAGCTCATACATCATGCTGCGAAATGAAGGGAGTCATTTTTGGCTTTTATTTCTACTTCAAGTCACACAGTCGTCCTTTTGGCCTTCAGGGACTAGAGTGAGTTTTTTTGTTTAGACCTGACAGTTACAAATGCGCTAAGCTCAGGGCTGCACTGGAAAGGCTTGAAAATGAACTGACATAGAGAAGTGCTTCACTCACACTGTGCGTTTCTGGATGTCATGCTCATTTCAGCCGGTGATCACCATCAACACGCCCCAGGCTCAGCAGTAACAAAGAACCTCAGGTGGACATCGGGCTGAACCGGGACAGAGCTCATGGAAAAGGTGGCTTTGTGCATCATCTGAGCGTGCCTGCACACGGTGGGATGCTAACCCAAGAAAGACAATGTCACTGGACCATCTCAGCCATGTCATGGGCATCGTTCACAGTGTTAATCTCGCTACCTGATTACCTAATACCTCACCAAGTAACATTCACATACTCTAACTAATCTACTTTAACCATTTGACCAACCACTAACATCACATAAGTATAATGTTATTATGTTACATAATTAATTATTACGCATTAATTATTATTATTAATTTTTATGGTACAAAATTAACTAACTCTTAATTATAAAGGTGCATGAGTAACACCAATGACTTCTTACATAATAAAACAAGCATCAAAACGTTTACATTAGTAACAGCATACTGTGATACAGCAAAATATACTGCTTTATTCTTAACTAATAAAATGCTATATCTGCCATCTCCCAGCTTTTCCTTAAATGCCAATGTGAGATTTTAGCATTATAAGACAGTCGGCGGGGTAGCTCTGTCACTTCCTGCTCTAACCACAGTACAGGTTCCTAGTCTGTTACACAATCATTATCCCACCCATTGTAAGGGTTTCAAAGGTCCTTCTCCCACATCACAAAAGTGAACTTTTATTGCAAAAAGAGGCAGAGATAACATTGTGAAAAGCACCATCCAGGTTCTAGGGATGGGAACAAGTCATGGAATTTTCAAGTCTCGAGTCAAAACATTGCAGTCCGAGTTAAGTCTAGAGTCATTCCAACAAACTTTTTTAGGAGACCCTGCATTCAGCCAATTGAAAATGCAGACAGCAAGTAATTAATGTACACTGAAATTCTAAAATTAACATTACGGTGTCCAGAAGGGGAATATAACCTCAAGTCTTCTCAAGTTATAAGGTCTAAGTCAGGTCCAAGTCAAGAGCGTTTCCCTCAAGTCCAAGTCGAGTCCAAGTCTTTCCATCAGTTTGCAGAGTCGAATCACAGGTCATCAAAATTGTGACTCGAGTCCCCTCCTCTGCCAGGTTCTCCTTACACAGTGGAGGTTGGAATGTATTTAATGTACTCTAGAATGTTTTTTCAGGGTGATAAAGTCTTCTGTCGGACAGGAAGGACTTTAGAGTGATTCAGGATCTTTGCTGGCCATGTGTAGCAGATGCATTGGAATGCTCATTCAGTCAGCCTCAGTCGGTTATGTGTGAGTATGATGAACACTCTCACTCATCCAGAAGGCAGGAAGGAACCTTGATTTATCACCCGCCTCTGGGAATTTTTTCTCAATTGAGGGAGGGGGGGGGTTTGCATTTTACAGAAGTACAAAACTGTGGTCTGAATTTTCTGCATTGTTTTCCAGCTGTCAGCATCTTATGCAAAGGGAATGTAATAAATGCATTTATTCTCTGTAATTTCTACGCTCTGAGCTTTGGTCTTCCCCTTGGTAAGAGCATGACATTCCTGGCTTTTCCCCACTCTTTCGGGCATCACTTGCTCCAATAGTGAACTGGAGAATTCCCAGTTTGCTTCACAGTGACCATGTTTTGGACCCTACAGCAGCAGGATATATAAGAAATACAAAAGTGTGTAAAAGTTAAACATAAGATCATTTTCCCATCCCATTGTCTCACAGGCTCACATTCAGTTTGTGGGAGCTAATTGTTCACTGGTAAATCAAGGTAAGGTCACATGACCCAGGAGCAGCATTCCTCTGGATGGTTCTATTGTCCATTTGTGCTAATTGACATAACAAAATTAATGTTTCCCTATTGATGGGTTTACTGAATCAGTCACCCTGAACCACCACACGTCACCCAAGCTTAATGGTGTGTTCGTTTTTCTCTCGGAACTCCGAAATTCCGAGTTGAGTGACAATCCGACGATCTCCCGTTTGCACTCCCACATCTTGGAACAAACATGTCTGCCTCCATGGGAAAGGTGCTTTTACTTGGAATTTCTGAGATCCGAGAGAAAAATGAACGCGCCATTACTGCTAAGTGTGTAAGCCGCCATGTTGAAATTATGTCACAGGGGCAACTCTCAAAATCTTGTCCGACATCAACATCACAAGAGGCATGTTTCTGACAGGAAGTGATGTTTTTTTGTGACGTTTCATGACATTTTCATCTGAGTTCCGAGTTGGAAAGAAATAATCGAACGCACCATAAGTCAGGGCAAACATCAAAGTGCTGCGTAAATGGAGCCCCACTCCC
>JAODKF010000002.1:26121932-26136613 GCA_026779585.1 Mormyrus proboscirostris | reverse complement strand
AGTGAATCACTTAACCTGCACAGGTTCTAAAATAATTAGTAATAAACAAACACATAATGAACTGGAAGAGTCCAAATTACAATGGGGGGGGGGGGGTGAGGCTGAAAAGCACGTCATTGTGGGAAAACCACGAAGGGACGGGGGGGGACTCACGATATAGCAGCTTTCGCAGTAGCTCTTCTTGTCCAGCGCGTAGAAGGGCTGTCCGCGCAGGCGGGTGTGGCATGTGATGCAAGTGAAGCAGTCGACATGGAAGACCTGCTCCATGGCCACACAGCCACTGCCATCGCCCAGAACGTTGTTGCCGCAGCGTGCACAGCGTCCTGAGTATGACCCCAAGAGGATGCAAGCGCGTCAACAACCCCACCACAAATCCAATCCCATGCTATTTAATCTTCTGTTAGCAACCAGTGGGCTCACGTGGGGCATACCAAAATACTCCTCAGTGTGGGGGTGGTTCATGTCGTACACCAGTTTCTTAGTCAACCTCTCCAGCTCCTCTTCTGGCCTCGGTACAGCCCCCTAGTGGTTGGGGGTAAAAGCTGTCAAAAATAGACTATAGCTCTATACTGCATTTGGACAAGGGGATAGGACCTCACAGCATCCAATAGCTAAAGGCCAAGGGGATAGAACTACATTTGTTTTTAGGCCGGTGCATAGCTGATATGACCTGTCTGTGGTATGTGGAACCTCACCTTGCCAGCGGGGTAGGTGGGGCCATGGCTGGGGGTCGGGGGCTGTGCGTCAGCGCTCCTCTTTGGCAGGGATCCCTGGCTGGACCGGGGGCCTGTACCAACAGCACCCCCTTTGTAGACACCCCCAGCCTCCTGTTCCCGGGCTGAGATGGGGTACCAAGGCGCCTGTCCCGGGGTAGCTTCAGGGTAGGAGTGTGGGGTGTCCTGTGGCCGAGGCGGAGGCGGGGCATAGGCCTGCTCGGCGTGCTGGCCCGGCTGTGAGTAGGTCACCGGCTGCGCCGTCCTGACCTGCACGCTGAAGCGGGGGCCCATGGGGGTGGAGGCAGTGCTGTAGGAAGCCGGCACGGGCTGGGGGTACTGCCTCGGTGTGGGGGAGTAGGGGTACTCCTGCTGGGGGCCAGTGACCGGGGCTTCCCCAGCATAGGGAGACCCCAGATGGTACGGGGAGGGGGAATATGGGGCATATCCCACGTGGGACCGGCCCAGGGGGGGCGTGCCGGTCTGGGCCATAGGCTTGTATCGCTCCGCCGGGAGGTGTTTAGTGTAAGGCACGTTGTCGTACACCTGAAACATTCACATTTAATTCATTAACCAATCATTTTTATCCGAAGTGTCTTATGTTTGAGAAAGCAGGGGCAGCCTGTCCCTGGAGTGACTGAGGGTTAAGGGCCTCACTCAGGACCCCCAACGGTGACATCACTCTGCTGACACTGGGATTTGAACCAGCAACCTTCCAGTCACAGACATGGCAGCCTAACCCACTATACAGTGCCCCAAAATGGGTCAAACAGGAGACTCAGGCAGGGAAAGGACTCGCATGCCAAGCGTGTCGAGTGCCTGGATCACATGACAACATACATGCAGAAGAAAAATACCAAAACAGCTGTTCATAGAGATCAGCAGCTAGATATGTGTTCAGACCCAGCAGAGTGGTGCCACACCCATGTTAGGGGCCAATTTCATTTTCATTTCCTAAACTTCACTATGATAGATAAACATAACATAAAAATTTTTAAAAGTTTTACATAAATGAAGAAAAAGACATCATTCAAACATAATAAAGCTGGCAAGAACATATATTATGGACTTATAGAAAATCAACTTACTGCTACTGATAGAATCACAGATACATAAATACAAGGGAAAAAGACTAGGAGAAAACTGCCCTCTTGTTTCAGAGGTTGCTATTTTTCCTGGAATATGAGCAGAAGCTGCAAAATTCAAATAACAATCCACATCCATCATGATTTCCTTGACCCTGTGATTTTGTAACCCTGGACACAGACACACACACACACACAGACACACACACACACACACACAGACACACACACCTGTGTTCTTGAGTTCTGGGGGCGGCTGTCCAGGTCTGCCAGCATGCAGGTCAACGAGTCGATCTCTGCATCGATGCTAGTGAGGTGTCCTCCGGGCTTGTCAGGACCTCGGTTCTGCAACGGTAAGCAAAAAGCCTTCAACCCATATTCGACTACCTGATGTTGCAGCTTTGCAGAAGAGCACAGCCAGGCAGTGGACACTCAGAACATCTCACCATGGTTTTGGGTTGCAGACTTAAGAGAAACCCAGGCAATGCAGCGAGAACTCCAGACAGCGAGCCGGGGGCGGGATTCAAGCCAGCGACCCCGGAGCCGCCACACCGCCCCTTACACCTTCTAATTTTACACTCCAGAGATCATTACTCGCTAAGCCGCCCCATTTTTACAGCCCAGCACTGCCTACAATCTGTCACTCTGTCTTCAGGAAGCTCTCCGGCGCCGAACAGCACTCATCATGCAATGAATCACTCACTCCTCTCCTCTCCTCTCACTGCAGCAATCGCTCCCCTTCCCTGACAAGGCTGGTTTGTTTTTGCTGACATCAGCAGACGGGCAATTCCTGGATTCACATCTCATCTCACTTGGGAGAGTGAAAGGTTCTGATGTCATAACCACAGTAAATCAACAGACTAAGCATGTTATTTATTTATTGTTTGTGTGTGTGTGTGTGTGTATATATATATATATATATATATATATACATATACACACACACACACACACACACACACACACACAGATAAGGTCAGAAAAACACCACATGTATTAATGATGCAGAATAATCGATCCACACCTCTTATCTCTAGACAAGATCATCCTGGTGCTCTGCTACCTCCCTTGAGACTCCCAAGCCAGACTTGACCACAGATGATGATGATGATAATAATAATAATAATAATAATAATAATCACAACTTTATTGATCCCCGTAGGGAAATTCCTTTTTTGGGGAAATTCTTTTTCACACCTCCCCTGTCCGCGAAGGGCTGCCACCCATTGGGGCGCCCAGGGAGCTGGGGGTTAAGGGTCTTGCTCAAGGACCCGCAGACATGCTGAGGCTGGGTTTGAACCTGCGACCTTGTGATTACAGGCACGCAGGCTTAGCCCACTGAGCCACATGCTGCCCCAATAAAGGACTCCAGATAAAGGAGCCCCTCCTGCCACCTTGTACCTGTCCTGAATACCATAAAGCCCATCTGAGGATCTCTGCATTCGGCTCCCCCTACCTGCTCCCCAGGCACCCATTACGTTGCTGTGCCGCAGGACCATCAGCGGCGGCAGGAAGTTCCTGGATCACAGGATGACGTACCTGCCCCCGATTCAAACGGACGCCATATTTAAGTCTCGACTAAAGCCTAGCTCGTCTGCATGCCTACAGCTAAAGGTACTGACTCCAAATCGGGTCCAAAGCACTTTTTTTTTTTTTTTTTTTGCGAGCCAGCCAGTGGGTGCCCCTGTCCTATCACAGCAGGGGATGAACAGTTAGCTCTTCCAAGCCACTCTTTCGAGTTGACCTTCTCTGTTCACCCTATGACTGCCTACATATGCTGCCTTGTTCGTCGGGGACCTTCTGTACTGCGTGTGGTTCTGTCTTTTCAGAAGAGGGCTCTATAAGTACGTATGAGCAAAAATCACGTCCCCAAGTTGTGATTAATCTTCTCAGACCTGCTCAGGACGACGTGATCACACATCAGACCTTTCATTACATACAACGCCCCACGTCTCTTTTTATAAAATGATTTTAGTTTTGCTTCCTGCTGCCATCGGCTGTCGTTATTCAGGTGTTTTCTGACTTTCAGTTCTTTCTGGGAAAAAAAAAAATCCTGCAGTGTGTCCCAGTAACACGCTTTGTAACAAAGTACGCATAAATTCACCGTTACAAATTCCATTGGCAGACGGACGCCCGCGAGGTGCCAACCTGCGAGCTGTACGGGCCCACGTGCGCATTCCAGGCGGAGCGGTCCTCTTTGGAGCCGTAATAGTGGTCGTTGGACTTGGGCGAAAGTGGACGGAAGCTGAGTGACCCGGAATCCTCAGGGAATGTCGTGACCCCTCCTGGAAGCACACGGACATGGATCTGTTATACATCGAAGTTCGTTCACTCATTCATTCATTGATCCATCATCTATTCTCACTTGTCCTATGCAGGGTTACCAGATCGAGAGCCTATTCCAGAGGCTATGAGTATAAGGCAGGGAATAACCCAGGATTGGGCGACAACCCATCACCGGGCTTAAAGTATTACGCATAACGTAAGACGAAGTGATTCGAATCATGCGTTTAAGGGCCTCAGAAAGTGAATTTAATTCCAGCTGAATGGAGCATGAAGGCTGCCTGACCCACCACACATCACCCAGGTCCTACCTGAGGGTCCTGTAGCCATGAACCTGGTGCCCATCCCGCTGGCGCTGCCGTTCTGGTCGTAGGCTCCGTACCTGGGCCGGCTTTCCACGGCTACCTTCTGAGGGGGTCGGTAAAAGCCTGAGCCAGCCTGCGACACGTGAGGGCCGGGTCTCTCCGGACTTCCCATGGTCTTGGGTGGCAGCCAGGTCGGACCGGACATCGCTGAATTCTGCAGGGCAGGAATTCAGTGAAGTTTGTCAGCTGACATGACGATACCTGCCAAAGGCCAACCTTGGGATGTTCCTAAGCAGCCAAAGCTGACCCCCCTCCCCCGGCCAAACTCACAAAGACACTCCGAAAACATTAAACCTCCATGAGACAGTATGGACCTAACTCAGAGGTCTCCAGACCCACGATGACTCCATCCAATCCTGAGTTTTCTTAAATGTTCCTCCTTACCTACATTTGCCAGCCAATGGGTGTTCTGCTCAGGAACATGGAATGTACCATCCATCATTGGGGGTAGGAGTGGCTGAGTGCCACTGTTTGGAAATTACCCCCCCTACTCTTACCTGGTAACCCAATGACAGTCCCATAGTGCCTTGTCTGATGGCAGTATAGCCCAGTGATGCATCAAAAGCACCAATCCTTCTGGCCTGACGGCACCACACACCGGCATGAGGGAGGCGGGGGAAGCCAGGTCTTTTTATAACAGGTTACCAGGGGAGATGGAGACGTTACATTTCGGGTTTCCTATGGCAACCTGTGCCAGTACACAGCCAACAATAGTGTTGTTGTTTATAATCGGGATAAGGGTGGGGGGAGTTGTTTTGACCAACCAGGAGAATTCTAGCAGTCGGACAACGTCGCACAGACAATTCTAGCAGTCTAGCCGGCGCACAGACAAGCGCATGTCTGCAAACAGTTACACACACAAGATGACATACAACAGACACTACACCTCCCTCACACACACGATAGCAAGCGTTTTAGAAACTCATGCTGTCCCTAACAGTGCAGTCCATAACCAAAGCACTAAACCTTGTAACGTTCTCCCAGCTCACTAGGCAAACATTTGGTGACGTCTACCGTTACAAATAAGCATCGAGACTCCCCGCCTGCACTACTGTACCGAAAAAACAATGTTTAAAATTTAGGCTCAGCTGCTCGGAGTACGTAATGATGTAAACATTAATATTAGCACATGTTTCATAGCTAACCTGATCAATTCTGAGAATATCGTTTTCATCCTCTGCATCTCGTTTCTGCATGCAATAAAACCACAGGATCTTATACAAGTCATAACTGTGCCGTTACATTCATATGCCGCAAAGACTAAAAATCATGTCAAGGTTAACCGTTCGCCACCTTTTAAATTTAGGCTGATTTGGCATTCGTGCCGATTATTGAGGAGTCATTCGGACGATCGGGGTGTCGGTGGAGGCGCAGCACTTGCAGATGCCCACACCGTGCAAACTTCAGTCTCAAACGGACTAAGTGCATATACGCGAATCCGTGGATCGGCGGGCCCGGGAAGTGATCACAGAGCCGGCCGAGCCTAAAGGCGCTGGGAGACGGCCGATCTGAGGCATCCACGCCTCAGGTTATCAAAGCGACCGACACAACGATGGCTGACGGACGCTAACATTATGATTTAGCGGGAGGCAACTTTGTCAAGAGTGACTCCTGCGGGCGCTTCATACTGTAGGTTTGCTAGCCTGTGCAAAACAAGGACGGGATCGTGGAGAGTCAGCAATTAACTCAAAAGTGGATAGTTGCATCATTCCAAAGCAGCAACGACAACATAACTGACGCGCCGGGTAGATGAGTCGTTGCAGATAAGTTATACATAATCTAGAAAGTCCAGCTACAGTCGCAACACTCTTTCCCCACCTTTGAAATGCTGAAGTGCCCCTTTTCGCTACAGTCTCCTTGTGCTCACGTTTCTCATCTGCAAAAAGAAACACACCGGTAATGTAGCCATAGCATGCAGCAGTGATCGATACCAGATCATGTTAACTGTTCTCCAACACTAACTTGGGAAGTAAGGACACCAGCCTTGAACAACCTGACATGCAACATTACGAATTGATTTAAGCACGCCTGTCTGGATGACCAAGTTTGGTTGTTTGATGTCCGTTTTTTCCAATTATATAGACCGAGAAATCAAGTCCCAAAATAATGAATACTTATTGACTGTGTTTACTCAGTCTTGCCCGTAAATCCCCTGCTTGCCGCCACATTTACGTTTGAGTATCTCGCACAATCCTCCAGCACTTGTTGCGCCCCGCCAGACGTGCGAATTCCACTTGTCAATCCTTCACTGGTTTCGCTCCCAGCCGGCACTGAACTCTCAAAACAAACTTTTCGCAGTTTGTCGGGCTTCCCTTTTTCCGCCAGTGCTTTCCCTACCCTCTCATTTTTTCTCGGGGATTCTGCCTTTTTCCACAGGCCCGCGCTCTCGTCATCGCATTCCTGGCGCGTGACGTAGGCGGCCGCGTGCCGTGGGAGGCCGCGTGTGTCTCTCCCACACTGGTCGCTGGCGCTGTGATGGATGGAGGAATGAACCGATGGATGATTCCATGGGTTCCTGGACAAATATGGATACCGCGCTGGCGCAGTGCTTAAAATATCTGCGCATAATATTTTTCTCAAAACGTTAGTAAAATCAGGGAGAGCATCTGACGCGTGTAGAGTTTATGTCGAATATTACATGCCGTTCAACACACGTTTTAATAGTATTGTCCTACTTCTCTATAAATTTCATGCAACAGTTTTCTATAAATATGTGCAACAGGTTATTTTTTCATATATTAACTTTCAATATATGGGAAATATTTATTTAGGTACAGGCCACATGGACTAGGACCCCCTAGACGGGTTGATAGTCCATTACAGAGCACATACTCACAGAGAATTAGCATTTTTTAAATGTCAAGGAACCCAGAGGGACTGCAGGGAACACATATAACATTGGAAAACTGTGCCCACTCTACCTTGGGGGAGGCGGGGGGGGGGGGAGAGTAGGATCTAGGTTGGGAATCAAATCCCCACCCTGGAGGTCTGAGGCCTCTTCTCAGTTGTCTGGGCCGATTTGTAAAAGTAACAGGTTGTGTGAAAGGTGAATGATAATAAGTCAAGATATGCACTGGACAAACTGTGATAAGCCATATTGGTGACACCGAGTTTCTTATCTCAGGCTGACATATTTACCTAGACGGGGGAGATCGGAGGGCCAGATAAACAGGCTGTTCAGTAACCAGGCATTCCCTCCCCCCCACCCCCAACCCCAACCCCCAGCTGGATATCAGACCACCTCTGACCGCCTTTCTGCTTCTGGGAAACAGAGCATGCAGGTCTTCTTGGAAGTATGGCTGCTGTTTGCAGGCAGAGGTACTCCTGGAACAGCAGGCCGCCATCGCAGGTGTATCAAACCAAGCATTTATCCACTAGGGTTCAGTAAATGATTTATTTCAAATGAGCCATGGTAGGGTCATGGTAGAGTCAAAAAACAAATGGCAGAAAACAAGTGTTATCTATAATTGGTACTACTTTTAATAATTCTGCTATTATATCATACATTGCTTGATTCTATAGTATTGCTCCCTGTGTTCATTTGCACTGATGTTGTGGTCTTACTGATATGTGCTTGGAAGCCCCCGGGAACCATTTGCCTGTGTCGAGTGTTACTGGGTTCACAGTCACTTCCTGAGGTCCCTCCGTCCATTACACTAAACTAAATGACCAAAGCAAGTGTGGCAGCTCAGTAAGTAGAGTGATGTGCCAACACTGCGAAGGTCGTGGGCCTGAATCTGAACACAGATTGTAATCCTTCCCTCTACTGCAAGTCATTTTTGATAAAACGATCAGATAGATGGATCAACCCTGTGTGAGGAAAGCAGTGGCCTTCTGGATTTAGATCCCAGAGCGCACAGTAGGGAAATACAGAAAGGAGGCTGACAATTTGGCAGAGAACGGATTAAAGGGCAGACAGGCAGGGTGGGGAGAGAAAAATCTTGTCAAATTTTGTGAGGCTGTTGCCAGATAACTATAGGTAGGAGAAACAACATAACACCCCAGAATAGACCAATCACAGGATGTGAAGGACAGGTGGAATTAATCAGATGACCAGTCCTGGTCACCAGCACTCCATCCCACCACAATTGTTTGTACAAATAATTGAAATGTGTTCTTGCTGACAGTATCAGGACTCCCGGGGGTGTTCACAATTTCTTTTTTCACCACCGACATGTATTCTCTCACTAGGTGGTCTTTTGTTTTCTGGGATCTTGCCGAAACCTTGACGGCAGAAGCAGTGAGTCATTTTCACTTTGCCGGAGTAGCAGCAACGGAAATGTGGTGTTTCTCCACCGCGGGGCACTCAGACGGAGTGGGCGGACGTTTGTAGCGCATTGTTAGCACACCGCTGCCACTCACTACAGAGTTGCCCCCCTCCCCCCACTAAAACCAGACTACTCTTTTCCTCTCCTCACCCTTCCTGGAAATTCCCCTCATCCACTCAGCTTTTTGACACCATTTCCCGCCAAAATCAAAGAAGCAGCACCAGGGTCGGATGTGACCTGACACTCGTGCTTTCACACTATCACGCTCACACTAGAAATCTTACAGCAAATCTGTATTAAAGCATTATAAACCTAAAATTGGCCACATCAAAACTTTGGGGTAGTATGCAAACACTACAGATTACTTACAATGCAATAAAACTGTTGCATACATGTAACTGTGTGTACATGTGTGTGCAGACTTGTCTCGAATTGAAAATCTCACACCAGCCAGCTGACATGAGATTTTGCACCTCCCCTAGGAATGTTTACATTTATTGACTTACATGGCAGACACTTTTATCTTAAGTGACATACATTTAGAGAAAGCAGGCTCAGCCAGTTCTGGGAATAACTGGGGGTGAAAGGTGAAAGGGCTTTGCTCAAGTCTCCAGTGGTGAAATCACTCTCCCAACTGCAGGATTTGAACAGATGACCTTCTGATCACAGGGATAGAGTCACACATCACCACGCATTTAGTAGACTCTTCTGTCCAAAGCAGCATGCAAGCGAGGTAGATCGTACAGCACAAGTGCACTGCTGTCAAGCAGCCAGCTCAGACACAAACACTGCTAGGCTGAGCTTCCAACGCAAGACTGCAAACAAGGGCAAGAGAATTATGGGAAAAAGAGTAACACAAACACAGGAAAAGAAATCTGGTATTCGTAATCAAAACGCTATAAACTACTCATTAGGTTGGCTGACTCAGAGGCAGCATAAAATAAGTGGACAAATATCTCTCACTGCAGAACCTAGCATGAATGTAGGTCTGCATACAGGATACAAAAATATAGAATTGTGTCTGGCGGTTTCAAGCAAACCATTTGCCAATGGAACAAGCCAAAATCCGCACCTCTTTTGGACTGCACCTACAGGTGCACAATGCAAATATATGGAATCTGCAGATGACACCATTTAATTACCTCTGTGTGTGCAGAGGGTGTAATGACAAAAATCCATCATTCCAGGCCGGTGACTGACATTCAAGTTTCACAGCCGCATTCCCACCCACATAGGCAGGCGGTCCGATGCCCTCCTTCGAATCACACCTTCCCTGAGCTAGACCGCCATGCATTTGGTTTGGCCACTGGAAAATATGCATTTTTATTCTTCTGAAATGGTCTGATTGATATACAGATGACACTGTAAGGGCGGTAAGTGAGACTGCGTTCACCAGAGCCATGCACTGGTTCACAGGCTCCGACTTAATCAGCCTGTGGGGTGGATCCTTCAGATTTCGGGTGAGGCACAGCCTGGCTTAACAGATCATACTCTATGTTACTGTAAGGCAGCCTGCTCCGAGTAACTAAGCTCATACCTGCCCTATAAGACAGTGTTTCCCAACCCAATCCTTGGGGATCCCCAGCTAGTCCATGTCTTTGCTCCCTCTTACTATGAAACGGTGCTTTGCCGATGTAACCCAGCAGATTTTTTTGTTTTCGCTGCTTCCTGTTTCACAGATTGCATCAGTGCAGTACAGGGTGACGGTCAGCCGTAATCTACACATATTATTGACAATCTAGAGACACAGACCAGCATACCCCAAAGAACGCCACACAAACGCAGAGAGGACACGCTAACTTCACACATGGAACATGAACCCACAACCTTAAGTGATAGTCATTGAACCATAATGCCACCTGGTACACAAAACAGTATGTTCTCTTTTTTGTCAGGCTGAGCCATATGTGGCAAAGCATGCTGGGAGGACACTCTTTTGTCCCTGAAAGTACCAAGCGGGTCTTTTTTTGGAATTTTCTGTCATGGCCACAGTTCATCGTCTACTTTGTTGGTAGTTTTACCTACTCTTGTGTAACAACACTCTTAGTTCCAACCCTGAAGCCCGAGTCTTGCGCTGCAAAATGGCCCGAGCTGTTACCCAAGGGTCTGCGTTTCTCTCCTCTGAGATGCTGTCTTTCATCCTGACGAGGGGAGAAACTGGGGAGGGGTTCGGCTTGGGACGGCCAGGGCGACATCGTCGGGGGAAACATCTACTTCGGTTTTTTTAAAACAAAAATGTTTCTTATCACTGCATGAAGATGAAATTTCATACTTCTCAATAAATACATCGAAGCGGAGGCTTGTTTCTTCTGATTTACAGTGTAGATACTGTAATGTATCTATTTCAAATTTCTTTTTAAAAAAGTCTAAATTGATACAAACACTCATACATACCAACAGCAGCCTTAATCCACAGGTTCACGGTATTCATTAATTATGCAATAATTGTTAATCATACAATTAGCACCGTTGCTGTAGTCATCGCATGGTAGAGAGAGCATCCATTCACTGCATAACTGTAAAAATGACTGCCCCTCCCCTCAGTGCAGTCTTACCTGCTACAGCTTAACTAGCAGTTTAACCTTTCTGTCAACCTAATGACTCACTCCAGTGCGAAGCCCTACTGCTGTGATACCTGTGGTACCAGATTTATCCAGGTGGGGGAGCCGGTTAGACAGGTGGCGGCATGCTCACAGCTGGGTGACAGGCGTGGAGGAGTGTCTCTGGTGATGACAGTTGGCTCACCTGCAGGCGCATGTTCTGCACCCTGTCAAATTTATGGGATGCATTTCCAGCGCCTGGTCATGCTGAAGAGACACATGGCGTGAGTCCGGCCGACTCAAACCGAAAGGCTGGACCCCGATCCGCGCCCAGTCGCTAACCCGCCGTGTCTCCCCGCAGTGCATGCAGTGCGGCCGCCGCTTTCACCAAAGGCTGGACCCCGATCCGCGCTCAGTCGCTAACCCGCCGTGTCTCCCCGCAGTGCATGCAGTGTGGCCAACATCTTTCACCACCTGAGGCAGCACCAGCTCTACCTGTGGCAGAAGCACTGTGGTGTCACCAACATTAAGGTCTGCCACAAAGTCCAGCTGACCCCTACTGCCCCCTGCTGCAGTCACGCAGAAATGCCATGACGCTGCCACTGACCCTCATTGCCGTGAGCCTGCATTATCAGCCTCTTGGGGGCATTGCATCAAACACCAGACTTTTCCCGTGGAACTTTCCAATAATGGCTCTGTCAATTTTAGCCATTTTTAGAACATAGCTGTTCTTTCGCTAATAACTGTGATAAATGTGTTGACCACTGGTCTGTACAAGGCCACAGTACAAAGTATCTGTGTGCAAAAGCAAACACTGCATGCGCCAGGTGTTGGCAAGCCGCCATGACCGCTGCCAATGCATGCGGCCAGAGCTGGTCACAGGAAGCAGGCAGCAGCACCGTGGGGGGCATGTTGACGCTGACAGCACAGGCAAATCGTCAAATGTGGAAATCGGAGGGAGTGATGGCTGCATGAGGTGAATCACAGTGTGTGAAATGCCAGTGGAAAGAAGGAATAAAGAAGGAGCAAGAAATAAGGACACAGTATAAGAGCAAAGCAGAGGCTGCTGTCTATTGTAGCACAAGAAGCAGCGCGTTGTGCAACAAGGCAAAGATTATGGGTTAAAATCTCAAGAACTGCACAACTGAATGAGTACTGTAAATGCTGACATTGACTGGATACAGACGTATCAGCCAACTAGCCAATTCTAGTTCTAGATGTTCTTCTGTGGGTCAAATATATAAAGTTACGTTTCTATGGAATTACTATGGGGAGTAAAATTAATTAATGTCCCTGGCTATTTGTACTCTTTATGAGTGTCAGATAGGATACACCCCCCTCTCTAGCAGCTCAGTGGTACAGGCCAGCTCTGACCTGAGCTTTGGTGCCCCGGCTGCTTTGCTGCTACATGCTAATCTGAGGCTCACCCCTTTCAGTTACATCTGGAATGTGCCGCCTCTGCATGCCAGCAAAAAGACACGCTGTGTAAAAAGAGCTGCTAATTACACAGGAACTTGTAAAGAAATTCCAGGAACGACTGTAAGGTTGTTGATGGCTCAGTTGGTAAAGCATCAGACTTTTAATATCGAGGCCCAAGGTTCAAGTCCCTGTTTAGATGGCAGTTTCTGTAAGGGCCAGTGAAAGAACAGCCTTCTGAAAGACCCAGTGGATGAGAAATGCAATACACGAGGAGGTGCTTTAGTGATGCTGTGTGGGTCAGTGAGTTAGGATTCTGTACCTGTAATCAAAAGGTCACTGGTTTAATTTCCATGGTTAACAGAGTGAATTTGTCATTGGCCCTTTTACCCCAATTGCTCAAAGGACTGGTTGAACTTGCTTTCTCAACTGTACATTGGCCTTAGATGATAATGACTGCCACATAAATAAACTGTAAATAATTGAATGGCTACATTGTTATTTTGCTGGAGAAAGAAAAAACTGGTGTACTATGGGCTGAAATAAATGAACTGCACTGAAGTCAGCCGTCCAAGCAGTGTCTGTGGTGTATGCGAGCAGTGTGTGCGTGTGTGTGTGTGGTGTTTGTCAGCGGTGGAGAAGAACATGTTAGAATCCAGTTCTCCATTCAACTTCTGTGCTGACTTCTGACCTCTGTAGAGTCTGAAGTCAGACCACTAACCGCAAGTCATTGACCACTAGGATGCACTGTGTACACGAAGTAGATTTACGCAATTAATTTTTACGTAGTACAGAAATAAAATGTACCTGTGTTACAGCTGTAATAATGCCTTAAGATCAGTAGTATCATGACACTTAAAGACACTGGGAAATGCTTAACCTGAAGAGCCAACGGCACATTTGCACCAGGGAGAAACTAGCCCTGAGACTGCAGACAAACATGTCCCCTCATTCACTGTATGAGGGCAAAGTCGGACTTCACCTGCAGCAGAAGCTGAAAATGTTGCGGTGTGCTGCAAGGGTCCAGCTGCACTGGAGCCATGGTGCCAAGCGCCCACAAATATGAAAGAGACCATTTCGCAAACCTGAGGGCTCAAAAAAAATCTCCCCTTAATTTCCAACCACTCAAATGAACTAACTGCTTAGTTAATGACTCAGTTCTGGCAAGCAGATACACTATCTTGTTTCATTTCTTAGTGGTGGTAATAAAAGGACCCGCACACGGGTTTCCTGTACAGCGCCTGTCTTGAGTGCGCGGTCGGGCTGGGTTCATGCCAAGATTCTGCTTCCTGCAGTAAAGGCACGGGGCTCGATGACCTCTCACATTGTCAGGGAGTTTCAGAATGAAATTAGCTGCTTTCAGTAACATCCTTACTTTCATTCAAAACAGGAATCATTTCCCCCTTCAGAATCTGTCAGCACTTTTTAATGGATACAGCCTCTCCAGCCTGTTTTGTTCCATGTTCTGGCTTCTGTTCTCATGTCAACAATCATATTTAAATGTAATTCAATGATGAGATGGCATTTCTCCTTGATGCTGATAATCATGGAAAATCTAGATTTTACCACCCAGTGACTTTATCGCTCCCTGGACACCAGAAGTCGTCATAGGAAGAAAGAGGCTGAGATGTATTCAGGCACTGGATTTTAACTGACCAGTTCCCTGCTATATGCATCCTTGGTTTGAGTGGAAAATCTTAGCAATTAATATTTTGCATCACTTTCATGATGCCTAAAGTGGTGACTGAACACAACAACATCTGGAGGTTTGTGAAACTACCTCCCCAAAACAATGCTAAACAAATGATTCTAGGGGGAAGTAGCAGTCCTTAGTCATGTGATTTCAGTGAAACGGGGTCATCAGAGCTGAAGGAGATCACCAGTGTGGCTACGTGGAGGCAGGAGAGAATAACAGTGTGTGTGTGTGGGGTGATTACCCTGAGCAAGGTACCGTCCCCAAGCACTGCTCCCTGGGCGCTGAATTAGCTGCCCCCTGCTATGTCACGAAAGT
>JAODKF010000002.1:26103680-26114660 GCA_026779585.1 Mormyrus proboscirostris | reverse complement strand
TAATCGATCATCGATCGATAAGATGAAACAACTATTGATTAATGAATTACTCGATAATTTGCATCCCTACTTCAAACTGTGGGAAGTCGAGGTATATTGCACCAAATCATGGATAATAATATCGCACATCTTAATTATATTGCTCAGGTATCACAGAATCACCGATCATAAAAATATTTCACAGAATCATGGGTAATTATAGATATGGACAGTGGGGTCATTATACAAGCGGCAGCGCCGCTTGTCCTCCTGCACTTGTCACACTAAGTGGCACAACCGCTAACATCCTACTGCGTCCTGTTTCAGGTGTCTCTCCATCAGTGCTTATTATTTACTGTGAACCTCGTGTGTGACTCGATCAGGCGTAATGCGATGTAAGACTTACTGAAACAGCTGGCGCCTGTCATAGTGTTTGAGATCATTGTGGGTTTGATGCCTGATTCAAACACAAAGCTACACAAAACAGCACACTTTGGCATTCTAGCGTAGATCTAACAATGATTATAGATCAGCCTGTTGCCAGATGCAGAGGTTTAACTTGTGCTGTTCAGTTCAAGGGTGGCTGGATGCCTTGTTGAGTCTCGTATTTCTATTTCTTCGTATTTCAATTTTCAGATACAGAATTCAATATTTTAACATTAGAATCGAATCTCAAAATTGAAACATTCAGACCAACAGAATGAATATTTCAGTATCGATCTACACCTTGCTGGGGGGTTTCATTCTTGTTTTGGGCCTATATGGGATCTCTGGTTTCCCCGTATGATGTGGTTTATGTGCATTTGTGTCTGTAATTTCCGTTTCTTTGCATGGCCTGTAATGAGCTAATATTCTCTTCAGAGTTTCTTTGCACTGGTTGTTAGGATGCTGGTTATGGGAAATAGATGTTTTCTCTGAATTATTTTGCCTGCTGTCTGCTGTTATAGAGTCACCTGATTGGTTCCACTTTTGAGGCATGAAGACGTCTTTTCAGTGCAGAGAGACCACTGCGGCCACAGGAATTATTCATATTGTCTTATGACAAACATTAAATAAAAACATCGGCGGACTCTAACAGTGACTTAGATTGTGTGTTGATAAGCTTCACAGAGACAACTGAGCATATGCATCCGCTCATTCGCCTACTTCTGCGCTTGCTTAACCACGCGTCCCTCTGCAGCACACATGGACGCTGCGAACCTCTGAAAGAGCTTTCTAAATGTCACGTGATTTCACGCCTGTATTTCCCCCACCGTATACAAACATAATGAGCTGCGAATATCCGGCCATGTATTCGAATTAAACTTGTTTACTGAAATATCCGATGATTTTTTTCATTTGATGTAAATGGTTGCACAGGATCGTGCCCTTTACTGTATTAAAGATGGATCTGGATGCATCTGGACGATAAGTGACGCTATTAGTCCTGCTGTGAGTAATCATCAGGCAGTGTGTGGCTGTGATGGGAAGGTCAAAGTCCAGCCTCAGTATGTCAGTGGGCCCTTGAGCAAGGCCCATAACCTCCAGCTCAGCTTGCTTTGACCTACGGAGAGCAAAATGGGAGGATGAAAAGAAAAATTCCCCGCGGGGATCAATAAAGAATCGACATAAGTAGGACAGACGCTTTTTTGTGTTTAATCACCAAATTGCAGCCAACGCTCTGGCAATAATCCAGAGATGCAAAAGCAAAGAATCCCAGCGAGGTTTGTAATGGAATTGCCAAATTTTGCATGGCATAACCAGATAATAGGCAGCCTATCTATTGATATATGATGCCATAATGCTTTAAAATTTGCCTGTGGTGTGTGTCATGCAGTGGACTGGCCAGGCTGTTCCCTGCCTGGAGATGCTTCCTGAGATGAGCTGGACCTGTCCAGGATAAGCAGTTTGAATATAGCTGTTTGCATTGCACCATAACATTCTCATGTGACTTATTCAGATGTCAATGTGTTGACAGTACTGATTTGTTACAATGATGTTTTCTTTTGTTTGTTTTGTAAAAAAGTCCCATTTTCCCTGTTGAAAGTGAAGTGAACTGAACTGACTCTGAAAAGCTGTTATTGATACACAATAAAGGATTTAAGACTTTATTGATCCCAAAGGAAAATTCTGTATTAGTCATTTTCACCCCAAAACAGTTTTTTGTTATCAAGTATTACATGCATATGTATGTATTTCAGAAATGACTTGTTACTCTAAGCCTTTGTTTTCATACCAAATTTAGTAAAGAAAAAAAAATGCTGTTCACAAGCTGAACTTTGATCTCGAAAACAGACATTTAGACTTGTACAAAATGTACCCTTTGTGAGCTCACCAACGAGCCCTAGCTGAACCATATAACTGTAAAAATAAAAAAGTTACAGCTAATTAGACTCCGCAACTTGATCTGAGTGTGAGAGTAACCACACCAGTATGTTGTCACCCAGTCCTTCGTGATGCTTTCAGCAAGTATACAGTACAAGTGCATTATTTTGCAAGGAACCTGCATTCAAAGTTTCATTTTCTCTGTTCGGTCCGAATGGGCCTACCGTGGGCATTCGCCACCATGGTTGTGGTCAAAACGTGGATTACAGGGAAATGCTTTTGTAGGGTTTCACTTCTCAGGTTTTTTTTTTTTGGGGGGGGGGGCTGTCTGTCATATTTACCATGCTATTAACTTGAAGAACTGAATAGAGTAACTCTGATGGCAGCTTGTTCTGGTCTCCATCCTGTCACTCCCAGTCACCTTCTCGTCGATAACCTTGTTTCTTTCTTCAGGGTCCATGGCCAGACTGCCTCCCCGGGAGCCGGCGGTCGCCCCCGACGGAGGATGGGGCTGGGTGGTGGTGGGGGCGCTGTTTGTGGCCTCAGCTCTGGTTTTCGGCCTCATCCGCAGCCTGGGCATCTTCTTCGTGGAGTTCGTGCAGCACTTTGAGGAGAGCGCGCAGGCCGTGTCCTGGATCACCTCCATTGGGGTGGCCATGCAGCAGATGATGAGTGAGTGAGGGAGAGAGGAGAACAGTCGGGGGTCTATAAATGAGGAGGAGCGATGAGGGAATGAGAGACGTGTCTAGGGGAAAGTTCACGAAGGGCAACGGTGACGATCAGAATTGTTATGGCTAAGAAATTAACCTGGGGGTGGTGAAAACATGACATTGAAGAGAGAGCCAATGGAGGGGAGATTAAGTAGTGGTGAAGGTGTGACATTGTTGGAAAAAGCCAATGGGGAGAGACTAAGATGCTGTCGAAGGCGGGACATTGTTAAAAAGAACCAATTAGGAGACATTAGGATGGTGCTGAAGGTGGGACATTGTATCTGTGAGTTTTTAAAAGCATTTTATATAATTAATGTTGTTATTTTTATTATTATGATTTATTATTATAACAGAGGCTCCAGGCCTCAAGCTTGTTTAATTACGCTGACTACCAAGATTGATTTTGCCAGTACTTTGTAACTGACTCCCCAGTCGTCTGTAATATCTGTCTGTGTGACTGCAGTGCTGCCCGTGGCCCTGCGCCTCAGTGACGGGCGATGTCTCCCCTTGGGCAGGTCCAGTCGGCACAGCGCTGTGTAACGCCTACGATGCCCGGCCTGTGGTGATGCTGGGTGGCCTGCTGGCCTCCCTTGGCTTGATTTTGGCATCACAGGCCACATCTCTCACCCACCTCTATCTGACCATGGGCCTCATTTCAGGTGAGATGTAAATACACTCACCCCGGGCCCCCTGTGGCCCTCCTGGGAAGAGTCCCTCTCTCTCCTCCTTTTGTATCCTTTCCTCACTTCTTACAGCAGTGTTTCCCAGTCCGGCCCTTGGAGACTCCCAGCTAGTTCATGTTTTTGCTCCCTCCAAGCTCCCTGTCAGACAGTCTGTATTTTTGCAAAAATGTGGACTGTCTGACCAGCAGCTGGGAGGTAGTAAAAATGGGGACTGTCTTTCAGGGGGCTGGGAAGGAGCAAAAATGTGGACTGTCTGTGGGTCTCCGAGGACCAGATCGGGAAACCCTGTCTTACAGGATCTTTTCCCCCGCCAGGCTCCGGCTGGGCGCTGGTCTTCACCCCCATCGTGGGCTGCGTCATGGCGTATTTCTCCTGCCGGCGCTCCTTGGCCATGGCCCTGGGCTTCACCGGCGTGGGGCTCTCCTCCTTCGCCTTCTCTCCCCTCTTCCAGCTGCTGGTGGAGCTCTACGCCTGGCGGGGGGCCCTGCTCCTCCTGGGAGGGCTCAGTCTGAACCTCGTGGCCTGCGGGGCCCTGCTCCGGCCCCTGAGTGGCGCCAAGGCCGTAGCACAGGTACTGGTGGCGTGAGAACCGGCGCGGCTCACGTGGCCGATGTGCCATGAGGTATTTAAAATGCGCAAATTAGGTTTCAGGTGTCAGACTGGGCTCAGCAGAAGACCTGCCTGTGTCATCTTCCTCCTTCTAAGTCCTGCTAAGTCCATCTGGCATCTTCCGGTCACCTAGTCAGGGTCACTGGGGTCCTACGTCACAGCCTGATTCACACATGGTGCTTAAGGTCCTTTCTGTGTGTGACTGTGACCTGCCCGTTCATAAATACGTGCATTAGGCACAGGCTAGTCAAGGATTATTTTAAGGAAAAGGGTAGAAGAGGGGCTGTAATTCATTCTTATTAACCAATGATAGCTGTTAAATCGATGAGTGACAGGGGATGGGACACTTCAGGAGCCAATCAATTTTGAGCTTGGTATAGAGCCCTTGTAGCCCCGCCCACATATACACCCCTGGTCTTAGGTTAAAATGTACCTATTTAGCAGAATTGTTTAATCCACCTTTCATAATACCTACTATACCTATTTTTTAAATAGCTTTATAGTAATTTAGGAGTGACCGTTTGATGGCACACCAGTACTTAAATGGGTGTTTCTGACGTGATCAGCTGTGGTTTTGCTGCCCCCCACCCCCAGACTCCTGATAACGATGTGCCAGAGGTGGCCTCCTCGCGCCCCTCCTTCTGCTCCCGGGTCTATGCCTACCTGGAGCTGTCGCTGCTCCTCCAGAAGACCTTCTTGACATACACGCTAGCTGTGACGCTCTTCAACTCCGGCTACTTCGTGCCTTACGTCCACCTGGTGGCGCACAGCCGGCACGCGGGCTTCTCCGAGTACCAAGCCGCCTTTGTCATCTCGGCCACGGGAGTGTCGGACCTGGTGGGCCGCGTGGCGTCGGGCTGGACGTCCGACCTGGGCCGCGTGCGGCTGCCCCACCTGCTGTCGCTGTGGACGGGCCTCACAGGCGTCTTCATGCTGCTGCTGCCGCTCTGTTCCTCCGGGGGCTCCTACCCCGGCCTGCTCCTCATCAGCCTGGCCTATGGCTTCTGCGCCGGTGCCATGACGCCCCTCGTCTTCTCGCTTGTGCCGGAGATTGTGGGCGTGGGCCGCATCCTGGGTGCCCTAGGGCTGCTGCAGCTCATCGAGAGCGTCGGTGGGCTCCTCGGGCCGCCACTGTCAGGTGGGTCATGGTGCTGCCACCACAGGATTGGTCAGCCTCCTTTTGTAGTGACCAATCAACTGGGCTTCACTGTGTTCCTCAGCTCTGACGGGTAGGCCACAGTCTTGCCCTAGTAGGATTGGTCAGCCTCCATCTGGGGTGACCAGTCAGCTGGGCTTTACTGTATACCTCAGTTCAGTTTACTTCTCTTTGTCTTTTCTTTACAAAATAAAACACATTTATTTATCCAGGCTTACGAGCCACAAAAGACACTTGTCTTCCTGTTGTGTGACATGTGTCTCTTCTGTCCCAGGTTGGCTGAAGGACAAAACCGGCAGCTACACAGCCTCCTTCCTGCTAGCAGGAGGCTTCCTCCTCACAGGGACTCTGGTGCTGGCCGCTCTGCCGTCCTACTTCTCCTGTCGAGCCCCGGAGCCCAAACATCAAAAACAGAACCAAAGCCTTGAGTCTGGACTGCTGGACCACACTGGGACCCCCCCAGACCTGACCAATAAAAGTTATAACTCGGGACCTCCTCCCATCTCAGAGCCACATTCTGAGGACCCTGAGGACCCCCTGACGGACAAGGTCTAGATCTCACATCTGTGAGGACGTCTTCTTTAACGGGAGATGCCAAATGCTGACCACGCCACTTAGGAACCCCTGAGATGGGCGGAGCCTGGCCTTGCCCCGCCTCCTCAGGACAGCGATGCTGACTGACGTGTCTCAAAGATGACACATATCTTATAGCACCAAAAAAATCTTTCAGTAGACCAGCAGCTGAAAGTTTGTTTTTTCAGTTACCTCCCAAACAGCTTCTGGTTAAAACTCAGTAGTTTCATCCTCGGGGAAGGAAAATGAGGAAGGGAACTTTAATGTGACCTAGAAAGTACCTCTTTCCATATACAGGTTCCCTTTGAATCCCTCCGTGTCTGGGATGGAACCTGTTTTCTGTACTTACTTTTATTTAAAGATTGAACTGTCGCGGCCAAGGTGTTTGTAAGCCTGGAATCCGTCTCTTCCCTATATTTTCATAAAGTCACATGATGGCCATGTGCTTCCCATCCCCAATCAGCTGCTACAGATGTGATCATTTCTCTGAAGACATCCTCGAGTGTCAGAGAGGAACTGTTAGAGAGAATGTTAGAACGCTTCCTGTTTTCTGAAGCATATATCTTCTGTATCAGAAAATCACGTCAAGGCATTCATCGCCATACGGCTGTGTGTCTGTGACCTTCCTGACCATGCCGTTTGTCGGCAGCCACCCAGGTCCAGCGAATGGCTGTTTAAACGGGAGCTGAAGGTCAAGCACTTGCTGATCTACAGGAATTGTGATGCATTTTCTCAGTTAGGTGAAAATGTTTATAGATATGATCGAGCCAATAGACAAGTAGGCACACAAACTGCAAACAGGAAGGCAGACAGACAGCAGACAAGACAGACAGGTAGGAAGACACACTGCAGACAGGACTCTGGATACTGCCTGAAAGAACACAGGGCATCTCCATGCCTTTGAGACCTGTCTGTAGACATTGACAATCTTCTCCTCCAAGCTGATCTGCAGAAATGGCTTCCCTGCCGTCTCTCATGCCCCTGGAAGCCTGACAGTATTAACAGCTGCCATCTATCAGTCTAAACCTCAGCTGCCTTTTGTCATCACTCTTCATTTTGTACGTTTCCTACTGTATTTTTCAACTTTTTCTTAATGCGGGCATTTTGCTATCCTGCCGTACCATTCACTGATGATTATCTTTTCCAAAATAAAGTCTTATGCAATATAATCTAAAATCCAACATCTCCACATTGTTGGCATTTTCTGCATGTTTGTACATGGTGTTTTTTTTTTTGCTCCTGAATAGCTAAAAACCAGTAAGACTGGAGACACTGTTGTTGTTTTGATGCTATACTAATGGTTTAGTTTTACCATCTTTTACCATGATTTACTTATCATGCTTCTTACTGGTCAGACAGTTTTGACGTGGACAATGAACTCCTATGAGAGAATCTGTATGTGTGTGTGTGTGTGTGCGCGGGGTCAAGGGTCAAGCTGGCCACGTTGGCAGTGCTGATTGTAAGTCACCTTTGAAACTTAAAAAAAGATGCATCAGACTGGGCTGTGTTATTCCTAACATTTTATTAATAGACTCAACTTGACATGGCTTTTATAAATGACAATAAAAAAATGTTCAGCATACAATTACAAACAAAATACATGATACACATTATTTGTCATGTTAAAGAATTTTTGATCCGATATCAGGGCCACCTCGACAGGATGGTCTCCCCCGGATACGCATCTGACATTTTTGCTGTGCCAGTGACTCTTAAGAGGACAACACAACCCTGCTGGGAAGGCGCCAGTCTGTCTGGGACTGATATCATCACACACAGGCGAAAACAATCGGGGAAATACACGTGGGGAATGAGGGGGCGTGGCACACGGCCCCCCCCCCCCCCCCCCCCCGTCATCTTCCCTCCGTCACTGTGCCCCTGGCTCGTAATGTTTGGGTACCATTGGCCTTAAGTGACCATAACCCTTGGTGGGAGGGGGTTGCTGGCAGCCACGAGGGAGAACTGCTAAATCTCTCAGAGACGTTCAGTCGCTACCCATGTGGTCACCTACTGCGATGCACCACCCTATGGTAAGTGTGCAAAACAACACCAGCAGAGTCGAAAATAAAAACCCAGGATTGGGCCCATTTTCGCGGTTCTGCCAGACAGATACGACGGTTCTGAGTCAGCCGGAAAGCAATGGAATATTCTCTCCGCACTCGGTTCAGCACAGACCAGCCCTGTGACCAGCACGTGATCATGTGACCCCCACGGCATGTAACCAAGTGACCCACCATTAAATCCGTTTGGTGAGTCTGACTGACATAGACTCCCCACCTGGCCTTTCTGTAAACAAACGCATCAGATTTCCAACACAAGCAGAAATAAATATTAATTTGTGGTTATGCACTATGATCAAACTGAGGTTAACCTGGCAGGAGTAAAGTTGATTGGAATAAGAAAGCTGTGAAATTTGAACCCTATTACATGTCAAGCTTTCAAGTTTAAATTGCAATAGAGCCCAGTACCATATTTCAATATCTGATAATGTGCAGCAAATGAGAAATAAACTGAAAACTTTAAAAACTCAGCATGACATTTCTGTTACTTTAGTGACATAAATACAAAATTATTACACAGCAAAAACGTTAGACAAACATTCCTGTAATGTATGGGGATGGTGAGTGTGTGACATGTGCAGCACTGTTAATGTGCCAGCGCACAATCCAGTGCACTGCAGTCCAGCCGTGAGAAAGGCAGTGGGCTATATGTTTGTGGTGCGTGTGTGAGAGAGAGTGATGTAACAGTGACACCTGGTGGTCAGGGAGCCTTAATGTCAGCACTTCTCCGCTTCAGCTTCTCTGGGTTATTGGACGCCATTTGGGAAAAGTCCCTGAAGATATCCTGATATGTTTCATCCCCTGCAGAAGACAAGGGCACAGAATTTTGATGAGGGAGACATGAAAACAATGACAGAGAACAAAGATGGGGAGATTCTGGGAGTGATATAGCTCTCTCCTATATTTTACAGTTGATCATCTTCTGCAGGGTTAAAAATATAAATGTAATTTAGGAAAGGAAAAAATATCACCTCTCTCCTGATCTAGTTTTGTCCCAACCCTTAAAGCAGTTTTTTGGAGCATGCAGTCTTTTGACACAAAATGGCTACAGTGGACTAGTACCATATCAGTCACTAGATTATATCCCTCTGTCTCTGGCTTTCAGACAGCTTGGTTCACACCTAGGGAGCAGCATACAGGCATGGTAGCAGACACACACACACACACACCCTTGGCATGCGTCTGATTCACTCCAGGTCCCCTACTTCCCCTCCCCCAAATCTGGCCTCTCGAAAACACAGCGGATTTGGCGGATTGAGCCCTCTGGGAGCAGGGCCTTAATCCCACTGGGGGAGGGGAAAACCTGGAGTGGATCCGGAGGCCGGGCAGGGGCTGCGACTGGGGCATGGCTCAGGGCTAGAGGGCAGTTACCTGTTCCATGGGGTGGGGAACGGCGTGGCGGGACACGAGAGAGATGGCACAAGCAGCGCAGACGGACGGGGCGCCTCGTCGGACCCAGAGACAGACACAGAGACACAGACAGACAGACAGATAGACAGATGCCAGTGAGCGGCATGGCAACAGGGGGGGCTGGGGGGGATGGAGCCATGGAGACGAGGGAGCCAGGCTTCAAGGAAGAGGGGTCAGTGGTGGCGAATGCGCGGCTGTTAGCATGGCGACGGCGGGCACTCGGGGTGGGGGGGGTTGGCTATCTGCCTGATCAGGACCTGGATTGGCTCCAGCCCAGCCCAGGACAGCCTCAAGTCTCTTGCAAGAAACAGAGAGAAACTGCAGACAGGAAGCTCTGGGGTCGTCAGATCAGAGCCAGATTATAAAATAGTGTCAGATGACATTGCGCAGCTCAGCCTCTAGGGGGCACCTGGCACTCAGGCTGCGAGCTGTCCCAGCACAGGCTAAACAAAGCCTTCTGCACATAAGGTATAGCTATTTTTCAATGCCATGACTGACAAAAAAATAGGCCACATATAGCTATACTAAGCAAAAAACCCCAAAGATAACCAAAAAAAAAAGAATGAGCATAATAAACAGCATTCAAATCTTCCTTTTGCTGACACGTCGGGTTTCACTGGGCCTTAAAGGGTGCTGTTTGCACTTTCTACATTTACCACAAGAGACAATTAAAACAAGGTTATGGAACGGGGGCCATCAGGGGGCAGGTCGAGAGAGGCACCCGAAAACCACACACTGCCATACGCATCGCACCAGCTCACAGTACAGAAGGCCTCAGATCTGGCTCCTTGCCAGCTGCTGCTATTTGCCTGCTTGTCCTCAGGGTGGGCAGTTCCTGTGCTGCATGGGGTCCTGAGGCAGGGGGCCAGAAGGTAAGTCCCTGCCACGTGTCCTCGTTGGATTCGCTCCCCATTTCTGGGTTTTACGGAATCCCAGGCCAAGGGACCTCGTTAAGTGGCTTGCCAGGTGGAGTTTTTGCGTCTCCATGAAAAACCCGACGGAGGTTTTCCGTTTGCCAGTCCAGTCCTGGCTCACGGTACAGACCACCACACCCTGCCGGACAGTCGCGCGCTAGGTCCCGCCGACTCGCTCGGACCCCCCCAGTGCCCAGCCGCTCAGCTGGTTCCTCAGAGCCTGGAAGCCCTTCTTTGGCTGCCCCGTCCCAGCCCCGCCCCCTCCACCAGAATAGCCACGCCCCCCCAGTTGACCTGATTGGCCAAAGGCGCCGTCCATCTCCCGCATCTCCTTATTCATCTTGGCAATCCGGAGCCTGTGGGAGACGCAGTGAAACGGGGTCAGTTTTTCCTGAGTGGCAGTTTTAGGTCACGTATCCTCAGTCGTCCCATCGTGATCTTTTTAAAGCTCCCCCCCGCCCCCTCCCCCCTCGCGGCTCTTACAGGGTAACGATGTCCGCGTTCGCGTTCTCCACGGAGATGGTGATGGGGTCCTTCCCATCCGCATCCTTGGCATGGTAGTCGGCTCCCCTCTTCAGGAAG
>JAODKF010000002.1:26087079-26097914 GCA_026779585.1 Mormyrus proboscirostris | reverse complement strand
CCCCCCCCACTAAAAGCTGGGAAGCACATGGCTGGAATGTCTGCCCATTCTAGCGAACATATCAGCATTCATACATATTTGCAGTTTCATATTTGTAATTTTGACCTGACAAGGATCAGCAGAGGGGAGATGGATGGATAATTTTGTTTGGCAATTATGTGTTATACTGATATTAAATTGCAACAGAGCGAGAACTGGAAAGAGAACAAGTTTTGTTTATCTATAGCTTTTAACTTCTTTGGCAAATTTGTGTCATTGGAGGAAGATGGACAAGTCATCTCATCATTAAGAGGAAAAACTGCACTGCAGTAGCCGTCAAAGGAACGCACACTAAAATGTCAGTGTTTTCTTTGTGGCAGGTCAGTTCACTGGCAATGGTATATGTTATATTTTTACTGTACTTCAGTTTCGCTTTCAGAGTTTGACGCAGGGGTATATACAAAATGTGGCCTTTTTCTGGCGTACGTAGAGCGGTGGGGAATACATGATTCTTTTTCTTTGAATTACTCCCCAAATACAGGAATCTGTGTTGCGGAAAGACACTCTCTGTTGAGGTGTCTATCAATGAATTGGATTCAGTACAGAGACATGCACCAATTAAAACTGAGATGGATTTTATCGATCCCCAAAGGATAACACAGCACAGACACTCCCCGGGTTATCATGGGCCGTGTTACGATATTTTGACTTTATGATAGGTAAATGTTTTTCACTTTCAATACATCATTCAATAAAATACATGTGGCATTTAACACTTTATTATAAAACAGGCTTTGTGTTAATGATTTTGCCCAACTATAGGCTAATGTGAGTGTTCTAAGCATGTTTTTAAGGTAGGCCATGCTAGGCTACGATAATTGTTAGGTTAGGTGTGCTATATTAACAAGCACTTTCGTCTTACGATATTTTTGCCTTGCAATTTATCGGAACGTGACCTCATCGTTACCCGGGTAGAGGCTGGCCTATATAACACATATTCAGCTTATGTGCATATCTACTGTCTGTATGCACTGCCTAGCACCTACAGTTTATGTGTGCTATTGAAAGGAGTCATTATTGTGTACTTTTGTGCATCCAGTATTTAATCCAGTATTCATTGTTCAGTGTTTAATTGTTCTTTGTTCTAGCTGTCTGATGTTCCACATAAACGAAATTTTGTTTCTGGCCAGTGAAATGACAGTGAAGTGACTTTGCCTCACTTCGGCGAAACCTCAAGAAAAAGCAGAACAAAAACTACAAACATGGCTGAAAGCTAGAGAGAGCCAGAGAAGAAAGTCCTCAGCAGGGAAGAGCCTGGGCCATCGAGCAGGACCTGCTCCAGGTTTTGAAGGCGTTACTGGCCCTCTTGTAGAGGTAGCCCTCCATGACGATCCCACTGGCGGCGTCCGGACTGAAGTCAGCGATGGAGTCATCGTATGACACGTCCTGCAGGGGGCGCAGAGACAGGCAGGTCACCACTCAGCTGAGATGAGGCTGGGGGGTTATCTACCGGCTGGACTGTGGAATTTCCACATCCCCCACCCCCTCCCCGGGGAGGAAGCCCACCTTGGTTTTGATGGCGACGTGCCTCTGCTCCATGTCCCTCTTCTCTCGCGCAGAATTCAGGACCAGCTGAATGTGCTGCCAGAGGAAAGGTGCATTATGGGAAGGCGGGTGTAATGGAACCAAGTGTGTTAGCAAGTAGGGAAAAAAAAAGTGAAAAACAGGCTGAGAAAAGGAGCCAAGAAGAAAACGGGGGAAAGCCGGCGTTGGTCCTGGCGTTCACACTCTACAGAGATAGCACCGTCTCACCGCTTCTCTGGCTACCTGGCCACACGCCAGTGACAGACTGAAGCATGGAGGACAAGGGAAGATTAACCAGAGAGCTGCGGGGGCGGGTGGCATTCAGGTACAACACAATATCTGCCAGGACATCCCAGAGAGAAACAGGATGCAGGGAGCGGACCCCTCACATTTAATCTGCTGACTTGAAGATAGCCCTGCAGGTTCATCGGGGCCTGGTGCCCCTCCCCCCTCCTCCTTCAGTGTTATTTTCTGGCTTCTTGCGCCATTTCCTGTCAAGGCCTTTCACCGCTACTTGTTGAGGTTTCCTGTTGAAGTGGCCAAGGTAGCTTCACTCTCATGCTCTACCATCGATCCAGTGCTGGGCCAAAACGGGGTGGTGGAAAGACTGCAAGGCACTACACTACACTGCCACCTATAGGGCTTCAAGTGTACTTCAGGGATGCCACTACGCCTCGCGCCACGGCGACCTTGCCGTGGATTCGGCCGTGCGACCTGAGGGCCTACTCCTGCCGAAAAGCAAACGGCTTGGCAGAGCCAACCACGGGTGGAAAACTGGCCCATGTCTGAGGCAAAGGGTGACCACGAGCACCCAAAATGGATCAGAAACAAATCGAGCTCCTCTCTGTAACCAAGGTCACTGACACAAATCACGTCCACTGCCGGATTAAGACAGCAAACCGTGGGACTCAGGAAGCTTCCAAAAGAGACACATGGCAAGTCAGTGAAGCTTCCTCACATGATGTTCTTCCACAGGAACGCCGGGGGCCTCGGGCCAAAGCGCCGTTCACCACCCAGACAGCTTCTGCCGACTGCCATGCGGAACCGGGTGAGGGTGGGGGGGGACCTGACTCCTCATGCTCTGCTGCATTAAATTTAATCAGCCTCTTTAGTGAAAACAACTGGACGGTTTCCGCTCTGCCTTCTCCACAGTAGGTCAAGCCTCTGCCCTCTCCAGATCTCCACTCTCAACCTCTAACAGACAGTATCGGTGTCTATCACCACTCAAACCACATCATTTTCCCGGGATTCCTGAGGTTTGGGACATTAAATTTTAAAAGGTAGAAGATGCTGAAGCAGCGTGTTCTGCTGGCCACCGTCTTCGGACTTATCTTTAATTAGATTTATTTATTGAGGGGGGGCCAGTAACAACAAACACACTGCAGCCAGTAAACCATCTTTCTTGCCACTCAGGAACTCCTCCAGTCAGACTCCTTCCTCCCTCCAGACCCCCTTTCAACATTTCCTCCTGGACACACCCACTTCAGGACACGCCTCCGGCACATGTCTATTTCAGGATGAGCCTCCTGGACACACCCACTTCAGGACACGCCTCCTGCACATGTCTATTTCAGGATGAGCCTCCTGGACACACCCACTTTTAGACATGCCCTTTGGACACGCCTTTCTCAGACTGAGATGCTCATGCTCTTCTCTCCAGACTCCTCCATCCCCGCCCCCCCCCCACCCCCACACACACACACACACACACTTACCTGGTCACTCAGGCTCTTGCGGTAACCCTCCAGCTCGGACAGAGTTTGGTGGCCTTGCTGGAAGAACTGGGCCTGAGCATCCATCAGGGAGAGCATCTGACAGTGTCAAACACACACACACACACACACACACACACACACACACACACACACACACACACACAGAGTTACTCACAATGCAAAGGCATCAGAAAGACATGTTACATAAACCCCTCCCACACAAGATCCCTACTCTCCCTCCCTCCAAAACACAGACAAACCACGACGCTCTACAAGAAACAGTCCAGCAGGTGTAGGGCCTAAAGAATCTTATACCAGGAAGGTAAGGCTTACCGCCATGAGGAGGTCAGTCTTCTTCTTGGACTCGATGACATTGATCTGAGGGCAGATTTTTACGGCGGGGGGGGGTTGTGATTAAAGTACAATGGAACTCTCCGGATACAGTGGTCAGTGTGCGGCCGCGTGCGTCCCCCTCTCCCACCTGCAGCACATAGTCCAGCGCCTCGCTGCGGAAGGCCTTGCGGGCCCCGAGCAGAGCACAGCTCGCCTCCTCCACCTCGTGCTGCTTCCCCCGGGGCGCCTGGGCGTTCCTCGCCAGCGCCGCTTCCAGGCTCTCGCTGCTGCGCTCAAACTCCTTCCTCACGTCCTTGAACTTCTTCACATCCCTGTGAGGGTGACGGAGGACAGAGACACCGGGGACTGAGAGACGGGGGTGAATCTCAACATGCATATGCATACTGTACTTGTGTTCTCGTGTACCTGTATTACATCATCTTCCATTGCCGAAAACCAGTTCCAATACTAAGAACGCAAGTACACGAGGACGGTAAAAATCCCCGGATGTTGGTTTTGCTCCACCCCAAATATCAAGGATGCATCAGTTGCATCCTGGCAGAACGAGACCAAACCCATAATTCATTGCGTCACAAGTTCATTCTGGAAAGACAAGTTCGCGAGACCGGTCTTGCCATTACCAGAAGTACGGTCTGTGAGTTCATGGTATTGAGATTCACACCGGGACTCGTCGAGCAGACAAACTGGTTTCTATGGTGATGTTTCAAACTGATCTCTAGCCAATCAGTGTGTCAGCCGCCGTCTGCATGGTTAATCACTGTGTCTACGATGAAATTTTTATCCAGTCGCTGTTTCTATGGTAAGGCTTCTATCCAATCATTGTGTTTACTGAGATTTTCATCCAATCACTGTGTCTACTCTAAGATTTCTATCATATCACTGTATGTAAGGTGAGGCTTCTATCCAATCACTGCCTACAATGAAGTTCCTATTGAGTCACTACATTTGCTTCTGAAGTAAAGAGGAACAATGATCAACAGCTGGCTGCAAGGCACTCTGCCTCGATAGTGCGGAAGGCGCGGCGTTCATTACTAATTTAGCTACATATGTTTTTCCAATGAGAAATGAATATCCCACACATCTGGTGCAAATGGGTTAATGAATGCACCAAAGCCCACACTTACTCCTTCACAAAGCTCTGCAGCTTCAGCTTCACGGACTTCTGTGTCGTCTCAATCACCTCCTGTTGGGGGGGGCACATTTATTTTTCATTTCGTTTGCTTACTGCAACTCTAACTGCAACCGAACAGAGATAAATAAGGCCAACCACAGAATGGCAGAGATATGGAGGTTTAAATATAGACTGAGCAGAAAATGTCAGTGTCCCTACAATGACTAAAAAGGGACACAGAGTCTAACACGGGAAATTAGGCCAGCAGAAGGCTTCAAAAACACAGAGAAGATGCCACACAGTCTTTGCTTGTATGCTTTATCTGTCTCCATACATCCATCCATCCATCCATACATACATCCACCCACTGATCCATCCATCCATACATCTTCCACCCACTTATCCTGAACAGCGTCCTGGGTAGGTGTGATTTTAACCTACCTGGTGACCCAAGGCTGACAACAGCACAGACACTGACAATTTAGCTATTTTTAGTCCATTTTTCCCGAGGTGGGGTGGGGTGTCCTGGGTTATAGCCCATGCTTTAATTTGCCCCGGGTCATTGCGTGTGGTAGCTGACAAATGCTTTCTGGGGTTCAAAACCCCATTTTTCCTGTTAAATCTGCCTCTGCAAACTCTCCTGCCATCTGCCAACTACATGACTGAGCAGGAGTCAGACCTTGCTGGCTGGGGGGGGGGGGGGCATTAGGGGGCCAGTGTAAGATACGCAGCCCCCTCAACTCCTGGGGAGTCAAAGTAACTTATCGATATCAATAAACATCAGTGATATTTTGCATCGTTAGAAGGGAAACATTTTATTGCTAATTCTTACCAAATTCTGGCTAATGCTGTTGCTTGTACCAACGTTAACATTTAATGCTGCAGTTACCATCATATCAGACTAACCAGGGAACGCAACGTCAGTAACGGAGAGTGGAGTCGGGGCAGGGAGGCAGGGAGGGAAGAGGGTAGTGATCTGTCACACTGTGTCAGTGTGGTTGGGGACAAGAAAGAGCAGACAGCCAGGAGACAGACAGGAGGATGAAGGTGACGGCTGGAGAGCATCTCTCACCGACTGGGCCTCCAGGATGATGGACAGCTTATTGGAGAACTTATTCAGACAGTCCTGAGGAGAGGGAGGTGAGGTTGGTGAAACATCCTTACCAAGATGAACACCATCTCTGCTCGGCCTGGAGAATTCACACACATCCACATTCCTTCTATATCAGCCCCTGGTCTTTTCTCGAGGTCAACCTCCACCATCGTGTCTCCAGGATCAGTGAAGCGGCCTTTTCCCTGAGCCTCACCACAATCATGCTGTCCCCGGAGAACTGCAGTCCCAGCTCCGACAGGCCCACGACGAAGCCCCTGCTGCTCTGGCAGTACGCTCTTCCGGCTTCCAGCATGGAGTGACACTGCTTCACCAGCTGAGGGACACAGGGCAGGTGAGGGCGCGCCCAGAATCGGCAATGGCAACAAGTTTAAAAGTTACAGGGTAGGCCAAGCGTCGCCATGGAGACAGAACACGTGGTGCCAGGCCTGCGGAACGGAATGTCCAGGGGTGCAGGAGGGGAGATGAAAATCAGGTGGGCGACTCAAGACAGGATGACACGCACGCTAACCAATTAAAAAGCTAAACGTGCTCCTCACAACAAACACAAACAACAAATTATGACTGATCTATTGAGAATGCAATGGTGCCAAGGCAACTGTCCCATGAATGGTAAAAATGTGTCTAACTGCTTTGAAAATCAAAATAAAAAGAGGATGGAAAACAGCTATAATCAACCGGCAGACACGTGACGGAGAATCACACTCAGACATTCTAAGAAGGCAATTCCTCTTTTATTTCAGGTAATGTGATCCAGTTCCTCCACAAATCATATCGGAACTAATCACACATCTCCTCTCTTCAAACAGAAACTTCAGAGGAAGAGGATGTGTAAAGGTTTCAGGACAATAGGGCTACCTCCCCTTCCTGTGCGCACACACACAGTCTCTGTTGCTGTAAACACTTCGGTGATATGGCTACATTGGATATAATTATGCAGTGAAGCAATTAAAGGCAACCTGAGCCGGAAACACATAGAAATGTTCAAAAACAAAAAACAAAAGTTACAATAAACAATCCTTGTGTCGCCCGGCATTGTGTGAAAATTGCTCGCTTTTGGTGGTAACAGAGTGATTCTTGTTCCCACCTTCTCTAATCGAGTCTCCAACTCGTTGATGTCTCCCTCGACCCCCTCGATGGCGGCTCTGTGGGGGACAAACACAGGGTCACATCGGGAAGTGTCACTACTTGCACACAGGTAGGCAGGCAGCTAAAAGTTTAGCGCTGTGTCAGCTTCTATGGCTAAGTCATGGAAAGAACTGGATTGTCAATATACAAGAGACCACTCTATATTTTTAAACAAATCTACATTTTTAAATCCTGGTTTAATCCTGGTTCTGCTGGCAGAAGGCTACACTGCGAGGCAGAGGCTGATTCCAGGCTCAAAGTTTGTAAGACAGCAGTACAAGAACAAAGTGAAGCTGGAGATACTGGCGATGACCAAAAAACCAGCCAGGCAGAGGGCAGAAGTGACTTTCTAATGCCAGAGATGACTGTCAGCGTATCCAGCAGTGCCTCATAAATCAGAGGATGACCTCGAGTACAGCTGTGTGGTATTTTTCAGTTATATCGGTTTCACGGTCTACAACGTTTTTTTTTTTTTTTTTTTTTAAAGTATGACTGGGCGTTTACCACATTTTACAGGACACATTTTTGTTTTACGTTTTTGCATTGTTCCCACGTTAACTATATAATTTTATTATTAGCCATTGCGCCTATCCGCTACCTTAATGACAACATATGGCTAATGTGTTTGTTGGCTAACTGCTTATAGATAAACAGCTAATGTTAAGGTGTGCGCCGGCCAAGTTAGCATTTTTGATGTGTTTTGTTCAGTGTTGTTGGAACATGAGCTTTACTGACCTTGAAAAAATTCTCATAAAGACGGGGATGTCGGTCTTTGTGATGCTTCGGCAAGTTTGTCGTGTTACTTGACTTTGTTGCCACAACATTGTAGCACTGTTAGCATAGAGGCTTATCGACATCCTTAGCCTTTCCATGCTCGTCTGCAAAATACAGACGCTCCTCTACTTACGAATAAATTACATTCCGAAGGGCTACTTGTAAACTGAAATGTTCGTAAGACGTTATTCAACATCATTTTAAGGGTATACGCAACACAAAGAACGTTACGCTGCCGCGCAATGGGAGTAGCGGCCAGAAGTCGTACTAGGCGGAATTGGCCTGTTGCGGGCAGGAAACGGGAACACAATGAACACAATTTGGACTTACAGTCCTCTTCATTCGTATGTCTGAAAGTTCGTAAGTTGACAGTTCGTAAGTAGAGGATCGCCTGTACTTCCAAATGGCACTTTTGCATTTTTTTTTTTTTATTGTTTTTTTAACTAAAGCAGCTTACGAAGTGCCTTCAACTGCAGCATATGTCATGTCTGGCCAACTTGGTATGCGTGTGTCAACCAGCGCAAATGCATTCAGCGGCTATTGAGAGGAGGGGAGGGGCTGCGCGATTGTGAGCGTGAGTGCACAAGCGGCTGTGCTGTAGTGGTGCAGTGTGACGTTTGATGAATGAGGCGAAAACCTTACTGTTGGTATCGATAATGGTGAAAATGAGTATCTAATCAGATACAAATTTTTAATATTGATTAGTATCTGAGAATCGATTTTTTCACAACCCCAGTGTCTCATTATTTTCAACTGCAGCATCAACTACATCTTCCGTGGTACATTTTTAGTGGCGCAGCAGTGAAAAAGGTCCCCCCTTCAACAGTTTCCAGCTGCGGCACTTACCAAACGTTCTGTAGGCTATTTATACCGGTTTTACTGTATAAGACAAAGTCATATCATAACTATAATAAAAAACGGTTTCCGGTATGAACTGGTATACAGCCCTGCGCTAATCTCAAGTGTCCTTCAATGGGGAACAGTAGGTGCAGGTGTGGAGCGGGGGAGTTTCACGCTATCGAAAAGATCAGGGGTTAAGTCACGTTAACCTGGGGCTCGACGTTTTTTGGTTTTGTAGGAAGACTGGCATTGGGGCAAAAAAACTCAGGCTATAGCCCCGAGTGATCAGACCTAACGACGCCCGTGGTGTGAAGTGCACTGCTAGGACAATTCATAACCAGGTCATAGAGGCAGGACAGAGGCCCCATAAAGCAAGGAAGAAGCCCTTCATCAATGAGAAACCAGACTACAGTTTGCAAAAAAACAATTATATATGTATATATTATTCACAGACACACATCCATAAATTGAGAAATGAGAAAAATTGTGCAGTGGTCTCTTAATTTGAATATTAGTACGGTGACAGGAGTCAGATAAAACTATGCATATATAATAGATAAATGGATTGTTATATGAACTGGTAAATAAATAAATAGCAAGATTTCTAGTAAAAGATACAAGACGTTTCCACACATCTGCACTGCCGGTCGACCCATCAGGCGACACAGGTAACTGCAAGGGGCACCCTCTTCGGAGGGGAAGCTCACTCAGCAAACCACAGGCGGTGACGCCTGCCAAGGCTGAGGGGCACTGAGCGCCCCCTTCTTAGTCCATGGCGGTATAAGCCAGGCGGGGAAATTTCACACAGCATGGCACATTTGAAAGGGTGACACATCTGCACCAGACTCTGCTTTTCATAAATCAAAGTTCTTTGGAATCAAGCTTCTATTAAGGAAACAATGGAAAACTTAACTTTTTTCAACAAAAAAGAAACTTTTCCCAGACAAAGACTTTGTTGTTAACTAATAAGCCTGCAACTGTTTTACAAAACTCATCAGATGCATGCAAAGCTTTTCATGTGTGATTGTAATAAACTCAGTGTAGCTCTTTCCCCAGATAAGCATAATTTATCTGCAAGCAACATCTTTTGAGAAAAAACCCACACGCATTAATGGTCGCTGTCTTCTGAGTACTTTTCCAAAGCCTTAACATCAGTGTGGTCTGCATTTTTCTTAAACAAAAATGCTTGAGGATCCAATTCTCTTTAGGTCTGGTTTGCAACAAAGTATTCAGGGCCCCTCCTGTCCACCCTCAGTTTCAGCAAACGAGGGTCACTGGGTGAAACATTTACTTCCATTTAGCAGATGCTTTTGCCCGAAAGCAAAGTGCAAGTCTGGCAAATAGCACATTACAAACATATGTGCTGTCAAAGCGTCGGCTCCGTATAAGTGCAGCCAGACTGAGAAATTCAAAGGGAGCCCAGGTATGAGTGTAAGCAAGCAGTAATGGGAGCCGGAGCCACGCTTCTAACAAAGCAGGAACCCAGTAAGACACCTAAAGCGTACCAGAGCAGTCAGGGAGCATGGAGTGGTGACAGCCTAGTAGAGGGGAAAACGAGGAAGGGGTGTGACATTACTACGTGCATTGAATTTTTTTTTTTTTTTTTTTGATTCGGGCGTCGTCCTGCATCTGATTGGTATGTGCCTGCTGTGGGGTCAGTTGATGGGAAGTCAGTGTGTCTTAGTGAGTGAGTCAGCTCGCCTGTGTGTGTGTGTGTCTCTCTCTCTCTCTCTCTCTCATGAGCTTCTTAGCATGCAAGTGTGTGGTTTCCGGTACGTTCTGAGGAGCGAAACAGAGCGAGAAAGAGAGAGTCTGAGAGACAGGGCCGATGAAGGCCGATAGGACAGGAGAAGAAGACTTTGTTTTGGTCACAGCATGGATGCCGATCAAATCGTGGCGGGGAGAAGGGGGGGGGGGGGATTTAAATTCAAATGGGCTTAAGTTACCGTGCAAGGCAGCCCTGCATGGGCCATCCAAGGTTTGGCCTCAGAGGAGAGAGTGACAAAAGGTGATGCTGGCTGCCTATCCAACTCTGAGGGGGCATCCAGGGACCCCCCCCCCCCGCTAATTGTAACTGTGCATGCAGGTTGGGCCGGACAGAAAGTCTCCGAAGGCAAAAGAAACAGGGGCAGAGAGAGACATTGCACTTCTGCAGCAATCCACCCCCAAAGGACACTTCCTGCCTCCTGTTTATCACCTCGGTATCGCACGCCCTCACTTCCTGTTCCCCCGTCAACCC
>JAODKF010000002.1:26056851-26072826 GCA_026779585.1 Mormyrus proboscirostris | reverse complement strand
GGGGGGTTTCTTGGAAATTGTAGGTGTATCTACTATCCAATGTCTGCTCGCTCGAGCAGCCCATCAGAGCAGGAAGGTGATGTTAAAACATGAAAAGTCATTCAACTTCTGTCATGTGAGCCTGGCTGTATTTAGAATGGGTCTTTGACTCGCGCTTTGTTATCAAAAACCTCGCCCCTATTATGCCATCGGTTTCAATTTTCCAGAAAATAAAGCGATGTATTTCCCAATGGGATTTTGTTACTACTTATTATTTCTGAACTTGCAGCTTGTGTGTGCGTCTTCGGCCCTATGAGCACATTGTCGCTTAGTTAAAGGCGTTATTAAGTATGCATTTTCTTCTTGGTTTTTGTAGTACGCAGTGTGTCTTGTTCAAAGTCGTCACTGACGCACGTTGATTACTGCCGGGAATATACGAAAAGTGTTCATTAAAAAGCATCATCCCTCTTTCACTTCCCATCTACTGCTGCAAACTGAATATATGTAGTAGCGATAAATGACCGGCAGACGTCGTAAAGTCACACGAAAATGATCAAAATAACGATATAGCAAAAAAAAAAAAGAAGAAGAAGCATTTCGACCACACGGATAACAAATACTATAGTAGATTATTTATAATCAATTATAGACTTAGGGTCAGAAATGAATGAACAAATCTTTATGTTTTTTTTCATGAACTAGACGAAAGTATTCGGCATATTGACGTTTATCTGCATTTATTTGCTGATCTACAATTCGATTGTATTTTTTTTTTTTAGCAAAAAATGTCGACATGTTAATTCTTCGAGTGAAAACCTGAAAAGCAACGTCTGCGTTTCATTTACACCAGTGTATGGAAAAAAATGCGCCCATGTGGCCGCGTTGAATGCAACGGAGATAAAGGTTTGTCCAAGGTTATCAGCAAAAGTATTACACGCGTCAGCACTCCCCCCTCCCTCCAAATATTCGGTAACCGGTGGGTTGGTTCTGTTTAACTAACTTGCATTTTGTAACTTACTGTGCGCGGCCCCAAAGACGGACTCGGTTGGACCGAAAGGCGACTGAAATACGACGCCCGCACAAGGGCAGGACTTAATGCGTCTCCGCTCTCCGGCTGTTTCGCATTCACGGACGCGCATTGACTGACAACCCTTCGCAGTAGCGCGATGTGATGGGGGGAAAGGGGGTGGGGGGCCCACGGACGGCGTAGTCTGTACAGTGTGGTACAGTAAACGGGATTAAAGTGCTAAAAGCTGCCGAATAACAGCGGCGGGCGGGTTGATGCGGATGCGCAGCGTGTGCACGCCGACGCGGGCAGTCGGGCTGGGGTAAGCGGTGGGAGCAAAATCAAACGGGAAAACTGTATTAAAAATATGCATTTTTAGAGCGCAGACGTTGAGCCTCTCTCCCTAAATGCATGTGATGACGAGACGTAGTGCAGGGAGGGGGGAGGCAAGATGAATAAATAAAAATATTGCAGGGTAGTTCAATGGACTCATAAAACAAGCTTTAGTCAAAGTTCAGGGGTGGGGAAAAAAACAAGGGAAAAGTGCGGAGCAATGGAGAACCAGGCGCCGGAGCAGCAGAGCCACGATGACGTGCGGAAGAGCGGCTACCTCCGCAAGCAGAAATCCATGCACCGGCGCTACTTCGTCCTGCGGGCGGCCTCGGAGCGCGGCCCGGCCCGGCTCGAGTACTACGAGAGCGAAAAGAAGTTCCGCGCCAAGGCGCCCGTCCCGAAGCGCTCCGTCAGCCTGGAGACATGCTTCAACATCAACAAGCGGGCCGACGCCAAGAACAAGTACATGATCGTGCTCTACACCCGGGCGGAGAGCTTCGCCGTCGCCGCGGAGAGCGAGTCGGACCAGGGCGAGTGGTTCCAGGCCATGCTGGACCTCCAGTGCAAAAGTAAGTGTGTAGGGCGCTCGCTCGTCCTCTCGGCCGCTTTTAGGCTTACAACTCCACGTTCAGTAGTCGGACACCGTAAACGGCCCGTGTGTGTCATGCACCCCCTTCCTACCATCTCCAGATCGGACTCTGGGGTGGTGGGGGCAGCTTTATTTAAAATCGACCCGGCTGCTTAAAGGCAGTACACATGGGGAGGTCTGATCGCTGTTGTCCCGGTAGCGTGGCATCAGTATTTCCCATAATAGATTTTTTTTTTGCCAAATAATACAATTAAGTTTTCGACCCCTTCTCAAATCTCCCGCTCTCTTTATAATTATAAGAAATGTTTTTTTTTTTTTTACTTCAGCTATTCACTACCTATGCATGCCTGCTGTGGAAAGCGCATGCAAACACGTTGTTGACAGGGTGGGAGGATGATCAGAAATTCGGACTTCCAGTAGGAATGAGGATGCGTTGTGCCTGCATGCATGGATGGAATGATTGTCTGCCCTTTTTGCTACTCGTGGCCACACTTTGTAGGGCGATCTTATCCCCGTCGCCACCTTGGAGGTACTTTATCGTACGCCGCACACGGCTGCGATCTGCACGAATGCAGTTGCGACACCCCCGGGGAAGGCGGAGAGGAGGGCGGGGGGACCCGAGCAGAGGAGCCGGGGAAACATAGTTTAAAACAAGTGGCGTCTTGTTATTGGATCGCGGCGCCTCGTACTCGCACGGTGCCCTGGAAAACATCCCCTCTCCTGGCCCCCCTCATTTAAAAAAATGCGCTAAAGCCGTCGCCTGCTGTGTGATTGATAATTGCCCGCATACCCTCCTTTCCCCCCCTAATCTTTTCGTTTTGTTAACGACATTGAAAGAGAGAAAGCACTCCATGCACCTGAAAAGCGGCAGTAATTCTGTGCGAACGTCTAATGGATCGCGGTGCTATTTTAAAGAATTCGAGCTGTATTGCACGTTTGTGTTGTGTGTGTGTGTGTGTGTGTGTGTGTGTGTGTTTCTCAACATGACCTGTAATCGTGAGGTCTTGGTCAAGGCACTGTCTGTGTCTTGCAATAACCCATACCTGAAATGCACACAGACATGAGGCAGAAAGTGTTTTAATTCATCTTCAGGTTTTGAATGAAGGTATTTTGTTGTTGTTTGTTTGTTAATTGGGGCGTGATCCTGATCACACCAGTCGGAACACAAACCATGAGGCAACCTTTGGCAAACTTAGACTCAGGTTCAAGGTACCAGGACCAGATCCTATGTTGCATAAAGATCTGATTAGAAACTAGGCTCTAAATATAGAGTCGCGGTTTCATGTGTTTAAAAAAAGAAAAACTGCCTGTCTGCAGGATAGGCTAAAAAAAATGGAAAATCCTCAAGAAATCATTACTGCTCTCCTCACTCCGCAGGCAAACAGAAACAAAGCTGAGTTTCTCTGCAATTGAAGGAAATTTTACGCTGGATATCGATGATTTCTGCCTTGCTTCATAAAGCTCCCGTTTAGAATTTGAGGAAAGTATTGCACATCTGTTCTTGTCGGGGAAAATGCTCCCAGTAGTGTCCGATTGCTGATGGGGGAATCCAGGGAAATATTTCCGTGTTAAAGTTAAAATTTTGAGTGACAGAGGTGCATGAGTATAAGGAGGGGGGTCTGTGTAGGGGGTCTTGCAGTTGGCAGCCATAAAACAATCTGCTAAGTGAGTGAAATAAGTGGCTGCAGACTGGCTGGCTGGCCAAATGTTTTGATACGTCTTCGCCGTGTCTGCCTGCTAAGATCTCCTTATTTTTCTTTTTTTCCTTGTACATTTTTGGCCTTAGCAGGGTAGGTTGGCGTCAGGGATGTTTTTTAATGATCGGTTTTGCCCTTCTATTCATTGTCACTTGAGTCTGCGCTGGATTTAGACTGGCTGTCCACCTGGACTTTAAAATGTGAAGATAGAGACAGGCATCCAGGGCAGAGGATCAGTTGGCACTTGTTTTATTTTTGAGTTTTCATGACGTCGGCTTCTCCACTACAGCGTTTCTCATCGGGGGGTCTGACCCATAAAGACGGACCTCTCAAATCCACACTGCGTGTCCCATGCTCATTCAGAAGCTTAGTTGCTAGTTGTATCGTCTGCCCATTGGTCAAATGTTGTTTACGATATTTTTCTGTGGGGCGGGGTTTAAATCAGGCAGCCTATCCCTGCTTCCTGCCATGTGTCTGGACTGCTAATCGGGTGCTTCTGTTCGTCTGTAGTAAGACAGCCTCTTGGATCAGCCTGGGCGCCTCACCATGGAGCCATGTGACCCACAGTGCGTAAAAGAAGCTGTCAGCAAGGAAGGGCAACGTGTGGGAGGAGTATTAAGCTGCATATTTGAGCTTTTTGAAATGTTTTTGGGGGTGTGAAAGAGATGGGTCTGTAGACCTACCGGATGTAACAAAGGCATTAAATCCCTTATGTGGCACAGGTTGTGTGTGTGTGTGTGAGTGTGTGAGAGAGAGAGAGAGAGAGAGAGAGATTCACTGTCTGTGTCTCTGCAACTGAGAAACTCATCAGTAACAATAAAAAGTAAAATAACTTCCAAGGTTGATGCTGGCTCCTGCAGTCACCCGGGCCGCTGGTTCACAAGCTGTGCGGTACTGGTTTTTGAAGATGACGTGAGTGATGCTGGCTCCACACTGGGATTAGGGGCTCGCAGGCGGTAGCCTTCACGTGACAGTAATTAATTCCGCGTGCCAGGCTAAACCACCAGTGTATGTCGGCCAGGTTGGCGTGGCAGGCTGACTATTACGGACGTGCCGATGCAGACTTGCGTTTGTGCTCCGGGGGCGTCACCTGCCGGGTACCACGGGAAATCCATGTGACTTGGTGGGCCCTGTCGTGAGAGCGTTTCATTCTAGACATCACCTGCTTGTGAGATTGTATGGTTGCTTAGCGACGGCCTTTACTTTGCAAAGACCGAGGGGCCCTGGACCCTGTTGTACCAAGAAAAACAGTGCTGGCTGGTTATCGTGTGAACCGGAAGCCTCATTGAATTCCTCGATGGTTGCAGGTTCTTCGTCAGCCCCAGACAGAAGGCATGTTGGTGTTAAAGACACAGATTTCTAACTGGTTCAAGGCCCAGGAGGGCTCCAGCTGTTGTCCCCTTGAGTGAGCTACTTAACCTGAATTGTTCCGGCAAAAATTCCTCTCTCTGCACAAAAGTGGCTGCAGTGTGATCTTCCATCATTCTCTCCTCCCTGCTGTGCCAGTTGCTTTCTTTAAAATATCATCTTCCACATGGCAGGCATCTCTCACGGTTATTAACAAGTTCTGTGCACCACCACGCCAGGTCTGTAGGAGGCGCTCATGCATCAGCCATATAAGTCCTAGCCAAATGAAACCTCTGCTTTGATACTAAAGATCATCACAGTTGACGAATGATACACAGTAGCACTGCTTAGTTACTGCATTTTATCTAGTACTTAGATGTGTTGAGTAATCGAGTAAATAACCATTCACAGACACCTTTTTAATATGTTCACAGTGGTAGATGTATTCATTGAAGTGTAAACACTTCATCACTTCAATTATAAACACGTCATCTTGTGATTATTTTACTTACGAGAGCTTTAAAAATGGCCTGCATATAATCTTCAAAGTGGAAACAATCCAAACCTAAACTAAGGTTAAACTAGTGAAAGGTAAACTGAAGTGGTTAGGCTTTTTGACAAGTTAGTGCCAGGCTGCTCCCCCCAGTGGGCGGGGTTCTCCGACTGTCCCGCAAAGGTGGTTGTGGTGGGGGTGTGTAGATGCTAAAGCTGGTGGGTCGAAACTCTCAGAGCGGCGCAGCTGAACCCGGTGTGTGAAACTGTGACTGTTAATGTGCCCACATGCCTTCCCCCTACTGCTACCCCTATACACCCCCCCCCCCAAGACTGCAGTGCATGTATTTTTTTATCGCCCTTGTCTGTCAAAGCAGGTGGGAGACAAACAGGCACACTAAGGTATGTTTTTGCAGGCGTGGGGTGGCGGGGGGGGGGGGTCTCTCACCCACAGTCATGCACTCACACACTCACAGCTGTTATTTCTCTCTGTCTGTACCCCCTTTCATCCCCCAATGGTAGGAAAATGGGTGAAGGAGAATGTAAGAGGCCGGTAATCCTCTCTTTTCGGGGCTGTGTGTGCAGCAGGGCTGTGACGGACATAGCCGGGGGTGGGCCGTGGTGGGGCCAGGGGCTGGAGTACAAAGACTGTGTTCTTGAGTACGCACTGGAGGAGCACATTGTGGCTGTTGGAGCGGCGCCCCCCCCAGGCCGATTTTCACTCCAGCCGTCGGTTCCTCTCGAGCGCAGAGGCTGTGCTGCATCGCTGGGCCTCTTCAATAGGCACCTGGGCGACAGCGGCCACTGTGTACGTCACTGCTGCTCGAAGGCTGGCTGGGGGGGGGGAGCTGGGGCTTGGGAAGGCGGTCATCGCTCATCAGCCACAACAGCGCCGTCACGGGAAAGTGACGCACAGAGGGATGGAGGGGGAGGGGCACCCTGTGGGCCCCGGTGACCTCGCTAGGCCGTCGCTGTTTGCGTTCCTCTCCTCTGTTCATGGGTGCTTCCCAAACCCAGTTTATAGCAAATCTATGTTTTTGTGTGAATTATTCATCCTCGCTGTCTGCCTGTAGTGGTGATATGTCTTGCATTTGGCACTTTGGAATAGCCAGGCTGGGTCATGCATGAAATTAAGCAGGTTTACAATGTAGTAATAATGCAGTGTTAATCTATGAGGGAGGTGGTAACGCTCATTAAGGGTGTAGGATGGTAACCGTAACACGGTAATTAGGGGAAGTTGCGCTTTTGAATATGGGTCCCGTTTAGAACCCACCACCTTGGACTTGGGGATATTCCCTGAAGTGTCACAGTGGTACCTGTAGGGGCTATGGGCTTCAGGTGATGTACAGACATCCATCGACTTACATCCTATTGAATAACATCCGATTGCACTTACGATCCAAAAGCAGACATAGTAGACGTCAACAGATGTATTTTACCACGTGTGCATGTGGCAAGGACCAAAACAAACTGATTGTGCTGCCGTTATAGAGGTGAGTGTTATTGTACTTTATGATATACAGTATGTCTGACTTCTCCCATATAATGATCGAGAAACGTCCAGAATAACTGACGTCCCTGCATATGGGACGGAACCCAGACGTAAGCTGATGGAGACATGTAATTACCTTGCCGGGGTGTGAGAGTTCAAACCCGCTTCTGTCTAAACTGGTCTTTAACTGGTAAATCCAGACTGGTCATCAGGGTGTTTTGGCCTCTGTCTGTTATCACCACTTTTGATGTCATGATGGTGCCTGTTTGGTTTGAGGGCGCAGTAACGGGGGGGGGGGGGATGTGATATCGACCGAGCCGGGTCACCTGATGGCAGCTGCTGTGTAGCATCAGCTTACTGCGGTGGTGTACCGGACGGGGGGGTCGGGTGTATTACCAAGACGGGTGGGATTGGGTTGCCGTGACATCAAAGAGACCACGACGGGGGTTGGGGGGGGGGGATCTGAGGTTGTGGCGACACGCTTCCTGTGAGGCTGGGTCCAAGGGTCTGATTTCTTAATTAACGGGCTGCTCTCCACCGGCAAAGCGCAGCGGCCGTCAGCTGTAAAAGTTGGCACCGGCAAGTAAAACTTGGCCCACTTTTAAGTCGATATTTTATTTTTTGATATCAAACAAAGATACAGAATTCTTTAGTCTTTAATAGTTTTCATGATATAGCTGTTGGGGGGCCTGATGGTGTTTTTTTTTGTAGGCTTCTATGAAAAAATTGAGGGTGATACTGACTGACAGTTTTGATCCATCCGTCGCATTTCAAGGGATAATTTCTCTGCAGTTTTTCAAAGAAATAACAACAAAGCACAGTCTGGCGAATAGAGTGAGAAATATCCCTTTTTTGTGAAAAACAAACATCATTTCAATGTGACATTTCTGGATCTGCTAAGCTGAATTTGAAGTGTTTCTGCACTTACCTGCTGGTACCCGGTATAAGCAGCATGACGAATCTTTGGACTTTTGAACCTGGGTTTTGTCCTAGGTTGAAACTCGGCCCCTTGCTGATGCCGTACTGCGGTTCCTCCTGACAGAAATGTACCGCACGTGACACCTGGTGCCCCCTAGAGGTAGAGAGGAGCTGCTCGACTGCGGCAGGGGAGCCTCCATGTTGGACCTATTTTATGGCCCAAAATAGCTCCCAGTTCGGCTGTGAAGTAGGACGCGTGCAAAGTCCCGCTTTCGCAGTCCATAAGCACAGTTTCCACTGCCTGATCTGGGTGGGGGTTTCGGAGAACGATGTCAGAACAGAGCTCTGAGCTCCGGGCTGCTCGGCTGGTCCTCTTCCGTCGGCCGCATGTGGAATTCGGCATGCCCCTGTTAGGAGGATAGGGTGGGGGCCGGTGAAGGGGGTACATGGTGGCTAGGCTTGGGTGGTATTTTCATACCATTATACCTTCCAGACATTTCACAACAGTATACAGCATATGACCATGTTTTTAAGAAAAAAACATAAATATTGTAGACTACCGTAAACTCCCGGCAGAATCAGAGATAAACGGGCTCAGCAGTGTGGGAGCTGAGTGCTAAGGAAAGAGGAGACGGCTCCTCTTTAGAGTTAAAAAGATCACACTTCGGTTATTGACACTGTCGCTGCCCGATCTGCGGTCTCATGCACGCTAGGGTTTGCATATCCCGCTTGTTTTTGTAGTGTAAGCCCATGCATGTGCGTTATTCTTTGACTTTTTTTGTTTTGTTTTGTTTAAGTAAGCCTCCAGTCACTGCTTACATTGTGATCTACAGTGTAACGCCTCAATATAGCATCTCCCTATCAGACTGATAGGAAGAGGAAGGAAGAGAATGTCTATTTTTTTTTTCTAAATTCCGGTGTATACTGTAGTTCCGTGATACCACTCAAGAATAACGGCGACTAGCTGCCCTGTGCGCCGCATGTTTTCACACTATGTCCGTTTGTGTATTCACCGAGCTTCCCCCACCAGGGACTACAAGGGCAGTCTTGGTGCATGCATTGGGTTGCACAAGAGTCTGCTTGGGCCTCGGACTTTGTTCTGGCGCCACCTCACGGACTCCAATGTCCCAGGCTGAGCCGTTGTCTTATTTACCGGGCATTTCTGGGCCTAACTTTGGCCTGAATATTGTGTGTTACGTAATGAGGGCACCGTGGGCTGTGGCGGCAGGTGTACAGGGACATTCTCACGGCTGGTGACTCGACGCCATGACCTTTTCTCTGCTGGTTTCAGGTCGTCACTCTTCATCCTGTCCACCCCCCACCCTTTCTTCTGCGCAGGTGCGCGGCGAGAGCGATCGGGTCACCAGGTTCAAGCATGCAGGTGTTGGCGTGGGGACGGGGATGAGGGTAGGGAGGGGGGGTCAACTTGGGTCACTTCACGCTGATGACCTGCAGCCTTGACTTTCACGCTTACTCATCGTTTCCGTGTTTTGCCGTATCGGATGTGGCGCTACGATTTGCGACAAGGCTAATCTCAGCATCTTTTGTCCCCCACCAGGCAAGGCCCCTGGCGACGGCGGCAGCGGGGGGGACTATGGGGTCCCATCGCCAGGCCCCGCCTTCAAGGAGGTGTGGCAGGTGAAAGTTTGGCCCAAAGGCCTGGGTCAGGCTAAGAACCTGGTGGGCGTCTATCGCCTGTGCCTAACGGAGAAGACAGTGAGCTTCGTGAAGCTGAACTCTGACGCGGCTGCCGTGGTGCTACAGCTGATGAATGTGCGCCGCTGCGGACACTCGGAGAACTTCTTCTTTGTGGAGGTGGGCCGCTCAGCCGTGACGGGCCCCGGCGAGTTCTGGATGCAGGTGGATGACTCTGTGGTGGCGCAGAACATGCACGAGACGCTGTTGGAGGCCATGAAGGCCCTGAGCGAGGAGTTCCGGCAGCGCAGCAAGTCACAGTCGGCCGCTGCATCCGGTGGGGGTGGCGGCACCGCCTCCAACCCCATCAGTGTCCCATCCCGCAGGCATCACCCAAACCCGCCCCCCAGCCAAGTGGGCTTCACCCGCCGGCCGCGGACCGAGCCTCCCGGCCCAGCAGGGGGAGGCGGTGGTGCCAGTGCCTCCCCCACAGCCCGGCATGGCTTCATCCGACTGCGTACGGCCAGCGACGGAGGCGGGAAGGCGGAGGAGGGAGCCCTGGCCCTGGGGCCCGGGTCCAGCCCCAATGGGTCCTGCTCAGGGACTCCTATCCTCCGGTCCAAATCGGCTCGCTCCGCCACCCCTGGCAAGAACCCGGCAGGTCTGATGCGGTCCATCTCAACACCCACACCTTCGGCAGGACCCAGCCTCTCCTCCAGCACGGGTCACGGGTCCGAGTTTGGGCCGGCGGTCGGAGCCGGGGGGGTGCAGGCGGCTGGCTTTGCACGTGCCCCTCACCCCGCATCTGTGTCCGGCTCCCCCAGCGACTACGGCTCGTCAGACGAGTACGGCTCAAGCCCTGGCGAGCACTCGCTGCTGGCGGCGGAGCTGGCCGGCGGCTCAGTGGGGAGCCTGGGTGATGAGGCCTCCAACTACATCCTGATGGGCCAGCGGGGGGCCGCCGGTGGGGGGGCGGCTAGTGGGGGGGCCCCATGGGGCCAGGGGCGCCGCGTGCTGCGGCGTTCCTCCAGCCGCGAGAGCGAGACGGAGCGCCGGGCGCTCAGCAAGCGGGCCTCACTGCCCCCCATGGCGCTGGAGCGTGGTGGCTCACGGCGGGGGGCGGCCAGTGAGGCCGAGGCCGACGAGGACTATGCCATGATGTCCCGCAGCGCTAGCCGTGAGTCCTTCAGCTCACGCCGGGACTCGGCCAGTGGGGGGGCAGGCGGCAGCGGCTACCTGGATGTCGCCGGGGAGCAGAAAGAGAAGGAGGAGGTGGGGGGGGGCGTGGGCGTGGACAATGGCTACATGTCCATGCTGCCCGGTGTGACTGCGGCTTCACCTGCCTCCCTGTCCAGCTCACTGTCGGCAGCTGTGTCGGACCCGGACTCCAAACCCGCCGACGACTACATGGCCATGACGCCCAGCGGCAGCGTATCCCCCCCACAACGCATTCGGCCCCCCCTCGCCGGCTCCGATGGGTACATGGTGATGTCGCCGCACAGCAGCTGCTCGCCGGATGGCCGCGGCGGGATGGGAGGGGCCTGGATAGGTGGCGGCAGCGCCGACAGCCGGCCAGGCAGCGACTACATGAATATGTCGCCTATCAGCACCCCCCCGCCAGCCCAGGAGCACCAGCCGCAGCCCACTCCCAAGATGGTCTACTCTTATTACTCTCTGCCGCGCTCATACAAGCACACGCCGGCGGCAAAGTCGGAGGAGGATGCCGGGCGTGGCAGGAAGCCATGTGCCAGCAGGGGGGGCGGCTGCCCTGGGCCGCAGGAACACGGGGGTGTGGGGGGGCCCTCTGCTGCTGCCCGCCACCTTTCCCTCTCCTCTTCCTCATACTCATCCAGCTCGGCCAGCAGTGAGAGCCTGGGAGAGCCGGAGGACAGGGGGGGCTCCCAGCCTGGCACCCGCTCCAAAGAGGGAGCCCTCCAGCAAAGACGGGCATCCGGGGGTCAGAAGCAGGGCCTGCAGCACCGGGGTCGGCCCGTCAGCCTCTTCGTGGACGTGTCCAAAGCCAGTACCTTGCCGCGGGTGCGAGAGAGTCCCTGTTCCATGGAGCCCCGCAGCCCAGGGGAGTACGTCAGCATTGAATTCAGGGCAGAGCGGGCTGGGGGAGGGAGGTTGGGTGTAGGGCCGCCACTCCCATGTGGGCCCCCCCGGGGCTCACAGCGACCCATCTCCTGCCTGGCGGGCTTCCAGGCCCCCCCCCAGAGCCCTGCCACTGTCCCCCCAGCCGCCTCCGAGTATGTCAACATGGAGCTTGGTTCCTCCCCCTCTCCCTCACCTGTGTCTCTTACCCCACATGACTTCCCTACCTACCCGACCCCTCCTGTCCCCCCAGCTGTAGCCCCAAAGGCAATGGATGAATGCCAGCCCCCTGTCCCAGAGGAGAACAGCGAGGGGGGGCCCATTGGGCCGCACAGGATTCTGCAGACAGAGGGCGCCACTGGCCCTGAGCCGCCCAGCGCATTCACAGATTACACAGAGATGTTCTTTGGATCGAGCGCACCTGCCGACACTGAACCGGGTCCCGGTCCCTCAGCCTGCGTCCCTTCCCCTGCCATCCCTGAGCCCGCTGGGCCGAGTTTGGGCTTGGGGCTTGACTTCTCCTTGCCCAAAGTGGGCAGCAACCCGGATCAGGGGGCCAAGGTGATCCGTGCGGACCCGCAAGGTCGAAGGCGCCACTGCTCCGAGACCTTCCTGCCGCCTCCCCCACCCCCCTCCTCCTCTTCTTCCTCTTCTTCCTCATCTTCTCTGTTCCCTGAGCATGCTCAGGCGGCGACACGACGGTTCGGCCTGGAGGCTGCGCTCTGGGGTGCGGAGGGCCCCACTCAGTGTAGTGTTGTCAGCATCGCCACGCCCCCTGGTGGCAGTCAAGCATCATCAGGGGAACAGGGCTTGAACTACATAGACCTGGACTTGGCCAATAAAGAGAGCTCGCACCCTGCTCTGGATGGGTCTGGCACCGGCCAGCCCCTGCCCCCCCGTCTCTACTCATCTGGCCTGAGTGTTGCGGGGGGGGGAGCAGTGGGAGGGGGCGGAGGCAGCAGCAACGGGCCGGCAAACCTCAACACCTACGCCAGCATAGACTTCTACCGATCCGAAGAACTGAGGAGCCACCAAAGCGGTGGCCGTGACGGCACAGGTAACTCCCCCGGCAGCCCTGACCAGCCTGACAGATACAGCAAACCCGCTGCTTATGTATTCCGTGTCCTTTGGTCCCACGTCGCCCCGTGGTGTCTCTGCCGCCTCCTGTTTCTTTCATCATGCCGCCGAAATGGAGAAGACAGCTGTTCAATGAGGCAGTGAGCCGTCAGGATCCCGATCCTGCAGTCATCCTTAAATTCAAATCCAGCTGCTGCTAAACGGTAGCCTTTTAACTGTTAAAGGTTAGCGGGGCGGCCTTCTTGAACCGGCTTGGTCCGGTCTGGTCATGTGCCACAATCGTTCACGAATAATATAACATTGTGGGTCCCATGTAGGAGGACGCGTTTCAGTCAGGCACCCACCAAGACAGCCTTCTCAGGGGGGGCCTCACATGAGCCAGCATCTGCTCACATTGGCCTCCACGAGGCCCTGGTGATGGCAGCCTTGGCAGATGCCTCTCCTGTACAGCACAGAGTGGGGGGGGGCAGGTGTAGATTCCCTGGCACATGGAAAGACTGACACAGATTGATATACGCGCTACAGCTTGTTCGGAAGCAATTAAGTGCCTCGTTCATGTCTCTGTTTGTTTTTTTCCGCAAAGTAGTGATGATCTGTGGGAATTGTAGGGGTTTTCCCTGGCCGGGCTCCAGTCTCACGCACCCTGACCCTCCAGCGGGCCACCGGCATCGAGCCCGACTGCAGAGCCGGCAGAAGGCTATGGCGTGTGCATGTGTGTGTATCTGGCACTGTCCATTAGCCCGATCTGGTTAAAGGATGCTATGATCTGCTAGAAATTGGCCCAGGATCTCGGCGAGAGCCGCGTCCCGGGGAAGGACGGCGCCCCTGATGAGCAGGTCCTACTCGCCGAGGTGAACAGCACTGGCTCTGAGTCTGGCTCACGTGGGCATTGATCAGCTGACCCCTGGCTGAACCTGGGCAGTGTCTAGACAGCTGTGTGCAGCTCGCCACAGCCCTGTGGCAGGCTCATGCTTTCAGCAAGGGGGTGGGCAGGGGGTTGGGGGGGGGCACCTGCGGGATGGAGGGAGGGACAGGTTTAGGCTGCTAATGTAGCTATATTAGCATCTGTTGCTTTTCCCCAGTCAAACAGTCAGTCTGATTAGTTTTGACCTTTAAATACATTGAGGTTTGTTTATCCTCTTGCGAGGTCGCTGACCTCTTCCCCTGTCTCTCTCACCTGACTGGCAATCGATTGATGGGGTCGCTGTGCTGGATGTTAATCTGAACTCTGTAGGCGAGTGTATTTTTTAAAACAATGGCACCTTCACAAAACTCTAAGCTAATGGCCGCATGAGGCAGCACATAGACATTTTGATTGTTTATCAAATGCTTTTATCCAAAGCAAGATACAGTTTTGAGTAAGCAGACTCAGACAGTCTCATGTGCAGTTGGGCATTAGTTTCTGTGTTTATTATTAATTCATAATCTGCATATCCAGTTCATTTGTCTGCCTGGAGAAGTTTCCAAACGTACAATAAAGTTAAATTGAGATGAAGTAAACTGAGACGCTCAGTATCCAAACAGACATGTTAGCCAGTGAGCTGCCTGGGCCTGTCATGCACAGCCAATGAGATGCCCACACCACTTGACAAGATGTATGTGAGCCAATGAGACGTTTGCCCTAGGCACTGTTGTAGCATTAAAACATTAAGAGGCTCCACCCTTTCTTCAGCTCTCGACTCGCCTGGCACCTAGTGGATGGGGTGTGATGCCCCGTTACCCACAATGCTCAACAAAAGGGGCTGGTGGATTATCACGCAGTATCGCCATAAAGGGCTGTGCAGTAAATTCAGTGGGAAGGTTCTCTCTGGGGCCAAACGTGGTTTTCCCGGGGTGGGGCCGCAGCCGCTTGGTGACATGCCCCCGCGTGGCGTCTGGTCATCGCGTCAGACGGGCATTAGGTTGCGGCTCACTGACTTGATCTGCCAGCGATGGAAAATGTGAGGATTTCACCCTTGAGGCGGCTGGATGGTTCCTCTCCGTCACGCACGTGTGCGACTGGAGCGTGGGCCTTAACGCGGCCACACACAGACCGGGGCAGGGGTGCAGGGCAGCTGGCAGACGGACAGCCCCTCCCCCCAACCGTGTAAACAAACTACGAGCGGAAGTTTCTCTCCTCTCTCAGGCTCATTACTTATGTCTTCTCTCCCTCCCTCTGTTCTCTCTCTCCTCCATCTTTCTGCGCCACCTCAACTGCTGCCCCCCCGCCTCCGTTTAAAACCACACTTTTTCCGCCCCCATTAGATGCGGCCCTTATCTCCGCCTGCATCTCTTATTGGGCTCCTGCTGCATATCTGATTCTGCTGCCTGCCTTTCTTCCGCCCTCTCCTTCGCTTGCCATCTCTCTCTCTCTCTCTCTCTCTCTCTCTCATACACACACACACACACACACCTGAAAGGAAGATTTAAAGTGTGTGCTATGTGTATTTTTCAGTGATTTATTGTGCTGTGTAAGTCATCGGGAGTGCATGTGTGTGTGTGTGCATGTGTAGGGGGGGGTCAGCTACCTGCATAAGACCTGAAAATCCTCATTCTTGCTAGTTTCAGGGTGGCGGGGGTGTGGTGTTTACTGGCCCAGCTCCCCTACTGCTCTGATGGAGTTCTACACACTGTGGTGACTGATGGCTGTGACCGGAAGCCAGAGCAGTCCTGAGAGTGCTGATCATGCCCGGGGGGTTAGTAGGACGTCACCTTTTTTGGGGGGGAGCATCGCACTCCTTGAGCTTAATGGCGTGTTCTCCCCTGTCAGTGCACCTGGATAGCAAAGCTGATTAAAGTCCGGGAGCACTGCATTTTCCACGGTGTAAGAGTGTCATGGACACACCGGGGCTTAATTTGGGGTGAAGGGGTCGTTAATGGGGAGGAGGGGTCACACTGCGGTCAAGGTCGATATAGACAGGCCATACTGTTACCTGGGCTCAGGTCGGGTCGAAATGGTCATTCTAGAATGTGCCCCTGTGCATGTCCTCTCTGGTCACAGCGCGGTGAGCCGGCGGCTAGAACTGAACCTCGGCGCACCTGCCGGTTCGCGCAACACTGACAAACGTGCGCCTACAGCCTGCAAGCAATTTACGGTAATCTGCTTCAGGTCGATTTCCCGGGAACAGAAAACGCCGGCAGGAAACGTACCGTGAGAGCGGGGCGGCGGTTCACCGCGGGCACTGTTTGTTACGCCCGGGTCCGTAATTAATGCCAGTCACACAATGTTCTTTTCACCAGTGGTAGGTGGACAGAGAAGCTGATCTTTGATGCATTAGGGGTTATAAAAGCATTGACTCACTCTACGGAGAGGGGGGGGGGGGGTTAGAGTCGTGTG
>JAODKF010000002.1:26025853-26041230 GCA_026779585.1 Mormyrus proboscirostris | reverse complement strand
GAGAGGTTTTCCATGCATGTCCTACAGGGAGGAGGCCCCGGGGCAGACCCAGGACATGCTGGAGGGATTATATCTCTTGGTTGGCCTGGGAGCGCCTCAGCGTCCCCCCCAAAGTGCTGGTAGAGGTAACTGGAGAGAGGGAGGTCTGGGTTTCTCTCCTGAGGCTGCTACCCCCGTGACCGGACAAGCGGAAGGTAATGGATGGATGGATGGAAAATCAAGCCCCAGGTAATCTTGCCTTCGGCCCTGATCTGTTCAATAGCTAGAAACATCCCTGGATCTCATACGTAATTTAACTGGTGTGTATATGTACAGAACATGGTGTTAGATGTACATCTGAGATGCTGCACATAGATTTAGATGTGACGCAGGCAGGTACTCCACATTTGGTTGATGTGACTGAGACACGTGATGTGGGTTTAGATATCACTGAAACTCTTAAACTGGCGGTAGCTGTGACTTAAATATTGCATGTTGAGTTAAATACAACCAAAACTGGCTATTTACTTTCTTTATTTCCACTCTTTCCCCTCCCTGGTGTTTATTGTTTTCCTGTTTTTTTTTTTAAGCTCACCATTCATTTCTTCCCTAAGTGGGTCATTTACAAGGGGAAAATTTTGAAAGTTAAATTTCTTCAGTCTTTCCTTATTTGGGTTTCCCTAACAGTGTCAAAGGGTCTAGCAGGAGAGTTTCTAAACATCAGGCAAGTTTACCTGGGTCTTGACTTCTTTGTTTTTGGAGGAGGTTAAATGGCATCGGGGCTAAAATACTCGGGAACATGCTTAAAATACTCGGGGCTACAGCCCGACTGATCGAACCTAACGACGCCCATGTGCATAGGTAAAGGAGATCTACATATATAATGCAGATTATATTTTTCTATTTATTAAACGAATATACGCGACAGTCCCTCGTCTTAGAACCATCTTCACTGACGCTTTAGTGGGAAACGGACCGCAGCTCAAAGCTAGATGAGAGATAGAATGGTGAAGCCTCACACTCCGTGGCGCTCACGTCAGCGTCTGAACACTGTGAACACGGGGCAGTGAGTGATGATGATCAGTTAGTCTAAACAAAGAATAAAACGAGGACTGGGGTAACTGTGTTGTGTTTGGCTCTGACGTCAGGGCCGCTCACTCTTTTGTTTCGCTTTTGTGAGGTCTGTCTCAGCACGTTTCTCACGGCCCTATCTTACGCAACCGTCTTGTGGCAAAAGTTCGAAAGCTTCTGGGTAATTTGTATTGTAACTTGCGTGATTTCCCGCACGCTGTCGGGAATTAAGCTGCCCGCAGTTGACCTCGAGGGATTTTAAACGCCTATGCTTAATAAGACTCATTTACGATTAATTAATTCAGGATCAGGCTCGCGTATCAAAACCGATTTACCTGACGTCTGCAAATCATTACTTGCTTACTTGTTGAATTATGTTGGCATACTGGGTCAGTATAGAAGTACGTATTTATTTTAACAATTCCAGCCAATATTGGTTAAACACTTGTGACGGCCTCTACCGACAAAGGCAGAAGACCGCATACCCTCTTGTCCTGGTAATATATGAAGCAACTGTTGTGTATTATCCATCGCAATAAGGTAAAATCAAAACCTGATGAAGACTGTGATAAGACATGCTTGTCACTACCAACAGGCCAGCCCTCCTGCAGAGCGATAGACGTACAGTATAAGTAGGTTCCTTCTGTATTGTAAGAGCTAGCAGTTGCTCAAGGGAATCCAGTGCTGATAACTTAGTTTCGGTCGTTTGTTTTGGGAAGTTTAGAAATCTTTTTTTTTTTTTTAAACAGACAGCTTTGGATCATTTCTGAGGATTCTGCCACTTTGTCTCACTTTTTGGCTTATTGAATAATGCATCATTTTATGATGTGTCGAACCACTAATTGGACCACAAATTGTAAAATGTATTTTATTACAGAAATGTGTATTTCTGGATAATACATGTCTAATAAATAACGATTAAATCAATTACACAAAGAATGCAAAGGATTGAAACAATGTAACAAATAACAAAGTGGAGATACAAAACATAAAATTACAGTGTTTTTACAAATCTCCTGATATCATTTCATAGCCTCTTATTCAGAGACGGTTGGTCGGATAATTTATACAAACAGGCTCATAAGTGGTTTAATACTGTAAAACAGTGTTTTTTTTCCTTGGTCAATACCAAGTAGCAAAAAAATGTCATTGGTCTTTGACAGTCAGTTCCCAAAGGTCCCACAACTTCTTCGTTTCGGATCAGAAGCGGGATCTTCGGTTATTATGCCATATAACACGACATCAACGCAATGTCCTTCATTTCTTCGTTGGTCATGTACTCTGTGGGGAAAAACACAAAGTCCAGGACGTTATTATAAATGGGTTACACACTAAAGTGTATATTTTAATGTTTAACTCGACCACCAAAACCAAGTTAAGCATATAAGAGATGGTTCGACTACATCGTAATTCACAAGGTTCTTCTAAAATGTTTGGTAGTTAAAAAAACCACAAACATTCCAGTTTTCTGTATTTTATGCCATGTTTCAAGAATTAAACATGTTCTGAATACGTAACTGTTTATTGTGATGTAAAAAACAGCTAACACAAGTTTATCCACTTACGGTGTCTATGCTCTGGTGAAGTCTGGCTGGTGTCGATGAGAAATCTTCCACATATCCGCCTTAGAGAGCGCCAGATCTTGCCTTTTCTGGTCCTGCGAGCCGGATCCGAGGCCGGATTTGGGCTGAACAGGTCGGGCTCGGGTTTTCCATCGCTGTCACTTGCCCCGCTTTCGCTGTCACTTTCGTCCCCCAGAAACCCAGCTTCCAGAGTCTGACCGAGAAGCCCTTCGTCCACCGGGAGCGCCTGTCGCAAATCGCCGCTTGCGGAAATGGGGGTGGAGTGGCGGCATAGCGGGCAAATAATTGTACAAGTATCTGCTGAACACGCCGATTGCCGGACTATCGCCGAGAGGCAGCTCTCGCAGAAAGTATGCCGGCATCCCAGCTCTCTGGGGAGACGACGACCAGTGTTGTAGCTCCGGTAACAAATACCGCACTCTAGTTCTGAGCTCATTTTCCTATCCCGATCCTATTGAGTTCTTGTCGTAAGTACCACCGATACTGTCTGTTGTGTTGAATCACCACTATTCTTATAGTAAAAGGTGCATGACACGCCCATTAACAATGAAAAAAACAAACAAACATACTTTCGCTAACGCATGGTGAACCCAATGACGTCTCTCATCTGAAACACACACCCTCCATTTCTATTACTGTGTTTTTAAGGTGGACCGTCTGAAACTAAACATTTACAGAAAGGGTTTTGTCCTAAGACAAGTACGTGTTACCGAGTACATTATATAGCGTTTTCTAAAAGACAAATAATACGACAATCAAAATCATATAAATAGAATTTGTAGGCCTAGTTAAATTGTTTCTCGTGCGTGTACATTAAGGGAATTCCTGAACACTTGGTAAAATTTTGTATGAAGAGCAGGGGCTAATGAAAACCATATCAACCCTAATAATTGTTTATTATTATTATTCTTAGTAGTAGTATTAGTATGTATTTATCGGGCTTAGTAGTTTCAAATGGAGTTTCTTCCCATGCAAGCAGTTGAAAACTTAACATGTGACTCAGCCTCCCAGAGTACTTTACTATAGTACAGAGTACTATTGTCCGATACATGTTTCCCAAAACTGGCCTCCTTCGATATTGGATAAGCGTTTATTGTTATGGGTTGGATTTTTTTTTAAATAAAAAAGGAAGAAAAAACACGTAGGCTGCTCATTTACATTTGCACAATAAGACTAGACATCATGTTTCACTACCCCAAAGAGGGAAGTGTTTTGTTTTAAATTTGGAAAATCTCAATGAAAGAAATCTGTAAAAATAACCTTATTTTGATATTCGCAGATGCTATTTAGCACTCATTCCACCTTAAATGGTCTGCAAACGGTTCCAGGAAATTATTTACTCCCCCAGTAAATTAGTAATACTTTAAGGGTAATCAAGAGTTCAAAACTACAAAAAGGAGCTTCTTCCGGCACAAAAACTGTATAATAAAGTTAAATATTTCCACCTTCCTGGTTTCCTGAATGATAAATGTGTACTCAAATCAATTGCTTTGGATGCCATTCAATGACGTTTGCTTTTCAGGTGTGTTTGGAGAGGGGGAGTTACAGGAAAATAAAAATGTTAGCCGAGTTAACCGACACAGACTTGTCAATTGTTTGCCACATTGAGGTAACTGTTTACACAAACAGTTAATCTGTAATAGTCTGTAACAGAAATAAAAAGTAAGAACACGTGGGACTGCTATACGTCATGACAGTTTGGTACTAAGGCTATTATTTAATGTTTAAAGTACTGACTTGTGGCATATCCCTGCACAGACATTCATATTGTTGATGTTTTTTGCATTACATAGACACTTTTAGCAAAGACAACATACTTTATTGAGGGAACATGATCAACCGAATCCTACAGCCACTGAGGACCGTGCCCAAGGACCCGACAGTAAAACCACATAGTCTAACCCACTGAGCCAAATCCCACTGCGCGAGAAAGTGTTTGACAGATCAATTCATGGTAAGTCTCAGTGGAATTAAATCTATGATGTCATGTTTACATTAAAAAATGAATGACCAGAAATGCGCGTGTTGCACAATTCATATGACTGACTGAAATGATGAGTCATCGCAGAAGCTCGTGTCAGCGGGAAATTACTGTCTTTGTATGCAGGTCAAATAATATCCTGCAATAAGCATTATAATAAGATGAAAAGGCATCCAGACAGAAGATATCTTGATTGTAAAGATAAGCACATTATTAAAAAAAACAGGAAATTTTGTAATGGAATTCCCCTTCCCTGCTAAGCTCAAAATAGGCAATTCCTCTTCTGTTCACGTGCTTCTTTCTACCCTTTCAGGAGACATAATTATAAGCAAATTAACGAAATGCTCTTAGTTTTGAGCTATGTCCCTTTTTCACTAAAAGAACCTGTTAGAAATATGTGTTGTGTGACATCATCAGTCACACAGTGGCCATTGCGCAGCAAATATGGTACATTGATCCAATTAATGCCTGCACTCAACTTGTTTGGTGTGTAACTAATTCATAGGTATATAATCTCTGAACCCCCCCTTACGGGATGCCGCATTAAACGGCTGACCCAGTGCTGTGACCCCAAGCTTCACTATCACTCCAATGCGTGTGTATATTTCTAAGGAGAAGATGGTGGGACGTGAAGAAACAAAGATTCCAATGTACCTGTGTTCATATTTGTGAAATTCCAAAAAAAGCACTGTTTCATTGTCTAGGAATGAAATGACAGAACAACATCATGTTTAATGCATTCACAAAATAATTTTGAAGATTATCCACAAAGCCTTGATTTGTACATCAATGCAAATCTGTCCTAGATAGAAGTCTTGACAAGGACCTCTGGAGCTGAGAAGACCATTTATTTCTTACCCATGCTGGTCCTGGAGGAGAGGTGAGCTGGAGGGGTTCTGGTGATATTCCCCATCATAGTAACCCACAAATTACCAGGGAATTAATGTCAGGGTAACCAGACATCTGATTGTAAGAAGAGTAGACAGTGAGGAGTCGAGAGATAGTTTGAGCTTTAGTGTCATACAGGATGAACGGGAAGGAGAGAAGGTGAGATTTGGGCTCAGGGGCTCGATGTCTTGAATACTTTGCATAGAGATAAAAAGACGGAACAGGACTTGATGTAAAAGAAAGTTAAGAATGAGACAAAAGAAAATAATGAGCTAACGGATACATTTATCTGTGGTTATGAATTGGTCATATTTGCTATGTGACTGGAGACATGAAAAAGTAATGGGCTTGGCGACTGAGGACTCCGAAATGTAACAAACATCATCAAGATTCATCTCATAAAACGGACCTGGCTAGAAGCGTAAGTACTGTCATCTTGCAAAGTATTTCATGAGCTGTGAGGAAAACAACAAGCGATCCAGGGCATAGTTTTAAGGTGGAAGTTACCAGAGTTTCTTTCCATAACTTTGTAATATTTTAGCAACAGGCTCTCATTGTTGCTATCCATAATAGCTCAAGAAGAATATATGCGGTGAAAGTATTTTGTAGTTTATTTTCACGTTTCTAGGCAACGCCTCCCCACCCTCCCCGAGGGAGGGTTTCTCCATTTGGGCCCTTGCTGCCGGCGTGTTGGGTTTGGCATTATCTTAGCACAGACAGGAGCACGGGGGACGCCTCTGAGCTCCAGGGCATACACGCATAAACACCAAGGCCTGCGGTAGGCAAGAAGCCCGCAGTGATTTATGGCAGATGAGAACACTCAGTGCCAGCTGCAGGACCTGTTTAAATGATCATTCAGTGAGGAAAAAAATGAATGAAAGTTCTGCAGACACACATATAAATGTCATGAACTGTATAACTATAACCTTCTGGGTTATTATTCATTTACATTTATTTTTATTTAACTGTGGTTTTTGCCCAAAGTGACATACATTTGAGGCATATAGCACATTACAAACATATACCAAGGAGTCAGATAGGTGTAAGTGCAGCTAGGCTGGGTTTCCAGTGAGTAACTGGGTTATTCCTCATAATGGGTTTCTGAAACAGCTCCTATATAATGTCTAATGCGACCTTAGCTGGGTCAATGCTTTTGGTTTCTCAGGATCAGATAAATATGCAGACTTGCCTATAGCCCCAGCAAAATCAGAGGCCCCACATCAGGGGAAATTGAACGACTAAACCTACTAAATATGGCTGATTGAATTGCTGGCATCCTACCCCCAATCAGTAAGTTCTACAGACTCAAAAAATAGCTGAAGTGGCCTTCTTGGGAGGGGGGATACTACCCATGTCCGCCTAGGGCCTCCAGAGAGGATAGAGGGAGGGCTTTTGCTAATGTGGCCGACCTGCGATTCTATTTATCAATGTATCGATATTTCTGAATGATAGGTAACATAATGATGCACATTGAATATGACGTAAAAAAAAGTGACAATTGCAAATGCAAAGCGACTATTGCACTTTTCATTTTTGTTAAGTAACATAAATATAGATTGCTTTCAAAATACAATTTATTTGCATTATTTAGTTCATGCGAATTGGTGACTGAATGGATTTATTGATGTTATTTTAAGTAGTTTATGATGTCTGAAACAAATAATTTGGGTAGCAGTAATCTGTCCTTAGCATCCCAAAGCGTATTTATCCCTGGCGTCTGATTGCTTAATGTCCATAAAAGCATGTAGCTAAATAAGATTTTTTTTTTTCATTTAGTTTGTGGGCAACTCCTGTTCATTGTGTTGGGTGACTAATGGCCACAACTATTTCCTCAGGAGGGCAAAAACCCTAGATCTGGATTCGAGTTGTGGACCCGAAGCCGGTGTTTTACGCTACACCACACATATGGAAGGGTTTTTGCTGTCTGAGGTCCATCATTCCATGCTAACGCTTCTCCCAGAATGCTGTGTTTCCCTGGTTATTCGCCCCTATGGATGCATTCAGGCCTGATCTGCTTCCTTGGCATTTCATTCTCGTCTCCATGGCTGAGATTCCAGGGGCTGTTCAGCCAGCCCCCCACGAGGAGCCCGCCGGCCCTGGGGACGCTGCCGAAGTGGAATGTCCCATTTGCTACCAGGAGTACAACCAGGGGGGGAAATGTCCCCGCATGCTGGAGTGCCTGCATGTCTTCTGCACCGAGTGCCTGCAGAGGATCCAGCTGTGCCCCCCCCAGCCTCTAGGTTCCTGCGGCCCGCCATCCATACCCTGCCCCCTGTGCCGTCACCCCACCCCCCTGGAGGCTGGTGATGCTCTCTCGCTGCCCTGCAACTCGCGCATCCTGGCGCGCCTGCCCCCCGGTGCCATCCGTGTGCCCGTCTCCTCCGCCAGACAGCTGGCCACTGTCACCCAGCGGGTGGTGCTCTCCCTGGAGGCCCGCGATACGCGTTTCATCATCCTGCCCACAGTTAGCCTGCGTGTGGAACAGATGAGGACCAGGGAGGAGAGCCAACCCATGGTGCCCCCTGGTGGCGAAGGAGTAGGTTTACATCAAAACAGGCGGGCCCTACTCTTTGTCCAGCTTTTGGCTATTACACTATGGGTCCTGTTTGTCATGATCTGTGTTATTGGAGTGGTGTTTGGGCCCAAGATCTTCCAAAGCTAAGGGTTAGGAAGTTAGAAACTGGCCAATAAATTTCCACAATTCCACAATTTACACAGGTATTATATTACATTGCTTAACCAAAAGCACTCCTTGATTTAAAGTTCATAGATGTCAGAATCATTGTAAAACTTAATGAAACAACAAAGTTAGCGTTAGAAGGTTTCCGTGGGGGTCCCTGAGGCGCTGACTAAAATGCAGATTTTTTCCTGAGCTACATACCAGAAGCAGCCACATTACACAATGAACTTCTCAGCCACTGGGTCTATTCAGAAGAATAACCTGCTCATCTTTCAGAGGACTTCAACATTCGCCTGAACAGGGACTTGAACCCTGGACCCTCAGATTAAAAGTCTGATGCTCTACCGACTGAGCTATCCAGGCTCATATCAGGCCTAGTTAAATGCCCTTTAGTTGTACCTTCAAAGGATTTTATCACAGTTTGTTAAATTTGGTAAATTCTGAATTATGGGTAAATAACATAATGACACATATTGAATATGATGTGAAAAAATGATAATTGCATATGCAAAGTGATCATAATACTTCTTATTTTCATTAGATAATGTAATCAAATCCACTTCCAAAATACAATTTATTTGCATTATTTATTTCATGCAAATTGCTGTACAAAAGGATGCATTGATGTTACTTTAAGTAGTTTATTATGTCTGAAACAAATAATTGGGGTAGCGGCAACCTTTGCTAAGCATCCCATGGCATGTTTATCCCTGATTGGGTAACGTGCAAAAATCCACGGAGCTTAAGTAATAACTTTTTTAATCTTAGTTTCAGGGAAATCCCTGTTAATTGTGCTGGGTGGCTAATGGCCACAACTATTTTCTTTGGCGAGCAACATATGGAGGGATGGACGATGTGTGAGGTCACCCGTTCTGTGCTGATGCTTCTCTCAGAATCAGATTAGGGTTTGAGGGATTTTCCTAGTTAACTTGTAGCTATTTACGTTATTTTCATATAGTTCACTGTATAGCTTTTATATTTCTTACTTTTTATGGTTCTTTGTTCTTTCCTTGCTACTTGCTTCCGTCACCCATTTGTCCTCACATCCTGTTCTTTTATCTATCTTATGCTCACCATCTGACTGCCAGGCTCCTGGAGTCTGTGTGAAGACCTTCGATAACGGGCCTGTTTCCCTCGGGGGGGGCAGAGACAGACGCAGACAGACACTGAACCGGCCGTGTGAAACATCTTTCTGTAACATCTTCATTCTGTCTTAATAAACTATGTAAGCTTAAGGAAACTGCCCTCATCATTCAACTACGAAACAATCTGAGGTTCAGCTGAAGAAATCTATCAGGTTACACAGGCAGTAAATGTAAAGATGCTGTTTTTCCTCTTAGGTTTAAACTACCTTCCCCCTGGTAGTGCCTGAGAGAATCCAGGAGTGGAAAGTTGACTGATGATGAAAGCCACTGCACTGAATGGTTGCTGGTTCAAATCCCAGTAGGGACTTTCTGAGTTCTAACTCTCAAACTGAAATTTCCCAGACTGATATTCAGGCAGATGTGTCCCCTAGATGCTTTGCAGGAACACCTTGAGGTACCCAGTAAAATAACAATAATGCTTCTTCTGTGATGGTTTGCTTGTGCAAAGAACAGCTGCAAGTTCTAGGGCTAGACCTGGCTTTGGGACACTACTGGCAGTCCCTGTCCCTAGGGACAGCTGCTCTCTAAATGATGGAGAGCTAGACAAGGCTCTTATCTGATAGGTTGAAAGATAGCTATCTTATCTGAAAGACATGCATTATTCTATGTAATATATAATACTATATATATATATATATAAAGCAATATATACAGTTGAAACCAGATATTTACATACACTTCAGAAAAAAACAAAAAAAAAAATTCTTCACTGTCACACATTAAATCAGAGTAAAGTTTTTCTATTTTAGAAAAAATATTAACATATTTTTTGCATTTGTTAAATTTCAGAAAAAAGAGAGGGAATTTTAATGTATTTTTTATCATTTTCTTCAAAATCAGAGGTATACATACACTAAGTTTATAGTGTCTTTGAACAAAAAGAAAACTCCAGATGATTCCATTCTGAGCTTAAGAAGCTTCTGATAGGTTAATTGATTCCATTTGAGTTAATTGGTGACAAACCTGTGGATACATATAGAGGCACAGCTCAAACATGGAGCCTTTTTATGTGACATCATGGGAAAATCAAGAGAAACCAACCAAGACATCAGGAAAAGAATTGTGCACCTCCAAGTGTGGCTCATCCTTAGGTGCAATTTCCAGGTGCCTGAAGGTCCCACGTTCATCCATTCAGACAACAATACGCAAGTATAAAAAACATGGGAATGTACAACCGTCATACCGCTCAGGAAGGAGACAGATTCTGAGTCCCAGAGAGGAACATTTTTTGGTGTGAAATGTGCGAATCAACCCCAGGACAACAGCAAAAGACCTTGTGAAGATGCTGGCTGAAACTGGTAAGACGGTGTCATTATCCACAGTAAAACGAGTCCTGTACCGACATGAGCTGAAAGGTTTCTCTGGGAGGAGAGAGCCGTTACTTCAAAACCGCCATAAAAAAGCCAGACTACAGGGTGCAAATGGGTCTTGCAAATGGACAATGACCCCAAGCATACCTCCAAATTATTGGCAAAGTGGCTTAAGCACAACAAAGTCAATGTATTCGAGTGGCCGTCACAAAGCCCTGATCTCAATCCCATAGAAAACGTGTGGGCGGCACTGAATAGGCGCGTGCGAGCAAGAAGGCCTACAAACCTGACCCAGTTACACCAGTTCTGTCAAGAGGAATGGACCAAAATTCCAGCAAACTAGAAAGCTTGTGGAAGGAAACCCAAAACGTTTGGCCCAAGTGAAACAGGAAGTGTATGTAAATTTGATTGATGAAAGTAACAAAAAAAAAATCCATAAGATTCTCTCTTTATTCTGACATTTGACGAATGCAAAAAATGTTAATATTTATTGATCTAAAACAGAATAAGTTTACTGTGATTTAATGTTTGACAGTAAAGAAAGTTTTTTTTTTAAGTTATATAAATATCTGGTTTTAACTGTACACACATATATCAGCTGCTTTCAATTGTAACACGAAAACTCTTCTGTAAATTTCCTGTGGCTGAAGGGGTCCCTCTAGTGGTCCAAACTGGCATCAAGTATTATTTTTTTATGGTGTTTCTAGGAAAAGTGTCAGTTGCCTATAAAAATTGCTTAAGCTTTGGTAGCTTTGGTCAGATATTAAAACAAATAGTACTCTGTTCTGTGCTTTGTGTAATGCAATTACAGGAAAGGTTTATGTGCATTTTTTTTTTTTTAAAAAAAAAAAAACGGTTTGGACACACAAATTACTACCAGGTAGTTTTTTTTTCATCCTCAAGCATTAAAAGGTGTTAGGGTGTGAGGCTGGTTAAAATGCAGATGTGTTTCTCTGAAGTGATGTACCAAAGGCACTCTAATGGATATACTGATTTTTGCAGCAATTGCATATTACAGAGAAACAGCCTTAATTGCAGAACCTCAAAGAGATGTTCATCTATACAGGGACTTTAACCCAGGACCCATGTAAAAGGCTGATGCTCTGCCAACTTACCTATACAGGTTCTGACATGATTGCCAGCACATACACCATATAACACACAGCCTCTAGACCTCATTGGGTCCCTTTCACATGGTTTTTACTTGAACTTTTAAATTATTGTTTTGTAACTTAACAGATTTCTCTTTACTAATCTTGATAAATCCTGAATTATGTGTATGTGTCACCCTGATACTCAATGAACATATTATGAAGGAAAGGTCAGATGCAAATACTAACAAAAGGTCACATGACACATAAATGGTCACACAAATGAGAACCATAGTTTTCTTTTATATCCAAGCATTAGAACACTGTGGTACCGCTGTGATCACAAACCTGGGGGCTGTATGGCTCAATGGGTTGTGATGCTGAACCCGGGATCAACAGGTCAAACGATATGTCCGTCTATCCATTTTCCATTCTCACTTATCCTATGTACAGTTGTGCTTTGGATAGAAGTGTCTGCTAGATAAATGAATTTCAACAGACATCACCATTGCCTGCTAAAGTGATGCAGATGCTGTCCTAAGGAGCGCAGAAATTGAGGTCAGCACCTCCCGCTCCTCCAGTTTTTTGTAAATCTATTTCACCCAGGAGGACAAAGTTAGAGCAGGTGAGTAACTTTATCAATGTCTCCAAATGCCTGTCTTGTAACAGAAGTAAAGATTAGTAAAGTATTTGTGTTTTTTAACTTAAGATGACTTAAATTCTGGCCACCCTCCAGTCTAGGGCCCAGGAAACAAGTGTACATTGCAGGGACGTTCACGAGTGTGCCTTCCTGGGACGTTCACTAGTGTACATTGCAGGGACGTTCACGAGTGTGCCTTGCTGGACTCCAGTCTCTCTGTCATGGCTGAGGATGTCATACTAAATTTCTGTGACTCCAGGGCTCTCTCTGGTGTCTTGCAGATACTGCTTTGATGTGTGTGTGTGTTTGCATAAAATTTATTATAAAGATTAGAATGATATATAAGGTAAATTGGTTAATGGATAGGAATGGCATGGTGGGGCAGTGGCTGGTATTGTGGCGTCACACTGGGATCTGGGTTCAAATCTCCACCAGGGTTCCGTGTGTAGAGTTTGCATGTCTGTGTTGTTGTGGGGTTTCATCCAGGTACTCCAATTTCCTCCCACAGTCAAAAAATATGTTGAGGCTCATTGGAATTGCCAAATTGCCCATAGGCATGCATGTGTGAGTGTGCCCTGTGAAAGGTTGGTGCCCCATCCTGGGTTATCCTCTGCATATATGGGCTCTAGACTTGCCCCCCACCCCCAGAATAGGATAAGCAGCTTCAGAAAATTGATGGTTAACCAATGCTCCCATGTCTTTACCACTTGTAGCGTCATATTAAAGCTATTCTTGTGCGACTTCCTGTAAGGGTCTTTGAAGTCTGTAAAAAAGTCAGTCCTATAGTTATATTTTGCCAGGTTATTTAGAAAAGCAGTACTGACTAGTTTGTGAATCCTATATAGCAGCACGTTTATTGTACAGACGTCAGCAGCACAAGATTTAACAACACGATAACAAAAAAAATAAAAAACAAATTAGTTTAAAAATTAAGCACAGGGTGGAAAAAAATGTACCACCGTCTGAGGTTTAGTCTTCCATGCATGTATTTTAAATGCTCGGATCGTAGCTCTGAATAACTAGTTTCGTGATTAACCGATCTCGTTCCAACCAGTAATACTTTAGACTTGATTCTGAAAATCAAATGTATAGACACCCCGGAACTACACGTCAAAACGGTTATTTCAAAATGTTATGCCAAATCACTGTCGAGAGCGAAATTTACATATGCAACACACACACACACACACCTAATTACCTGGAAAATCGGAACTAAAATCCATAATACGCGGAATCTATGGAACCACGGTTGGGAATAGCTGATATAGCAGGCCTTGTATTATCATATTAGAGCACGCCAACAGATTACAGTACATTGCCGTCCGGATCTGCAGGGATGGGAGAGGGGGAATGCGGGCAGAGCGAGAGAGGGAGCGTGGGGGAGCACTCGTGACGTCACACGCCGCGCTGGCTCGCCGTAGAGAAAGTTTCGTGGCCCCCTCCTCCTTTTCTCAACTCTACTGTTGTTTTTGTTGTTGGGGTAAAAGTTTGCTTGTGTGAATGTGCGTCTCTGCGATTTTCTCGATCCCTTCGGCAAAGGGAGGATAATTTCGTTTATTCGGAAAGATCGCTTAATTTTCTTTCCCGGGGTAGCAAAGGAAGCGAGAATAGGAGTACGAACGCCTTTTAACCGGTCATTGTCTGGCTGAAGCGGACCGATCGCGTCTGCCCCCCTCCCCATCCTCTCGTATAGGTCTGCGGGACAGAGGAAAAAGGGACCTGGCGCAATGGCGGAGACCAAAATAATATACCACATCGACGAGGAGGAGACGCCGTACTTGGTCAAGATTCCCGTCCCTGCGGAAAAAATCACGTTGCTGGACTTCAAACAGGTCCTGAACAAGCCCAACTACAAATTCTTCTTCAAATCCATGGATCAGGATTTCGGGTGAGTTGAGCGCCGTCCTAGGCAGCTGGCTTACTGGATACTGATGTACAGTCTCTGCCTTCCAGATCGATGCAGGGTCTCTGGATACAACGTGAAAGCATCAATTAAACAGCCAACCGATCCCTTAAGGGTTGACAGATAGGACGAGAAACTATGTAACTATTTGCATTATCATGAAATGTTATGTATGGTAGTAATATCTGACGCACCGCCTATATTAATGGAAATAGCAAGTATCCTTTTTAAAAATAATTTCTGCTGATCCTGTAGATTGTAGCGTTGTGTGATGGCTGTAGGACAAGCCGTACCTAATGTAATCGCTCCATCTTGCTAATTACTTTTTTTTTTGTCTGGGAGGGGAATTGCACGCGTTATGACTTCCAGGAATTATTGTAAGCGTTAAATAACAGAAGTTGTTGGGCGTTGTAAATGACGGGCAGCCGGGAGGATTTTTACAAGACATGGGGTATCTTACGCATCTTACGCATCTTCAGTCGCGGACCCGGATTTATAACCCGATTTGTTATCGTTATTAGGACATTTACCTTCGTGCACCTCCTTAAAAAAAGAAAGAAAATTAAAAGCGCACTGAAATACAACTAATAAGACATGCAAACATCTAGGCTATGTGATACAACCCGTGCATTAATCCGCCTTACTGGAACAATCTGAAAAGAAACCCCTTAAACACGTCAAAAATCAAGTGAAAGAATATCACACGGATCTGATCGCAGACTATTTGGGTGGCCCTTTCATCCTCCAAAGTTTCTCCTTGGCCTCCTCCTCATGCCAGGCTTTCCTAGGAGCACACGGGAGCTCGCTGCCCTTAACGTCGCCTCTTTCCTCCTTCCTTCCTTCCTTTCTTCTCCATCTTCAAGTTTTCTTCAGGGAGATTGTAACCATAGCCGTCCCCCCTGCTTTCACTGCCTTTCTGGGCGTCGGTGCATGAGACACGGATCTGGCCTTGTGCTTTATTCACATTCCCCTGTAAATCATATCTTCGTGTTTCTGGTTTACTTTCAGGCTAAATTAGAACCGCAGAGGCGTCCTTACTGTGCCGTTTTCACCGCCTCCACTGTAATCTACCAGAGTGGCATTGATATGATTTTATGCTGCTCCTG
>JAODKF010000002.1:25989201-26018572 GCA_026779585.1 Mormyrus proboscirostris | reverse complement strand
CTTACTGACTTCAACCTGTCCCTGCACTCGGACATGGCGTCGGTGGCCAAAGCCATGGCGTCGCCCGAGTCCGGCCTGGAGGTCCGGGACCGCATGTGGCTGAAGATCACCATCCCCAACGCCTTCCTGGGTGAGGGGCCGACCCCTGCGAGCGGGGAGTGGGGGGGAATCAGCGGGATGTCGGTGAACCTGAGCGGACTGGCTTTCGGAGTTGGACGACGCGGGGCGCTGTGTGGCCCAGTGGGCCGGGATGCTGTTCCCGTGTTCAGGTCACCGGGTTCCCCTGAGCCTGCTTTCCGAGTGGGACGTCACTTTGGATTAAAGTGTCTGCTAAATAAATAAAATGTAAATGTCAAGGAGAGATGGATAGATATACAGATGATTATATTATTAATCTCAAAGGAAACTGTAGGTTTACTGTAGATGGGGAAAAAACAAATTTAGAGTGTAAAGAGGCATTTAGACAATTGCAAACAGTAACATCAAATAACAGATGAGAAACATGTGACAGTGCACAGAATGTCAGAATATGAAGTATTACGCTGAAAGCCAGTCTGTGTATTTCGGTTCACGTGTAATATTATTTCATCATTTAATTTCCATCTCTTCTTCTCCTCTCACTGTCCCCAGGCTCGGACGTGGTCGAGTGGCTGTACCACCACGTGGAGGGCTTCCAGGACCGGCGCGAGGCCCGCAAGTACGCCAGCAACCTGCTGAAGGCTGGCTTCATCCGCCACACCGTCAACAAGATCACCTTCTCCGAGCAATGCTACTACATATTCGGGGACCTGAGCGACTGTGAGAACTGTGAGTGGCCAAATATATATGGGAAGGGCGGGGTTAGGATAATGAGTTAGAGTGAGGATTTATGGGTGGCACTGTGGCTTCACACCTCTAGGCTCGTGGTTTCTACTCCTGCTCCTGGCTCTGGATGTTGTTTTTCCTGCATTGTGAGAGTTTCCTCTAGATACTCATTTCCTCCCACAAAACCGTATAGTTAGGTGAATTCGAGTCTGTAATTGGCAGAAATTTTCATGGTGAGATCATATTTCAAAGGTACACTTGTGATGTTTCTAGTGTATCAACGAGGAAACCCCCATGAGAGTGAGGCTCTGGTTCAGTGCCATGGGGGAGGGGGTATTCCTTTAATATCCATTCTTTCATCTATCCATCTTCTAACGGCTCCTGTACAGGGTCACAGGGAATCTATCTTGGGGGAGAAACGGGGATAATAATGTTGTTTTGGAAATCCTGCATTAAGCAATTTTTAGGATTTAAAAAAAAAAAAGAAATTTTGTCGACTGTTCTAGTGTCTTCCATCTCACCAAACATGCCCCCCCCCAGACATGGCAAATCTCACCCTGAATGATAACGACGGCTCCAGTGGGGCATCGGATCAGGACACCTTGACTCCCCTGCCCCTGCCGGGGGCCACACCCTGGCCCCTGCTTCACTCCTTCCCGTACCAATACCCCCACCCCTACTCCAGCCAGCCCCCGGCCTACCACGAGCTGTCCAGCTACAGCTATGGACCCGGGAGCGCAGGAAGCCAGCACAGCGAAGGTGAGGGGAGGGGGAGGGCTCCAAACCGCGATGTCATCCCGCCTCCTGCTTCTGTGTCCTGTCCTGCTTGGCATTTGCTTGGCCGGTGGTGTCACTTGATCTTCTGTAGGTGCTTCTCCTCCTTCCAGAAAGCTGAGCTCATGTGTCTTTCTCTTCTCGTAGGGAGTCGGAGCAGCGGCTCGACGCGGAGCGAGGGCGACAGGCGGCGGGGTAAAGGAGGCAGCTCAGGGGGAGGTACCCGGGAGGAGAAATCAACGGGAGGCGGGGCAGACTCGCGCTCCGGCAGCGGCAGCGAATCGGAGTACTCCACCCGCAGCAGCCTGAGGCGTGACCACGGCTCAGCCACGCCCAGCGAGCACAGCCACCTGAGCCAGCGCTCGCACCCCCGTGCCCCGCCCCCGCACATGCCCTACCCGCCCGGGATCCCCCTCCCCTACAACCCCATGATGGTCATGATGGTGCCACAGCACCCCCTGCCTGCGGTCGGCCCCCCTCACCCCCAACACCCTGCTGGTCCTCCGGGCCAGGTCCTGACGCCCTCCACGACCCCGGGGGGGCCGCCTGGGGCCCCTCCCACCCGCGACCTGGGCTCCGTGCCCCCCGAGCTGACAGCCTCCCGCCAGTCCTTCCACCTGGCCATGGGAAACCCTAGCGAGTTCTTTGTGGATGTGATGTAATGGTGTGTGTGTGTGTGTGTGTGTGTGTGTGTGTAAGGTGGTTGACAGAGCAGGGTACCCAGTAGTCTGACTAGGTGTTCATCCACAGAGCCAGAAGAAATTGAGGCTGACCCACAGATCACTGTAGGCTTCTTGTCAAAACGAACATCTTCTGAACCACGTCTCATGGAAGCGGTCTCTGATCTGTCTTTACACCTCTACTGTGGGTGTCCGGATGTCCCCCCCATGTCCGTCGTGGTCGGACTGTCCCTGAAACAGAAGAAATACAAATACATCACTCTGCCCCCCCTTTCCCCCAACAGCAATGAAAATGTTAGAATATTGGAGAGACAGTTATATTTCTGATAAAGACCTCAAGAATGACTTTTGGTTGGTTCCCCTCTGGTGTTGGCAGGTACTAAATTGCATTTCAGCACACCTCCCCCCCCCCCCAAAAAAAAACTGCCCTCAATGACGTGATCATTTATGTTATTGAACTGACTATTTTTCATATGGTGAAAAGTCTTTAAAAGGCTACATATATTCGGTGAAGAGTAAAAATGCATTTCCGTCACAGCTGTGGTGTAACCAAGCCCAAGAAAGCGTTGTGAAACGGGTAGAAATGGCTGTATTTATCCTTTTCCAGGCAATCGCAGTACTGTATACGAATATTTGTTTTGAATACGACGTAGTCACCGCCGAGCCAAAACATTTAAAAATAAATGTGAATTTTAATTTCATTTAATGCAGAAAGTAATATTTACTGTCCCTTTCGTTACTGATCGCGATTTTTAAAAAGCCTGAATATTGTGTGTAAATATCCCATTTTTAAGCCTTAAAAGATAAACTGCACCTGAGTTTTAACGTTGCATTAGCGCAGATACTGATGATAGATATGCACAACTTTCGGTGTAATTTAAATGAACAATGGAAGATAACGGTCCACGGTACGTGGGACATACCAAAAAAGGTACTTTTGATTTTAGATGAAGTATAAAAAAATAACGACGAACCCATTAGATTTCCAAAGGATCCCTACCATTTAATGTGTTTCATGGGTGCTTTCATTGGAAGAGTACTTTGGAAGTGTGAACACAATGGTTTATGGCAACTTTGTCTTTATCACCGTTTTCAATATTTGAAATAAATTTTTACTAATTTGACTTTGGTGTAATTTTTCTTAACTTCCGTGTTTGACACGGAATCGTTACATCATTTTAATTTTTCTTTTCCATAAACATTTAAAATTACTCATCTGTTGCTGTTGTTTTGAATCTTGTTTATTCAACTGTTAGGTACAGGTTTTCAAAAAAAAGAGGTATTTTGAACAGTTTTAAACAGTTTTGAAATATTTTAACCACGAGCGAAGAATCGTACGAAACTACGATTCCCATAATTCAAGTACACGGCACGTGCGCGGACATTGCCGGTTAGTGACGTCGCTAGGCTCGTGGAGCTGGGCGAAAAAATTGCTTGTCTAAAAAAAAAAAAAATTCTTTTCTGTTACATTTGATCCAGCACCAGTAGTATTGTTGGTATTGACGATACCAGTATTCTTAAGTCTTTCCAATTATTAAGTGGGAATAGGGGTTAACGATATTGGGGGGTGCGAAATCTTTCCAATAAATATTGCATCTCTTACTATATTTATCAAACAAAAAAAATACTCAATATAAACTACAGGCAGATAGAAACTTTTATCTCCCAACAGTGTTTGTGAAATAAGTTGGTGGTGCTGCTATGATTTCAGCCAACAAACACAGAGAATTGCTGACAAAATACAGGGAACATAAAAAATTGTACGGCTGTGTTGCACCCCTGTTAAAATGCCAGGCTTTTGTGATGCAAAAAAAATGAGACCACAATAAATACCATATATATAAAAAATGTACAATAAAAGCTGGTTGCATAAGTGTGCACACCCTTAAACTAATACTTTGTTAAAGCATCTTTTCATTAATTGCGGCGTTCAGTCTTTTTGGATACACACCTGCCATCAATTAAAACTGATTAACCCTTAATGATAACCGGGGGGGGGCTGCCAAGAGTGACACTGTGCCGCTTCATGTACCGCGTCCTTCAAAGGACGCGACCCCTCAATTCAGACGCAGCATATATTTCAGCATCGATTCGCACATCCTTAGTAAGTGTTTATTGGTGAAAACCCGAGTGGGGCATGGTGACATGGTGATGGCCACCACATTTCAGGAAGACAGTAATTTGAATTACCACTTGATCACATTTTGTGTAGGTCAGGTGTCCTTACAGGAAGAGCACAGAATAACAGCAGGATTATACGCGTTGTGTATAAATCATCGAAGAACAACACTGTTTTAGATGCGCCATTTTCAAGGCCAGCGTTCCTGTTGTACTGCCTCGGATCTACCCCAAAGGAACTACTCTGTGCTACGGTACAGGCATGTCTGTAAACTTTAGTCTCCAAACTAAACGCTCCTCACTTGTCTTAGGACGTTTGTACAAGCTGCAGGATGGACAGCTTTACTTTCTTCTCTGTCCTGTTCTTCTGTTTACATTTCCAACTCTCATACCCATGGGATTGTACCTCCCCTGTCAGTCTAACTCTCCTGGGTGACATCAGACTATACAGCTGGAAAGAAATCGCTCAGTCTGGTCAGCTGAGCTGAGCTTCCTCATCCAGTCAATTGGGGGCAGATTTGAACTATTTTAAGAGACACCAAACTTATATATACCACTCTGTTAGAAAAATGAGTACCAATTTGTACATTTGCTTGTCAGTGGGACTGTACCCTCAAGGGTCTGCTGTAGGTAAATGTACTTTTTAGTTTAATTTAAGGTACAGAAATGGACTCTGAGGAACATCCCCAAGGTACAAACAACATTAATCTACCCCAAATGGTACAAAATGTCCCTCAGAGTCCATTTCTGTGGCTTAAAAGGTACAATTACCTACAGGGTACAGCCTCAGTGACAAGCAAAGGTACAAATTGGTACCATTTTTTTTCTGACAGTGCATATGAGCTTCATTTCTATCTATTTCCTGGCCCAACTGATCCCTTTAAGTAACCATATATACCTTTCACACATAACTGAGCGGCAGCAGCCATTGGACGTGCATAGTCAGTCGAGCTTTGGCTGGGCCATAAAAAGAGATGAAGTATAGGAGATGCCTGCATTCACATGGCCCTCAGTGGAATGAAATCCTTGGTTTTGATGGTCTTCACAGATATTCATGCTTGGCTGAAGCACATCTGCTTTAAAACGCTGGAATCTCCTGCCAGCTTTACAGCACTACAGGCCAGATACAGTCATGCTGCTGTTTAGTGGCCTCAGATGGAAAACAAATGGGTCATCTGGGGCATCGATTGGAAGGCGATGTGACCCTCGATGTTAGAGCTTCACATCCCCAAGGTCAATCTCTTTGTTCTCTGTTACTTCCAGCTGTTCACTGAGTTAAGTGCAAGTCTTAAGTGTAAGTTTTGCCCTCAGGAGTCATTTGTCGAGAAATATTTAAAGGGCAGTTTAGGAGTCCTGCTTCCCATCATTTGAGCGGCCATGACGCATTCGACCGAGCAGCCTCTGCGCCGCTGCCTTTGCTGTTTTGGTGGGATGGTCCCTGTCCCTTGGAGAGCTGGTGGGGCGTCTGCATGTTTTCTTAGAGAATCTGAGGATTTGCTCCAAGCTTTTTTTTTGTAATAACAGGACCTTTTACAGCTTTTAATGACTTTTAATGTGTCTTTTCTATCAGCTGAGCTCAGTATCAATTTATGCTGATGTATCTGTACTCCACAAAAATGCGAATGAAGGTGAGTATTTTGTTCAGAAAATCGCACCAATAGCATTATTTTTGTATTCCCAAAGTTTAAATTAAGCAATTACAAAATAAGTGAAAAAAAACTGTATAAAACAATACCAATGCTGATATGAACCAACAGGCATGTATTTTAAATGACATATTTCATTAGCTTTTTTGGTACTCTTGTTTATAACACTTGGCTCAACCCATTTTGGACCACCAAACACACTTTGAATCGTCTTGGACTATCCTTCTGTGCAGAATCATTTAAGGTCCTTAACCTCCTAGGTTTTGCATATATGGGCTGCCGGTTTTTGAAAGGGGACTGAGATAGCTGTTGCATGTCTTCTGTTTTGTTTTCATTGGCTCATTGCAGTGATTACTTAGAAGCATCTCCGTGGTCATTGTATTGCTGGAAGGTTCACCGACAACCCAGTCTCAGCTTCCTGGAAAAGCCAGTCTCTTTGGCACCGATTCGTGTTATTACACTATAGCAGATAGTAGCATGTGTGGCTATTTCTGTTTTGTCTTAGCACCAATTATCTCTCCTTGTGTTCAGCAAAATGCATCTTAATCTTTTGCTTTGATGGTTTGATCCGAAGCGACGCGTAGAAGTACGGTGTCCAATAAGTGTCGACCTGCTGCGAATTCAGAAAACAACTCTGCGAATTTGCCGACAACACGGTGGAAGTTTCCGGGGAACAATGATCGATTTCAAAAAGAGGTACAGGATGACACAATACAGTTTATAACGATATATTTTTATATTCTTAGCAGGAGTTGCCTTTTTTGTCCAGCTTTCCAGCTTTCCCTCACCTCAAGGATGCCAAAAAAATCCCACCCTAAACCACTATTGGCTCTCTGAAATATCAGTAACAGTTGCGAGATTGTGTGGTGACGTCACACAATACACAATCACGTCTAATTTGCAGACGGCACGCTGCTGAACAGCATCCCATTCTCTGTGAGTCGAGAGTTTCTGCTTGTGTACAAGCACAGCTCAGTTCCATTCAAGCATCAGTTTGCAATCATTACTAAAGTAAGGGAGTATCTACTATTGCATCAATCATGAAAAAAACACTGCATGCTTGGATTGTTACTATTGCTGTGATTACTTCAGTTGTAATTCTGCATAAACAGATATACTTCACAGCATGCAGAAGTCTTGTTATAATTAGAGGTTTGCAGTGATCCTAATATTTTGTCGACAATGATGCACAGACCTCAGGACAGGCAGGGTGGCTAGGATGACCGCCACATGTGTACAAAGTAACTGAAACCGTCGCATACCAAACGAGGAATTATAAAATAGTAGCATTTTGTGTGTATATATTTCCCCAGTCTATCCCAAGACTGACTGCATGGAGGTACACCCCTGTAAACATAAACAAAATGCAATATTACCCAAAATGTAATTGAAAATAGAACAAAGACAACATAGCAAAGGTTGAAACTGAGAAATGTCATAGTTTTATGACAAATATACTTGAATTTCATGCCGGCAACACATTTCAGAAAAGTTGGGACAGCATGTTTACCACTGTGTTGCATCACCTCTTCTTTTAACAACAACCTGTAAAAGCTTGTGAACTGGGGAGACCAGTTGCTGGAGATTTGAAAGTGAAATATGGCCTGATATAGCATTTCTCATTTTTCGTTTCATGATGTGTTGAATGTTTTCAGTGGGTGACAGGTCTGAACTGCAGGGCGGCCAGTCTAGCACCCGCACTCTTCTTCTACGGAGCCTTGCTGTTGTAATCAGTGCTGAATGCGGTTCAGCATCGTCATGCTGATATGTACAAGGCTTTCTCTGAAAATGGCGCTATCTGGATGGCGGCATATGTTGCCCCAAAGCCTGTATATATTGTTCAGATGGTGCCTTCCCAGATGTGCAAGTTATCCAAGCCATGGGCAGTAATGTGTGTGTGTCACGGCTGCATGATAGGGATGGTGCTTCTTGAGGCAAGGGCAAGGATAGGAACAGCTGGGGTGTGTCTCAATACCAAGAACGTGAAGGTCGTATTTGTGGAGTATGTCCTAATTCAGGGGCTGCATCCTTCAAAGACTGTATTCAAGGACCGAATGCGTCACAGCAGTGCGACGAGGCTGGCTCATTGCGAGGGCTCCTATGCAGCCTAAAAACACGTCTTTCTTTTCCAAGTAGCAAAGGATCCACCAGATGAATCCTTCATAACCCAACATATCCCAAGATTCATTGTGTAGAGGTAAAGTGTCCCGGCTAGGTGATAGGAGCAGCGCAAGGGTAAAGGCAGGATCAGCTGGTGATGCAAGTAGGAAGTTATCTGCTGGCCAGACTGTCCCATTTGCTAATGCTTTCCGTTCGACGCTTTCCATTGAACACCGCTTTCAACGGTTGCACCTATAGATCACATCCTTCAAAGGATGTAACTCCTGAATTTGGACACAGCCGTGGTCTTGGCAAAACCAGTCTTACTAACTTGGCTCCCAGGTATGAACTTGGGGCCAAATTAATCTTGGGATTGGTCTTGTTTGGCAAGAATGCAACCGATATATCCTTGCATAGGTAGGCGGTAGGTAGAGAGTGGGCAGTCCTGTCAACCAGCAAGGACACTGTACTGACTGACGTATAATGTTTCAGTACTTTAATGAAGTCTAGTTAACCATATTGTACTTGTTATAATTGTTATGAATTTTTATGTTAATTGCCTACTTATGTGTACACTACTGTATTTTCTATAATTATTGTGAATTTCCATAAATTAAAAAAAGGTTTTGCATGTGTTTAGGCTTTGGACAAAATGAAGCACGTTTTATATAGAAAATAAATAAAATTGACATGCTACTACATGCTTGTTTACCATGCACGGGAAGGGTTTTGTGTTTTATAAAAGATAAGAATTATTGTACTGTACTAAATGTTTCCATATTATGCTTTAATAATCCATAATAAGGTTTAAATTCAGCACTATATGCAATGTATATAAACTACTTTATACAGTAAATAAAGGCAACGTAGCCTAAACTTTCTAAGTAACTATGTAAGTAATACTCGATCAACATCCAAATCGTTGAACCCCCCCGTTCTACAGCACGTAATGCGGATGTTAAACGGGGAATACCGGTATATATTTATTGACTAGTGAAATGAGAAGTAATGGAAGGTCACAGTATGGTTCCTTAAAATGGAAGTTAACTTAGCTAGGATTACAGATTTAATTTGGTTTTGTTGTGTCTAAACAAATTGATGATTTCAACATCTATTTTTGAGGAAATGATGATTATTACGTATTAAAAAAAACTAAAAAAACAGAATTAATCCATCTAGCTTCTCTCTGTTAAAATATTGCTTGTAGTCTGTTTTGTGCTGTTTTATTGCATCTCTCTGTATCATTTTGTCACATAGATACACACAAGCGAGCATATGTACATACAGAGGGACACACACTTTCACCAGCTTGTTCTTCCTCAAAAACCGCACCATGCAGTCTCTGTAATATCGCCGCCATAAATATTGTGCATTCTCTCAGCGTCCGCCAGGTGGCATAGTAGAGCACACATTGTATCTTCATGTGTACGTTAGTTTTAAAATGAATTTGAATTTTTGTAGCTCTCGCCTTAATCGTGGAACAAGGTTTTGGTTGTGTGAAATGACAGGGGTAGAGGAAATGGAAGCAGGGTGATCATATGGACCTAGAGCTGTTCTTTGTATCGCTACATTTGTGTAACCTGACACGTAGTGGTGTAGTAGAACAGTCCATTGGTTTGGCAGCAATACTGTGTCCTCATGAAGGGGGTCCTCACTAAGACCATGAGCACTCAGTTTCACCATACTGTCCGTGCCTGCCTGTCTCACTGTCTGCCTGTCTGTCTGCATGTTTGAACCTGTCTCACTAACCGTCTGCTTGTCTCTCTACATGTTTGATCCTCTCTCACTAACTGCCTGGCTGTCTGCATGTTTGAACCTCTCTCACTAACTGTTTGCCTGCCAATTTTGATCCTGTCTAACTAACTGTCTGCCTGTCTATCTGCATGTTGTACCTGTCTCACTATCTTCCTGTCTTTCTGCAACTTTGATCCTGTCTCACTAACTGTGTGCCTTTCTGTCTGCATCTTGACCCTGTCTCACTAACTGTCTGTCTGTCTGCAAGTTTGAAACTGTCTAACCATCTGCCTGTCTGTCTCTCACAATGTATTTGTTTGTCTCTCTAGGTGTATGAGCATGCCTGTCTGTCTCTGCATGGTTGAGTCTGTCTCATCATACACTACCAGTCAATTTTTTTGCACACATTTTCTACATTTACATTTTACTTAATATTTACTAAAAATATACTTCATATTCTTTACTAACAAATTTACAGTATGTTCACCATTTGAGTACCTTTATTAGCAAGAAAATGTCATATCATTAATTTGTCAAAGTATCCTCCTCTAGCACTTAGAGAAAGTTCAAGGCATTAAATACTGCTCTGTTTCATAGGATGAAACGGTTAGCTACAGTTTACGCATTTAAAATTAAAGGACAGCCAAGAATTTGACTATGCCATCATCACACAACCTGTTAATAGGATGTCAGACTCTTTCTATAATATAAAGGATACTTGTTTTATTTGACTTATATTTTCATTTATAGTTCACTCAACTTTCCAGTGCTTAACAAGAATAAAAAACCTGCAATTTATGAAGTGAATGGAAAACTGGTAAAAACCTATGGTGTGCAAAAAACCTTTGTGTATGTCAATCTGTCTCTCTGCCTGCTTGTCTTTGAGTGTATGAGCCCCTGATGAGTTTCACTGCCTGTATGAATTTATGAGTCTGTCTCACCAACTGCCTCTGTGTGTGACAATTTGTCTGTCTGTCTGCTTCTTGAATCTGTCTTACCGTGTATCTGTTTCTCTGTGTATGAGTGTGTTTGCCTGCCTGTCTGTCTCTATGACTTATTGTCTGTCTATCTTTATTTGCATGCCTGTGTCTGTCTTGCCATCCGTCTCAGAATTAGAATCCTATCACTCGCCAAGTACGAAAAGAACAAGTTACTTTTTTGGTGGCATGATGTACAAAATTAAAAACAGAAAGCCAAGTGCATGTTGGCCTCTCTCTCTGTCTCTGTCTTTTCCCCTGCTCTGCATTGCGTGGGCGGGAGGATGCCCTATGCCATTTGCTGAAACGGGCCCTGAAGTCTCTTGCCCATCTCCGCATTCCCAGAGGCGCCCATCCCAGCCGTCAGTCCGGCTTCCTCTCCCCTAGGGCCAGACCACACTTCACAGCGGCACCCGGAGCATTCCGGAATGGCTCTTTTTTTTTCAGGGAAATTCCCAGCCTTTGCTGCCGTGCCACCATCTCAGCAGTAACGCTTCCTGTGTGTGGGTACAGCCGCGCTCTGCCTCTACTCGCACCCTCTTCTCGTGAACTTTTCTCAACGTTTGATTCACGTCGCCCCACATCCAGCCCCGAAAGTGCTCGGGGTGCCTCTGCTGGGCCACTTTGTTCCGTCTTTCAGGCCCCTGTGCCGCTTCAGTTTTTTCGTTTCTCGGTGGGGGTGGGGCTGCTTGCAACCGTTTCTCTTTTGTTAAGGGTGTCGCGTGTGGGCCCTTGCAAACTGTGTGGGTTTGCTCTTCGCATCCCTGTCTGAAGGCAGGCCAGACCCTGGAGTTCCTGTCTTTTCTGTGGACTATATGACCAACAGAACCCGGTTTGGTGGGAAGAGCCATTCCGGGGGATCTGGACCTGCTCAGTATCGCCACCGTGTGTCACGGGACTCATACGCCAACAGTCGCCATCCGCCCACCTGTCTCTCACCCCCAGCTTCCTCTCCTCTACCCTTCCTCAGCCCCACCAGCAACCGCAAGTTATAAATATCACAGAAACAAACACACATACTCCCTGCATCTCTACAGTGTCCCATGAGCCCTAGACCTGTCTCTCACGGGGTCCCCAGCCCCCCCATCCTTGGTCAAAGGAAGAGGAAACCATCATAACCCAGTTAATTGGTAATGGGACCTGTCGGGCCATGGTGAAGGGCTGATATGAATAACTGCAGACTTCTGTGAGGTTTCCTCGGGTGAAATCAGTATCAAATCAGTATCAGTATCTGTCCCATCACTGTCCCCATCGCCACCTTGGGTTCCTGGCCCACACCGTCAGCAGTGCCACGGGCCCCCAGGGGCCACGGGGCCTGCAGTACAAAGCTGCCTGTTGCTCCCTCACATCACCTCCCCCCCCCAAACTGTTGCGTGGTCATGGCTGTGGGGAAGTAAGCAGCTTTTTATCGAACTGCGGTCCCCTTATCTCACGGATGTGACACTGCACTTTTTAAAGTCAGGTCTGACAGCTGCAAACACCCAGGGAATGCTGAGTGTTGCAATCGTCTTCGATTTTCAAAATGAGAAGCAAATTGTATGTTTTCTATCGCACAAGACTTTTGCATAAAATCTCCCCATATCTTATCATACAATTTCTTGATTTAAGGATCTCAGTAAAAGTGAAAATAATTTTCTCATAATAGACACTGTGACTCCATTGAAAGGCTCGGTATCTTTTTGTCCATTTTGGTGTTTGGCTTGTATCCATAACCACGTATCCATCGTGTAAGAGCCCAGTGACATGCTGTCTTCTCCCAGCCATACCAGTGGGGCAATGCATTATGGGTAACTGACCCTGTCACTCTCTGGCCTATGAGGCAGAGAGAGTCTGTGGATCGCATGGGAAACCCTGTATGAAATGGGGGAGTGCTTCACTGGCACGCTTCATAAATGCTTTGGCTCACACATGACCGTCAGATGCTGCGATGAGGTATCCTGTCGGCGAGTCTGGCATCAACACACTCAATCCAGCATTATGGGCAGGTTAGAGGCACTAATTCACTAAATCGCGGGCGGACGCTGGAAAGCCTGGTGGCAAAGCAAAGCCCTGACATGCTGAACCAGGGGCCGGGCAGCAGCAGTGGATGTCCTGGGGGCGGAGAGCATGCCCTGCACTGCTCTCGCTGCACACGCTGGTGTTAACAGGAAGCAGGGCTGATGGACAGGGGGGCGCATTTCGGAGCAAGGGAGGGGCAGGCTTTGTGGAGGTGAGGCCCAGTCAGAATTGCAGGAGGGGTGGGGGGCAGTGTGTGGCTCAGGAGGATAGGGTGCTACGCCTGTGATCAGAAAATCACCGGGACACACAAGGGCGCCTGCCACAAAGGGGGCAACGTTAGGACAATTCCAAAATTTGCAGTAATTGGATCGTTCCGGGTTGGAGGCCATCATGGACCCAAAATTTCAAACGCCCCTCCAGGGACTGGCACTGGCCGAGTGATTTCACCATGGGCCCCAAGCCAGGCCCATAACTCGCAGGTGCTCCAAGTACTGTCTGAGCCGCATCACTTTGGGAAAAAAACACCTGCTAAATAAGTAAAGATATAGCAACGTCCAGTAAAGTGGCCTGCTTTCTCATATCATCCATATACAGGTATACAGTCAAAGCTCATGACATTCCGGCAACAAGTGACAAACTAGGAGGGATTCACAATGACTTAAAACAAAAATAGGAGCGTAACACTTAAGACCATATATATATACACAGAGTACCCGAGCAGCATAGAGAGTAAAATAAATCAGTGCCAATAAGTCAGTGCCAATGAGAAATTCTATGTGTATAACAAAGATCAGTCTTTTCAAAAATCATTAATCTTTTTTATTGTCTGTTTCGCTCAGTAATTTCCACCTATACCAGTACTTAGCCACAGCAGCCGATGGGTTAGCAAGCTTTTAAAATGAACATGTGAAGTCCCTCGTGATCTGCTTTGCCGCTGATTCCACTGGCAGTTTCTTTCTCTCTTGTTCTGAGTTCCTTTGTTAAGTTTTTTTTTTTTAAAATAGCTTGCACCGCGGCCCGAGCATTGGCACCACAGTGGAAATAGTGTCATTTTGAGAGCGTTAGATGTGCCTCGTGGGAGGCGGAAAGATCTCGCGGTGACAAAAGAGCCATGACAAGACCAATGCCTGAGAAGGCAGAACCTTTGCATAAAGTAGCCTTGTGCATCTCTGAGGATGGGCGGGGCCTAGAGGATGGGCAAGGTCTAAAGGAGGGGCGTGGCCTATAGCAAGGCAGTTTATCTGGGGTCCCAGCTGAGACCAACATAAACTAAACAATGGTATTCACTGTGCCTGATGCCGCTGGATCATTGTAATACAAATGAAGCTATTATGAAAATTAACTCATCAATCGCTGACAGTGTGACCTTTCCACAATAGCTAGTGTGAAACGGCAGGGGGGCCACGCAGGTTATGTTTGCCTAAGCTACGTGATCAAATGTCCGAGGCAGAGTTTCGATTAAGTGTATTTCTAGAGTCTATTTAGTATCGGTGTAACGGTACACAAAACTCTAGAGCTCGATACAAACCTCGGTTTTGGATTCACAGTTCAGAGCAATTTTGGCGCAGTAGGGAAAACAGAATTTATTTTCATATTATTTATTATTAAATCTGAAAACACAACGAGAAACAGTTGCAATCCAAAGGTAATGCGCCTGTTGACGTGAATAACAAAACTTAAGAGACGTTTATTTGCACACTGTAAAAACAGTTATGTAAAATAAATAAAACACAAGACTACAGTGGCGTAACAATCATAATGAACTAAACTGCGTGTTCTCTACTTCCGGGTATGGCGGAATTTCTGCAGTGATAAATACTCATATAGCCTACAGTTATTTTTCAGCCCAGTCAGAATTTCCGGGCAAAAGCACCTTAAATGCCACAGGGAGACTAACTTGTCTTTCCGCCTTGATCCGGTCATATACATATCCAGATGATGTCATCCCAAATGAGTTAGCATACTGGATGTGTTTCCAGCTACATACCCGACAGACAGTCTTGGTCTCAACTACTCTCTCTACACAGCCGATGTGCTATATTAGGAAATGTTCCAAACTGTCGATTATGATTGGCCTTAACATAGCATTATTGGTAACCAACCCGCAACCACGATTAGCATAATGTTTCCCATTTAGGTTTCACCTGTGACAATAAATGTATTCAATCATTTTATTGTGTGTCCTGAACTGAAATCAACATGCCAAGCTAACATATCTAAGACATGCATAGCCCTAATTTTTAGCCAAGATAACATATTCAGATTAAATGAATCTGCATACACTTAATGAAAAATAATATTTAATAACATATTGTTTTTTTGGCCTATTATAACCTAGGCAGTTCTCCCTTTTGAGCTTCACCCTCTAGAGTGCACTGAACAGCTGCACTAGCCTAGAGACAGCTCTGTCGGGTGCCTATAGTGAGGTACGACTGGCGAATGACACCCCCTGCAGTAGCAGCCAGTATGTGTCACATGGTACCTCTCAGCTATAGTGCTTTTTGCTTCTTTTTCACAAGAAACCACCTATTCCAAGGTACGGTCAATGGTTTTAGCTGGCAGTGCGCCATGCACCATATGAAAACGCTACAGAAGCGGTGGCTGACCTCAGCGCGTGCTTGTGTGTGTGCCTGCGTTAAAAATGCCGTGCAAAAGTATTCATGTTGTGCAAATGTTTTTCAGACGTTGCTGGCTGATACCCACACATGTCTGGTCAAGTTAGTGTCCTGATTATACAGTGCAAAATATTTACAGTCAAGATGCATCGTTCGTCTGGAGAACGAAGGCTGAAACTGGAATATGCTGCTTGCATATGCGGGTATAAATGCAGGTCTTTTATTACCATTTGCCTTTTGATCACGTGCTAAAGAATGAACTGCTCCTGTTTAGCAGATAAGAACCCTAGTCTGCCAAGAACTGAAACTGAAAGCAAAGTATGATGGAGGAAACACAAGAGAAGTAACTAAACAGCGTAGAGAAATGAATGGAAATAATCTTAGTATATGTCGCTGCATGCAAGTTAACTTCCTGTACGGTTCATGAATCTTTTCTTTGTCATGTGCAGATGTCATGTGGTGAGAAAGCAGAGAACCAGCCGAAGAAGTTTCCAAGAGCTCTGAAGAAATGTCTGGCAGAGCCGAGTGGAATCTGCAGCCCAACCAGGGGGTCAGTGCATATGTGACAGAAATATTTCGGACGTTTGTTTCAAAAGCTGCATTTTTGAGTGAAACAACCTTGGCTGGGGCCGAAGATGCTGAGAAACGTGTGTTGGAATCCACTAGAGGCATGAATTCTTAAAGATGGAGCTCCCCCGCAGGAAGGCGGGCCTGGGGATGGCTGTAGTGTCCCCTGGGGTGAAATGCACCTAGCACTGTCTCAGAGAGGAGAGAAGGAAGCTCATGTGCTACCTGATTTTATAAGGAGCAGCACAGTTATGGTATTTTCAGATAAAATTCTTCAGCAGGTACAATTTGGGAAAAATACCCAAAATACCACAGTATATCATATTACTGTAATACCACTCAAACATATACAGATGGGCTAAGCCAAGGAAGCTTTGGCACATGTTCATTCCCCCTTAGATGCCCAGGAGATTCACGTCTCATTTTATGATTAATTAGTTTAATTGTAATGTGATGGTGGTAGAATTTACCAAATTTGTGGTATAGCTGGAAGCTGGAATTGATAAACACAACTGGCATAGGTGTCCTGCACTCTCATTGATTGATTTCTGTGTCAATCAACCAAACTGTTTTTTTATTGTGCCTGCAAGACAGACATGGGTGAGTGACGCTCAGAACGATCCCTTTCCTGCCCATGCTGAATGGACCAATCAAGGCACTCGATCAATTTGGCACCATTACTGAGATCTTGATACTCAAGTAAAAAGTGAGGATTGCTGAACAGGACACCTGGGTGAGTTGGCATTACCATGTTGACTATTTTTAGAAAAAAGTTTTTGGAATAGCAAATCTTACCTTTATTAAGAAAAATAATTTTATTTGGCAAGAAAATATAAGAAGTTAACCAGCAACATGTCAGATCAGGTCAGGTTGGGGGGCAGACGCTGATGCAGCGTGTTGCCACACCCACCACATGACGAAACTCCTCAGGATCCCGGCCGGCGATTCCCCAGGCAGATATACGGCCCAGTCCTACCCTCCGGAAATGGCCATCCATCTGCCACAGCCAGGTGTTACGTGGGCGTCCCCTCGGCCTGATCCAGCCGCTTGGGTCATCAACAATGAGGATCCTGTGAGCCGGATCACCCTCAGGGAAACGTGCCACGTGGCTGTAGTGCCGTAACTGAGGCTCCCTCACAATGCAGGTAATGTGCCTCATTCAGGACCCCTCTAGCAACCGCTCATTCGACACAAAGTCAAACCAGCGGCACTCAAGGATTCTCCGAAGAGACACAGTACCGAAGGAGTCCAGTCGTCATCTCAGCTCACTGGATAGTGTCCATGTCTCACAGCCATACAGCAAGACAGGGAGCATCAGGATTCTAAAGACTTTGACCTTCGTCCTCTTGCAAAGATATTGGGAGCGCCGCACACCCCTTTGCAGTCAGGGTCTTTTCACAGAAGGTCTCCCACGTCACGTTAGAGTTGGCAGTCGCACCAAAGTGTGCAAGTTCCTTACACAAACTGCATGCAAATTCATCAGAAACAGCCTAATCTTGGAGTCAGATTACAATAAGTGTATTAAACAAACATTTCTAAAAACAAGTGTATTATTTGGGGGGGGGGGGGGATGTGGGTTACATAGCGAATATTACAAATTCCACAACCCCGAGTCGAATGTTTTCGGTACGATAGCCCAATATGAAGAGCGTAAAAAAAAAACATAATGTGGAGAATGAGCTTGAGCCACATTAATAAACGATGTGACAGCTCTTTTAAAATTAATCTTGCTGTCTTTATCAACAGCTACTATCGGTTTAATACTAGCAACGGCACAGTCAGGGAAGCCAAGAATTTACACTCTCAGGGATACACGCTAAACAAACACGCTAAAGACGCACCAGCAGGATGCCAGCTCTCACGCGTCTGGCCCGCGGCGGCACTCGCGCTTTTTTTTACCTATATTACGGTAAGTCAAAGCACCCGTCACAAAGTATCCTGTTTGCCGCCATCTTTTCTCTTTTTATCTAGATCCCAAAAATAATACGACACCACTTTTTACGACATATTTCGGGGGGAAAAAATCTGTTCTATATTCTGGTGAACACGGTATTTTACGCTTTTTAATAAGGCAAGATGATCACTAAAATATAGGCAAGAAAACATTGTAGGTAAAGTACACAGTAGACACGCATAATGTCCTGAAGTGAAGTTCTGTTTGCAGTATTATCTCATATAGATCAATTTTTATCTCACAGCTGGACAAAGTGTGACAGCATTCAACCAGCTAATATCAGAGACTTTCAGTGACTAAGTAGGTTCTGTGGGCAGATATGAGGGCTGGCATTGAATTCTGCTAGCAGCCATCAAATTGTTTTTGTATTTGATATGTGCCAACTGTGATTTAGTCATTGATGTTATATTTGGGCATCAGGTATTGCCTTTTTCATTGCCATTGCTTTTTATGTTGCTGTGTGTGATTGTAGGCACTGCTGCTGGTCTGTAAATTGAAGTGAAACCAGCCATTGCAGCCACCATTGAAGATGGCATCCGACTGCACTGTCGGTTTGTACATAATGTACACGCCGTCCCGTCCAGGTGCGGCTCACGGCGACACGCCGTCTGTCTCACTGAGCCACTGCACACTTGCACTACCCACTGCACTCTTTTGCCAGCCTACATTTCCATTCCTCTGTTTTTCCCTGCCAGATAGAGACAATCTTTTTTTATGGACGCCTGTCTATGCTTGTCGCTTGCTGTGTCTTGATGCCTTGCTTTCAGCTGGTAGCACATGACGCCAGGTGGGGGGAGAGGCCCCCACCCAATGACAGAAGCACCACATGGGCCACCGTACTTTTCTTAGGGGCCCAAGCAGCTTAGCTGACGGCTTGCTTTTGTTCAGATTTTTTTTTTCTTCCCAAAGTCATCCAACCCAGTGTTTCTCAACCTGGTCTTAAGGGACCCCCCCAACAGTTTTTGCTCCCTTTCAGCTCCCTGCCACACAGTCTACATTTTTGCAAAATGTTGACTCTCTGGCGGGGTCCCTGAGGACTTGTTTGAGAACCACTGATCTAACCTCTGCGAAGTGGTCTGACCGGGGGGTGGGCAGGCATAATAAAATATAACGTGCTTTGCTTTATGCTTTCGTTGTCTTTTCTTGCTCTAGGCTCCTTGCCTTGTCCATTGTCATCCCTCCATCCTACTTTCTGCTCCCCCCATCTCTCCTGCGGTTGCCATATTCCTTCGCCGCTCCATGGTCTTAATGTTGTGAATTCTGCTGATTGGATGTTAGTTTTATTAGCCTCTGGTTTTGTTAGTCAACTGGCTCCCGCTGGCATTACTGCTCACACTCGTACCTGGGCTCCGTTTGGAAGCTCGGCCCAGCTGTATTTATACACCAAGCCGGCGCCTCAGCAGGAAATACGTCTGCGATGTGATACTTTCTTCACTCGTATGTTCTTTTGGACAGGAGACTGTGCTAAAAAAAAAGTTTCTTCCTATCAACTTCTGTCTTCATTCTTTCCTAGGGGCCGGATCCCTTCCTCTTTCTAAACTTACAACCTTCTTCTGTCTTATTCTTCCTTTTCTTTGGCACTTTAGAGGATCACAGAGGACGGCAAGGCCCTGCAGCCCATACCTTCCAGACTCAGCAGACCATTTCCTGAGCATGTGTCTGAAGGATTCGGAGCTTCAGTGTTAGCCTTGCTTTTAATAGTAATAATTATTATTGATCCCCATGGGAAAATTGTCTTTACACCTCCCTCAGCTTGCTCTTTGTAGTGTAAGTGGGCTGTGAAGGGCAGCTTGTGGCAGCGCCCAGGGAGCTGGGGGTGAGACGCCTTGCTCAAGGACCCGCAGATGTGCTATGGGTTTGAACTGGTGACCTTCTGATTACAGACGCACAGGCTTAACCCACTAAGCCACACGCTGCCCCAATTAATCCACACTGGGTATCCTTGACAGTTGGGGGGAAAGGCCTTGGTCAAGGCTTAACGGTGGCATCACTGTGAGATTTGAACTGACAACATATTTGTAAACATACACTTCATTAGTTACTGAATAAAACCGGTTAAAACTAAGCTGTTAGGGCTAACTTCACCGTTCAATTTTACTTGATGACTCTGGTTAGGGTAACCAATTTAGTTGCAGGGGGAAAGACCGTTTGCTTGACATTGCTTTTGGTTATAACCATACACAAATAGATTGGGTTTAATGCGTGGGTGTTATCACCTGACTTTCTCTTTTGTCACATATCTCATGTTACCCATCTGACAGTAAACAAAGCTGTTTAAATATGTTAAATATGGCATTCTTCCTGTGTGCTCACTACACAAATGAAAATGAAAGGCTCCCCAGGTGCCTCTAGTTGTACGTCCCCAGGTGTGTTTATCACATGATTTTTGTCATGCCCTGCATCCCTTCCCCCTCATTCTCTCCCTCTTGTGGCTCTAATGGCTCTAATCTTGCCCCCCCTTTACAGCCCTCGTGTGGATCACCCCAGGTGCCACTTGTCTGCTCCCTCGTCAGTGATGTATAAAGTGCCTACCTGCTCCCCAGTACAGTCATTAATATTACTACCTGCATGAGCTCCCTAGTGTGTCCTGTGCCTAGTGTTCCTACCTGATCCTCCCTAACCCCTCGTGGTCTGTTTCCATTTCCCCGCCTGTATCACACTTTTATCTAATAAAGCCCCTTTCGGTCTTCCTCACGCCGGTCTTTGCCCTCGGCGTAAGCTGGCAGCCCTGGCTTTCCATGTGCTCCCGTTTGGTGTTTTGGAAACATTGTCCCTACCCTTTACCCGGTGGCTGTGTTTTTTTAAGTATCACAGACATATGTACACTGTTTCCCAGATCTATCTGTGGTTATAGACCTAACCTGATGTACCAGCCCAACAAGCTGCATTTTGAAAGGTTTCCTTTGTACACTTTCCGGCTGTGTTTCCCAATCTGGTCCTCTAGGACCCACAGTCCATGTTTTTGATAGGCAGCTGGGAGGGAGCAAAAACGTAGTCTGTCTGCGGGTCCTCAGGGACCAGGTTGGTAAACACTGCTTTCCAGGTTTGGGGTTTCCTCCGACTGCCTCCCTCACTGTACAATACAAGACAATATAATCCTGATGTGTGTTCAGTCTGTACATGAATGTGTCCTGCGATCTAGCTCAGCCTTGTGCCATGTGTCGCATGGGGTAACTCCAGCATCTGCCCCCCTCCACTCACCCCCCACTCCTCCAAACCTGACCTGCATAAGAGGCTGAAAGATGGATGGATAGTAGCGGTTTTGTCCCAAAAAATTTCACGCAAAATGCTTCAAGCAATTTCAGAGGCTGCAATAAAACAAACTAAGAAAAGCATCGCAACTCTAGGGTGCGATTAGTAACGTTTACTACTGTGATCCATATTGCCTGTACTTCCTTCCTCAAAATTGCTATGGTAGTGTGTCAGTTACCAAGTTCACAACACATTCATGTAGTTAATGTCCCAGGTGGATACTGGTTCAGTGGCTAATGTATAACAGATTCTGCCCCGAGGGCAGATTAAATCATAGGGCACAGATAGAGCAGAGGATCTTGGTTAATATGTGTTAATATTTGTCCTTTTTCAAAGGCCAATTTATTTGGCTTCTGTTGCCGTTGACAGTGTGCAGGAATAAAGGTCTAACTGTGATGTTGTGTGTAGGCGTTTGTACTAATTGTTACTCTGTAAATGGGGCAGAGGTTCCAGTAGAGCTCTGCAATTTTTGCATGTAGCAGACAGAGCGTTTAATAGCGTAACGTTAATGAGATGAAGGCCACTGAATATGTGGCTTTCGTTTCTTTCTTTCCTGGGCTGCTCGCAATCCCCCTTCAGCATGACTTTTGTAGCTATTACTGGCACAGTACACGGCATTAATTCTTGCTTCCGCTGCAAAATGCACTGAGCTCGGCAGTGTTTACTGCAGCTGAAGCAGGAAGTGCGGGACTGTGGTTCGTTCTGCAGCCTTCAGAATTTCCCTCTCGCTTGATGTGTCCAAAGTGCGCGCCGCGAAAAACAAATTCAGCTGTCGGGAGGGGGGGCTGTTTCTAGATAAATTCACAGCAGCCAAATCCCCCATCTGACTAAGGCCGTCCAAAGATTTGTGGACTTTTTTTTTTTCTGCGTTTGTGTTTGGTGGAATATGAATATCTTTTAACTGCAGAGACCAAATGAAATGTACCTTATTTCGAAAGATCTGCCTCGTTCAACAATGGGCAGTTATCTCTCCAGAAATACCATGGTTTTCCCCATTCCCCTATTTTCCTGTTTCTCACTTTTCATTTCTGAAAAATAGATGAAACACATATTTTTATCGTCAACAATTTGTAGGCCAAATGTAGCACAATGCAGCAGATGGACGTCGCAAAAAAACGAACAGCCATCTGGGCACCCAACATCTGAAACATTTAATACACGCAAAATACACGATGGGTTACAATCAAACTGAAATGAATGCATTTGTTATTCAGAGAATGCCAGGTTCACGTGAATTTTTGGATGCTCTTGTTTTGAGATGCTGGGAACTTCCCACATGATGGTGTAAGTACAGTGCGTGTCACTAATGTGAGAACACAAAAGTATCTTATCTGCACTGCTCACTGGCATGAAGTTCCTTCAATTCTCATCTCAAATTAAAGAACATAGGTTCTCGTCTCAGTCCACCTCACATTAAGGGAATTTCAGAGAGAATTCTGTGTCAGCGTTACATTACGGGACATAATGTGCCCAGCTGGGAAGCCCTATAATGTTCTTCCACCTTCATGTTGATTGTTCTAGATAGGAAGTGACAGGGGCGGATTCTGCCTTTGGAACTTCTGTATGTCACAGAGGTGTCCCCCGCCGTCTGGTGTAGAGTGTCTGCATCTCACGTCGTCTGACAGCACAACGTACATCGCAGCCCAGAACTGCCAAGATCACATTTAGTTTGAACTAACTTGAACATGTCACTAGGTTTCATTTCTCATCTCTCCTCCCGCATGACAAACTTCTTTTTTTTTTTTGTTGCATTTCCTTAACTTCTCGTGCTTGTTTATAAAATGCTGTCCATCCGAGGATAAGCCACAGCAGACCCGGCACAGGACGGCTGCCTGCGTCAATGTTAGGGGCTTTACTGTTCCTGAATCGGCAAAATTCAGCCTCTGCTGTCTGTCCTATACTCCAAAAGAAAAAAAAAACCCTGAGGCAGCTTTTATGACCAATAAAAATGGTTATTTCTGTGAAAAACGCACACATAAGTAATCCATCCTCAATACTAATCATCATCATTATCGCAATTTTTTTCTCCATGGTCTCTTTTTTCCATTTAGTGTTTCTGTGAATCAGAGAATATTCCAGAATCATTTCAGATGGGCCGCTCCATCTCACTCACACATAGTCTGATCCACTCAAACTGTGTTTAAAAATGCTTGGCTACTGGAAAAGAGCAGCTGTCATGGCTGACAGCGGAAACGCGTGTGTCATCTGAAAAAAGGGCGATTGAGTAGTTCCTGGAGACACGATACCTGATATGAAAAGGTAAATCCGGTAATGTGAAAGCATCCTGAGATCTCAGAAAAAACAAGTAAAACGAAACAGTTTCGATTATTGTAAGTCAGATGTTCTGCCACCATTACCTGAAACGGCAGCCACTGTATCTTTCAAATATACCTGTCATAAATGACCATATTTAAATCAAATATGATTGAGGATCTGAAATATCTGGTTACTTTCTACTCTTGTATTTACACAGTGAAGCTGCACAGTGTCGTTTTGTGGGTGTAAAGTCTGATTCTCAAGCTGAAAAAGACAAAATGATGTATAACTAATTTATGAGACATTTTATTGTAATACTAAATACAAAAACTACTGCATAAATATGACACAGTGATATTCGTAAGAATGAATGTATTCCAGCATATACAGACTGAAGTGTGAAGTGTGTAGTTGTCCATAAATGTAGTAAAGATCTCAGGTTGACCTTGGAATAGTACATAACATTTCACATATTTTCACTTTGAGTTTTGAGTTTGCCCATCATCCAAAAACTGGCTACATCCAGGTATCCATCCAACGAGGGGCTCTTCCACGCACCAAGACTCTCCATGAACCGGCCCACTGTCTGCTCTCCGCTTTCTGGCTGGGTCATCTTGCCCGGGACAGCGGGACCCCACGGGTACCGGCAGCCTCCTCAGCTTGGGACACGTGTTCACCCGGCGGTAAGGATCCGCACGCTCAGGCGTACATCTCGCTATTCCGGGATATGTTCGTCACGCTGTGTTTTGTTTTCCCCATTTCCTCACGTGCCATCTTCCCTGTCATACAGGTGTTGCAGGAGGCGGTATTGAGATGAGAGTCTCAGAAGCAATGGCCTTTTCCCTGAAACAAAATCGAGCCTGTTAATGTTTACAAATCCCTAATGTTTGCACTGGCTCCCATGACCATCTCTATGTAACCAACATGATGTCACTGCCTTCTGATCCATGTTTTACCAGGAAAGGTCTTCTCTAGTGCTTCCTGGTCTTATTTTAGTTACCTGTTGGTTATTTACACAGCTATTGTGTCTATATGCACTGAGCCACCTGTGACCACAGGTTTCCCGCATTTTATGCTGCGACTTGACAAGGGCGCTGGATGCTCAGATGAAAACTCAATGAAGGCGGTGCTTCTGGAGAATGTACCAGAGTCATAAACAAATTTTTCATCATTTCTGAAGATAACAAGTGACAAGAAACTAGAAATAAAATGATGCAGAATGATAATCTGGTTTCTCCTAGATACTTTCAAACTTTGTTTTCATTCACAAAGCATAAAGCGAGAAAAAAGGGCAAAAATTTGTACCTTTGATTGTCACTGAGCCTATACCCTCATCCCCATGGTACAAACAACAATAATGTACCTCCAGTGGTACAAAAATGTTCCTCAGAGTTCATTTCTGTACCTTAAAAGATACAATCACCAACAGCTAAAGGTACAACGCCGGGCCCTTGTCACTGTACAGCCCCAGTAACAAACAAAGGTACAAATTCCTAACCTTTTTTCTGAGTGTAAAAGCAAATATCTTATACTTACACATATTGTTGTTTATTCAATTTCAGAATGTTTTTTCTTAAAACTTTGATTTACCATGTTCTTTCCTTTCCTAAAGTGTTTGTTCACCCAACTTAGTCCCATTCTGCCTAACAATCATACTTTCGCCCAAGGGCATAGCTTTGGGTTAAGCTTTCGGGGGGTTAAGGTGCCCACCCATTCAAGGGGGTTCAGGGGGTTGTACTGGCTTGGTTGTGATTATTGGGGGGGGGTACATCCCCCCCCTGACAATTTACGCCCATACCCTTGCCTGTGTCGGACACTTACCTTGCTTGGGACTGCCCCCTGACCCGCGTGGTCCGTACGGTCCATTCCACGAGGCCCTTTACGTTGCACCACAGCTGAGGGAATCGCCGATGCATGTCCTCTAGCAGCTCATCATTGCGCAAACCATACACAATGGGGGCGATGCACTGTGCCAGACTACAGAAGGCGAAGATGACCACTCCGTACAACTCTTTGTCCTGGCGTTCTAGGTGTTTGTTAATCTCCAGACTGTGCAACAAGAAGTTCACAAAGTTTGGGAGTAGATAGACAGCGAGTTGGGTGCCGTGCAGGGCGATAGTTTTGCAGGCGACGCTGTTGCGCCGGTTCAGCACTCCCAGGCGTCGGCTCTCTTGAAAAGTCTTGATGTAGCTGAAGATGATCACAGCTAAGCAAGCAGTTATTAAAAGTATTTTGTGAATCTCGCCTTTCTTTAGATGCTCTCTGCCACAACCATTATATTCCAAATGATTTAACTTAAAGAAAAGGCTCAGGGGGATGATCAGCGCCAAACCCCAAGTCAACAGTCCGGTGAGCCACGGCCACTGCCACGAGCATGTGGAACTGTACTTCAGCGGGAAACATACAGCGTAGTAGCGGTCCAGAGCCATGGCGGTAAGGGTGAGAAGAATGTTGGAAGCGCTGGAGATAAGAAGTGTTATAACGGTGCTGCAGGCAGCGGCAGAGGTTTCTAACTGAAGGTAGATCTGCAGGTAGAAAGCAGAGCATACTGCAAAATAGACGAGCGCCGAAAATAAAAGGTGAAAGATGAGGACGAAGCGCGCGTGCCCCCGGAGTCGCTCCTCGCGCATTATAGTCCAGTTTATTATGACGTTGAAAAAAGCCATAATTATAAAACATATGCCCGATGCATACACGCGAATATCAGGATAATAATTGATTGTGTCATTTGTCATATTTTTCTTCATGATGACACTTCTTTGCTGTAGTTTCAATTAAGTACCCCGTAGTTTCAAATGCCGTCGCATTTCAACTTTACATACTTAATTTGCACAAGATATCCACAAAAATCCTCTTACATCGCAATATTCTTGTATTGTTCCGAGCTTCTTTGATCACTGTTTAAAAAGAATAGGCGTAGGTAATTTATATAATCGTTACTCCTCGATGCGTTCTCTTCCTACACGTCTTTCTTCTTCATGTTAAACACTGCGCTGAGAGCTTCCTCTCTGCTGTAAACGCTGCTCCATCGGAATGACTGACAATACCCGCCTTAAAAAAAACTGACGTCACCAACATGGTCTAATATCTTACCGAAGTACAACAGGCAAGAAAACAGACCCATTAATTAGACACTTAGTCCTACTTATTACTGTTTATTAAGTTTGTTATTGGATTACTCTTCAATAGCCTATTAAAAGTCACCCGGTGGATCTGAATAGTATTATCTGTTTAATATAGTTATTTAATATATTTATTGTAGTTACGTAATATGTGGTTACAGTACATTTTCGTTTAGATATTAATATATGCACGCAAATACATGTATGTATTAAACAATCATATTAGATAAATTAGAGTAACAAATTGTGCGTTTCGTTTTTATACCTTGAATGCATAGTTAGCCTATACAAACTTTCTTAAAATGAAAGTATCAGCTAATAAGAACATTTTCTTATATGAATGAAATTTATGTTTCTACATTATATTTCTGAGAAAGATGGAATTACCTGGATGATTATTTATATATCTTATTACTTTGATGTTTTTCTTGTTCACAGCACAAAGTTACAGTATCTTGTCATTTGAAATTATGTTTGACCCAAATCCACCATTCTAACTTCAATTTTTCCATATTGTAATCCCAAACTAACTGTTAAAGCATTGTCTTTTGCTGATCTGTAATGATTCGTCATAACTATCTGTGCTAAAAAATACAGAGCTGTAGAGATGAAAGGTACTTTTTACTCTATTAGTCTGTCTGGCCGCAAAGCATAGAAATTAGTGACAGGCAGTTCCTAAACTTTAGCCATTTCACCATGCAGCTAAAAGAACACTGTTATGAGTTACTTTTATTTCTCTTTTAATTGGATGCAAATTTTGAATAGTGTAAGCCTTGTATATCTAGCATTGAGCTACACATTTGCATGTAGGTTCTGATGTGTCTGTAGCATAAACTAATAACTTTGAACACAGTGATATGAGTCACATTATTGACATTAATACCCAAACCAAACACACATAATTCCCGCACATGGGACAAAATTACCTCACGATGTCCTCCCCCGGGACCCCCCCCCAGTTGTCCCCCGAGATGACAGGTCTCTTAGGCTACTGTCAGTCCAGAAGCAGTTTAACGTACATTTTCATTGAAGTTCGTTCTTTCGGCTGTAAGCGTGTTGGCCAAGTGAAACATAAACAAGATGTTTCCTCACGTAAAATCAGCCAGTGATAAAGCACCTGGGTTTTATACAGACTGTTTATACAAAAGAAACAGTTTCAACTGCACTTCTTTGCAAAATCCCATGCCAACATTATAGTGACATAGCGGCAATAAGAGTAGAAGTCATACCCAAGTTTTTGTACTGTACAGCACAACTATTTTTCCCCATGAGCACAGGCGTCGTTAGGCCTATTCAGGGTGGGCTTCAGCCCCCCCAAAATGATCCCGAGCCCCCCCTAAAATATAGCAATTATCATACTGTTTTTAAATTATATATCCATACATTTCATACCAGATATCACTGAGCGCAGGTACGAACTTAACAAATAGAAGCAAGACTACGAAATTAATCTAAAAATAATACTGTAAGTCTAGCTAATCATTATTTAATTAAAAGTATGTACTGGCTGTTTAAGCTGCTATAGGTTGCGGCGGGCACGCATACACATACGTGTCGCTGCTTGTTAGCGAGTAGCAACGTTTATGCGCAGTACAACAGAAAAAAAGCGACCAGATAATTTCATTGTTCGAGATTGTGAGTAGGTGTCAGTAACTGTTAATTGCTTAACTTAACTTATGTTTCCTTAAGTAAAAGGAAAGTGACGTTGTTGGCTATTTTAAAACTAATTTAGACCAACTTGCCCGCATAATGCTGCTGTTATAATTGGTTATTGTGATCAATGGCAAGTAATGGTAAGTGTCCCTGTTTTTGTTGTACAAGTGGATATATTTGTATAACAGCAAAAACAAGGGCACTAAAGTTCAGTTTATGTACCAGATGGATATACGAAAGTAGTTTGAAAGATTGAGGGAGAAGCAGGAGAGCGGCAGGGGAGTTGATGCAGGATTAAGGCAGGTGGAGGTTTACAGATAAAGAGATGATTGGTTTTGTTGTTGTTTCTTTTTCTTCCTAACAAATTCGCAACTTATTTTTCTGCATTTACTGGCTGTTGGCTAATAAACAAGCAAGATAAGCATCCTGACATCCTACAGACTAAGGAAACCAAAGGCATGGAATCTTCCAGTGAAATAAAGTGAGCCAGATAACAGCATAATTCATGAGATAATAAAATTAAAGAAGCCTGTTTAGGTTTGGTGAAAAATGTTCAGCTCTCTGTATGCGCTAATTCCTTCCTACAACCCTGGGGGCTAAAGCCCCCCTTGTCTTTCAATAGTGGCGTCTCTGCTCATGAGTAATGAAAATGTAGAATTAAGGAAGTGAATGAAAAGGTTGTTGACTACAAAGTTTGGTTGTGGAAACCTTGTGTAGTTATTTTCTTAAAACAACAGGCCATTACACAAAAAGAAAAAAACCCATTTTTAATGTACTAATTTAATAGCATGGAAATTATAGATGTAATATAATTAGAAAATTTAAAAAGTGGTTTGTGGTTAATATTTCATTGTTTTCTTTAAGAGCGGATGTATATTTTGCGCAGGTCACTGTCTTATTGCATGGATTTCTTCTTGAAAGTGAAAATGTGTAACCGATCTTGGCCACGACAAGAGATTTATTCATAAATGTAAATCAGCGAATGGAAAAAGAGATTATTAAAAGTGATTGTACTGACCCCTTATGTTCTTTTATGAAATCGCAGATAATAATTCCACTTGCTCAGTAGGTACCGCTGTTGCCTCACTAATCTGTGATTAGAAGTTCGCTTCCCGTGGGGG
>JAODKF010000002.1:25947563-25963817 GCA_026779585.1 Mormyrus proboscirostris | reverse complement strand
TCTAATGAGCTGTTTAGCACTTATCCTTCTGGAAGGCTAAAGATAAGTGAAGGCCACTCACGTTCTCTGTCTGTTCCTTCTATCTGTCTCAATTCGGTCACCCTGCCCTGCCGGCGCCAGTCAATCCCTGTTTTAATTAATTATATAATTATTATTTTGCTTAGTTATAAAATCATTGTTTTGATTAGTTATAGCCTTGTAGAATCATTCCCACAGTAACTAGAAAGAGGATAACAACAGATTTTTTTCTATCACAGAGATAGGATGCTTCTTGACATATTATGGCTGGGAGAGAACAGCAGTACCAGCAACTCCATATTCTTTTTCACCAAATGAACAACAATTGTGGAATGAAACAATTGTGGAATGAAACAAAATGAAATCACAATACAGGGTGTTCCTGTCACCGGCTCGGGCTGCTGCAAGACTTGTGTATTGGCAATCCCAGCCCAAAGTCCAGGAGGATCCCACAGCCCTGGAGCTGGCCAACCGAGGCGCGGACCTCCTGTCAGTGGAGTGCCCAGCCGGACAGGAGTATCCGCTGACAAAAGCCCGGAAATGCCTCCGTCGCCTGCTCCGCCAGCTCACCGAGCCACGGGAGGAACACATCGCGTGGAGCATGGACGAGGCATCGGGCCGGCTCTGCCTTCCATCGCGAGCAATCAGGACGGGAAGCAGAGGAGAGATCGAGAGCAGCAGGAAGAAGCTCCATCGCTCTTCCTGGGAGCCTGCTCTCTCTCCCAGGCCTGGGAGCTGCCAGTGAACGAGGGAGCTCTCCGCTGGCCTGGGGAGACACCACTGCCGGCTGGATACACCCCACTGTGGACAAGCTGCCTCCGCTAGAGGCATACCATTACCGGCCAGCATGCATTGCCAGTAAATGGATCAGCCCGGTGAGGGACGCCATTCCCCGTGTTGCCCGGGCTCTTAAAGGGGCACCGTCCTCGGTAAGGACACGCGCTCGGGAAATCTGGCCCGAGGTTCCAGACCTGCCCGAGGTTCCGGACCTTCATGTGCCGGTCCTAGTGGCTGCCCCTCCTAAAGCCGCCACGCCCGAGGTGCCCCCTGCTGGTCCCACGCCTGTCCTGCCCGTCTCACCGGCTCCACCTGCTGCTGCCGCATCCGCCGAGGCGCCCCCTGCTGGCCGCAGACCCCAGGGGCCCGCCGAGGCTCCCCCTGCTGACTACATGCCCGAGGATGCCACCACGTCCACAGAGGCGCTGCTGGCCGCAGACCCCAGGGGCCCACCGAGGTGCCCCCTGCGGGCCGCACACCCGCGACACTGCCTGCTCCTGCAGCCGCACCCGCTGCCCTGACTATAGTCCCCGAGAAGGTCCCAGACTATGGGACTACAGCTCTTTTTTCCAGAGAGGAGGAGGAGCTCGAGTGCGACCCCTCGGGGACCTCCCTCGTGACTCCTTGTCCCTCACCCCGGAACGGTCAATGCCCAGTGAAACCCCACCTGTCGGTGTCCCGTAAGGAAAGGGGACACAGGCGTCGGCCCCGGGTCTCGCCCGCCCTGCCCCCTGGCTCGCCCTCGCGTGCCTTGACTGGGGCTCCGGGGCCGCCCGCGGCTCCTGCGGCTCGGGGTCGCCGGTCGCCTTCGGGTCTCCCCTCGGTGCCGGTCCTCGACATCACCTCCAGTGCCATGTCAGCCGCCTCCAGGCCTTCCTGCTCCGCCTGGGCGTCGGACGGCGCCTTCCTGGGCTCCGGCTGCACCGTCGCCAGTGGCAGCTTCCCCTTCCTGCCTGCCAGCGCCGCTGTTCCCTCCTGCTCCCTCCCTGTCCCCTCCGTCTCTCCCTCGTCCCGTTCCCTTGGCCCCTGTGTCGTCCCCTATGCCTCCCTTCTCCCTCTCCCCTGCGGCCCCTCTGGCCACCGCCCGTCGCCCGTCTGGGCTTCCTTGGACTCCCCTTTGCCCTCCATCCCTGCCTGTCTGGTCTCCTCTGTCTGCTCCTCGTCCGTTCATTCCTCCTGTTCCTGTTCCTCCTCCTCCTGTGTCTCCCATGTTTACTCCTCACCCTGTTGTTCCTCCATTCTCTGTTCCCTCGGTGTCTCCCTTCCTTGTCTGTCTCTCTGCCTTTCCCATTTTGTGTCAGGTCCTCTCCTGGCTTTTGCCCTTGCCCCTGTTTTGCATTTCTGTCCTGTTCCCCGTGCTACTTTGATGGTCTTGTGTTGTTTTCCAGGTCCAGTTCTCCCGGTTCACACCTTTGGGGGGGTTTATGTCACGCCCAGCTTCGTACCATCCTCCTATGTGCCACGCCCACCTCATTACCTCGTATGATTCCCCGATTGCGGTCACCTGTTGCTTGTTTAGTTTAACCTGTCCAGTGTATATTAGTCCACGTCCTCATGAGTCCTGCGTCGGTCATTGTTGTATTGTCGCTGATGTTTGTCACCGTTTGCTACCCTGTCTGCTGAAATAAACCACATCTTACCTGTACTCACGGCTGGATTTGCTTGCTTACCTGCTCACTCGCCCACCCGATTGTAACAGAATGATGGATCCAGAACAAAGCACAAAGCAGCAGTCCGAGCAGTTCCTGTCACGATATGGTGAGGAATGAGGCAGGGAGGTGCAAATCCAGGGTATACGGGTTTATTGGACGACGAACAAGGCACACCAGGACGCACATCAATGACGGATCTACTAAGACGCGGACTAAATACACAGGACAAGTCAAAAGAAACAGGAAACAGGTGATGACAATCAGGGATTAACACGAGGTAACGAGGTGGGCGTGGTACACACAAGGATTGGACCAAGCTGGGCGTGACAGTTCCCCTGGTCATTACAGTGTGGAAAGATGTATATGTACCATACAGAAAAGAATTGCATTAACTTATTCATTGTGAATCATTCAGGAATTCTATAAATTATGACTCTTATGGGTGCCCAGAGTGGAACCCAAGTCATTATTGTTGTGATTTGCGCAACAAGTCTTTTCTGTTTTACTGTAATAACATTTTGGTCATTCATTACAGGTCTTTTCTTGCGATGTGGCTTCATTCAAAGTGCTTTGTTAAATATCACTTTACAGTGAGTCACACCCGCCCATGTGCTTCATGTGTTTGTCAGGTGTTACCCTATACAGTACATCCGCTGAGGAACAGGGTCTGTTTTCTCTGTGTTTGACAATTGCCTTTCTTTACTTGAGTTTAGGAGGTTAGCTTTCTTTGAGATGATTCTGCTATATGATCGATTTTCTTTTCCTGTACTTTTGAGACTGTAGTGTTTTCCTCTTCCTTATCTTCTCTTTTCTCATAAGTGGAAGAGGATTCTGCCCCTATAGTGTTGCCTTTCTCCTCAGTCTTCCGTGAGCCTTCCCACGCTCCCACTTCGTCTGCAGTGTTTTTTGTCTGCCTGCTGCTCTTCCCTTCCATTTCCGCTTTCCACTGTCTGTTGCATTTTATGTGCCTGGACTTGGTCCCTGTAGCACACAACATACAAAGGTTCAACTGTACCTGTTCACCACTGCCTGAATTCAGCGACATCCAATGCACTGTGAAAGTCAACACATCCGAAAGTCAAAAATGGTGAGGATGTGTCATAAACAGAAAATAAATGCAAGTGTGTGTGTTTTTTTTGTAAATATTACATTGTGGGAACCAGATTTCCTCACAATGTGATAAAATCGTGTAGCTTTTTTACCTTGTTGGGGCATTTTTTCGTTAAGGTATGTAACACTAGTTTAAAAGCTTACCTAATCCCAACAGGCGGTAACTGGAGTTTGCTGCTGATTAAAGAATGACTTACAGTACTGGGAGTAAGTGAATATGTTTGAGAGCTTGCTGCCTGCATGGATAGGCAGTGCCTCCTGCAGGCTGTTCTGGGACATAGCACTATGTGTGGTCTGCATGACCCAGCAAAGTGGAGGCCCAAGGTTTTGAATGATGCAATCTCAAATATTGTTTCACCAGCTTCATCAAGTATTTCATTCTCTTCATATAGTGACTGTGACAACCTTCTTAATTATTTAATTATCAAATTCACAGGTGGTAGATCAAGTTATCCTCTGACCCCTAATTTTATAGGCACTTACTCATCATGTACCAAACTGGCATGTTTTGCTACTGAAAAGAACGGAATCTCCGGAGTTCACTGTTGAGTATATTAAAAAATCTAGTAGAGATGGTCACGCCACAATTATGTTCAACTGATGGACCAAACAGTAAAAGAAATTATGACATATGACATATTGGTGTGGATCAAGGAGAAAACAATGATGGTGAATTTGAGGGAAGGATGACGCTTAAGTGATGAGTTAAAAGGTGGATAAAAATGGATAAAAATCAGTGTAAACCAGTATTGGTCCCACTCTTGCAGGGTGAGCAGCTGTCATGACCTGCTCGTACGATCCTCGTGTGTGCCACGCCCTCTCATTTACCTCATGTGAATTCCCGATTGTGATCACCTGTTATTTCGGCTAGTCCTCTGTTTCCCAGATCTGTCATTAACGTTTGTCGTGTGCTACACGCCTACACCCCGTCTGGCTCAATAAACCCTGTTTGTTGGACTCCCGTCACCCGAATTTGCTTCCTGCTCCTCATTCATGCACCGGACCTGATACCAGCCTTGGTTGTAACTTTGCTGTTTATAAAGACTGAATCTGAAGATCTACACAAGTGGCTTCTCTTCCTGATTCGGGCGGGAAGGAAAAACCACAACAGATCCTTCAATACCAAAAAATTACAGGCCCATTTCTAAACTCTGATTTCTCTTTAAAATCTTAGAAAAGATTTTTCAGCAGCAGCTGGGTACTTTTCTTGAGAAACATAATGTATTGGATCCCTTTCAGTCAAGCTTTTAAAAGTATCTTTTAAAATCCCTCCTTAAAGTCTGCAATGGTTTTCTGATGGCTGCGGACGCTGGTGAATGCTCTGTTCTAGCACCGTTTGATCTTGGTTCGGCCTTCCATACTGCTGATCATAGCACTCTTTTAAGCAGATTAAATCACACAGTGGTGATCTCAGGCTCAGCTCAGGCTTGGTTTTCTTATTTAGTTTTTATTTCATCACTCTTGGATTACGGAATCTCTTCTTTTACTTGTCTGTCTAAACCTAGTTTATATTGGCGTCAGACCATTCAAAATGCAGCTGCCAGGTTTTTAACATGCATATGTACATGCATACACAAGTAGTCACACATTGCTCCCATTTTATCCTCTTTGCACTGGCACCCAGTAAAATCCAGTTAAAATCCTGGTATTCACAGAGCCCTGCATAGTCAGGCTCATCAGTGCAGCTCCTGCAGTATTACACTACCAGCTGGGCGCTGAGATTTGCACAGCTGGCTCATTTTTCTGTTCCATCCACCAGCCTGAAGACCTGTGAGGAAGTCTGTTGCTCCCAGATTATGAAACAATCTTCCACTGGCTCTGAGATAAGTGGCATTAGTTTCAGTGTCACAACACATTTGCTTAGGAAGGGCTATGTGTAGCTTTGTTATGTGTATTTTTGTTATACCATTTGTTTTTCTGCTCTGTATAATGCTTTTTGATGTTTGTCTGTGAAAGGCACTACATAAATAAATTTTACCTACTTCTTCTACACCATGAAAATGTATCGCTGCTATAAAAAGTCTGTTATGTCTGGCACACGGAAGCAGGTGAAGGGAGCCAAAGATGCAAATAAACGGGGTTTTATTCTGACTCAATCCTTACACAGGAACACGTGTCATTGTCAGGACTGGGGAAACATACTCTGATGTGGACTTAAATACACTGAACTAATTGGAAATTATGCAAAACAGCTGGTAAACATGGGGAATCCACATGGGGTAGATAAGGGGGCATGGCACACGGGAGGATTGGACAAGCAGGTCATGACAGAACCCCCCCCCCAAAGCCTTGAACACCAGGTGCGCCTAAGGAGATCGAGGAACGGGACCAGGGACACGGGACCTGGAAAACAAAAGCAAAACAGAAACGAGGCACCGGAAACAAGACAGACATGCAGAACAGGCACAAAGGCAGCAACCCAGACAACAACTGGCACAGGGGTAACAAAAACGGAGACACAGGGGGAACACCAATGGGAGGAATGAAGGGGCCAGGAGTGAATGAAGGAGAAACAGGAGGATGAGGAGCAGACACAGGGGGCACAGGGGGCAAGGAGTCAAAGGGGACGGGGAGCCAGAGGGAACCCCAGCGGGTGAGAGGCGGAAACCGCAGGGGCAGCAGGCAACCGCGAGGCTGGAGCCGAAGGGACCCTCGGTGACGGCAAGGCAGGAGCAGGAGGGGACAACGAAGGGTGCAAGGAGGCAAAGAGGAAGAAGATGGGAACACTGTCGGAAAGGAGGAGGGAACAGCAGCCGCAGCAGGCAAAGGCGCAGCCGCTGCCAGCTAAGACACAGGTGACCAAGGAGTTGGAGACAGGGGATCCGCAGTCAACCAACGAGGCGCTGCAGGTGAAACCGAGGCGACCCCTGGGGCAAAACCAGGGGGACCGCAGGTGACTGCCGAGCTGGAGCCAGGGGGACTGTAGGCGAGCCAGGGGGCAGGGGAGGCGGGACCCAACCCCGGCGCAGGTATCCTCTCCCTTTCTGGAAGATTGAGAGACGTGGGTCTGGCCGGGTTCTGCCACGCTGGGGTACTCCACCGGAAGGGTCCAGTGAGGCTATCAGGGAAATCCCTGAGGAGTCCCATTCAAGCTCCTCTTCTACCAAGAGGGAAGGAGAGGTGACCTGATAGTCCGGGACCTCCTCGGGGACAGGGACTGGGGTCATGGGAGCTGGGGCACAGGAGCAGGGTCCAGGACAGGAGGGTCTGGAACCGGAGCCACTATGGGCGGAGCTGAAACATTAGGTGCAGGCAGCGGCGAAGCAGGAGGCACAGGAACCTTAAGCACAGGCAAAGCAGCAACAGGCAGGCCGGCTTTGGGCGCAGACACCGCCAGGCCGGTCTCCTCCTGGTACGCTGTAGGGGAGATAGTGGAGATTGAGACAGACCCTATGGAAATGCTTAGGGCATCCTCCCGTCTCTTTCTCCGCTTCTTCTTCTTGTGTGCTGGCCCTGTGAGGTGCAGTGGCTCGCACGGCGAGGGAGGAAGGAAGCTGCTATTGATAGGCGCCTGCCGGAGCGTCTCCTCAGTGACCCGGCTTCTTATCCAGGTAAGATGCATCCACACTTTCTCTACGAGGTGCAGATCCACGGGGGAATCTACATGGGGTAGATGAGGCGGCATGGCACACGGGAGGATCAGACTAGCAGGTTATGACAAAGCCAGTTTTGCCAACTCCCATGCATCTGGCATGGCACTCATGCTTTCTGACTCTCATGCTCATGCAAGAAGTTTATTTGTCACATGCACAGTTATATGCACACAACATGCAGTGAAATGTAACCCTGAATCACTCCCGAGACTGCGCTTTGGTTTAAATAAACACAGATAACTAAATAAATAAAACTAAAATCTAACAAATAAATAAATAACAAATATACAATATATACTACAAATAAATAATATGTACTAGAAATAAGCAATATGTAGTTAAATAATTAAGATTATAAAGTACCATTGTGCTTTATTAGAACACTTTATTACAGATGACATTCCGATGAGATGTATGATATGAATGACAGTTGGGGGCAGCATGTGGCTCAGTGGGCTAAGCCTGCGTGCCATAATCACAAGGTTGCAGGTTCAAACCCAGCCTCAGAATGTTTGCGGCTCTCCTTGAGCAAGGCCCTTAACCCCCAGCTCCCTGGGCGCCTCTACAGGTGGCTGTCCTTCACGGATAACTTGCACTACAAAAAGAGAAAAGAGCAAGTTGAGGGAGGTGTAAAAATAATTTCAATAAAGTTCCATTAAAAAAAAAAAAATGATGATAGCGTGTCCACAATAATGGTAAATTACAAGCAGAATGTGAGTGAATGGACCTGAATTGAAACAGACAATATACAGTGTAGTAGTGCAGGTATTGATGAGAGTGAGGCATGTCCTGATTGACCTGAGGGTACAAGTTCCTCCTGAGTATCTCTGTTCCTGTCGTGAAACTGCAGAACCATGTGCCTGAATTCAGCAGGCAGAACAGTTACTGGGTGGGAGGGATTTGTAATGATTTTTATCGGGTTTGAGTCTCTACCAGTGTTCCATGTGTGTGGAGTTTGCATGTTCTCCCTGTTTCGTTGTGGGTTCACCCCCCCACCCCCAAATCCAAAAACAAGATGAGGCAAATTAGAATTCCCAAATTGCCTGTGAGTGTCCCCAGCGATGGGTTGGTGCCCCATCCTGAGTTGTTCTCTGCCTTGCACCTACTGTATAGGCCCTGTACTCCCTGTTACCCTGGATAAGTGATTTCAGAAAACGGATGGATGATCTTGCAGTACCTGCTGTAGATGTTCTGCAGGGAGGGTGGATGGTCAAACCAGCTACAGCACTTAGATTACACTTCGCAGTCTGGGATGTAGCAGTTACCAAACCATGCTGCGATGTTCATGGTCTGAAGTGTAAAAGGATTTGAGGATCGCAGAAAAGACAATAAACCTGTTAAAGTTGCTGCCTCACCTTATTAATCTGTGCATCTATTAGGGATGAGCGAGTACAGCATTATCTGTATCTGTTAACCATATGAATTATCTGTATCTTTACTCGGACTGGGCGGGGCCTAACCAGGAAGTGGGCGGGATTTAACCTGGAAGTGGGTCGGGTTGTCTTGAAATGGGCGGGGCTTTAACCGGTATGTAATTTTAAGCATGCAATTGATATGGGTTGATCATAAATTGTTATATTTATTGCTGATTAGAAAACTATTTACATGACAGCATCAGCATTGAGCTTCAGATCAGTGGTTTTGATCACGATAACAAACGAACTATATACAGAACAAGTTTTGCAACAATGAATACAACACATGCGGTTGCAATTATGAAGTAAAATGTAATGAACAAGAGTTTTCATCTCATTTTTAATTTTTTTATGATCAGTGTGATTTCATTTTTTTTTTTTTGGTTCTTTTTTCTTTTTTTTATTTCCACACCAGGTATGTGTGAGTGTGTGTGAGTGACAGACAGAGAGAGAGACAGAGAGAGAAAGAGAGAGAGGGGGGCGGAGGGAGTGTGTGTGTTTGTGTGTGTAGCTTAATTTGTAATATTATTTATACCACAACTACCTTTATTTTTTTTATAAAATACAGCAAGAAAGTGTCACTCAGTGCGTGAAGTAAAAAAACTGGTTAGAGCCTGCAGACGGTTAAAAAAAAAAACTCCGATGACCGGCAGAGAGAGGGAGAGGGAGTGTGTGTGTAGCTAATTAATTTGTAATGTATTTTTATACCACTACTTCCTTTTTTAATTTGTTTTTATGAAATACAGCAAGAAAGTGTCAGACACTCAGTGCGTGAAGTAAAAAAACTGGTTAGAGCCAGCTGACGGTTTAAAAAAGAAAAAAAAATCTCCGACAGGCAGAGACGCGCGTCGCATTCTACCAAGCACCAGGTCTGAACAAACCCCACGTTTACCAAAACTCTACTGGTAATTAAGTAAGTACTACAAACCAAAGTAAAAAACAAACCTGAAGCTGAAGAAACCCTAAACGTTAACGGAAAAAAACCCGCGAACCTGAGTGACTGAGGGTGAGACAGAGCTCTCAGTGCTCTCTCGCTGTTCTCTTCTCTTCTCAGTGTTCTGTGTGTGAGTTAGCAGAGCGGGACACAGCAACACAATAAGTTTGTATGTGTGTAGGGGAGGGGCGCTGTGACTAGTCTATCACAGAACGCAGACACAGTCAGCTACCCAATGAGAATTTTTATTCAATCCGAGCACAGATATTGACTCGTATTACTCGTATGATACTCGTACTCGTCACAAGTGCTTTATCCGTACCGGATACTCGTTTCAGCCGAGTATCCGGCTCAACTCTAGCATCTATATGCATGGACCAGGTAAGATCTTAGCTACATCAAAAATGTTGGGGTAGTTTACAAACCCTACTATTTACAAGGTAATAAAACTCTTGCATATATGTAAATGTGCGTGCAGACCTGTTTTAAATAGAAAATCTCACCCCAGCCAGCTAACCGAAGTTGGCAACACTGAAAAAACAGTAGCAAAAATAGCAATAAAATAAATCCTGCTTTGATGTCCTGTACCTTAGCCAAGCCTCTTTATCCATATGACCATACTTTAACCAAGTATATAAAGTTGCTCAAGAAACTATGTTAGGCTAAAGCATGCATTTAGATTAGAATCTCCAAATCGACAACTTTAATATTTTAATAAAAAAGAAAATTTGGGGGTTGGTATATGGCTGACCTGTTTAGGTTTCTTTCGAAAGTCTGCGGTTCAAATGTACAGGCCAGCATAGTAATGCCACCTTTGAGCCCCTGAGCAAAGCCTTTAACCCCCAGTTCCAGGGTGCTGCACGCTGGCTGATTCTGCGCTGTGCCCCCCAAGTTGGCTCTTACCTGCATTTGAGCAGGACTGCCGCTAGAGATTTTACCCTGCCTTTTTTGGCATCCCTGTATTTGAGTCTGTTTCTCATGTGCAACAAAATATGGTACAAAAAACAGAACTTCCCGGCATAAAGCGTAAAGTACCTCTATTCTGTTCTGTTCTATTGCTGTAACATTTGCGTGTAAGTGCAATAATTTATTTATCCCATATATTAAAGGCAGAGGGCGCTGTCGCAGCGTGGTGAGAAGTCGAAAATTAACAGTATTTTTACCGCCAGTTTTGCATATATAATTAAATATACGTATTAAATATAAGTATTTTATAACATAAATTGTATTATATGTTTATTGTGTTGTGTTATTTTTGTTACATTAAGTTTTATATCGCTTTAGTCCAGAGCGCCGACACTGAGCTATTTTAAGGGCCATTTCACTCACATAAGTTAGCCGGCTATCATCCGGACCACAGTGGCTGAAATGAACCTTAAGTCAACCATACTCCACACAGACGAACTGCTTAGCTTGTCATTTTCACGATGTTAACCCTACTATAAAAAGCACTGTCGGAAACAGCAAGCATAAAGTTTTCGCATCCACAAACTAGTTTCTTTACTTGTATCTGTGCAGTCCAGCCTGAAATATATTGCCCAAGACCCTGGTGGATTTGAAGTCACTTCCGTTCACTGTCACTTTCTGTCACAGTACAACGTGCGTAACGGAGAAAACTCACACACAATGAGGGGATAATTTATGCTAGATGTCATAGCTATTTGACGGTCTTTCCCCCTTTCTCGTAGTTGGAAAAGCAGGAACTTACTTCGGTAATGGTTATATTTGGGGGGGGGTGATTCACGTTTGCACCTACAGTAATCAAACAACTTGTGCAGGACGAGGGCGGGCTGATATGCGGACTAACAACCATGTCAATCATCGATGACACTTCGCCTTTTAGCGAATCGCCGGGGCATGAAACAGCGATGTTCTCCAAATCGAAAATAATATCTGTATAAAAGTGTAATGCTATATAGCATAAAATGGAATGTCTGTTAACTATATACCATCCCCATATTTCTAGTTAGCAACTAAAATCTATTCTATTTGACTTTCAAGGGGTGAAGCCGAAAAGCGAAAGAGTTTAAACGTTTTGAAAAGTTTACGCGCACACTTACTTTCACCGGTCACTTGTCAACATCACACAAGTGTCCAGAAGCCCACGCTAACAAGGAATTCTGGTCGGTAAGTTCTTGAAAAAATTGTGTCTAGTTAAAATATTTTACAATAATTTATGATTGAACTAACAAAAAAGAGGTAACGAACATGGTTGATATTTGTATACCAGTGAGTTATATAATAATTTGAAGAGTATTTGAGGAGTATTTTCTATAGGAGTTTCTCGCTAAATGGGTGTTCTTCCGTTTCGTTAGCTTTAATGATGCTTCTGTAAATTTATAAACTTAAGTTGGATGGAGAATATCACACCAGTTACAGTAAGAGCAATATAAGTCTGTAAAGTCCTACTCAGTCTCTTCGTGCCGCCTTTTAGCCTTTATTTGCATTTTAGATTGGAATATGGAAAACTCGTTTTCTGATTGTACTAAGCGCTGTCGAATATATATGTTCTATCATACTCTATTAATTTATTTGCGGAAGCAATGTTCAGAGCAATTTGTTAAACGATGCATAGTATTTTACTAATTCTGGATATTTTTTCTGCAGAGTTGGTACAAAAATGAACGTTTGAAGTGCGGTTTCTTTCCAGGACACACCTCTTACCGTCCTGACGTCGCCTTCTCCGCGGCCAGGAAAGCCAGGTGTTCATTTAGACCACTTCCCCTCACTGTTCTGTCGTTTCTGATGGAGGTCTACGAAGAGGCGATCGACTATTTGCAGACGTACAAAGTTGCAGGTACAGCGCTCTGCTTTTAAACCAGCTAAAGAGCTTCCGTTGCAATGCATTTATCATCAAAGCCGGCGCTTAACGAGAAGTGTTAAGCTCGATGGTTTGCTCGCCCTGGCAGGACCGGTGAGGAAACGGGAGTCTATATTTGCGTGCGTGTGAGCTCCTGTATGGTTGCGAATCAGTATTAAGATGACATTTTGACCTTGGTCTAACCAAAGAAAGCGCAGGATAAAATTGCTGGAAATTCAAACTTTAGGTTCCCTCGTATTTGTTTTATGACGTTTGCAGGAATGGACAAAGTGGAGCCAGACCTGACAGAGGACGTATTTGCAGTGGAAAATGAAGATGAGTTTATGTCCAACCGTTTGCAAGCACTGAGCACGGTCCTCCCTGAAGATGGGTTTATCTCAAACACCCTTCCAGGAGACAGCATCGACCTCCCGGATACACCGGTGAGTGATCAGATAGACTCAATTGTGGAAATGGCATGTCGATTGCTGGTGAAACTTTAGAAAATCTCACTTGTGCTGGGAGCACACAGTCATGTGTTAACCTGGATGCGACGACCAGTCAGAGCTCCTAATTAAGTCATGTGACCTCAGTTATGATTCTTTTGCAGACTGATTGGGCCCCAGACATTCTCCTGGAGAAGAGGCTGGTGGTTCTTAGGAGTATCCTGAAGAGTGAGCAGCAGTACCTCAGCGAACTGGAGACTCTGCTGACTGTGAGTGTGACCCATACCTGGAGCTGTGGCCATTGTCAGGTCATATGACCTCTTCAATAAGGTGGAAGTCTGGTGTATTGGGCCTATAATCTACATATACCTTTTATGCTGACTTCACATTGATGGAATTTATTGTATATTGACTGTATGGTACTTTTGCATTTTCTGTCTCCTCATCCAAAGACAATAACACTCTTCAATAGATAATTGTAGAGGCAGGCACAAATATATGCAGCATAACAGAGAAGCTAACCCATGTTCAGTGAGGCTGGGTTTTCTTCTAACAAGTGAACTTGTACAACTTCACACTTGAGTACTCTCCAGTGTTGTATGTCTACAGAAATAGAAAATAAAAAGTGCACAAGATGTGTGCATTTAAAAAAAAAAAAAAACATTCCTTCTGGTCTGTTATGAGTAAAATATAATTGAAAAATTCATCTGGAGACAGAGCTTTGAGAAGCTTCCTGATTGTGAATAATGGTCACCTGGGTCTTGATGATCCCGTCCTCTGACCAGAATTATTCCTGGAGCTGTTTGGTTATTAACATGCGGTTGTTGGTGGACTGATGTTTCTTTGAGCTGGTGAGTCTCATTTCAGCTCCTTCCTCCATCAGAGCTGGGAGGCTGCAGCCTCTGGCAGTGGTATTTCTGTCTGCGTATATGAAGGTGGGGGTGCATGTATTTATAGGTTTTGGTTCCGAGAGGCTTGTTCAGGTTAGACTTTGTGTTTTGCAGTTGCTGTCTACCAGGGACTGTGTGTGTGTGTGTGTGTGTGTGTGTGTATTCCTATGCCAATACAGACGTGTTTTCGGGTGTGTGTCCACGCCCCGGGTATGTATGCAAGGGCCTCTTCCCCTTCACGCCTCACGTCTCTACCTCTCATGCTCACATTTTCAGCCGTTTGGCACACACTTCTCCCCAGCATGACTTAACAATGGTGCATTAGGCAGCATGCAAACAGTTCCAAACACACACCAGGCATGCAGTCTTTTACAGCAGTTGTATGCTCATGAAAATTGATACTTGATGACTTTCATAGAATATATGAAGTATAGATATATTAGAGTATATATTATAAATTAATATATTAGTTTTAATGATATTTCTGGTGGGGTTCTTATACCCCGTGCAAGTCTTGTGTGTGTCTGAGGGTCTATTTGTAACGTCATTCAATGCAAATTTTTCACGACAACGAAGTTGATCAAATAAAGGCTCTCATCATGGCAGTGTATTCTGCTTTACTTCCCATCTTAACCTTATATAGCCGAGGTTCTGCATTTCGCTTGTCACGTTTTAGATCATCACTTCCCCATGTCGGAGAACTTCTGTGGGCACCAACGTTTAAAATGACAGCAAGGCTACAGGGAAATGTTGCGACAGAGGCCTGATTCTCTCGCCTCCGGAGAGTCTAACCCCAGAACTCAAGGTGTTTCAGCCGACATTTCCGATGTAGGACTAGTGGACGATTTCAAGTGCAAATAGGCTAATTTAATGTAATAATTCAAGTATTAACGGCAGTATAAATCAATATGCAGACTGTTCTATAGGCCATACTGTTGTATACATCAGAAGAGTTCAGAGTTTTGACTGAAACCAGGTCTTATCTTAGTTTTATCTTGTGACAAAATATTTGAGCTACACTCTGTTTTGAAGAAACCACTGTCATTTACATACCTACTGCACAGTTGGGTGGACAGTCAATACACTTTGAAGCCCTTTATCTCTGTTTCGGTGAGGGGGTAGTTACTGTGTTTTGCCTTTTTTGGGCAGCATAGTATAATTTAGCTTATGTCCGCCATCAAATGAGGTGCTGTCTGCTGTATAGCATAATTCAAAGACTGTACTATAGATAATAGCGTAATTTACTGCACTGAAATAGGTACTGGCAGCAAAATAACACAATACATAGATACTATATACTACAGCATACTGCACTGAATGAAGTATTGACTGTCAGTGTTTTCTCTTGATTCAATTTTAAAAATGTTCTTGCACATTGAGCACTTTGAGGTGTGCTTAGTGAATTAACACCGGAAACGAGCATATGGCTCTGCCTCTCTGGCCCCCGTGTCACGCAGCAGCCATACAGCTGTGGTCAAAAGACTTGAGAATGACACAACTATTAATTTTCACAACGTCTGCTGCCTCAGTTTTTATGATGGCTATTTGCATAAACTCCAGAATGTTATGAAGAATGATCAGATGAATTGCAATTAATTGCAAAGTCCCTCCTCGCCATGAAAATAAACTTAATCCAAAAATCCTATTTCCACTGCATCTCAGCCCTGCCACAAATGGACCCGCTGACATAATTTCAGTGATTCTCCCGGTAACACAGGTGACAGTGTTGATGAAGACAAGGCTGGAAGTCATGCTTATTGAGTTAGAATAGCAGACTGGATGCTTTAGAAGGAAGGTGGTGCTTGAAATCATTGTTCTTCTATTACCCATGATTACCAGCAAGGCAATGCATGCAGTCAGTGCTTTGTACAAAAAGTGCTTCACAGGCAAGGATACCGCTGCTAGTAAGGCTTCACCTAAATCAACCATTTATCGGATCATATATAAGAACTTCAAGGAGAGAGATTCAGTTGTTGTGAAGAAGGCTTCAAGGCACCCAAGAAAGTCCAGCAAGCACCAGGACCGTCTCCTGAAGTTGAATAAGATGTGGGATCAGGACACCACCAGTGCAGATCTTGCTCAGCAATGGCAGCAGGCAGGTGTGAGTGCATCTGCTCGCACAGTGAGGCGAAGACTTTTGGAGGATGGCCTGGTGTCAAGAAGGGCGGCAATGAAGCCACTTTTCTCCAAGAATAACATCAAGGACAGACTGAGATTCTGCAAAGGGTACAGGGACTGGACTGCTGAGGACTGGGGTAAAGTCATTATCTCTGAATCCCCTTTCCGATGGTTTGGGGCATCCAGAAAAACGATTGTCTGGAGAGGAAAAGGTGAGCATAACCATCGGTCTGTTGTCATGCCAACAGTAACGTATCCTGAGACAATTCAAACGTGGGGTTGCTTCTCAGCCAAGGGAGTGGGCTCACTCACAATTTTGCCCAAGAACACAGCCATGAATAAAGAATGGTACCAAAACATCCGTCCAAGAGCAACTTCCAAGCATCCAAGAACAGTTGACAGTTTGGCGCTTTTTCCGGCATGATGGCGCACCGTGCCATAAGGCAAAAGTGATAACTAAGTGGCTCGGGGAACAAAACATTGACATTTTGGGTCCATGGC
>JAODKF010000002.1:25936511-25947463 GCA_026779585.1 Mormyrus proboscirostris | reverse complement strand
TGGCGCACCGTGCCATAAGGCAAAAGTGATAACTAAGTGGCTCGGGGAACAAAACATTGACATTTTGGGTCCATGGCCAGGAAACTCCTCAAACCTGTGGTCAGTCCTCAAGAGGCAAGTGGACAAACCAAAACCCACAAATTCTGACAAACTCCAGGGGTCTTGGAAATAGAATGGCCAACACTACAAATATTGATTCTTTGCCAAAACTTAATGTTATTGTCAATAAAAGCCTTTGTCACTTATGTAATGCTTGTAATTTATACATTAGTATATCACATAAATATCTGACAAAAGGATCTAAACACTGAAGCAGCACACTGCAAAAACCAATATTTGTGCCATGCTCAAAACTTCTAGCCACGACTATACAGTTACCTGGACAATGTGAGTACGGCAAGCTGTCGGGTCCCACAAGCCGCAAACATATTTTTCCTTGCGTTTGTGGCGAGCTCCTCCTGCTGAAACTGAAGCTTGCAGGCAATGTTCATATGAGTTCTTTGAACTACTTGGACAGGGTTCAGTCTCAGCCTGATTAACAGTAGCTGGGTACTTTACTATGAGATGATCACTGCAGTTTAGAACTTGCACTGCAGAATGGAAAAGCCTGATTGTAAGATAAGATACGAATCTTTACTGTGACTGTGCATCGAGCAGTGAAATACCATTTAGCAGTACTGCAGGCAACAGTGCGGCATATACAATATGCAGAGACTAGGACAATAAATATAGACGGATGGATTGATGGATACAGAAATACACAATATACAAAATAGTATGAGACCAGAGATGTATGTGCAATATTTGCAGAACAGTGCAAAATGCTAACCTATGAAAGAGGTGCAAATTGCAAATTGAATTAAGGGGCACATTGGTGTGGGGGAGGTATTACCACTTACAAAGACGGGGTCAGAGCATGATGTGGGTGAAGACGGGACAGTCTAACAACAGCTGTGGAGTAAAAGCTGTACTTTAAACACAAAATGTATATTTAAAAAAATTATTTTAATTAGTACTTTCACTTCTCGCTCCTTGGCCTACTTAAAAGTGACAGGGACCCGAAACAATTTGGAACATACTTGGATTGGTCTGGGTTGGGGCCCCAATGTGATATGTTTTCATGGGGCCCCAAATCCTTAGCAGCACCCATGATCAGTCCATGCCAAAGCTCTGTGTTGTTGTTCCTTTAGTGAAGGAGAAACCCGAAGATCCTGTGACTGCTGATTGAGTCTCTTACTGATGCCCCCATGCTTGAACCTCTGAGATCTTTTTCTTTACAAAGATCAGCGGAGGGCTGCAGTCGGAGCCTCAGTCCTGGGGGAGACGTTCCTGCAGTGCTGACCGGTGCTGTCTTCTCTCCCAACAGCCCATGAAGGCCGTGAAGGCATCGGCGGGCACATCGCAGCCGGTCCTGACCCCCCAGGAGGTGGAGACCGTGTTTTTCCAGGTTCCCGAACTGCGAGAGATGCACAGGAATTTCTACGATGGACTGTGCGAGAGGCTGGAGCCACTGCTGAGCACGGAGCCGGAGGGGGGGCAGCGACAGGCCACCGTGCAGCCCCCCGTGGGGGACCTCTTCCTGAAGATGGTGGGGGGCGAGAAAGCGGCATTTCATACAGCCACTCGCTGATGCACTGAGGCTCAGATCCATCAGGGAATTTATATGAAAAGATTATAATTTAGGTCTGAATGTAATTCACCTTATAGGTGATTCCATCATGATGCATTTTCTGCCCGCATGGAAATTTCAGGTCCAGAAAGTAAAAATCCAGACCAATGTTTTGTTTCAACCAACCAGTTGAGTCCTCCGTGACTTTGTATCACTATGGGCCAGAATCCTCTGTAGCTTATTTCTTTCTCTGTTTCACCACAAATGATTCAGCCCAAGAGCTGTGTGGCACTTAGCACAAGGAGGTGCGAGAAGTTGAATCAGGCATGTTACAGTAGATGAGGGGAAACCCAAAAATGTGCAGGGCTCCGGCCCTCCAGGACTGCAGTTTGACACCCCTGCTTTATGCTCAACTGATAGGTTGAAACAAAACCTTCGTCTGGATTTTTACTTTCGCTCAGAAAGCATATGTCACAAGGCAGGGGTACACACTGGATGGATGCCGGATTCCTTCATACATCCATCCAGCCATCCATTTTCTTGCTGCTTATCCTTGTTAGAGTCACGGGACACAAGGCAGGGGTACACCCTGGATGAAATGACAGATGATGGATAGTGGTTATTCAGTTATTTTGCATATAATGCATTTGTTTGAATCGTGTTTGGGTACCATATACTTCATACTTTTGATTTCCATTGTTTTTCATTTACACTTCCCTGTTTTACTTTAGTCATTTCTGCTGCAACATAGATGGCCTTTGTGCCTTTCTAGGACAGTTGCCAATGAGACCTTTTGAAGGGACCACCACCTCATTTTGTTAATGTCAGTTCTGCTTCAGCACCTTTTAGTCCCAGAACAAAGTGGTAGCGACTTGGTCACTGTCGACAGAGACACGAAATGCTGTAAATGTAAATGACGGGGACACAGACCTCAGCAGCCGCTTCCCCGTTTGCGTGATGTCTAGGTTTTTACTCTCGTTTTGTAATCGGTCACTGTGGCCCCCAGGTCAGCCAGCTGGGTGTGTACCGGGGTTTCATTGATAACTATGAGAGCGCGGTGGAGATCGTGAGAACATGCACCCAGGCCGACCAGCGCTTCAGGACACTGGCAGAGGTGAGTAACATCACTGTTTGGGCTAATGAGCGGGAAGATGACCGTAGCCTAGGGTGCTATGCTGAGCATGCTACCTGTAGCTGGCTATGCAAACTGAATGTAAGGTGCGTCATTATTTTACATACTGTGCTAGTTGGTGTATTGACCAATGTGGTTTACTATACTTACAGAGCCACCATGCCCCCCATTTTTAGGTTATCAAGAATTAATTTTAGTCACAAAAGAAATTTGCTTTATCTTAAACATCAGGGGCCTGTACCATGAAGCTGCATTTCTGGCTTAGCTGGATAACTTCGGATTTAAGGTAGTGTGGGCTAAATGTAAGTGAACTAAGATAAAGTCCATTTAAACTGGGGTACTTTAAATCCTACAACTTATCCAGCTGACCAAGAAATATAGCTTCATGATACAGGTCCCAGGTTTGTGGCCCTAGTTAACAATGCAAATTTCAGTTAAAGTAGCCTTTTTGTTTGCAGCTCAAAAGGCTTGGATCAGATTTTGAACCTGGGCCCCATCTTCTAGCCCCCAAGGGCAGACAAACTGGCATTGACAAATCTAGAGGGACAGGAACTGTGTCCTGTAGAGTTAGCCCACTGCCAGGATTGGCCTGTAGCCCTGTCACTGGTCGGTAATGCAGTGTGTTATTCTGTATGATGTTACCCTTGGAAATGGGACAACTGTCACTCTGAAACATCTCTGTCTTGCCAATAAGAGCATGATGTCCAACAAGGGACCGGACAACTGCAGAATGAAATACACCCTGGAAGGTAAGGCTTGTTCTTCTTTGTTTTTGCACTTCACAAAAAGAATCATTTTCCCCGCCATGATGTCTCCTGCTGACGGTTCCCCACCCATGTGGGGCGTCTCTTCCATAGCTCTGCTGTACAAGCCACTGGACCGTGTCACCAAGACAACTCTGGTTCTGCATGTAAGCTCCGCCCCCTCCGCCTTGATTGCGACTCTGCTCCCCGTCCCTCTTCCTGTTGCTGCCCCCTTGCTCTTCTATCTAGGAGTTCTGACTATGTCTAATTCTCCCCCCCCTTTCCTGCTCCTTCCAGGACCTGCTGAAGCACACCCCAGAGGACCATCCGGACCACCCCCACCTGCAAGAAGCCCTCCGCATCTCCAGCAGCTTCCTGGCTGGCGTCAACGAGGACTCGCACTGCAAGAGAGCAGTCACGCTGACCAAAGGCATAGTGAGTGCACATGCACACAGATGAGTACTCAGTGATAGCATGGCGCGTCTCTGCGTGTGTAGGTGTGTGACCTCCCTTGTGCCCTGTGTGTGACCCAGAGGCGGCAACTGGTGCGCGATGGCTTCGTGGTGGATGCGAGCGAGTGCGAGCCCAGCCTGCGCCACCTCTTCCTGTACACCGACCTCCTGCTGTGCACCAAGCTGAAGAATGGCACGCCTGGGTGAGTCTGTGGCGTCGGCCCTTGGCGGGTCGTCATGGCAATGTGCCATGGCCACGCCGCACTTGGACTCTCGCGCCCTCACCGGGAATCCCACTAAGCGGCACGTGCGTGTGTCTCTTCAGGAAGCAGACCCAGTACAGGTTCTGCTGGTACTTACCCTTGGCTGGCCTGCGCATGAACTTGGGCCCTGTGAGGGAGCAGCCTGCCGACCTGCAACATCGCGTTAGCGTCACCAGAGGCAAGATGTTCCAGCTGAGAGAGGAGCTGAAGCAGGAGGTGTGTGCTGATCTATGATCAGGGGCGTTTTAATGGACAGACTTACCTGGGCCAGTGCCCAGGGACCTCAGACGAAAAAGGGCCTCAACTAAAATTGTTTAATAAAGTGCAACAACTTTTACCATTTCTGCCACCGCAGTGGATGACTTCTGTTTTATTATTTCTTAACCCTACCCCCTTCTCCCTGGTTGGCAACTACACCATTACAGGAAATTTTAGAGGAGGGCCTCTGACCATATCCTGTAACCCCAGAGAAATAACAGAGTAATAGCCTAACCTAATAACCAAGCTATCTAACAGGCCTTCCAGGTCATGGTCCATATAAATGCCTCTTAACCACTGGACTCTGCTGTATCTTCACGTTCTGTTCAAGTTTTTAGAGTCTGGTTATTGTCTGTGTGTATCAGAAAGGAAGTAAAGGCCTTGGGGCTCGCACCCTGGACCGCAGTCGCAGGAAGCTGCAGCAGTGTGAGTTGTGGCTGTTGACTCACGCACCCGTCCTCCCCCTGGAGCTGCACAGCCCCAGCGGCAAGGTGAGGCCCCCACTGAGCACTGAGCAGCCCGCGGGGATCCTCCCAGCACCCGGCATGCTTGTCCGTGGTTTTGTCTCGTCGCTTGTCACTGGAGAGTTTTGATTCTGAGGTCCATCTTCATCCTCAGAGTCACACCATCTTCCTGCCGTCACTTTATGAACTGGACGAGTGGAGAGAGGCCACAGAGAAACTTAAAGGAGAGAGTGAGTCCTGTGGGGGGTGGGCACAGAAATGGAATTATGCAGTCATATAACCTTTTAATGAGATCACACAATAGAAAGTGACATTAGTTTTTTATGCTGTGATTTAGCACTGTGGAATAAATCCCACCCAGGAAGGTTTGACGTGTGCCTGACCACACGTGTTTGTGTGTGTTCTGGTGTGTGTATCCTCTTAATCAGATTTAGAGACGGTTCCCCCAGACCTGCTTGCCCTCACAAGCTCGTGTGTCAAGCTGAGAATGACCCAGCAGCCTTCCCTACAGAGCCTGCTCCCAGGTGGGGTTCACACTTCACACGGCGCTCACCTAGGGGTGGCTAGGTGGGGGGTGACATCCAATAATCCTCCACTTCATTAGTTTATTACTTATTATATGTACCACAATCTTAAAGACGCAGTACGTTCATTTTTCACATTTGTGGTGCCACTTTAAAGTATTACGAAATAAACCAAATTATAGTGATCTAAAGTTTATTTTTATTTGATATGCGTATATCACATGGATAAATCGTACTTTTAATTTATTGAAACATGACGTGTAGATGAATCTTAAATATGCACCAAAATGGCTTATCACTACGAGTAATAGTGCTGCTTTTTTATTCGTAATGTCCTTATGAGAATGCACTAAAATATCAAGTTATTTACTGATTGCGCCTTGCACACATCTTGCCTCTAGCAGAGTCAAGCTAGTAAGTGAAGCTTTGACAGCAATACAGTAAGCAAAATAAGTAGAAATACAAAAACACGAGCCAGGACTCAAGGTGCCAAGCAGGAATATCTCATCCACTCGAGAAATGAATGTGTGTCAGATCAACGAATGAATATGAGCATTAATGTTGATGGGGCTTTCGGATGGTGGCTGCGGGGGTCCTTTTATATTCATACTTGCATATTCCCACCCCCCCATACTGTGACATCACTACGAATGATACCTCGTGCCGCAAATGTTTGCTGATACAGACATCAGCAAACTCCTAGGCCAACTGAGGGGAACCACTGTTAAGAAGAAGGAAAAAATGGGAGCCCTGATTTACAACTATGAAGCTGACCGCTTTGGAACCGCAGAAAAGAGGAAGAAAACGTCAACGACCTTGACGAAGTCCAGGAGACGGCAGGAGATCGAACGGCTAGTTAAGGAAAGAAGGCAGCTGAACATACTATGGAGGAAGACTCCAGAGGAGGAGAAGGAGGGAATTAACCTTCTGCAGGAAGAAATCAAGAACCGATTGTCATTGTTGAGGAAGGAGAATGAGAAGGAGGTGTGAAGAGTAGGAGAAGACAATATCAAACTTTTTCAAGGACCCCTTCAAGTTTGTAAAGAGTTTTTTTTACAAAGGACAAAAGTGGCAAACTAAAAACAGCAAAGAAGGTTCTCGAGGATTACCTCAACAAGAACTACACTGACAGCCAGTGGAGCAAACAACTCTTCCACCCGATATGCCATCCTCCTGAACATCAGCCCCCCCAAGTGGAGGGAAGTGGAGGTGATTATATATCGAGCAAGAGCTGCATCCTCCCCTGGGCCCAATAGAGTCCCATACCAGCTTTATAAGAATGCACCAGAGGTACTGTGCTTTCTCTGGAGGCTGATGAAGGCGGTGTGGCAGAAACAAGCTATTCCAACTGTGTGGCGGAGGGCAGGAGGCATTCTAATACCCAAGGAAAAGGACCGATATCAGCCAGTTTTGTCAAATCAGCCCATTGAACATTAAAGGCAAAATTTTCTTCAGTGTAGTGGCTCATAGGCTGACTGTCTACCTAGAGAAGAACCACTACATCGATACCTCAGTGCAGACGGCAGGCATTCCAGGCTTCTCAGGCTGCTTGGAACATACCAACATGATATAGCATCAAATTCAAGCTGCCAAAAAGGGTGGAAAAGATCTCCATGTCATATTTTTGGACCTCGCCAATGCCTTTGGATCCGTGCCTCACAGTCTCTTATGGACGGCTTTTGACTTTTTCAGCGTCTCAGTAGGAATCACCAGCCTTCCTAGACGTGCAACTATGCCTGACAACAAATGAATACACCATATCATGGTAATGGCTAGAAAGTTGTATAATGGTAGGGTGCACAATCTTACCTCTTGTTTTCACAATGGCAATGGGGGTTATTATCTGAGCCTCGCGGTGGGTAATTGGGGGACCTAAGCTAAAAACTGGTATTCAACTCCTTCCCATTAGAGCATATATGGATGACATGACCATACTCACCACAACCAAGGCATGTGCTAAACGGCTGTTGAACAAGCTGCAAGAGAACATTGAGTGGGCTCGAATGGATAGCAGCATCTCAGTCATTAAGGGAAGGTTTTACGTGTACAAGGAGCCCATACCAACAGTGTCAGAGAAGCCAGTAAATAGTCTCGGACGTTGGTATGATGCAACCCTCAAGGACACCAAACAAGTGGACCACCTTAGGCAGGAAACCATACGGGGACTCGAGCGTATCAAGAAGACCATGCTCCCAGGCAGAATGAAGATTTGGTACCTTCAATTTGGGCTATTACCCTGCCTCATGTGGCCTCTGACCATCTATGAGGTCCCAATCTAAAAGGTTGAGAAAGTTGAGAAGGTGATCAGCTCCCCACTCTCCTCTCAGATACACCACCCATGGGAGGCTTATTTTTATTGCTTTTCTGGCTCACATTAAATGTCTTTTGATTTAGAATGTATTTGGCACATTACTGCATAAGCAAGACAGGTGTCCCTCTGCAAAAATGTCAGCCATGCTGTCCCCTACCATCCTCTGCGTGTTCTTGGCTGCAGCGGTAACTGCAGGCCTGTGGCTCCTTGATGGGAGGTGCTGGTGGGATGCCGCAAACTGGTCTGCGCTTCTATGTTGTCACCCCACCATGGGGCTCATCTTGAGTCAACTTGTGGTCATTCTCACTGCCTTATTTCCTGTTTGTTTTGTGCCGCGTACATTGCTGGCCGTGTGAATAGTAATGCACTATATTGCATATAGTAATGGGTCACCCCTCCAAATCATTGAATTAAGGTGGTCCAATCACTTTCATAGCCACAGGTGTATAACATCAAGCACATAGGCATGAAAACTGCTTCTACAAACATTTGCGAAAGAATGGGTCGCTCTCAGGAGCTCAGTCAATTGTAGTGTGGTACCGTAATAGGATGCTGCCCGTCCATTTGTGAAATTTCCTTGCTACTGAATATTCCACGGTGAACTGGTAGTGGTATTACAACAAAGTAGAAGCAATTGGGAACAACAGCAACTCAGCCAAGAAGTTGCTAAAATCACAGAGCAGGGACAACCCACAGTGTGTAGAAGTCTCCAAACTTCATGTGGCCTTCAGATTAGCTCAAGAACAGTGCATAGAGAACTTCATGAAATGGGTTTCCATGGCCGAGGAGCTGCATCCAAGCCTTACATCACCAAGTGCAATGCAAAGCATTGGATGCAGTGGTCTAAAGCACGCCGCCACTAGACTCTAGAGCAGTGGAGATGTTCTCTGGAGAGACGAATCACGCTTCTCTGTCTGGCTATCCAATGGTTGAGTCTGGGATTGACAGTTACCAGGAGAACGGTACTTGCCTGGCTGCATTGTGCCAAGTGTAAAATTTGATGGCGGGGGGATTATGGTGTGGGGTTGTTTATCAGGGGTTGGGCTTGGCCCCTTATTTTCAGTGAAAGGAATTCTTAATGCTGCAGCATTCAAGGACATTTTGGACAATTTCATGCTCCCAACTTTGTGGGACCAGTTTGGGGATGACCCCTTCCTGTTCCAACATTACTGCTCACCAGTGCAGAAAGCAAGGTCCATAAGGACATGGATGAGCGAGTCTGGTGTGGAGGAACTTGACTGGCCTGCACAGAGTCCTGACCTCAACCCGATAGAACACCTTTGGGATGAATTAGAGTGGAGACTGCAAGCCAGGCCTTCTCAGTCAACATCAGTGCCTGATCTCTCAAATGCTCTCCTGGATGAATGGTCAAAAATTCCCATAAACATACTCCTAAATCTTGTGGACAGCCTTCCCAGAAGAGTTGAAGCTATTATAGTTGCAAAGGGTGGGTCAACTCCATATTTAAGCCTGTGTATTAAGAATGGGATGTCAGGAAAATTCATGTGTGTGTAAAGGCAGGTGTCACAATACTTTTAGCAATATAGTGTATCAAAAGCTTTAAAATAAACTTTACTTCTTTTATCTATGGTTTTTGTTTCCAGTGTCAAACTGCATGTCAGTAGGCTCCAGTACAGACCCCAGCCAATCGCATGACTCATTCTTCACACTGCAGGTCAAATGATGCTGATTAGAAGACAATGTCTCTCTTTTGTCAATGAATGAATTTAACTGAGTTTTGGGCATGGGGTTCCTTTTTGATTAGCACTTAGTTTATGTTTAAAGGCTTGTTTTTCACAGACATTGCATGCATGTCTCCCTCTCTTCAGACTGTAAGAACAGACATTTGTGTGGAACACTCAGCATTGTTGTCCACTCTGCTTCGGGACTTCAGGAGCCAGCCAGTGAGTCCCTGCCTAGGCTCTGTCTCTACTCCACCTCCTCAAACGCTCACAGCTGCCTAGACTCCACCCCTACCATCGGCCAGACTCCACCTCCTCAAACGCTCACAGCTGCCTAGACTCCACCCCTACCATCGGCCAGACTCCACCTCCTCAAACGCTCACAGCTGCCTAGACTCCACCCCTACCATCGGCCAGACTCCACCTCCTCACCATCCCATAGCTGCCTAGGTTCTATGTTGTTTAAAAGTTATTTATGTAGTCTGTGAGCGCTTCATCCCACAATTCCATCTACATGTCAGAATTTGCTTGCCTGCCTGCTAACCCAAACCCTCTCCATTTGTCCCTCCATCTGTCCTTGTTTTTCATTTTCCGGAGGTTTGTACATACGCCTTGAGGTGGATGGGTACCAATTCTTTGATAACACGGCCCAGACCCGTCCATCACTCGATACCCTGACACCACAATGGGATGAGGTAAGATTGTTGACATGTTGCATTGCTCCTCAATCTGCACAGGTGCAATGTGAATGTGTACATCTCCTTTTTCTCTGCTGCTACCCATTGTGTAACACTGCGATTAAGATTTTGGCTCTGCTGGGTGTCTGTGTGTCTGGCAGGAGTTCTCCTTTCTGGTGGATGGTGCACATTGCCTTCGACTACTTTGTGTGAGACAACCAGACAAACGGGAGGGGATCAAGGGTTACAGAGTCCTGGAGAAGACCACACAAGAGGTAAACCTCCCTCCTCACATCTGAACTCTATAGAGGTAAACCCACCACCTCACATCTCTCCAGATACTCCAGCACTCTGCTGCCTGGCTTCTCACCCACACTCACTACTAGCAGCATATCAAGCCTGTGGAGCCCGCACTGGCTCCCCATTAAAGAATGCATCCACTTAAAGATACTTCTCCTCACATTCAAAGCTCTTAACAGCCAATCCCCATCATACCTTTATGAATTGCTTCTCCCCTACCAGCCTCCCCGCACTCTTAGATCCTTCTCCTTCTGGCTCTCTCCTCATCTCCCCATCCTGCGCATTTTCCCATTCTGCTCGTCGACTTTGGAACTCCCTCCCCAGTGCCATTCATCTGTCGGTCTTTGTCTCATATTTCAAAACCAAGATAAAAACCTTTGTTTGCTGAAGCGTTTAGCCTTCCTTATTCATGTTTTGTTTTCTTTCTTCTCTGTCAGCATCTTTGAGATTTTGTAAAAGCGTTATATAAATAAAATGTATTATTATTGTTGTTGTTATTATTATTATTATTATTATTATTATTATTATTATTATTAT
>JAODKF010000002.1:25924358-25936092 GCA_026779585.1 Mormyrus proboscirostris | reverse complement strand
TAGAGGTAAACCTGCCTTCTTGCGTTTGAACTCCTCTTTTCTGTATGTGTGTTATAGCTGAACCCGTCCCTTCTGCTGAAACGCTGGAAGAGGGTCACCATAAGTATGGGCCAGGTGGAGGTGTCCCTTTCACTGAAGTACTGTGCCCACGCCTTGGAGCCCCCCAGGGCCGCCCCTGTCCAGCAGCCTCCCGTCTTCGGTGTGCCCATCGGCGAGCTGGCCCAGTGAGTCCGCCTGCCTGCCATGCCCTCCAATTAGAATGACACCATCTCTTCAGTCATGCGTCAAGACATTTGATTGCTTTAATGAGTGGAATGAGGAGCCTGTCTTTCATAGCCAGTCACACAGGTGACTTTATCAGAGATGCACAGGGTGCATTTGCACCGCCACTACTCATAAGAAAATGCTATTTGAATATATTAAGCTCAATAATATTGAATTACATTGTAAAGTTATATTTGAAAATGTGGCTTGTGTTAGTTATATCAGTGTGTAATAATAATCCACTGTGAATGTATGTACTACTTTTTCTGCATAGCTCAGTTTGCCATAGCCTGCAATGAATGCAAGTTGGTCGCTCTCATCTTGCACCCCCTGGAAAAAAAGCCTAGAGTCGCCTTAGCCACTCTGAGTGTGTGCCAACATCGGTCATCTTGTTTGTGAGAATCCCTGCCTCTGCAGCAGAAATGAAAACGGAGTTTTGCGACTAGAAAGCAGACAATGACGCCAGTGAACTGCAAAATGGGCAGAAAGCAAAACTTACGTAGAATAAAAAGCAGAACAGAAGATAACTGTAAATAGCTCTGAAGGTACAGCAGAGACGTGATGGGGGTTTCTCTTGGACCTTGTGCAAATGCTGAACTGCCCTTGTTCCTGATGAATAATTAATAATGAATATAATTGACCAGGAATAAAATTCCTTGAAATTACACTGCCAGACAAAAGGTGGCACTGTTGCCTTCCTTACCGTGCAGAGCTTACCGTAAAGAGTGTGAGTGTGACTGTGTCCAGCCTGGTTATTCCTCTTCCAGACATGAGAGGGTGCTAGTACCACACATCGTACGCTCCTGCTCAGAGGAGGTGGAGCGTAGAGGCCTGGATGAGGTGGGCATCTACAGGATCTCTGGAGCGACCAGCGACATCCAGATTATGAAGAAGGCCTTTGACATCAGTGAGAATATCATGTTTTTGTGTGTGTGTATAACAATGCGTGTCCACCCATCCACTTTTTCTGGGAAGGGCCGCAGGAAAACTTGGAGCCTCTAGAATGCGGTGTGCCTTGCGAAATGATGCTGCTATTTACATTTTGTAATTGTGTGTACAGTTTATGTGTAGAAATGTTCCCAGGATGCAGAGTTCTTGTCTTTTCACTTCAATTTATTGTAAAACCTGAACCTTTGGAACTCATTAAGCATAAAACTACAATTCTTTTGAATATGGTAAAAAAAAAAAAAGGCTTATTCGATATTTGAATTGATTGACAAAATTTTACCAAAAAGCTCTTTGCGTGTGCAGTGTGTGTGGGTCTCCTTCTATTACTTGGTTTCCTCCTACTTTCCATGTAATGAAAGCATGCAATTAAGTTAATTGGTATCTCTATATTGGCCATTGGATGTGTGAATGTGTGACCCCTGAGGAGGTGACTGCTTCATGTTCTTTCCTTCCATGGAATGCCAGGCTAATACCGCAATTGTGTACTGAATAAGCATCAACAGCATGGGAATGGCTGTATTTTTCCACAGTGCTAGTATGAGTAACAGAGTAACATTTACCTGCTTCTGAAATTAAAATGCACTGGATTTAGACTCAAGATTTTATGTAAAAATTGAAAGAAAGCAGGAGCACTGCAGAGGCTAGATGTCTTTGTTTTACGCAAAGAAGCAAAATGGATTATAGAAGGTGACACAATGTTACACGCACTCGTCTGCAGATGTGCGTGAGGCTATATCACGCCTCAGGACCGTGGATGTGAACACAGTGTCTGGCACCTTGAAACTGTACTTCCGGGAGCTTCCGCACTCAGTCATCCCTTCAGAGCTGTTCCAGCGCCTGGCTGATGCGCTGGGTGAGTCCTTCTCAAAGGAGAATTCATTTGTGTGTGTGTGTGTGTTAGGCAATACTGACTGACCAGCAATGTTTATATTCATACCACACTTGTCTCTTTAAACCCAATTGTTCTGCCTTTTGTGTTTACTCTTTGAACCAGCTCCCTATCCCAATTTCATGAAAGTAACCTTCTTAAAATTATAGGTAAAGACTCCCCCTCTTTGTTCCACCCTGGAACTCTGTGTTATCTCAGTGATATCTAGAACTTTTTATTCCTTCACTGGTGTTCGACAACCATACATATTGCCCTCTATGTTCTATTCTTTTTGCTGAAAAAAATATGTGAAGGCCTGAACAAAATGATTTACAGACCATCCGCTAAAGTTGGCATTATGGTTTGTCACGTGATCGATACTGGGGAAGTGCTTCTGTTATTTTCACTGCACGATGTTTATCGTCTGATGTTTGATAGTATATGCTGCATGCTTGCTTGTTGCAGAGGGTTGCTACTGGAGGCAGTGTCGCCATATTCTTTCTTATGTTTTTTCATGTTTAACTACATTACTACTGTTGTACGAACCTGATTTGGTACCTCCTCTTGATAGTTCAGTAGAGCACAGTATACAGTCTGCTACGCATAACTTTTGTTAACTTGGAAGTATTTCCACAACATAGATATTTTGTCCCATCTGTTTTGCTTGTTAATGAAATTGCTGATATGTTATGACCTGGTATCAGTTATAGGTGATTGTACGCTGTTGTGAGGACAAATACGAGAACATGAGCATAATATTGGATCCTATCTAGAACTTCATGCGATTTGTGTAATTCAAGGGATCTTGAAGGGTTCTTTCTTTATTTCACTGGCAGAGATTTCTGACTTGAGGTCCAGACTGGACACCATGCTGAGCATCCTGCAGTCCTGTCCCGATGTGAATCGCAACACATTCCTCTTCCTCCTGCACCACCTCAAACGGTCAGTAGCGTAACCTTCCTTAACACCATCCTCATCGTCTTGCATTACACCCCCATTCCTCTTCCTCGTGTCTTCTCAGGGTGGCAGAGCGGCAGGAGATCAACAAAATGACCCTGATGAACTTGGCTACAGTATTTGGACCCAGCATGGTTCGTCCTCCAGAAGTAATTCTGGGACAGTGTGGCCCTCCAGTGGACATATCACAGGAAGTGGTCGTGCAGGTGAGTTCCAGTGTTGAGATATCACAGAAAGTCGTCACGCAGGCGAGCACTAGAGCTCTCTTTTGACAGGAAGCGCTCAAACACGTTTGTGTCTCTGTACTCTCAGGTCCAGGTGCTTTACTTCTACCTTCAGTGCCAGAACCTCCCAACCCCTCAGATTTTAGCACCTCTGGACACAGAAGAAGATGCCGAGGTCACATCATAAAGAAATCTTCCCTCACGACCGTCGCCACACATCAACAGAAAATGCTTAAATCTCACGTGGAAGCGCTGTCCTCCCATGGTGACTTGATATGCCGACTGGCACTTCGAGACGACATCATGAACCCATAAAGATCCGAGGCCTTGGCCTCATGCCTTTCCCAGGAACTCCTGGAAAAATTCTAAACCATTTCAATGTGTTGTATAAAATGATATATTGTTCAGAATGACCGATGTTCAAAACTAAAGAGAAAACATCAATGTCACTGGTAGCTGGTTTTTAACTGCCTGTAGATTGGGAATGCTGAGTGTGACCATGTGCAAAGGCTCATGTTGTACGGAGAGGTGGAAAGTTCCATCTGAGAGGTGGAGGTTGTGACGGAAAAGCAGAAGGCAGACCTGGTGTATAATCTGAGAATAGATGTTCATCAGGTGGCGAGGGCCAGTGTTAAATCTGATCTGTCACGGCTCAGATTCAACAAGATGAAGTTCACGAAAACACTCCCTGGCACTTCAAAGTCAGACCCCACACCCCAGACAACCCCCTTGGACCGCCCTGCAGCTGGGTGTACGCTTACAGCACGGATCCCTCACCACCTGGGCCCGCGAGGCTAGGGTTACCCTCCATGGGCGCGACTTTTGATGGCCTAATCCCGGACATTCCCTACAAGCATTCCGGAGCCCCAGACCGTAGCCTGCCGGTGTCAGGTGCGGGGGGGGATAATGACGCTTCAACACAAAGGAGACGTGATTACGACGCAGCCGTAAATCAGCGGTCCCCGCTGCTTGGTAACGGCAATCCCAGAAAGTGGGAATTGATCTCGAATGTCGCCGATCCTGGGTGGACGCTGGACTCCCCAGACTGACCGCAAACTGATGACCGCGTCGATTTACTGTCCGCCATTGTAAAGGGGCATGGTGGACACGTGTTAAAAAATTTGGTTATAAAATGCAGAATCTGTTTTATTCTTGTGGTTCCCCCTTTGTTCCTTTATAAACCCAATTATTATAACCATATCCAGCATGGCAGTTAAACTGGATCAACAACAGTCTGTTTTTATCATTGTGCCATAAAATGAAATAAAACTTGGACCATGTGTAAGCATATAACAATATTAGGAATAGAAACTTTTATTACAATATGGATACAGACCCATAAATTTTGGTATACATGTTCAACAGGTTAGTTCAGTTCCTGTGTGTTAATAGCCTATATATTGAAAACTTCACATAACTTCCTTTTAATTTCCCATTTGAATTGCACCGGACGATTGCGTAAACCATAGGGGAAGGAGAGAGAACTTAATTAAGGGCGATAAGGGTGTCGAGTTGCGCTGCACTCCGCAGCTGCAAGGAATGCTGGGCCGGGTGGCAGCAGTGTCAGCCTTTTAAACAGAATGTTATATTTTTTTTGGGGGGGGGGACGATATAGTGTGCTATTTTTTTCCGTTTAATAGAGGCTGTTTGTGTCTGAGTAGGTTAGAGGGTGCTGTCGCTTACATGGACCAAGAATTGGTTTTTGTACAGAAAACGCAGGCGTTAAGTGTGACCAGGAACCAAAAAATTGTGAAAAATTTTGTCGCTTCCGTGTCTTTGCCTCGGCGCGCACACGAGCGACTCATACTGACCCTGATCGCACCAGTGGTTTTAAGCGGGTTCCCACGTTTGCGCACATCCGTTTGCCACCGCTTCCTGTGCCACCAGCAGGACGGACCCACGGAGCTTGTTGACCTTTGGCTCTGCAGTCTCCCGTCTCGTAAAAATCGCCCCCGGCAAGGCAGTAAAGCTGGCATCTCCTGGCGGGAGGTGTTTACGCCGGTCGTGTCAGAGCTAATCCCCACCCGGCTGCTACCGTGTGCGTGTTTGTGTGCGCGCAAGGCTGTGACTGTATATGCACTTTCTGAAAAGTGCATGGCGCATTTAATTGGTGTTGCGTGAATGACATCAGCGCCCGACTTCTGCCAGGAAAACCTGGATGTGCATAAATGGAGAAAGTTATTCGCCATAATAATAAAACTGTCTATGTGAGATATACAGTGCGTTTGCTACAGTATGGGTGATATATGGTCTGCTTGTGATGGGAGACGTCGCCTCAAACAAACAATCAGTTGTTAGGGGCTCGCAGTGCAGTTCGGGAATGACATGTCCTTCCTGGATAGATGCAGCAGGTGCGGCTCTGCGCGGGTGGTAGCCCATGGATAAACCGTCATTCCTGTGGGCTCCATTTTCCTTTTATTTTCAGTTGGGGGTGTAACAGGGGTAGACATTCGCAGATGCATTTAAAATTATATTGAGTTTGACAAATTGGTTTTTTATGTCTGGATTTTTTTTTTATGTCTCCAACATAAACTCTATGTCAGTCTCTGCCTTCTCCCTGTGAACAAAGTAGCGCTATAAAATTCTGGGCCTGCTACTGATTGGCTTGTTGGGAGCAGGGGTTTGCGCTGTGATTGGGCTGACGAGTGTCAATCAAACTACAATCCAGGGCTAAGAGTTTGCATGGGTCTACAGTGGACGGACTGTCAAATGGCGCAGTCGAAGGAAATTTATTGGTTAGAGCCGCGTTGAAAAACGCTGCATTACGGAACGTGTGCTGCGGCAGGAAAAAGGTTGGGAAACGTGGGTCAGAAGACTAAGCAGTTGTTTTTTTATTCAGAACCTACCATAAGTATGGCAGTAGTTCAACTGACATCTTTAAAGAGAGTAATCTTTGTACCCTGAATTTAATTTTCAAAAACAATTCCGATAATTAGTAAAAATTGCTTCATGCCATTTTTTCATACCAGCTAACTTTACTAAACAAATAACCTTGAATTCCCAGCTTCATCTTGGAAAACATATAACACATAGGGATACATTTTCAGTCTCGGACATCATTGGCTTTCTGCAGTAAGTATTATTTGGGCTCTGACATATGTAAACGGCAGACTTTCCTTCCTTTGTCAAGGCAGATCTGCAGAGTCCTCACCTTCCAGGGTTTTCAGATCTTCATCCATCTGGTGTAACACAATCGTCACTGAATCCCTCAGGATCATCTGACCATCTGTCGTTGTTTAGGAAAAGGTAGCTTTTATTGTTTTTAGCTCAATTGCCGCCGATGTATGAACATCGGCCTCTGTGTCTTACGGGTGAGGGGTACCTGGCCTGCCTCACATCCCCAGAGTTGTGTCTGTGTGGGTAGCATGTTCTCCTCAACACTGGTTTCCTTCAGACATGCAGAGGGGACTTAGATCCCCTGCCCCTGCAGCCTCCTCCTCCCCCCCACACGCTCACTACAAGTGTGATCTCAGCTCTCCCCCCTTACTCGTGGGGGGGGCATGTGTACGGAGGGCTCAGGAGCTCGCTGGGGTATGAGCTTCGGGGGGGGGGTGTCTGTGTCTGAGCCGAGGGCCCCGCCTCGTGATCTGATTCCTCCACCTGTGGTGTCGCTGGACCAGCGCCAGTGCTCCGAGAGTGGGTCAGCTGCCCGGACGGTGACAGCGTAGGGGGGGGAGGGGTGTGGTCCACAGGAGGCTGTGTGGTTCTTCTCGGTGGTCTGGGAGGACAACGGCCCCTCTTGTCCTGACCCCGGAATCCCCTTAGCTTGGGATTCCAGTGCTCCCTCCAAGGCAGGGCCAACGTGCTGCGATCGGCCACCAGGCGGCGCTCTTCTGGTCCCCAGTTGTGACTGCTGGCTTCAGCTCCAACCAGCAGGAAGGCTCTGCCCACCTGGAGGGCTGGACAGCCGCAGCCCAGGTCCCGGTCCGGTACCCAGACAGCCTGAAGGCCGCGCCGTATGCGGGCTGTCCCCAGGCGGAACACGGACTGGACCAGCACTGAGAACTGCCACCAGGGCCCTGATCGCTCCATGGCTCTGACCTGAACCTTCATAACTGGGTCAGAGGACAGAGAAGTTCAGAATCAAACTAATCCTCCATTTTACGTGATGCTTAAGGACACAGTTGAGTAGATATTAAGGCTGCTGTTTAAAATCTCATTGGAAATGTTTCTATTTTACTCTTAATAAGATGACATTGATTAAAAGAAGTAGTCAGGGAGCATAAGGAGGAAGGTGAAGATGGAGCATTGTGTGTGTGGGGGGGGGGAGGGGGGAGTTCAAACAAAGAAATAAGGCACCTAAGAAAACAGGGAGTGACTCCTGGCCTGTTAATCTGATGTGCATTTGCATATGCCTGCACTCACCGTAGTCCTTCAAACAGTACGTCTCCAGGTTCATCTTCACTTTGACTTGAGATGGCTGACAGTAAGAGCCACACTGCTCACCTGTAAGGCACGAGACGTTGGGGGCACGTTGCGAGATTAGCCTGGACAGCTGCACAGACTTCTCACTCCCTGCTTCCGTGTGTCACCACAGTATCCAATCACCGCACAGACTTTTCCTGCGTTCGTGTTTTGGACAGTACCCACAAGATGGCGACAAAATCACATAAGCCAGTGATTCTCAACCTTTTTTTTTTATCCAAGGAGCTCCCGTGTCCAGGCAAAATATGTTTGGACGCACAGGTTAAAATATTGCTTGTTTTGTATGCGTTCTGCAACGATGACAAAAGTTGCCAGTGTTTTCTAATATAAACATATTTTAATTTGGTTTCACTGCCAAATGATGTAATTTCTTTTGAATGTGACTCAAATAAGGTTTTACCGCATTATGTCCACCAAGACAATTTTTGTGGTGAATGTTCAGGAAAAAAAAAATAATCTAAATCTAACACCTATTTTGAAAATGACTGTAAAATCTCTAGCCTGATTTAAACATGCACTTAAGTGAATTGACCCTCATTTTATCTGCCCTAAACAGAATAAAACATATATTGCAAAATACAATATTTTAAATGATATTTTAAGACGTAATGAACCAAGTACCAATGATTCCCCGCCTTTCCCCTCCGCCAGCTTCCCTACGAGACGCTGCTAACCGAGCAGCTTCATTTTAGCTGAGAATTCATCATGAAACATCATGACCGCAGCTCTTGTGCTGCTTTCAACCAGGAAGGAATACTGTTGGGTTCCAGTAAAAAAAAAAAACTTTAATAAAGCCCTAATTTCAACATACGATCAAATAAATCGATATAAACGTGCTGAGAAAATATCAATATATTGTAAAATATATTGTAGAATTTTTATGTATGCTACCCCCCAGCAATCTCATAAATGCGCGGCCGCGGCCCCCCCCCCCGCAGTCCTCGTTGTGGCCCCCTGGTCGGCCACGGCCTCCCAGTTGAGAACCCTGACATAAGCAGCATCAGAAATGTCAGTGACGACATGTAGAATCCGTACTGGATGCTACACAAATCCTGACGGAAAATGTAATGTTTAGTGCGTGCTGTCCTTTAACCTGCTACAGTCATTTTTGTGACTGGCTGATTATCTACAAGGACCTCAGAGCAGAGCAAAGCATATTTCATCACTGATCTCCATTCACCTTACCAATGCGGTACTGGGGCTGGTATACGGGAGTCGTGGGGATCTGCTCCTGGATTCCTGCATCAATGACACAAGCACGCACGTGATTGGGTAAGAGGCCAGCAGGCAACATGAAAAGGAAGCGCTGGATTTTTAGGTTCCCCCGGATAGCAAGTGCTACAGGAAGAGCTTGGTGGTCTGCTGTGAAGGTCAACTCACTAACTACGCAAAAGAGAAAAAAAAAAAATGAGAAGAATTTGAATAATCCCTGCTGGTGGCAGGGTGAATATGATAACAGCGAGGATGCTACGCTAGTGCCGCTATCTCTGTGTGCATGGAGGGAGCAGGAACATCAATACGCAACGCCAACAGCAGGAATGCGAACATGTGCGCTGCTCTGACATTCCTCTGTGAGCGCGCTGCATGCCTGGACGCAAGAGGCCTCATCTGGGCCAGCCTGTGCATGTGTGTGGTCCTCAAGGGTCGAGCTGGTTAACCAGCTGCCCCCCCCCCATCCAAAACTGTCCACCGGTCCACAGAGAATTGTGGGAGCATCTGCGTAACGTGACCCCCAACGGGGGAGGATTTGCCTGCCGTGCGGCACGCTGAGGAGCATCTTTCTAACGTTACGTGGCCTCTGAGATCTACCTCCATGAGCACTGACCCCAGCCATGAAAGGCCTTGAGGTGGGGGCCCACCCATATATTACACAGGCATTTTCAGAGCCATGCACCTCTTCTTCCACCCTGACACAACTGGGACAGTGATACCCAATCCACTCACACAGCTGACTGGGGAGGGCTGGGGCTGGAGGTACAGGAGGTCTACACCCACAATTTAGGGGGGGGCGCTGGCCACAGATCATCTATATATTTAGTAAACACAATCATTCGGGATATTATAAGAACTGTTCATCGTGCGGAAATGAGTGTGAGGGATCTGCTGTAATGTGCTAAGCGGGGAGGCTTTGTCTGCGGATGCTGGGCTCCCGCTGGGACCCGCCGGTTTAAAAACAAACACGGTTTTCTTTCAGTGTGTCTTTCCGTTTGAAGAATGATGTGTCTACGTGGCTGACAGAGGAGCTGACGGACCCAACAGGTGCCGGGGCCTCCGGCGCATACCCTGGCCGCAGCCCGCGGAGCGGGAGAGTGACGATCCAGCTGGGAGACACACGTGGATTCACCATTACACACCAGCGGAGTCTGGAATAGGTGCTGAAGGCAGCCAGACCTGATTTTAGCACAGGATCATCCTGGTCCTCAGGACAGGACCCACTGGATAATGAAGGGTTCCTTTGTTGTTCCGGTTACACAAAGACACGGATCTGGGATTGTGGATTGGCAGCTGGACTTAACGGTTGCAATCGACCAATCAGGGGCCAGATAAAGAAACATGGTCCCACCCACTTTAACAAATACACACAACATTGCGAGCTCTATTTTGACGATCTAATGCAAAGCACAAAGCAAAACTAATATTTATGGGCGTGCACATATGTATCCTAACTCAATCCACTACGAGTTTTCCTCACCTCATCAAATTACAGAGCTGTCCACTTTAATGCCTGACAATGATACGTGGCTTCTTAGTTGCAAATTGTTGCTTTTGCAGTTTGTAAACACCTCCTTACAATTTTTCTCGGTAACAAAAATTCTCTTGCTGTTTTTTTAACAAAATCACCTGCATTGACATATTTAGGTTAATAATCGTTCCCCAGTGATGATTAGTCACCCCGCTAATACCCATCCTACCAACAGCTGCACAGACACAAAGCATGCCAGGCTGGCACTTACGGAGGCAGGGCCGAATAGGAGAGTGCCCCTGCTGGTAGCCCGGGGCACAGCGGTTGCACCTCAGGCCGGTCACCCCATCACGGCAGAGGCACTGGCCTGACGTCTGATTACACCACCGCCCCACTGCCCCCACTGGATGGCACTGGCAAGCTGGGAAGGGAAAAAGAGAGATGAAGAGAATGAGATGAGAAATAAAGAAAAGAGGAAAAAGAATGAGAGTGGGGGGGGGACCAGTAAGATACAGGCAGTGGGGTAATGGAACAGATTTTTAAAGAAGAAACATAAAATACAATTACAAGCACAAAAATGCAGTGCTATAACTAACATCTTCTGCTTGTGTGTTAAAACATTTCCACTGTTTTGATAATCACTTCTGTTTAAGCTTGACGTGAAAGTTTAGACCAACTCACCAGAAACCCAACACAAGGCCTAAGATCTCTCTTCCAGTCACTGAGATATTCAAACAAACTATTGGGGATGTACTGCAGAAGTAAACACTGTAAGCTAAATCATCAAATAGCTTAATAAAACAATTACATATCTGAAAGACATGTTTCTTGGTGTTATATTCACAATCTGTCTACATTAACATTGACCGTGTATGTTTAAGGTTACATTTTAAGAATAACTTAGACTGTCCAAGTGGAATGTAGAAAGAAAAATTGCATTGGAGGCTAAGGATGACAATAAAAGTTTCTTCCAATATTTTAACTCCAAAAGCTCTAAAAGCTGCAATCACTAATCTGCAGGATAGTAAGGGCCTTATAACTGAAAATGAAATTGATATAGTAAATGAGTTAGTTGATTATTTTACATGGGTGTTCACAGTAGAGAACATGAGTAGCTTACCACCATTTAGTACAAATACAGTGTCGTCTATGACCAATATATGTATAACTGAGGCTGATGTGGTACTAAACCTAGCTAAGCTCAAAATAAATAAATCGCAGGACCCTGATGGCATTTTACCTATAGTTTTAAAAGAGATGAGGGATATTATTAGCCAACCTTTAACTCTAATATTCCAGAAATCGTTATCTGTGGGTGCGGTACCTTCAGATTGGAAGCATGCTAATATAACACCCATATTCAAA
>JAODKF010000002.1:25896223-25914953 GCA_026779585.1 Mormyrus proboscirostris | reverse complement strand
ATATATATCTCGTCCTGGTTAAGACAAGTGAAAACGTTATTTATACATTTGATAGGTTAAAACGTCTTAATTAAAACCACAAACATGACATATATACGATACAAACAGGACGATAAACAAGAATGATCTTAAAATACAAAAAATTATAAATATTAAACGCTTCCAGTGATCACTGCCAATCTACAGTTTGTCAGTCAAAAACAATTATTTCCAGATAGTCTTAAAATTACTGTAAATAACGTGTTATTTAAAACAAATAGCATTTACTTATATATTAAGGTTGATGTTTGTTACTGTCAAATTGTTATAATTTAACAGCTTTGAATTACACCAACCCCCCTTTAATAAACAGTACACCAGGTTTTAATGTCAGTAACATATTCGGGGAAAAACCTCCCTGGGAACAAAACATTTTCATTAACTGACAAAACACAGATAAAAAGAACGAAACACTAGGATAAGTAACCTCTTAAAATGAGAGTTGCACTGAGCTTATTAAACGCTTGAGGATCAAACGTTTAATCGTGCGTTTTAAGTCTCAAACAAAAGCATCATAAACGACTCACTCAGGAAACGATTAATGTTTTTGATCGATCGACGCTCTTCAGTTAGCTACGTACAACCACGTTTCGTTGTTTCAAGTTCAACCAGACTCGTAAAAATATCAGGATTTTTGATGCTTGCTGTAAATCTTAAATTTAGCACCCAAAAATTGTTCCCTATATAACTGACATTGCGTAGGTGTAATATAAAATATATAAAATTATATTGTTATTTCCATTGTGTTGGTATAAATGTTAGCATATTACTTGTCAAATTACTAACAAATTAGAACAGGAAGCCTTCAGAAAAATGCACACTTAATCTAACAAGTGACAGCTTTGAGGTACAGTTTAAGCCTATTTAGCCTAAGAAACGTCTGTATAATTAGTTAGACACTGTCGGAGTCGTACGAATTTATGCAATCATATTCAGCACAACATCGCGTGATTTTTATTTTCCATTTTGCCTGCAATTCTTGCAAATAGGTACTCCATGCATTACGTGTTTTGTACAAACCGGAAGCTACTGCAAGTCCGTAAAACCCCTAATGTGAGGCCTGATATCTTAATCGGGACTAATTGAAATGGTCATTGCCTTGTCCTTCGGTTTTAATTTTTAAGTCTATTCTTCTTTTTCCGTTACGTAGTGTATTGGTCTGGCTGAGACTGGCGGGTGAAAGAGATTAAGAGGATTGAGATTTTGCACTAACCATGCGCGTCGCAATGCGTGGTCACACTCCGCCCGTGTCCAGCGCGTTCATCTGGGGTGCAACAAGTGGGCAGTTATTTAGCCGCGATCGCTGTGATCGCTGAGCAGCGGATCCTCCTCAACCGGGTCCACCGCGCCAGGGGGCGTCCCGTCCTGACGTAAAGCAGCACAAGCTGCTGCAGATCAGCCGGAGGCCATAGTGGGGATACCGCTGTCTATGTAGCTTTCACCACTGGCGGGCAATTTAAAGATCACATAATCTATATACTTCTCAGGATCATCGCAGTTTTCTCACCATTGTTTTGAGCTTGGAAGTTAAGTTCTCGTTTGGTTTTAAGTGTTTCACACAACTGACATACAGTGCACTACCAGTCATAAAAACCAGAGCACAGAAACAAAATTCAATCAAATAAAGACTAACACGTGAACTAAAATTGACGCAGATGGAAAACGGAGGAGGAAATTATTCTAAGTGAAAGGGAATGGGTCAAGCGATTAGAAGGAAGAAAAAAATGAGAGGGCTTTCCAGAGAAGCATATAAAAGGTGATTGATGACTTCCCTTGAGGAATTGTCCCCAGGTGTGTGTGAGGACCCTGAGCGTTAGTTCACGTGCAGAAAGGGCTCCGAGGCGTTTGGAAAACAGTCTTGAAAGGAAATTAAAAAGCAAAATCTTTTTAAAATTAAAATGAACCGAGGAAAGAATTAGAGTTGGATGTGGAGTACTTCTAAAAGCAGTTATGAAAGTACGATATGGATAGGAAAAATGTAATGCTTTGGCAAAAATATGTTTAGTTTTGTAACATATAAAAAAGATTTCAAATAGAAACAGTAAGCAATCAAGGACTGCACAGAGCATCATCGGCTTCGGATGTTTTCGTGTTTTACAGTCCCCCTGCCCTGGATTCGGTGGAAATCCTATTTCGCGGGCGCCCATAAACATCTTGACCCAAGTTCACGGACACTGGCTTATCCCACCAGTTGGTTACTGTTATGAAGTCACGAACCTGGGATACAGTGTTTGACAAAATTAAGTGCACTCACACAAAAGGCAAAATGAAAAAGAATAGCCAAATTTGGAGGCTATCTGCAGAATTGTTCATGCTAACGCAGGGTGCTCAGACACCTGTCATTCTGGAATGGTTGGCTGAATCACTAAACTATCCATCTTTAAATCGGTGGACTCGTTCGTTTAGTGTGAGAAACTAAATTCACACAGCGTGTTATATATTACGCTGAATGTTCGCAGACATGGTTTAAATGGCCGGCCGTGTCTGCAGGTTTTATAGGTCATTAAACTGCCAAAAACCTCAATTCTGAAAACGAAAGCCATTCATTCCATTGTTGTAATAATTCGTTTGCTAGTGAGGAATCAGGTAAAGAAAGCTAATGACACAATGGATGGCCCGGACCAAATATGTTTACTGGGGGAGAGGGGGGACGGTCGCAACATTTTTTCCTTCACTTTCTCAGAGACTGTTTGTACTGGAGAGACAAAATTTTAATAAAATATTACTACTCACCCACTCTGCTGTTCGTTGCAACATTCATTAATACGTAATAAAATCATTCTTTAACATTTTGCAATTTATTTACTTTATTTGTGCACAGACAAGTTCTTCACTAAGTTAAATTGGGGTACAAAGATAAAGCCTAATAAAAGGAAAAACATTTTCAAGTAAAAAGTAACACTTGTGTTTTGGTTAATTATTACAATACATTTGAACTACAACTTTTTAATCCAAAATCAAGACTTTGGGAACTGAATAATACTGCTGTGAAAGTTTACTGAACTCTTAGATCATAAAAAATACTTTTTTATCCTTTTTTGCGAAGGAATGGTGATATGTGGCTGCCTGCTTCCAGGGAGGAGGAGGGGTTCACGGAGCGTGTGCGGTATGAACATCATCACTGCAGCTCATTCACAATTTTAGGGATAAGCCAAGATGCAGCTGTCCCCACTCTACCCATCACAGGAATCCACACGCAAAAACATTTCTTTTTGGTTCATTGGTTTATAGGTCACGGCTGGTAAGTAAGCACTGCAACATCATCTCTGTATGTTGCCTTCACATAGCAGGGGAAGGTACAAAGGGACGTTTAATTTAAATATTGTGACATAATCAGATTTCAGTGCTGGATACATCAAAAGACTGAAAACTATAGGGAAAACATGTGGTCTGTGCTGGCATTTAGATCAGAAAATAATGAAGATTTATAAAGTGAATTTTGATTCTGCGCGGACTTCCAATACAAAATTGGAACTGAATGGTATATTGTCTGAAGATGGAATTATTTAGAAAAAGAGGACATTATCTGGCGCGGAACAACAAACTGTATCGTTGGGTGAAATTCTCATTTAGAGCAGAATGTCAACTGTTCAGCAGACGCAGATTCAGGCACGATGCTGGTAACTGAGAGCACGATGTATGTCCTCGTGTCAGTTGGAAAAAGTGGCAATATTTGACACTGAGGTTGACAAATTAGTTTTATATAAAAAAAAATGCTGAGGGTTAAACGGTCCAAAGTTACACTCCTGTGGTTTGTTTTCCAAACAGTCACATTATTTCATTTCAAACATTTGCCCATTTGAAAAAATTTTTGAATGTAAAACCCATCCATCCACTCTAAAAAGCGAATTTCCAAACCTATATTAGTTAAACTCTCAACCCGTGAAATTCATCTTAAAACAGCACAGACTGTAGGCCTGGGTAATTTGGTGTCAATGTTTCATTGTTTTATTTTCCTGTGTATCCCTAACCCTACTAATACATTTTGAAATAGGAATTCTCTTACTTTGGACTGTATTTCACAATGTAGAAATGCTGAAAGTTACCCTGAACTTCCACCACAGCAGAATGTGGTGACAGATGAACAGGGAGTAACTGGTTACAAACCCTCATTGGTTTACCGCAACACCACAACCCAATAAAAACCCAATATGCAAATTTTACTTGAAGGTCTATTTAGCAGACGACTTTGTTTTACAACTTGACTTTGAGTTTTTGTTTTATACTTAATCACTGACGATACATAGTTTCTGCCCAGAGGACTATTTGACACTGAAAACAAAATTTAGATTTGAAAGAAAAAAAATGATCCAAAATGCATAGTTCTGTACTGCTAGCTTGCAAACATGAATATTCACAAAACTTTAACCTAAGTATGTTTTCCTGTTATTACCCTCATCTTTATCAACGTTATGGTGCTATATACTGCATAATGCAGCTGTGTCTCTCAGAATAATCTTAATATAAATGGGACCTTAGACAAGTACCCTTACGACCACATGTTTAGGATAAATAATCAATTTGATAGGGCTTTGCTGACAGCCATGCAGCGTTATATGTTTTGTGTCCTATTGCAGTATAAATTCAGATGACTAGACATCTTTGCATAATGCATTTATATGCATTTTTGTGTATTTCACAATCACACCTGAATTGATTTATTTATGTCAGTAAATAAAATACATTTTAATGCAATAAAAGATAAATAAGACGTTCATAAAAAATAACCAAAAACATTCAATATATGCAGCGTATATTGGGTCTTGGGTATTAACAGGACATTACACTGTTTCTTACTGGCAGCGACATCAGTTGTGAGAGACAGTGTTATCAATGGGAGGCAATGAGCTAATAGGAAAACAAAACCATTACAGGGATCCAGCGGGGCCACGACACCTCGGAGGAATGAAAAAATAGCTAATTTAAGTTTCAAAACTGATAGACGTGCGTCACCCATTATATTTGACCGCTGTCTCCTGGCAAAAAAAAAATTAAACGCATCATCACAGTGTTGGTCAGTATCAACTCATCAGCAATTCAACATTCTCCCAAAGACAGCTGTATGCATTTTAACATTTCAGTCCTGATAGCACAATGGCCTGATGAGGCTTAAAAATGCGGCACTGGAGAGTTTTGTCTTCCAAGCATATTTTAAAACGGATTTTCCATAATGTAGTCACGTCACTCTCCGCTCTCCCTTTTACCTTTTTCAATAAGCCTCTTTTGACGTTTTGTTGGCTAAAACATTTAAATCACAAGATCAAAACGACTCAACTGAGGACCTGAATATCATGTACACAAAATAATGCAACACTTTTGGGAAAGAACATTACACTGGGATCAATCTATTAACTACTTTCAGAGTTCCTCATTACTTCATCGTTGTTATTTCTCAGACACCTCACAAATAAATGTAACAGTTTGTTATACACTAGAAACTTGAAGTTGATAAAGAACCGATGTATAAGAAACCTGGCTGTGACTGTTTCATTCGTTTTTGAACGTGGCTTTTTAAAATTTAAAATTTGGCGCCACCATGTGGTAACTAAACAAAGAATGTTCTTTATTGCCTTTAATATAAAGTAGTACACATTCCATGAGCACAAGAAAAATATTATCAAATGTTTACAAAACTGTCCACCAGGTGATCATTAAAAACATCTTGAGAAGGTTGGTGAAAAAAATGCACTAACACTAACTGCTGCTTCAGAGTGCCCCAGACCTGATGTCCAGCCGGACATGCAGAGAGGAAGGGTCACAGAACACCTCCTTGGAGGCTACCAGCCTTCAGATGGCTGATCTACATCTGACATGGATCATGGAGGAGATCCTGGGACAGGCTCCAGGCGATGCATATCCAGGTTTACCGGCTACGCCAAGGGCACGAGAGAGTAACCCAGAGGATCCTGGGTTAGGATTACAGTCAACCACCCCTGGGCTGCAAATGACTGATGTTTAGGATGGAAGGAAGAGCATAGTATGATTTCCCTGTCTGTTGGTCAGCTTGTCCCATGCCTTCTCAAAGTTCTCCGGCATCATGCATCTCCACTTTGGGCTCACTAGCAACCTCCTCGCTCTGCGATCCCTTTGTTCCCATATCGCCCTTCCACATCTCCTTCAGACATTCTAGACAGTACAGGGGAAGCCGTCAAACTGTGTACAGGATACTGAGCAAATAAAACTGAATTTCTGCTAAATTAATAGTGTAGTATGATTTCACAAACAGTAACTCAGCTAGTATTTGACTGAGCCGTAATGCATCTAGAAGATGAGAATAAAAAGATCTTCTTAGATAGATGTAGGTAGATATAGAAAAAATAAACACTCTAGAGGCTCTGAAGTCAACTGAAAGCCCAACCCCTTTTGAAAGCAAACTATATACACTGCCTGGGCAAAAAAATAATAATAAAAAGTTGTGCACTTTGATATTTTGTTGGACCACCAATAGTTTTGATCATGGTGCACATTCGTTTCCATGTGCTTATGCAACATCTCAATATTTTAAAATCTATTTCACATTCATTTTTCATCAAGATTTCGTATTGATGATAGGTGAGTGAAAACACTCCATAATGTCTTCTTCAGCATCTCAAAGACTTTCAGTGGGGTTATGGTCAAGACTTTGTGGACTGTGGTGGCCAAATCATGTGTGGATAGCAACCACATTTTAATAATTTGAGCCCGGTGAATCTTGGCATTATCCTCCATTGATGGGATAAACTGGCCGTTCAGGAGGTTCAGGAACTCAGCTGACTTCACTTCATTGCTGCATAACATTGCTGAGCCGTAATAATGATCCAATTATTGGGTCTTAGGTACTTGCTGATTAAATTCAAACGGTGACATTTTTTTGGCCAAGCAGTGTATAAAGATTTACCATTATGATAATGCATATTTTAATAATTGAAATGCATTTAAAAGCAAGCATGCAAAGTGGACCGAACTAACTGGTCTTCCTCACCCTGGTCAGAGTCCTTCAGTACATGGGTGCCACAGAGGAACTTCACCAACTTCTGCTCCTGATGATGGAAGTACCAGTCCTCCACCACTTCCTCATACTCCTCCAGCATGATCTCACACTGAAACAGTGACCTCTAGTGTTTGATACAAGATCACACACACCAGACCCTGCATTGCCAGCACTTGGGTCTTCCCCCACACATCACATTTTGGCCATAAATCGGATTATTTGACACATCAAGCATTGAGAAACATAAAAAAACTACTCTACACCTCAGCCCTCAGAGATCAGGTGCCTGGTTTTACAACAACATTTTCCTCAATCAGGTTACAGATTAAGCATTTTAGTTAAACCACTGAAATATACTGTCAGGGAGGTATTCAATCCAGTTCAGATTACAGAAACCTGAAGTTAGACCCCCTGACCCCCTATCAGCATTCAAGGGCTGGCACCCATTTTAGCATCCGAGAGCAGGTAGGTACCTGTTTCTTCATGTCTGCTACCTCCACAGACGGTTCGTCCCACAGCTCATACGGCAAACCAAGCTCCACCTTCACCCCCTTGTTCACCAAGTTCTTCAAGGTGGTCATGGTCTGACTTGCACCCTGAGATGTTGCAAAATTAAGATCAGGAGACCCAAAGAGTGCAGTTTGAATATAATGGAATATTATACTCTCAGGAAAGAACCGTTTTATTTACAGAACTAGCATTTGCCATACAAAACACGTCCAGAAGCATTGGAACTTCTTAATTATCTTAGTAATCTAATCAGTAAGAGTCAATTTTAATTATGAGTGATTTAGAAAAAACAGAGATTAACCTTCGCATATCGGAGACTGCCAGGTCTCTCTGCATGAACGCTGTACTGAAGGATTCTTTCACAGATGTTGTCCATAGCCTCTGTGAGTCGAGTTTCCCTACAAACACACACCAGAGAGAACATAACGTTTCTTCGTACTATAAAATTTCGTGCCACTATTACTATTATCATTATCTCCATCATACTTACGAAGTGTTGTACTTGATCTTGCGCTTGCGTTTACCAGTGTCTGACACCTCCCCCACTTCCAAAACTTCCTTAGACCTCCCACTTTTGTCCAGGGCTCCCTGGAGCTCCACCGTTAGGAATTTACATACTAAGAAGCAAAACACAACATAAAGAGCATAGATTATATATATCTCAATACATCACACAAAAAGCACAAATCACCAAGGATTTACACCAGTACGGTATTTGCAGAACAATAACAGACACAGATAACGACTTGAGAAAAAAAAGAACCAAGGTAATGAATACAATACATATACCTTAGATTCCCATACTAGGAAATAAGACCATAAAAAGAAAAGCCAAACTCTGACCTTCACATTTATTTGGCAACCTTTCGTCTTCATCTGCCTGGACAAAACTACCGGCAAAGAAAAGCATGAACAATAAAATTTCCATCATATAATTTTATATTACTAGCTTCTCACCAGCTGCAACGCCACATCGGCATGCCTACTTCACCGATTTCAATAGGAGACTCACGCATGCGCAGATTTACATACCACAACCATCTTAAGTCAAGGTTGCTCAACCGATAGTCGAAAACATTCAACCTGTCCTGGAAGATGTTTAAAAATAATACGAGCTATACAAAAAACAGGTCAAATAATATATATTGAAACGTGTACATATATAATATATTTCTTTTCCATTATTAAATAATACAATTTTATATTATATATAAAGAAAAATGTATTATTCTAGTATGTCTAATTCCTATATTTCAGGACCTAGACGCGGTTTTCATACCGGAATCAATATGGCGGAATTTCAGAAAAAAGGATCGGAACAGAAATAGTCATGATATTAATAATAACAATGGAGCAGTTGTTTACGAGAAACGTAACTGTATAAGCTTTATGAAATAACACAGATTGCTTTAACTGCGTCCGTAACTCTGTTTTAGCTCACTGAATTATTCAGGCTTTCCCACTTTTTGTTTAGTCTTACTCTAAAGGTAGGAGCAGCTCGTTAACGGTGCACGTTAGCTGTGTGGGTTAGCCAGCCTTTACCCTCGTTTACTGCAAGGGATCGATTGCCCTACTATAATCGCAACGTTTGAGTTTTCTTGATATGTTGAAAAATTAAACTAAAACAGTTGCCTCAGGTAATGCCTGATTTTCGTGATTAAACTCAACTGAGAAGGCGCGTGTGTAGTTTCACTCTTCATTTGAAAAGAAGCTTTTGTATACTATAGTATTTTAAATGGCGATTGTGTGCATTTGTATCCCATAATTTAATCTGGAGTTATCACCGTTACTATTTGATCATATGAAAACGTTCTTCGGTTTGCGCACGACTTCAAATGAGAGGGGGGTCGTTGCCTTTTTTGCGGGTACATTTCGCTGTCATCTGTATGTCAAAACCTCTTTGGATCTGCATATTACTCCCTACCTTACGATTCTGCGTTCTCCATATACTTCTTATATAAAGTTGTTCTCTTCGTGTGGCTGTAACGGTAGCAGTGAGAAGTCAAAATGAACTGAGTGTGGTGAGTGGTGGATGTAAAGTACGTTCACTCGTCCTGTCCCTCTCTTCCTACCAGTCTACCGTGCCCAAACCTACCCACCCCCGACCCCAGGCATGGCAGAGGAGCGGAGACCGAAGCCGTGCAGCATGATCTTGCCCACCGAATCCATGAAGGCAATGGCGGAGTCGGTGGGGGTGGGGCAGCTGCAGGAGGAGAGTTGCGTGGCCCTGAGCGAGGAGGTCAGCTACCGCATCAAGGAGATCGCGCAGGTACGGGGAGCCAGCAAGCCTGGTGCTGTCGGTTACCAAATGTGCCAATGAACATCCTTCTTATAAAAATTGATTTGACAGAACATAATACATGCATGGTTACCCAGAAACCAAAATATTCTTTTTGAATAACTTTAACCCATTGTGATTAAATTGACAAATCAGTCAGGATAAGTAATGGAGCCATGAGGTGTAACAAATAGTTCATAGTGAAAGAATGTAAATGAGTTGCTCCCAGGCCTGTGTGTGTGTGTGTGTGTGTGTGTGCGCGGGGGGGGGCACGGAGGTAGATCTGTGCCTGAGCTTACCTGTGTTGTTTGGAGACGGCCACATCCCTGAAAGGCACGTGTTTTTGTTCACCAGGATGCGCTGAAGTTCATGCACCATGGGAAGAGGCGCAAGCTGATGACCAGTGACATCGACTACGCCCTGAAGCTGAAGAACGTTGAGGTAGGAGAGGAGGAGCCCTCCTAAGGAACGGTGACGGTGTCCTGGGACCCCTCTCAGCCCACGCTGACACCCCTGTCCCCCTCGCAGCCTCTCTACGGTTTCCAGTCGCAGGAGTTCATCCCGTTCCGCTTCGCTAGCGGCGGAGGCCGGGAGCTGCACTTCTACGAGGAGAAGGAGGTGGATCTGAGCGACATCATCAACACGCCGCTCCCGCGAGTCCCGCTCGACGTCTCGCTTAAGGGTAATGGGGACCGGGCTGTCGTTACCGTGGTTACCGCCCTCAGTTATGCCTCTGGCTGTCTGCCTTGCATTTATTATAATTATTATTATGCCAAGTTGTCCAGTGTGACTTTGCATAACTATCACATATACTTATATTGTTTTTAGAGACTAACATCATTAACAATGAATATCTTTCTGCAAGACACAGTATCAGTTATATTATTATCTGTTTAGCAGAATATTCATTATGCTGTTAGCCTTCATGTTAGCTTGGGGCAGCACCCTTCTGATGTGTCCGTTGGCTGCTTTTCCAGCACACTGGCTAAGCATTGAAGGCGTCCAGCCTGCAATACCAGAGAACCCACCCCCAGGTAAGACAACGTGCCGTCTCTCTCTCTCTCTTCGGCCCTCAGCACAACCCCTCTGGCTCTCCATTTTCTCTCGTTATTCCTTTTCTTTTAGCCTCCGTTCAAGCCACAAACAATCTGTTTTTTAATCATCCTGCCATCGATTAATGTTCCCCAGTTCTGACGGTGCATATCTGCCCCCGATGAGCCTCTGCCTCCTGCCGCCATTTTCTTCTTTCCCATCTCCCAGTTTCCAAAGAGCAGCAGAAAACCGAGTCCACTGAGCCCCTAAAAGCCGTCAAACCGGGACAGGAAGAGGAGGGGCCTATCCAGGGCAAAGGTCAAGGGGCAGCCGCTGCTGAAAATAAAGGTCTGTTGATCGTCTGATTCGCCGGGCAGGAATTAACCTGGCGGTATTTAAATATGGCAAACTGATGCGGATTAGAAAAACGGGAATATACGGTAGCGGCGGTAGGTGCCACGGTGACGAAGTGCCAGGGTGCCTCTATATCTTGATGGGTGTTGGTGACCCCTGTGACCCCTCACCTTCAGGCAAGGAGAAGTGTGTGGTGCGGATGAAGGCGCGCAGCACACACGAGCTGTCAGTGGAACAGCAGCTGTATTACAAGGAGATTACGGAGGCCTGTGTGGGGTCGTGCGAGGCCAAGAGGGCGGTGAGTCTGGGCGCGAGGGGCAGAGCTGCACGAGTCTTTTCTTATTCTGAAATTGAGATTTAAATGGACATTCCCACAAACTAACCTCCTTTAAGCTGTTTTTATTAAGAAATGTAATACATGTCCCAAAATGAGTACTTTCTACTTCTGTTTGTGTGAGACTGTGATTCATTTAAAAAGTAACAGCCGTGCGTTTCCGTGTATTTTTAAACCCCCCCGTCTCATTTTATTTAAGTAAGTGACGAATTAGGGAATGGTCGTTAACGGGATGGGCTGAAATTTCGACATCGCGGTAACGGCTGTGCTGCTGTTCCATGTTCCAGGAGGCGCTGCAGAGTATCGCCACAGACCCCGGGCTGTACCAGATGCTGCCGCGGTTCAGCACCTTCATCTCAGAAGGGGTGAGCTGGCTCATCTCCGTGGCCGCGTGCTGGTGCTGTCGGTCCACTCCCCACCATCTCGGTCTCAAACACGCCTCCGGTTGACGATCCATGTCATTCATCTCGTTTGCGTTTGGGCCGCGTCTGCATGGTCAACTAAGGAAGAGCTTATTTATGACGGTGGATATGCAGACTTGATCCTTGAAGCGTTTATTTGGACTGGAGACAGCAGATCCTCCTGGGGAACAGCGTAGGGAGTTCCCACGTATATAGACCATTTTTACCTTGAATTCTCATGCTTGCGATTCTGCTATGAAGAGTCAGTCATGCATGTAAATGCCGGTGCCCCCCCCCTCCCCCCCGACTCCCCGACTCTGCAGGTGCGTGTCAACGTGGTCCAGAACAACCTGGCTCTGCTGATCTACCTGATGAGGATGGTCAAAGCCCTCATGGACAACCCCACTCTGTACCTGGAGAAATATGTGAGTTTATGAAGCATCACCGTCACCGTGACTACGGAAGTGTCCTGTGAGCACGTGCAGCGAGTGCGTTCAGCTCCCATCCTTGGCTAAGACCTCCAGCAGAGACGTAGCTACTAGTCTTCTGTACCCAGTTAGCCCTGGTGATGAGCAACAGTCTTGCTTTGTTCACCCGTCTATCACATTTTGTGGTCTATCACATTTTGTGGTCTATCACATTTCAGCTCCACGAGCTGATCCCGGCAGTAGTGACCTGCATCGTCAGCAAGCAGCTGTGCCTCCGGCCTGACATGGACAACCACTGGGCCCTGCGTGACTTCGCCGCTCGCCTGATGGCCCAGAGCTGCAAGACCTTCAGCACCACCAACAACAACATCCAGTCACGTATCACCAAGACCTTCACCAAGGTGAGCGAGGGAGCCTGACTCCTTTAAGACCGTCACCTTTAATCAGACCTTCAGCCTACCATGATGAAATATACTGCCCTGCTTTTGGTAAGGCACTAGGGTAACTTTTCAAATATCCCTAATGAGATATAGTACCCCCTATCTGTGATGGACTTAAATACACCTATTGCATTAGTTAGCCAATTAGCTTCCAGCTATTTGCCATCTGTGATTCTTGCCTGCTACCAGCCTGGGAAGATGAAAGACAGTAAGATTAATTCCTGGGCAGCGAATCAGACGACCAACAGTCCTTTTAAGTAAGGGAAACGATTGTTTAGACACATATGTAGAATGAGAGATGATAGTCTGAGTGTAGAAGGCAAACAGAAGTGAGGATGACCAGCGAGGAGATGGATAGATGATGTCATGGAGCGACACAGACATACAGGTAGTGGTGAGGTTAGCACAGAACAGAGAAGGTGTTTGCAGAGAATAGAAAGTAGGATGTTAGCAGCAGCGTCCTCAATGGTGCCTCAGTGGACTGTGGAGGTGCAGAGATAGACTCTTGCCCGGGTTGAGCATTGAGAGCGATGCGATACATACATTTCCCGTCTGTGCACTTCAGAGCCTCCTGGACGAAAAGACCCATTGGACCACACGCTACGGCTGCATCGCGGGACTGGCTGAGCTCGGCCCTGACGTTAGTGCCACCCCCACTCGCCCCGTTCCCGTCCCCCCCCCCTCTTTAAGGTGTACTGACCCGTCCTGTTTTCCCACGGAGCAGGTCATCAAAACGCTGATCATCCCTCGGCTGTCTGTGGAAGGAGGTCGCATCAAGACAGTCATCGAGGGGCCGGTGGTCTCCAACATCGACAAGATCGGGGCCGACCACGTGCAGAGCCTCCTGCTGGTGAGCGCGTGCGAGCGCACGGCCGCATTTTGATCCCAGCGGAGCGCGGCGCCGCAGCGAGAGATGGACCCCCCTCTGTGCTTGTTGCCCCCGCAGAAACACTGCGCCAGCGTGATCGCCAAGACCCGGCCGCTCCCCGACAATTCGGATCAGTACCGCGCGGACTACGGTTACCTGGGACCCATGCTGTGCTCACACGTGGTGAAGGCCCGGGCCCAGGCAGCCCTGCAGGCCCAGCAGGTCAACCGGACCACCCTGACCATCACGCAGGTGGGGGTCCCATCCTGCCCTGTCACCTGCTGCCACTTGTGCAGCACCGAACAAAGGTCTCAGGGCGTGAAAGGAAACATTCAGAGCTACTTATCTGGGTAGTAAGTGTGAAAAAACACTAGAATATGTGCAAATGAACAGCATTACATGTTTCTGTTCTTCAGAAAGTTACTGATATCTTGTTGGACGGCTAGACGAGCGGCACTTCAGTTCCCAAACCTCTCCCCGGGGGCACCTCAGCCCTTCCAAGTGCTTGTTAAATTTCACTGTCAATTAACTTAGTTAGTTAACTTGATAGGGTATTGATTAGCCAGGCAACAAATAGGGCTACTGGGCTACATTGGTTGGTTGCTATTAATCCTGAAATGGCTAAGCTAACACACTTTGACAGACATAAATTTCATAGTTTTACACCAACATGAAACAATGAACAATATTTTCTTTGACTGCCCAAGACTTTTGCACAGTACTGGACATAAAAAAACACAACAGCTTCTCTCAGAACAGACAGGATTTGTAGGGGAGAGCCTAGAATCCACAGCATATTTCATTGTGTTATTTATTAGTTACTTGCTTAAGTTCACTTAGCTTTACAGAAGTGGGCTGCAGATCACCCCCAGCATGATGCCATCCCCCGTCTCCCCCCCCCAGCCCCGTCCCACCCTCACTCTGTCACAGGGGGGCGTCTCAGGTGTCTCTGGACCCCGCACCCCCAACATCATCAAGGTGCCCAGCTCGCTCACCCTGCCCGTCCAAACCCTGGTGTCGGCCCGGCCGGTGACACCCACCCAGCCGTCACCCCCGGCGACTAAGTACATCGTCATGTCGACGAGCGCCGCAGCAGCCACAACGCAGCAGGTAGCCGCAGTGCATCGCAAGGGATACACAAATGCTATTTTTATTTTTTTTTTTCGGAGTTTATTGCTCTGCCTTGTTTAAGAAGGGGGGACCTCTGATCCTTTTGATTTCTGATGTTCAGTTTCCCATGAGTCTATGGTGCAAGGAAAATCGTAACCGCAAGGCGTACTGGGAGGCTAATTTCACCGCTTAGGAAAAAAAATGTTCTCTGTAGATGGTGAAGAGTGAAACATTGACAAACTCCTGTTTACAGTGTAGGCAGCTTCGCACCTGCAGTTTTAGCTAAATTTTTAGTGGAATGACGGCAAAAAACATAACATGGAAATTTCAGTGGAATTCTCCCTGAAATATCCTCCATCACTATCTCCGTTTCCTTTCCACAGGTGATTACCCTGAGCTCTGCCCGTTCTACCTCCCCCATCACAAGCCCCGCCCCCAGCTCCGCCTCCACCATGCAGCCCCTGGTGAAGTTGGAGCATGGGGGTGCCAGTGCTGGGGCGGCAGCCACGGGGGCGGGGGGGTCCCGGCCCGTTCAGAAATACATCGTGGTGTCTCTGCCGTCGGCCGCGTCAGAGACCAAGGGCGCCAGCCTGACATCGCCCTCACCTGCTTCCTCAGGCCCCGCCCCCGTGCTTGACTCCTCCTTTAAAACGGAACGCTCAGATTCCCCAGGGGCTAGCGGCCACTGACTGGGGGCACCTTCCTGGGGGATGGGGAGTGGGGGGAGGAGTAGAGCGACGCCATCCTGAAACCGATGAAGGAAACTGCAAATCCGAGACTCCTTAGGTCAGAGACGACTTCGGGGCAGGAGTTTTATGGAACGGGGGGGGGAAGGGGAACACAGCAATGAGACTTTTAAAGAACGGGTTTATATTAAAAAGCATAATGAGTGCTCAGCGTGTCGGAGGAACTGACTCTCAGGAGGGGGAGAGTGGCCAAAGGGATGAGGAGAGCAGGAGAGTGCGGGGCACTGAGGAGCCGCGAAGGACACTTCAAGGGAGAGTGCGATGGCGATACGGTACGGGGCGTGTTCCTGTCCCTTCTCCCTCTGTAAGCCATGCCCACAGGCGCGTGGCCCCTCCTCTGGCTCTGACAGTGTTTTTGTTGATTTTTTTTTATATTCTCAAATAAAGCTGATTTTTGTATGGTGTTATTTGCTGTTTTTACTGCAGGAAGGGAAGATGAATCATTAATCATGGTTAATAAATCAGTGCCTATTGGTGATATGTATTTTTTAATCCTCTCTGATGCAAATGTGAAACTCAAAGACATCTACTTAATGTCTTAGGTTAATCAACCAATCACTCTTTATGCCAACATCAGTTTTTATATATGTTTTCTTCCATTAATGAACTTTCATGTATAAATATAGGTTGGTCTCTAGCCGTAGGACGGATAGCTGTGAAAGGTATCTGGCTGGATTTGAACCACAGCAGGAATCCTGGTCTTTTCTTATCTCTTGACCTGAGCACAGGGGTGGTGTGTGGCCTGTTAGGATTCTGTGCCTGTGGTCCCTGATTCAAAGGCCAGGGTCAGCAGAGTGATGTCACCGTCGGGCCCTTGAGCAAGGCCCCAACCCCCAATTGCTTCAAGTACTTCCTGACCCTCCTTTCACCCCAAAAAAGTATATGGCTTTCATCTGATAAATAAATCAAATGTAAATATGTCCAGGGTTCTTTGTTCAGTTCCCAATCCTGGTTTTGTATGTTTATACTTCATCGAGGGAGAAATTCTCTTCCCCACTTGCTCTAGGGCCAACAGACATGTAACTATTCTGCCAAGGCTGGGCTTGACCTGCTGATCTTCTGATCACAGGCCTGGAGGCTTAGCCCTCTGAGCCACATGCAGCCCCCTCTTCTCCATCGCTTTGTGCTGGCTTCCCCATATGGTCTAGAAACACACTGTTAGGGAGAATCAGTATCTCTGCAGTCAGTGTGTGGACCGGTATTCCATCTCTGTTCTACTAGGAATCTTTTCCGGTATAGATTCCAAACTGGTACCGGATATGTGGGGATGGAAGGTGAATTTGGCGTGTTTGCTGGGATCTGTATTAATACCCATCAGAAATTTACACCAAATTTCACGTTGTGCATTACCATTAAAAGCTGACCATTCTAAGACGCCCCGGATCTGAGACGCCTGCCTCGCGCTGATCCTTATGTGCGCGACTGCCCCCAAGCCGCTGCTCCTCAGCCCTGCCCTGCTCCAGTGAGTGCACGCAGTGCGTTTGCCGCGACCTTGTCCAGGAGCAGTGGCGGTGAATGACAGAACTGAGCAGCACGAAGGAAGTCATGCGAGAGCGGAATGCGATAAGCGGAAATGCGATAAGCGACGCGAGAGACGTTCAGCTAGCGGAGGGCCAGGCGGGGGATTCCACCTCAAAGGAGCGGCCAAAAACCTGGGTGCTTCTAATTTGTCTCGACTGTGACCTGAATACTCAAACCCGGCACTTTTTCAGACAAACAAAGCCACTCTTTGTTTACAGGGCTGGAAGGAGGTTCGCATCCATATTTTCAGGTTTCTGGAAGGTTCTTCTGTAGGTGACATCAGTATGAACAAGTATTCCTATTAATATAGAATGATGTTGCCCTACTTTGCCAAGAATAAAATTGGCAGGAGTAATTGCCAGCAAGTTGGCAGTGAAGGGGTTAAGGTGGGGGCTGGAATGCCCCACTGTAGGACTTGGGTATCAGTGACACACTCAGTGGCAACAGATCTGTCAGATGGGTCATGTTGGGGGAGGAGAGGAACGCCGTAGCTGATAGAGGAGTATGTCCCACGGCCAAAGAAGAGGGTGGGGACATCTTGGTGGACCAGGAAATAGGGTCCAGCCCACGGACGGGGGGGACTGAGGTCAGGGAGCGGACAGGACTGAATACGCCAGTGATGAGAGGGTAGAGGAGCAAAATACACACTGCAGACAGAGAGGCACACGAGGGGGGGGCAATTTCTTCAGACTGGCCCAGCTCGTTAAGTGCTAGCAGCAAGAAATGGACACTTTTACTTTTTTTGTGAATCCTGGCATATGTACAGCATAGCTGACAAATGATTGAAGAAGTGTTAAAGTGTATTTATGGATTTACATTAAGTCGAGCGTGGCAGCCCTTAGGGCAGCCTTCGTGCCTTGTATACGCCTTCCTCGTCGGCCCCAAAATGGTGAGTGGCGCTGGTCTATTGTTTCTTTTGAGGAGAGGGCTTATATTACACCTGAGTACAGGTATGACGATCTACTGATGTTACATTGACACATAACTCCACCTGCATGGATATACGGCAGTGAACACACGCGTACACACATACACACGCGCACGTAATGCTGCCGACACTAAGCCACAGAATGAAGGGAACGGGGCCAACATGCACAAGGGCAAAGAAAACGCGTCTGTATAGAAACTAATACATTGTTACAGAATCAAATACAGATAAGCAGCGCTGCTTTCTCATCGGCCTGTCTAGGTTTAAGCTGTCTAAGTTCTGCCACCCGCACAAGTTTGTGAAAGCGGCCTCGCAGTCAGCTGGGAAACGCACGGGAAAATACGCGGAGTACTGGCCTGGATCAGGGAACCTGACAGCATCCATGGGGAAACTCTGGGACCTCCGCTAGGTCCCCACTGTGGAAAAGGACTCCTCTTCCGGCGGAGCAGGTGAATACTGAACTTCTCACAGGATGCCTGATGTCAAACCTCACAGAAAATCTGCAAGAATAAAAAATATTTGAATGCATGTTATATTCCTCAAATGTATCAGAGGATCAGTATGTAATTTCTTTTTATAGTGTCTGATGGGTGTCTTCAGCGGCAGAGTGGAGTAGGAGAAGCTGTTTTAAGACCCTGTATTTTTTATTCACTGACTCCCCGGCAGTTAAGCATATTACGTATGTATAAACTTTATGTCAAATCCCTTGCCTGCCTATGTATATCAAGAAAATGGAAGATAAATAATAATAATAATAATAATAATAATAAT
>JAODKF010000002.1:25879405-25896123 GCA_026779585.1 Mormyrus proboscirostris | reverse complement strand
ATGTCAAATCCCTTGCCTGCCTATGTATATCAAGAAAATGGAAGATAAATAATAATAATAATAATAATAATAATAATAATAATAATAATAATAATTATTATTATTATTATTATTATTATAGGTCAGGTGCAGGTAAATACAAACCATAAGTTTTTCCCAAAGTTTTCCATTGTTTAAAATTTTATTGAGATTTTCTTTTCGCTGCGGACGGAAACGTACATACATTTTAGCTATATGAGCTTACGGACTCGCCTAATAATCAAGAATCCAAAAGACTCAATTTATCGATACTAGACGAGTTAAGGATACCGTCATCTTGGATTCAGCAGTGCTTAATATTTATTTATAAATGTATGTTTACACATTACAGTCCACATATATAGCTCACATAATACATCCATCCTTTTCCCATCCAGGAAATTTATATAGGTCTAGTAAATATCTATATGTGTTCTGCATGTTAATCTTTAAGTTGTAAATGCTTGTTCAAACTAAATGTGCTTTTCATTCAGTGTAGAAGTGTAACGTTGCATATTATTATATTTTTGTTATCTGAGAGCTGGCCGTTGATTCGATAAATAGTAGGGGATATTTAGAGAAGCAGCGCGCCGCGGTAGCCGTCTATTGCCCCCACGGCATTTGGGGAGAGATAAAGCATGCAGTCCCGCACGCTTGTCTAGACGTCACACCATCCATCCAAGCACTGGGACGCTAGTTTCTGCCTGGCACTGTGGCAGACTATCGATTCCTGCATTTCTTCGAAATATAATCATCCTTCTTCCTTAGTACGTATGTCTAGAGCTCTGGATTCTACTGATTGTCCTAACAGGCTGGAAAAATAACTCCTATTCATAGAATGAAGCCTGGCTGGATCATTTGGTTACTGGATAAAAATATAGAATGCTGCAGTATTATTTTTAAACTTAAAGGCAGCTTTAATAGCACGAACACGTAGTACATACAGATAAACACAAAAATAGAACCTCAGATTCTATGTGAAGCATATTGCTTCAATAAACCTATATGAGTTTGGCTGTGGAATCTGACGACCTGCAGGAGTTTAGGGGAAAACGTCTGTGGTATTTCTGGTTAAAGCTTTTACCCCAAGGAGAATTTATTGAAAACATAGGGGTTTTGGTGGAAGCGATGAGTGACAGTCTTTGCTGCTCACATCTGTGCCCTGGATTTGTGCCAGTTCACAGCGGAGGGTGAATTTCAGCGAAGGTTTCCAACGCTGTGTCTTAGTTTCATATGGTCCTCACATGCTGGTTGAAGTTCCCGTTGGTTAAACACATGCTGCTGGGACGAATCAGTGACTGTGAAGCTTCCTTTCCTCCTGTGCCGAACCAAAGCATGGTCTGTAGCATTGACCTGAACCCACTGGGCTGGGCTCCGCGTCTGCTGGACACTCAACAGCTACCTGGAATCCTTCGGCACTTTTCCGAGAAAGCAGCGTACATGTATACAGTGTCAGTCAAACCTTGGACTATTAACAGGACCAGAAGCCTGTATCACGAAGCTGGATAACTTGTCAGATTTAAGGTACCCCAGTTTAAAAGGATTTTATCTGTTTTCTTAGATTTAGCACAGACTACCTTAAATTCGACGAGTTGTCCAGCATATTTGTCGTTTTCATTTGCAGTTTTAAAAATGATAATAAACCAGCAGGGGGCGACATGGCATGGTGCGTCACACCTACAGGACTGTGGGTTTCAATCCCACCTCTGAGGTGTGGGTGTGTGTGTGCGTGTGGATTTTGCATATTCTCCTCATGTTGTACTGTGTCTTCTGAGTACTCCTGCGGCCCAGAGCCATACAGTCAAACTAACTGGAATCTTTAAACCAGTGCTTCTTGACCCAGTCCTCTGGGACCCCCAGATGGTTCATGTTTTTGCTCCTTTGCAGACAGTTTATATTTTTGCAAAAATGTGCCATTTTCATGATAATTTTCATGTTACGTTACAGTAAAAGACTTGTTTGGTTTTGAGTTTTCCTTTTTTTTTTGAAAACTACTGCAGAACTCATTAGAACCATTGCATTGTTCAGGTTTAACTTCATTTATATATTTATTACTCGACAAAAAAGTTTGCTTATCTTTATATATTTGACCAGAAAACTTTTTAAAATTATTATTTATAATTTTATTGATCACGCGGACCAGTAAAAATAGCTGTGGGCTGGATGGCTTTTCCCAGCATCATGCTGGAAGATGGATGGATGAATTATCAGATAACAGCAATTAAACGAGAGCGGCATGCTGTTCTAAGAATAAACTCCTGTAGTAAATATGGAAGGCGGGTATGGAAGAAGACTGGATGGATGGGTGAAAAATATACAGACCAGACATTTTTTTTAGCAAACACCTGAGTCGATGCTTTCCTTATCTGGCTTTGTGTTGTTGAACACACCACGCTCTGAACGGTCTTCGTATCGAGCAGCATAAAGTGACGCGTCTGACTTCTGGATTCTTCCTGCTCAGCATGCCAGAGCGGGTCCATTTTTTCCAGAATCAAAATTACTACAAGTTGAAGCGTGACTGTCTGCGCCGGGGGGTGCTCTTCCAGGACCCGCTCTTCCTCCCCACGGCCCAGTCCCTCTTCTACCGACGCCCCCTTCCACCTGGACTCACCTGGAAAAGGCCACGGGTGAGAGAGAGAGAGAATGAGAGAAGTTAGCCTGAACAGTTTCCCTCTCATAAAGCTGCCAAGAGACCGAGGGAAAAATATCCTCCAATCAAAAGAAACGGCGTAAATCAACAACATAAACTTAAAGTATAAATAAATGGATATGGTGCACGTATGAGCTACATAGTCATACATGGTTATGTAGAGTGTCATCTGTTTTTACAGCTGGCATGTGCTATGGCTGGGGTGGGGGACGGTGTACTGAGAGGGTATCTCCAGTGGGGCTTCTTAGGACTCCTGCTGGAATAAGCTTTCTCCAGGAAAGCACCCCATGGAGTGGATGAGCATTGTTCAAGATGTCCTCCGATTCTATCCTCTGCGGCGGCCTCCATTGGCTCCAGTCCTTCCATGAGGTCGGTCTGCCTGATAAATTTGTCTTGACTTGTGGCAAATCTTATTTAGTGCCCAAGAGGCCATGGCCCACGGCAGACTAGAAAGCAGGCATACTAATCGATGTCAGAAGGAAACATTAAGTGTGGAATAAGAGAAACACATCAGCGTTGCTAAGTTGACTTTGACACTGTCTCCTGTCACCCTGTAGCTGTGACCCGCTGTAGGATAAGGGGTCATAGAAACTGGTTGTCACCAGTTGATTACTCACTATTGAAATGAATATACATGTATAGGGATTGACATAACTGGTACAGTTGCAAAGTATGCATTCCCCACATACAGGTTAAAAGGCATGTCGATTTCTTGCCATACCAGCACGAATGCACATAAAATAAGTATGTACTTGTGCTGTTCTGACAAATCACTGTGCATATTAACTGTTAAATGTTATTCAGAAAATGCATGCTTCGCAATTGGACAGTCTATCTCTGAATTTAGAGAGGAAAAATATACAGATGCAGACTGAGAGATACAGCCCAGCAGAGAGAGAGAGAGAGAGATTGAAGAAAGAGGAGAAACCAGGAGAGATAAGTACTGGGAGAATGTCAGGGAAGATGAGACGGGAGCGTATCCAGTAACAACAGCAACTGAACAACAACAGCAACTGAACAGATGATTGGCTAGTGAGAGAGACGAGTATCCAATCAAATAAAGGCAAAAAGAAAAGAGCTACACGAGCTGGATTTTTGGCCCATCAGAGCCCCATATAGCCCGTGGGTGTCTGTCTGATTGAACAGCAGCAGCTTAAATCGGGAGCGGTGGTGCACAAGCTCCCGATTAGGATTACCCCCTGAAAACATGGTGAGGGCTCTAATTTCAGACATTTAATGAGTAAAAATTAGACTTTCTAATTAAAGAGAGGCATCAGCGGAGTGTAACTGAAGCTGGAGGAGAGTGTGAGGGGTGTGTGTGGGAGTACTTGGAACTTTAACCGGGTATCACTCCAGAAATTTATAAAACGACTCTGATTTCGCAGTGAAACCCTAACTGGCTATCCTTAACTGGCTATCCTTAACTGGCTAGCCCTAACTGGGACTGCCTGTACCTGCATTTCTAAAATGTACATATGCTGAATAATGTGAATGTTCTCTAGGTGTCATATGCCAGCATTTTAAATGTCACCTCGCTGGCACAGAAAAGGGCACTACCAATCTACTTTGCAGTTTCAGAAGCATGTGGTCTGTGTTGTAGTCGCGCTTAAGCTCCACCCTCTTGAAAATATCGGGGGAAGTCACTGGTGTGTGTATCCAAAGGTCAACAGGTTGTGTCTCACGCTCATATTTCTAGATGAGTCTGATACTGACAGCATCTCCCCTCCTGTCACAGGAACTCTGTAAGGACCCCCGTCTCTTTGTGGATGGCATCAGCACCCGGGATCTACACCAGGGGAGTCTGGGTAATTGCTGGATGGTCGCAGCCACATCCTGCCTGGCCACGGAGCCCTCCCTCTGGAAGAAGGTACGATTCCAGCCTGTGGGCCCCAAAAATGTACTTAACTGCCCTTTTTACATATGGTCTTTATTATTTGTTAAATGCCCAATATTGAACTCGAATTGAATTGAACCTAAAGTAGGGCATAGCAGTGGTATTGAGGCTAGGGGTCTATTCCACCAATCAGAAGGTTGCTGGTTCAAATCCTATGAATACCAGAAGTGGTCTGACTCTGTTGGGCCCTTAACCTGCAATTGCTCCATCCTGGGTATGACATTAATCTATATCAAGCCCTGCAAGAAGGTCCCCTAACTTAGAGGGGAAATTGGGGGGTTGGTGGCAGGATTGATACTCTAGCTACCAGAAAAGAAACTCCCACTGTTCCATTCAGACCAGTGTACTACTGTGGTGTCACCTGCCCTGTGCTCAGGTTCTCATCCCTGAGGTGGTTTGCCATGCGGTGAGTGCAGTGCACACTCCTTTATTTGCCATTTGCACAGGTACTGAAGTACAAGTACATTGGGGTTATTTCACAGTAAAGATAACACAACAAGCAAGACTATGATGTACAGAAAATTGCATTCAGGGTTTTACTAAAAATAAAGGTTGGTTGGATGGATGGATGGATGGATGGAGAAACGCCATGTTCCAGTGAAGTTTCCCAGAAGTCTCTCGTCCTGGGGCACTGAGACAGTGAAGGAGGCAACAAACCCAACACAAGATTATCAATAACTGAGAGCAGCTGCTTCACACGTTCTCCAATCTCCCAGGTGATCCCGGATCATTTGGAGCAGGAGTGGAACCCCAAGCGGTCGGACCAGTATGCCGGAATCTTCCACTTCCGCTTTTGGCGTTTCGGCCGCTGGACAGATGTGGTGATAGATGACCGGCTGCCGGTCAGCCAAGACGGCACGCTGCTCTTCTGCCGTTCGGCCTCGCCACGCGAGTTCTGGAGTGCCCTGCTGGAGAAAGCTTATGCCAAGTGAGAGCATCACCCCCGGGGGGATCCAATGCACCCAAGCTGTCAGACAGCGATGTCCGGAATCATTTACAGATATGAATCCTATGGGATGTTTCACCTGTGATGAGATGTTAAATTATTTCAGGAGAGCAAGACATGATACATTCACGATGCTCAGTATCAGTGTATGATAATTGATAGTCAACACAGTCATTTTACAGCCTAGTTAAGTATCTTGATTGTCACCTTCAGCTATAGAGGACAATTATTGAATAGGATCAGTTGTTCGAAGTGATGCAGTAATTAGATTAGTAAGTTAGATTTTCTGTCTGTCTGAACCCCGCCCTCCCCCACAACCAAAAAGACTAAACGGATGTTATGAGGCGCTGGAGGGAGGGAACACAGCCGAAGCGTTGGTGGACTTCACCGGCGGCGTGTCAGAGCCCCTCATTCTGGACCGTGAGCTGCTGGGAATGCACCCAGACAAGCGGAAGGGCCTGTTCCAGACGCTGGCGCGAGCACACGCCCGCCGGGCCCTCATCACCTGTTCCATACGGGTCAGAACCACATGGGGGAGGGCCCACTACTGCATCACATGGGCTTACAGACAGCCTAACTCATCTGCATCAGTGGTTCTCAACTGGTTCAGCCTCAGGACCCACATTGTTTTTTGGTTATTCAGTTTGCAAATTTCAAGGCAAATTTATTTCACAAAAAATAGTGCAGTGATAGCAAATAGGCAGTAAGAGAGATGCAATGGCCTCAAGTAAAAGAAGAAAGAAGTTTGACCACACTCTCCGTGAAAATAGTCCTGCTACCCACTTTTGGGTTGTGACCCGCCAGTCGAGAAACAGGGGTCTACATTCCTAACACCCTAATAGGTTTGGGATAATAATACTTTATACACAATATGGCCAGCTGTGCCATTTACATGCAAGCAATTCACACCAGTTCAGATGTCAGAAAGCCTGAACCAACAGAACGGATCTATTGCCTTGAGGAGGCAGAGTCTGGCACGGCAAAACCATATGGCTGTGATCCAACTTGACATTTCAAACAGTCTCCTTTTAATCACATGACTTACTTTTAATTCACACGCTTTCACAAATCCCTACCAGTCGTGTCAGACAATAAGAGTTTTCCTCAGTAGTGCAGTCTCCACTTCCTGTACCATATAACCATGTTTCCCGGTGCTCAGACTGATCGCTCTTACCGTCTGGCTCTCCCTCTACCCCTTCCCCGGACATCCCGCACGGCCCCCTCCCCTGTGCCGCCGCCATACCAGCCGGCAGAGGGGGAGGCAGTGGAGTCGGTGTTGGACTGCGGGTTGGTTAGGGGCCATGCCTACGGGATCACGGCGGTGCGGAAGATCCGTCTCGGCGAGCGAATCCTGGGCCGCTGTGGGACTGCCTGGGCTCACATGGTGCGCCTGCACAACCCCTGGGGCACAAACGACTGGACCGGAGCTTGGAGCAAGGGGTGAGTCAGAACCGAACCAGAGTATGGCATCACTACAGCGCTCATCCGGCTTAACTGATTCAGCTTGAAACATATATGTAGCAGTGTGTAACTCCCTAGCGCCTCCTACAGGTCACCTCAGTGGCGGCAGGTGGGCCGCAGCGAGCTGGAGAAGATGGGCATCACAGTCAGGGATGTTGGAGAGTTCTGGTAAATCAGAAAAAAAACAATTGCACCTAAACCTATAAATATAAAAATATAAGCATCTCATGATCTTAGTAATGCCTGGAGATTAGTGACCAATGGCTTGGTGATCGGAGAGTATTTCCAAAGCCAAGATCAGGCATTCCTTCTGTGACTATTCATTCGTATCAGGATGGAGTTCGAGGACTTCTGCCGTTTCTTCACGGACGTGGTGGTGTGCCGGCTGGTGGAGCAGTCCCTGCTGTGGCCCACCTCTCACTGGAGGGAGGTACGCTGCCAAGGGGAGTGGAGGTTTGCCCCTGAGGAGTCACGAGAGGGCGGCATTCACCACAGTGGGGAGGCAAGACCCAGGGACCGGGCCATCTGCCTGGAGGATGAGAAGAAGTGTCAGAAAGGAGACAGGAAGGAGGAACAGCTGGGGGAGAGGAAGAAGGACGGCAGGACAGGTGGACTGATGGACAAGATAGAACGAGGGAAGGGATGTGAGAATATTAAGGTGGGAAAATCTCCCCCCAATGGTGGGGGGGCAGGAAGGCCGGGCCTTCAGCTCAAGGACAACAGGAGCAGGTGTGGGGGCTGCATCAACCACCGGGAGACCTTCCTGCTCAACCCCCAGGTGAGTCGGCATCCCTGACAGGTACTGCTAGCCAGTGAGGTGCACCATGCACAGATACCCCTCTGCAGAGACGTTGTTTCGGTTTGTTTTTCACAAAGACGCTTCTCTCAAACCGAATCAAGCCAATTAATTCAGAAAGCAAGGACTGCCATGGGATATAAAAGTCCCTTAGTGGAAGCCAGATTCTGTTCTTTGTTATTTTCATTGAGTGCTGGAATACTTGACAGGTGACAGAAGACAAAATAGGAGAAAAAACACAAGATTTAGATTTAGGCACAGACAGAGACAGACAGACAAATTCCTTTGTAGTAATGTTTCCAAATGCAAATTCTGAGTCTACATGACACTCACAGGGAAACCTGTCAATCTTAGGTTATGTTCCTTCTTTCCCTCCCAGTTTATGTTTGAGGTGCAGGGAGAGGGGGATGAGGTTCTGATTTGCCTTCAGCAGGAGGACAAGAGGATGCAGAGGAAGGAAGGGAAGGGAGAGAACCTCCCTATAGGCTTCGAGGTGCTACGGGTGGGTGACTTGACACAAATAGCTTTAGCACAAACAACTGATTCGCAGCATAAGCTTGGCTTGTAACACGCATTAGGGAATCTGTCACATTTGAGTGATAAGATCATCCGTCTTCTCACCCCTTATCCTGATTACGGTCACGGGGGGTTGGGAGGGGGGGTTGGAGCCCATCCCAGTCCGCATTGGGCACGAGGCCCGGGTGTGATCAGCTGATGTTAATAAACACCGTTCTATGAATGAGATGTCCGGTGAGTGGGACAGACAGAGAATGTGATACCGTGAGAGTAGAGCTGGGATCTGCAATCCCTCCCCTTCCGTTGGCTCAGGTGGAGGTGAACAGGGAGACCCGTGTGCAGTGTTTGGGGGAGCAGGCTGCCAGCTCCGTGTACATGGACTCCCGCAGCGTGGCCCTGCGCGTCACCCTGGCGCCCGGCCGCTACGCCCTGCTGCCCACCACCTTCCAGCCTGGGACCACGGGCCGCTTCCTCCTCAGGGTCATGTCGCATTCCCACATCCGCCTGAGGTACATCATCTCACTGACCTTCCCATCTCACTGCCCAGTGTGACTCCCTCCTCCTCGCTTCACCACGCTTACCATCCCCATCCACGTCTCCTTCAGGGAGCTGACAGACGAGCTCCCCGGGCCCTCCGTCAGGCAGTGCTGGGGGGACCCGGCCACCATGGTAACCACTGTGCACCTGCGACGGGCATCCGGCCTCAGTCTACCTAAATGTATAGGTGCGAACAGTTAAACAGTCACTGTATGCAGTCGTAATGCTAATACTTTCCATAAACGTTACACAGTGCTAATGCTAACAACTATATATGTGCAGCATCAAAATAATGCTGACAAAAGCTGTCCCCTAGCAGTAATGCTAATGTTGAATGTGTGCAATGCTGATGCTAATGCTAGCCATAAACTGTTTGCATTGCTGCTAACGCAGTGCTAATGCTAACTGCAGACCATGTGTTATGCTAATGCTAATGTTCACAGCAGACCCCGTGTCGTGCTAATGCTAATCTTAGTACTGCACACAGTCTGTGGTTAAGGCTAAACACAGACTACGTTCAGTGCTAATGATGTATGTCTATGCGATTAAACACACGTTTGTCACCCATCCCAGCTTATGTGACCATCACCATGTGTGTATTTCTGAATGACTCTCCTGTCGCATTATTGCTGCAGCCCCTGACGTCTATGCCGTCATACACTGCGAGGACAAAACCATAAAGACCCGCATCTTCAAGCAGAATAGCAACCCCGAGTTCAACACCAAGGCCATTTTCTACAGGAGACAGCCTGACTCCCCCATCCGCATTGAGGTCAGCGCTCACTGTAATGCTGCACTGCATTCACGCAGTGGAGTCCTGCTGAGCACTCTTGCACTCTTTCACCATGTCTATGTACGCATGCAGATATGGCGCCAAGGACGACTATGGGATTGCCTGCTGGGCAGAGTGGAGCTGCAAACCAGCGACAACGAGAAGAACCGCAAACGGGTGATTGACTTGCAAGGCAACCAATGGCAGTCTGGTGTCCACGGATGCATCTATGTGGACACTTCTTCCAGCCAATGCCTGACTGATCTGTGATCGGTGGGTCCCATTAGTGCCCCCTACTGGACAAACAGCCTGATCCTGCAGTGGGTTCCACATAAATCAGTGCACAGGCTAAAATAGGAAATATTCAATAATATAAAAAAAAATAAAGCAATGCTCAGGCAACAATAAGCAGGACAGTATCCATGCAGGGAATCATCAGAGCTTAAAATGATATACTGTAAAAGATGAGTATTAGTATATTTTAAAATGACAGCCTTAAAAAGACCAATATCATAACCAGCTAGTGCAGCATATGAATAAGTAATTTGTGGTTTAACTTGAATGCAACATAACATATTTTAACTGAAATATGCCGGCGGAGAAGGTCACAACTCTGCTGAAGAGACGGCGTCAGGTATTTCAGGATATGCTGACTTTCTGACAGCTGAAACAGCAGCATGCAGGGCAATGTATCTAACAGATGGCCATTTCAGGAAACTTAAGCCAAGGGTGAGTGTATGTTTTGTATATGTGGCGAATGTATGTATGTTTTTACACCACTCTGCTGGTCAGACGAAGCGAAAACATTACATGTCTTGCAGATGAGTATTGTTGATTATCGTATTTAATCATTTTTTTTCTGCAAACACATTGCATTGGTTGTGCATTGTACCACATTTTTAAATAAAATTAAAACGTGCTTTTGAAAACAAGCTCTCTGAAGCATTTGAAAATGTCTCCTCATTATCCGTTTAAATGCTGTTTACCTGCCTGCTATCAGCGTTAGTTTGTTTAGCTGATATCTTTATCCAAAGTTATGTAGATGATGTAATATTCAACCAGAGAATCACTGGTTAGGGGTCTTACTACAAATTGTAACATATATCTACTGAGCTTATTTAATACGTGCTGCTGTGGTTTAAAACACTCACCACTGTAAGCATTGACCTTTTTAATGTTGTTTGCAACCCCCGCCTGTGTTAATCCGCCAAAGTCCGGCTACGGCCTTGACGCGGGTCAGGCAAATTCCAGCAGTGCGTATGCCCCGCTGTAAGGGCTTCGATCGGATTTTGATTGACAGAGACAAAACGCTGATAGTATAAAACTACTTTTTAAACCAGTAACCCGGTCATTGTTTTTAAACGTTGATTAGACAAGCTAAATCAAGCCGGGAGACTCTGTGTGTACATCACTTTTGTCTATATTTATATGGCACACGCCATCCACGAAGCCATACTCCTAAACTTTCAGCCTGATAAAAAAATTTAAACAGTTACAGTCAGGGCAGCATTGTCAGATTAGAGAGCTGCTTTACTCCCCCTTTGGCTAGTCTAATTGTTTATAATCAAAAAACGGGCTGAACTGTTTTTTGTCAACTGTTGAATTAAAGAAAGGATCTGCATTGTTTAATTTAAGCCCCTTGATCCTTACCGCTGTGGGGAAATGTGCGCAACGCCGTCGAGTTTAGCGCAAACTGTGCATTCCTATACTCCGTCAGGTCGTTATCGTCATTTTATGTTTTGCCGGACATTTTTGTATTGTTTCTATTTCTTTCCTTTTTTTTACCTGCTTCCAAGTTGTCCTCAGTACCAAAGGTAAGATTTTTTTCGTCACGTAATGTCGACTCTCTGGACTCTAAAATTGTAAACGAATGCGGGTCTTATTCTTAACAGTTTTGGGTAATGAAGTCCCCCATATTAAATTCATTAACTTTACAAATAAGGTGTATATTTTTATAGAAGTCATTGCTACAAATGGATGTTTAATATTGATGTAATCACCAGCTGTTTTTTTCTCTCTGGGGAGCTGGGTGTCAAAATTACTTGATTGTATCAAGCGCAGAAGAGATCATATTTTTCGAAATACTGGAAGTCATTGAGTGTTTGATGCTAGTCATTTTAAACACAACGGATTTAATAAAATCTTATTAAAACTGCCCATTAACCAAAAACGATAAATATAGATGCTTCCCACTTTAGGTAGTTTATTTTAAAAACGCTTGTTTGTGAAGTGAGATTTTTATATAACCCTTAAGCAAAACGGTTAAAACACGTGGTGGATATAAAATGTTAATACATTAATCTTTTAAGAGCTCCTTTTGTCCAGTGAAGTAGATTTTCAAATGGCATCATAAAATGTGTACCAACATGGCGCAGCTTGCTATTAGTTGTTTATCGATAAACATTTTTTACCGTTAATTTCGACAGTTAGGGTACTATTACGTATTTCATTACGGTGAGTGCATTTTCTTTTACCATTATATACAATGATATTAATTGTTATTATTATTATTTATTACTAATGCATTGGATACTGTCTTTTTGTTCTAAAAAGTTAAAAATATTAAAAATAATTGTTTAAATAACAACTTTAGGTTAGCGGAGTCGCCTTCCCACTGGTCTCGCAAGTCGCCTGCCGCTCCAGATTGGTCTCATCGACGCCGTGCGGCTCGCGTTGTGCCGGAGCACAATGCTTACATGCCGCACACCCCAATGAAGAATTCGAACAATCCGGAGGGACACAGGCTTGACCGAGGGGAATGTCAGCTCGCTTGTTTACACGTTTTAATAAGTTATCAGCTGATTTAGTAGTACTTTATGTACGATGAGCCCCGATTCGACACCTGTCTGTGCGTAATTTGATGAGGTTTATGCACGATCTTTTATGATCTTTTATCAAACCTAAACCAGATAACTTTGCCGGCTAAAGCATTAAAAACAGGTTTTAGTTTAAGCATGTCTTAAGTTACTTAAGGTCTAAATAGAGCGTGGCAGAGATGCAAGGACTGGCCGAAAGACAAGAGATCTTCACGACAAAGCAACATGAAAAAGTTTATGAGCTCAATGGTTACTGTGGACGTTTGTTAATACCAGTTAATTGTTTTGTTTACTGGCAATTCATCTGTTTTGCTTTCATATTTTGCTTTCAATATACTCTCTATCATTTTAAACCACGGGGAGCCCAGTCAATCAATAACTGCACTAAACTATTAAGAATCGACAATATAAATTGGAACAAAAAAGTCAGAAAATGTTTGGGGTGCGTTACAATATTATAATTATATAAGGGAATATATTATATTATATTAGAGAAATATGACATTTGACAGCATTTTTGCGTCGTCTATCCAGGATCCAGTAGGCCTACCAGCTAAGCCTATGTTAACTTTAAGTAAATAGGTTGCTGATTTACCCATTTACTTAGTGATATAAGTGTACTGGAACAAATAAATTTAATTACCTGGTTGAAATTCAACACTTGCCCTCAAATGTGACTTGAACCTCGTTTCGGAGACTACACCCTTTCCTTTGCGCTACCCGTCTCCCGTTTGCTCGCATGCTCTCTGTCTCCCCCTGCAGGCACGCTGAGCGTCATTCTCCATGGAGGAGAGCGGTAATTTGCTGCGCACCTCAGACAACCGGTCGCAGGTTAGCGTGCAAGTGCAGGGTAGGTTACCTATTTCACCTGCTTTCGTGTTGCTGCACCTATTAAAAAACTTGCAGAAATATGCTTTACAGACTGTATGCTGCAAAGGTCACATATCAATAAAAATGATAAAAAAACTGGAATTATAATTCACTAAACAATTTACCAAATTGTCACATTTAACAAGATTAACTAATTATTTTATTAATGCTGTTTTATTTGACGTCATATAATGTCAATCTCTAGCATCTAGCTGCATATTTGTGCAGTAGAGGCAAAGAGAACATTTATGACAGATGCATGTAGTTACTTAGAAAGTGAAAAGAGTGTAGTCATCAGTGATTAATAGTATTAATTCGTTGGCATTGATATATGTTGCTTAGCCTGTTCATTGTCCCTGAAGACTCAAAGACCTCTTTGTTTCTGTTTGTCTCCCTCGTTTCTCTCACCATGTAGTTGTCTTCAAAGTTCTCATGACTGCCTTTCCTGTCACTCAGATCGCTGTAGGTAAGTATTACCTGCAGTAATGCACTTCAGGCAGCAGGTGGCATTGTTGCCTCACATCTCTGGGACCTAGCTCCAGAACCCTGCAAGCCTGTATAGCATATAGGACAAGCGGGTATAGAAACTGGATGGATGGTTGTTGGTTCAGGACCCTAGCGGCTGTACCTATAAGTAGGTTAACCTGGGTAACATAGAAAGTCTTGTGTTCAGTGTGGGAATGTCTGGCCTCCCCCCACACAGGGGCCGTGCACCTGAATGACTGCCCCCAGCAGCGCTACATTCCCATCTTCTTGCTGGTATCTGGCATTTCTGGCCTGGCCATGGCTATGGTGTGCTGCCTGACCTGCAACCGCAGAAATGAGGAGCGTGGCTGGAGCTCAGTCAATGGCCCTTGTGGCACTGCCAGTGCCCTGCTGACCACGTTCTACTTCTGCTGGTTCATCACAGGTGTGACGCTGCTGAGTTTTTGGACACACTGAGATTATCTACATTTTGCATGTACTTTTTTTTTTTTTTGCATTTTGCAAAAGTACATTCAATATTCTTTGCTCACATATAAATTTACAGTACGCTCACCATTTGAGGACCTTTATTAGCAAGAAAATGTCATATCTTTGATTCATCAAAGTAAGAGAAAATTTGAGGCACTAAACGTGAAAATTAAATACTAAATAATTGTATACGTACCATGACCGGAACGTGTAATTATGAAAGGATCAAACTCCTTTTTCGAGTCATGTGACATGAGGAACCAAACTGAATCATGTGACATGAAGCGATAAACTGAATCGTGTTTAATCCTCACAGAAATGGCTTCTGGGATTAAAGAAGAAATACCATTGATGCCACACACATCCAGTGCACTGATCCTCTTTCACGCGCCAGTATGTTAATGGTTAATATTTCCCTCCTGTTCGCTCAGGAAACGTATGGATCTACTCCATTTATCCCGCCAATTACAACCAGACGGTGTCCGGGCTGCCGTACTGTAACAAGACCATGTACCAGTTCGCCTTCTGGACGTCCACCTTGCCGTACATGGTTCTGGGGGCAGTGCTGCTGGGATGCATCTTCGTGCTCATCTACTTATGGTTGTATGGAAGGAGGCAGACGATTGGCAGATTCAACTGGACCATCTAAGTCAACATTGGGTGGGGTTGGGGGGGGTGTCCCATGCGCAGTTCACCCCCATGTCTCTGCTGAGGCCACTGACTGAAGAGATGTCTGTGTCTGTAGCTCTGTTGTTTCTCTCTACCTTCTTGTTTCCCTAAAGTACATGGAGCTGATGCTATTTTATCCTTATCTGTTCTTGTGCTTTTTTTGTACATTTTTTCTTTTTCTAATAATTATTTATTATTATTATGATCATCGATACGAATGATTGGGCCATTTCTCGGCCAGAGTCGAGGTGATTTCATATTTTCACCGTTTGCTGTAATTTTATTCTATTTTTTTTTTCTTTTTGTCTGTGAAACTGAATCTAAATTGTGTGAAAATGAATAACTGTGTAGTATCATTTACTTTAATATTCTCACCATCAGGAATCGCCACAATGTTCCCATTACTCTCAATGTACAGCACCTAGCCCCCTCAGGGGGGGGGGTGAAGACTAGCAGGCGCTGGCTGAATTTCCCCGCAGCCCCTTGGGGATTCCCAGGCTGACACAAGGGTGATAAGGATGGATATAGAGCTGGTTCATTTTGCTCTGAGGCCAAGGAGGGTCAAAGCCCAGGGGAATGCTGGGAAATTCCAAAGCCTTTACCTTCTCTATAATCCCTTATTATATGTATGTATTACATAGGCATTACTCATGGGTGGGACAGGCGGGTCACATTCCACACAATATTCAAAACAGTGGTGTTTGTCCCACCCAATATTTTACAGGATTTTGCTCTTAGAAATGTAAAAAAAACTTGGGGGAATTCAGTTCTCATGTAATCTACTGACCAAGGGGGAAAATCGTCTAGCCAATGATTTCATTTGCATGCATATAAAAAAATGTATACAGTCAATATTGAAATGGGCGCATGGCCTATAAATAGGTATACATATGAGGTCATACGAGATAAAATGAAGGGACAGATTTGACTTAGTCACTTAACGGATTTGTGCCTCACCCTCCCAGTACCGAAAACACAGGGCTCTGCTGTGATCCCTGCTCCAAGTCCTCATGCTTAGTTCAAGTTAGTTCCTGTGTTACTTGCCTGCCTTTGTTTAGACCCCTCATTGTCCCTTTACTTCCTAGTTCTTTTGAGTTCAGTCAAAAATAAAGTTCCCTTTTGTCCCATAAGTTGCATTGCAAACCACGATCCATGGCCCAATGTGACATATATGAAAGTGGAAATAGTCAAATGTGTGTGCTTGGTCAGGCGGCTTGTCAGCGTTATGATTTGATTGATTCTGAAACCATACTGCTTGTTAAGAACTAGGTACTTTCACAACACTGGGAATAAAGGCTGTAGCTGAAGACACAAGTGTTTACGTCCTCCTGCAACTGCTCACCAAACAGGTTGGGCAGGTGAGATCTCACTTAAGGTGCAGCCCGACGTCAGCTTGCTCACAAAACAGGTAAGGCAGATGAGATCTCACTTCAGCTGCAGTGACACAGGTGCAGCCTGACGACAGCTTATCAATGGTAGGATTCAAATTTAAATCCAGGCAATCTTATTCATATGCTATTATTGGTTTCCAGCATATTCACTACACAGTACTATGGACAGTTTTATCTTTGAGCTTTCACACAAAGTTAAATATACTACTTTCCTTGCCTAGGCATGTAATTCAGAAAAATGTATATGAAAATGCTTCTGCTTTGAAAATATACTTATTAGTTAAAATAGTTGTTGAAGTAACTATTTATTGATTTGTGATCCTGTTTTTTACTATGTATGTCTGTAGAAAGGGCTGTTAAGTGAGCGGTTTGTTTAATTATGTAGTATTTTGAGCAGGCATTATTTCAGCCATTGGAGGCATCACGCA
>JAODKF010000002.1:25854969-25868290 GCA_026779585.1 Mormyrus proboscirostris | reverse complement strand
GTACAATCAGGGAAATACACGTGGGAAATGAGGGGGCGTGGCACACACGAGGATCGGACGAGCCGGGCATGACAGTATCAAGCAGGGAAGAAATTTCACAAACTTACTTATTGCAGAGGTGGCATCCTATGACAGTACCACACTTGAAGTCACTGAGCTCTTTGGAACGATCCATTCTTTCACAAATGTCGCATATTACCACTAATTTTAAGCTATATTGAGGATTTCGATCTACGTCACTGTGCCCATAAGTTTCTACCATCATTTTGTCAATCAAAAAAAATGACAAATTGCAGTAGTGACACTTGATGGTGATCTTCCTTTATGTAGTCTTGTCAATAACTTTCAAAATTTCAGGCCAGACCAGATATCAACACAAACTAAACAAGGCTGCCAAATGCGACCTACAATCATCTCCGAGTCATCTTTTAATACCTTTGTGGAGGTGCAGGAGCGAATGTGTTCAGTGGGCTGCCAATTCAACCGTCTGATTGCTGCAATCCACTTACTGTATATTTCTGGATCTGCTAGAAATCTATGAAATGTTGAACCAGGTTCGAGATTCAACTGCACAACACATCTCAGGCATATGTAGCAAAACTCTGCACAAAATCTAAATACATTGCTACTGTGTTGTTGTAAATATTTACTGCTGTGAACAGAATCAAGTTTCAGAACTTGAATATCTAGCAAGCCAGTGAACTTGGCACATTGGTGTCTACAGTAATCACCTGCTGACAAAACATTATACTGTATTTAACTCGAAGTTAAAAACAACCAGGTCCTCTTGCATGAATAAATAAAAGTGTAATTTTTAAAGTGCATATGAATATATAGTGCAAAAGTAACACATAATGCATATGATAAGATATTCAGCTTGATGACATAAATATAATGCAATTTCAGCATTTAATTATTAATTGTAAAAATGTATATAATGTATTTATATATGTAAATAATTTTGTTGTGCCATTATATTAGAAAAAAAGGATTATATTCAGATTTGTTTAGGGCTTGAGACTTTGATTTGTTGATTTGTTGAATCAGTTTAATATACAGTCAAGCCCTATCTTGACTTGACTTGGAACTTAAGCGGTAAGATTGATTATTTTTAAATAAATGACTTGTTCCCAGCTCTGGTATAGGCTACCTGTTCATTTCGATATTGACTGCATACATTCATTTATGCATATGCAACCGAAATCGGCTAAAAGTGTTTTCCATTCAATCAGTAAATTACATGACAACTGTAGTCTCCTGACAAATTTGTTCATATTTTTAAAACCAAAATTCTGGGTGGGAAAAACACCACTGTTTTGAATATTGGGTGGGATGTGTCCCCCCCACTCCCCCATACGTAACGCCTAAGGCTGGGCTAAAAACATAACCCAGAGGTTTGGTCAGGCCCAAATACTGGGTCAGAACACAGAAACCCCCAGCATTTTTAGAGTGTTCTGATCTATGTGAGATGTATTGCTGCTGAGTTTTCTGGTTATTGACTTCAAGAACTGTCGTACATGGAGATTGTGTACTTTGGAGATGTTGAGATTTCATTCTCACATCTAACAGTGAGTCCCGGTGCCCATCTGATCTGGCAAGTGAGATTAGCTTCATTGCAAGAATTCACCTTCACTGTTCTTCCCCAGATGACAACATTTCTCAGTGTTGCTTCACTCCAGGTCTCAAGCGTAAAATCATTTTATCATATGGGCCAGTTATTTTTTTTTATTTATCATTTAAGTGATGTTTGGTTATAGCGTTAAGAGACAACTTAAGGTAGAACTTACGAACATCTTAGCAATAAAAAGGTTTAGAGAAACCTGGCCCTGGTCGACAGCAACTTTAGAAGGATGTGCCGATAGACCAAGCATAGGAAAACTATGCAACTGTCCAGGGCCTGATCAGCACAGAGAAGCCCAAAGAAAGTCATGAAATTACCATCAGTTTTCTTTGCAGAGGGCCTCCCAAGTAAAGCTAAAGTAAAGTAAAGGGGCAGGTGTGGGCTGTAAGGGACTAGGGGCAACAAGGAGCAGGTGAGTTCAATTAATGCATACAGCAGGTAAAAACACCAAACTTAATAGAACAAGGGAGCAGGGAGCAAACACAAGGAACTGTAACTGAAATACAAACACATAATAAACAAAGAGAACACGAAATAACAAATGTTAAACAAAAAAATAACTAGTTGAACCCCCAACAAAATGGAATCAGGATGATGGGCAACCGCTCAGCCCATTAAGCCACATGGTGGCCCTGGGAGTAGGGAAACACAAAAGGGACTGAGAGGCTACAAGACAGAGGGGGGAATCAGGATGGCCAGTGACACCTGCTGGCCAAATGGGAGCAAGACACACGGGACAGGGTCAGATGGGCACTGATCCTGCCTGACATATTTCTACTCTTCAGATATGAAACAGAGAGCCTGTGTTCGTCTAGCTACCCTCACGCTGTACTGCATGAGACAGCTACTTTAAAATAGGCAATAAAAGCTTGGCCGCGGTGAACTTTCATTGCCATAAACCTGACTTTTGACCAAGCAAGACACAATTGCTGATATGATGTTAATGGTAGGGCAACATCAGAATGCATGTCTTGTACATAATAACTAACATCTGTAACCAACAGTCTGAAATATAATTCATAAACATCAAGTAATAAACCCATTTGTGAAGGTGAGACAGTACTGTTGCATCTACAACAAAGAAAAAAAATAGACTATAGACATCATTAGGGTCTGAATGTTTTCCTCGCCATCATGTATTCTAAAATTTTGATTGCATAATGGGCTTCTCATTATTTTGATAATATAATAGCACTTATATGAAATTAAAAGCATTACATTAATATTCAATTGATCTTAGTTAATTTCGAAGAGAATAATAAGCTATTTAAAATGTAATTTCTGAGTGCTGAACAATGAAACAGCTTTAAAAACGGTGATGGGAAAAGCCGACAGGGTAATGATACAAGCAGCGCGTCATTATTTTATGACGTTAACAATGAAGAAGGTACATACACTGCGCAATAGACTGATCATACAAATCAATGACAGAATAGATTGCCAAGGGCATTATTCGAACATTGGACTTTCGTGATAAACACCTGTTCACTTTCTGTGTGTGAAATATATATGGGGAGGGAGAGGGCTGGAAGACTACAGAACCTGGGAGGGTAAGGATGGCTAGCATAATAAATCATTGATCTGCAGCTCTCTATGCAGTCTCTTTGCTGTTTTAGACGGCGATTAAGCAAGAGAAGGCCGTCTATCACAACTTATGAAAGCAGAATAAAACAGAACGCAGAGCACTCATAATATATTATTATTTAAAACGTTTTAGATAAAACAAGACAGATGGATCCAGTTGTAGAAGTTGTAGGTTTATTTCTAGGATTTCTGGGTTGGGTGATGGTGGGGATCACCATACCGAACCGTTACTGGAAGGTTTCAACTGTGGATGGAAACGTTATTACTACCTCCACCATCTATGAGAACCTCTGGATGTCCTGCGCTACCGACTCCACCGGCGTCCATAACTGCCGCGAGTTCCCCTCACTGCTGGCCCTCTCTGGTATGTAGCGGCCTGTGCGGCATGTTAACTAGTTTCCGTTACAGGTGTACAGGTGATGCCATTGATTTTTGCATGATTCTCTATAAAAGAAGCTGATGCGTTTTTTTTTAAACTTTAACTACTCGTCAAGACAACTCTGCTTAATTAATTAATGTCCTTTGTAAATGTCAGGGAAATTTTATATAAAATATAATGCCTAAGATAGCCAATTAAAACACATAAATCTAGTCACTTTATTAACTAGCCTGGGGCGTAGGTTTGGCTATGGACGTTAGGGACCAATATTGGGGTGCGTACCGAACCGTCTCTACCGGTATTTCTCAACTTTTTTCGCGTTAAGGTCGACTCCTTCTGCTAAGATATGTCAAGGATGGGTAACAACAATGTTTCGCCTATCTAACTAACTCACCGTTGCCCTATTTGAAGTTCACTTAGGAGATGAGGGAAGGAAACTAAAAATATTATTCAAGCTGACTGTAATGTGCAGGTTCGCGAGTGGTTTGTGACTCCCAGTAAGGACTGGGAGCCTGCAGCCACCCGATCGAGACAAGAGCGCAGCGAGTGGTTTCCAGTACGATTCGATGTGTTGGATATAAGCGCATTACCGTGAGAATGGCACAATTTTTCCGCGTGACACGCGGTGACAGTGGTTATTGTTTTGTGACAGCGCAGTGTCCTAAGCACAGGGTGACAATCAAGCCTCATTCACTTTAACATTCAACATCCTACTAGAAAGCCCAACTTTAAAAAAAAAATCAAACCAATAGGCTATTTTAAAACATACATGAAATATTTCAATACGACGATGCTTGTGTAAACTGTATGGTTTACACAAATGAATGTTTTGTTTTTGCATACATATGATAGACCTAATGGTGTAATTTAATCTTTGCACTAAATTCATCTTTTACCGCTTGTCCTGGTGAGTAGTGCCGAGGGTCTGGAGCCTATCCCATACTGTGTAGAGCCCACCGCTGGAAGGAGTATACAGTACACATACACCTACACACTAGCACTTTACAGACAGCATAAAGACACGTCATATTTGATGAGTTAATAATATTAAAATGACACGTCTAACACAGGCGACACCGAGGAGAGCAGCTAAACTCTGTGTGAGGCAACTGCTAACCACTGGGCCGTCACATCATTATAATCACTATTATTATTATTATTATTATTATTATTATTATTATTATTATTATTATTAGTTAAAATGATAAGCAAAAAACAAACCACAACAGTATAAAATTGCACATTTCCTCTCTGAAGTTCTATACCCCAGACTCTCGAAATCAAAATTTCCACCACTTGAACCGTCTTTAAAATGTTAATAGCATTGCTATCAGCTTTAATATACGGATCACATCACTAATATATCCACGAAACCAATTAACTGCTTTAGAGACAAAATAATGAAAACTTTTTCAGGTCACAGATTATTCATAGTTTTGCATCATTGAACGCATTTATTGATGATTAATTGTATATATTCGCACTATATGGCACTAATGCGTTACCGTTAATTCATTTCATTTATTTGTAATTGGAAAAACCTAATCAAAGTTAAATTTTAATAATTAAAATACATGGTCGTAAAATGTAGGATTTTCAGGAATAAATATATCAGTCGTGTTAAAAGAAAGGGGACGAAATAAAGATTTCAGGTATTTCTATAAAGTAGCCTACCAGTGCGAGGAAACGGCCTTCGAACAAAACGAACTTTGGAGAAGTGGTAGGTAAGTAATTCCCTTAAAAGTAAAGTATAAAGCTTTAATGTGAAGAAATAGATGTTTTGCGACATCATTAAGATAGACATTTTAAGAACATAAGAACTATACAAACGAGAGGAGGCCATTCGGCCGATCAAGCTCGCTTGGGGAGAACTTAACTCAGAGTTGTTAAAATCTTATCTAGCTCTGATTTAAAGGAACCCAGGGTTTTAGCTTCCACTACACTAACAAGAAGACTATTCCATACTCTAACTACACGCTGTGTAAAGAAGTGCTTCCTTAAATCTAGTTTGAAATGTTCTCCTATTTTGGGAGTTAATATCCAATTTTAAGTAACCAGTTAGTCGTTTTGTTTTACTTTTAATCAACGATTTTAAAAATCGGTGGAGAATTCACGTTTCTTGAAATAATTAAGCTTTCAGTATGTCACCGTTTAAATGATTAGCTTAAGCAGCGGTTTTTAATTTTATTTTATTTTTTTTTTGCAGGGTACGTGCAGGCGTCCCGCGCGCTGATGATCGCCTCCGTGGTGATGGGGGCATTTGGTATCTCAGCCACTATGATTGGAATGCAATGCTGCAAAGTTGGAGGCGAGAACTACATTTTGAAAGGCAGATTGGCTGGAACTGGAGGAGCGTTCTTCTTGCTGCAAGGTTACAACTGGAAGCTCTTTGTCAGAATTCAACACATACACGGAACTTGCTAAAAGTACAATATATTAGGAAAACTCTGACAAACCAGTGTATATTACAATTTATTTCGGAGAAGTGAAATCAGGGTCAACCAGTCCCAGGAGCAGCTGCTCAAGGGCCCAATGGTGAAACCACTCTGCAGACCCTGTGATTTGAACCACCGACCATCTGATATTAGGCACATCAAGCTGATCCACTGGCCACACACCAACTTCTATAAGTTTTTTTAATTTGCATGCTGTTTTTAAGCTATATTGTTCGTACATCCATATTATTATTATTATTATTATTATTATTATTATTATTATCATTAATAATAAGCAGTGAGGATATTTATTGCATGCATGTGTATGTTTCAGTAAATATATAATAAATATATTCATGTGTGCATGTAGAAAAAGCTTATAGGCTTAACTCTTGCCAGCTTATCACTCTTTGGTCTACTTGGTAAATATGGTTTATGAAAAGATTTCTTTATCTGTTCTTTTGTCTTATCTCAGGATTGTGTACCATGATTTCTGTATCCTGGTATGCCTTCAACATTACTCAAGTATTCTTTGATCCACTCTATCCAGGAACAAAGTACGTGAGTGTAAATGTTACTCTTGCAATACCTTTTTATTTAAACTTTTTTTTTTTATTATTATTAACTTAAACCTTGTGTTTTGTGCCATCTCTGCCTTACAGGTATGAACTTGGGGAAGCTCTGTATATCGGCTGGTGTTCAGCTGTCCTCGCTATCTGCGGAGGCGCCTGTTTGCTCTGTGCCTGCAAAGTGGGAAGAGATGACACCGGGTGAGCACACCTGCCGGATCACATGCTGCCCAGCTTTGCGGCCCTGCTTCTCATATCTCTTCTGTGCACCACTCTGTTTGTCTCTCCTGTATTTCCTCGCACATAATTATCTATTAGATAATTATCTAATTATCTAACTATGATTGTGCATATTCAGGGATTTACATAACTAGTATGCAAGTGCACATCTGTGATTAAGGTTAAAATGTGGGTCATTTCTTGTCATAATAGTACAAATGCATATTACTTGCCTACCAGTTATGTCAATCCCTGTACAGATCCTACAGTTTCATCCTTTTGTTCTTTATTTCCATTACATTCAGCTTGTTTGAAAACAATACATACATCCATATGTTCTAGCTCAGTCTTCTATCAAGGGAACGAAGCTACTTTGCTGTACGCGTCGTAAACTTGGGTGCTTTCTTCTTGTGTCGCAGCCCATACCCCTACCGGAACACCAACGGTACAGTGTACTCCCTCGGTGTACAGTCACAGAGGAAACCTGGCAGCACCTATGACAAGAATGCATACGTTTGACATCAACATCTCCTGGAATCATGTCTATCTGGTTCACCTTGTTTATCAGAATGCTTCAGCGCAATATAAATTCTGATTATTCGTTCTTTCCGCGCTCAGATGGCATTTTCAAATGTTGTCATATCATATCAGATGTATAAACCAAAAGCAAGCATAAACTGTTATATATTCCCGGGTAAGGTTCACTTCTACAAATGCAATATATCTGTGCTTAAGCTTTCACTAGAATCCCATGAAATCAACACAAGATGGAAAAAAAACCTACAAACTATAATGTAAATATCAATCTAGGCTATCTAATTTTGAATCTTGTTTTCACTTCTTGTAACTGTTTTGACATGTGCGTGCGTATTGACATGTTATTTACATTGTTCTCCATGAGTACAATGCTAAAACTTGACGTCAATTTGTTTTTATAAATGCCACACTTTTTGTGTGTATTTTACTGCTTGGGGTCTGTGTTCCCATTAATGTTGTCAAATTGTTCTGCATTGGGACGCATATTCACATGCAACTTAAACACAGGGGTGTAGCTACAAGTCCTTGGGTCCCTGACAAAATGTCACCATGAGCCCCCGCTTGGGTCTGCACTTTCAGTCTGAAGACAAATGGGTCCCATGACATATAGAACTTGCTAGAAGGGAAGGGGGGGGGGGGGGTGGTGGGTAGATTTTGCCTAACGAGGGGGGTCCTATGGTACATTTTGTGGCCCCTCGATTACAAAGCTGGGTGTCATGAATCTTCCAGGATATCCATGCCTGCCAACCCAAATGAATGAAGGCTGCTTTTTGCAACAGATAAAATATGCCAGTGCATGTTGATCAGAGGCTATTCAACATGCAAACGTCTTGCCTGTTTTCCGGGTATAATAGGTACAGTATGTGGAATCCTTATGTTGTGGTTTTTGGCTTTGATACATGAACACATAATAACAACCCTGTGGGTCTGTTCACAATAAGCAGCTAAAATATGATTGGATAGATGGGACATTACTGAGGTCTATAAAACTGAGCAGATAGTAAAACAATAGGCCACGTTAACCTTTACTTTATAGAAACCTTGATAACTTGATTGGATTTGATAACGGATAAATTTATGTTAATCGGGTAGAATCATTTAGTATTTCTACCTTTTGGAGGCAGACATTTCAGGTCCAGAAAGTAAAAATCCAAATCAGGATTTTGTTTCAACCAACCAGTTGAGCATAAAGTCACAGAGTACGCAATTGGTTGGTTGAAACAAAATCCTGGTTTGGATTTTCACTTTCTGGACCTGAAATGTCCGCTTCTGCTGCCATTCTCCCCCTAAATTCAGCCCTGGAGAGCTACCATCCAGTAGGTTTTCCATCCTACCGGGCTTCTGATGAGCCATACCTGTTCTCAGGTAAATACCAGGAGCAAGTGTGGCGCATAAGAAGCCAGATAGGATAGAAAACCTACTGGATGGTAGCTCTCCAGGACCGGAGTTGGAGACCCCTGCCCTATATGGACTTAATACGCAGTCAGGCAAAAAGGACAATGTTAAAAACGAAAACGTTCGTCAAGTTTAAACAGCATGTTCTTTATATCAGTGCTGTTACGAGCTCCAGTCTAGGGTTGGGGCGTAACAGAATGTAAGGGAAAGGGGAATGGGGATAATGAAACACAGGGTGTGGTGCACAAGGGAACACACGTGGACAAAGGGGTGTTTTTTTATATATTTTTCTGATTTTATTACACGCGACAGACACAGAACAAATGAACCAAGCAAAAGCTTCAGGAGTGATTAAGGCAAGAATAATAAACAAAATCCCAACTACCGATCGTAACCCAAATCTATCTCACCTAAATGAACGGAGCTGAAGGACACCGGCGCGTAACGGTGCCTTATATATGTCTATGCTACCAATTAATAAATGATGTTTGTATTTCTTTCATCGATCGACATATGGCGATTTCAAATGTCAAACGTGCATTTATTAAATACCAGCTCACTAGTAACTTACACGAGCGCTTCCCTAAAGATACACAGATGACGTCTGAACAGCGTGGCGAGCCTGGGATTCACGGCGGTGGGCGTGCCCAGTATAAATTACCGCATAGTGACCAATCAAACGAGACCACGTTCCTGCGGAAACGCATGCGCTGCAGCCTGTACCACTACAGTGTCTGGAAATAGGTGAGCCGCATCCTGGACGACTGCAAATTGTAATACAGTAAAGTTTTGGTTTCTACTTTGGAAAACTACTGAAAAAAAGCCGAACGTGGCTATCAGAAGATATAAAACAAAATGAAACCAAACTGAATATTTAAAGGAGTTCTATGTTGAATACATAAGTGCATCTTTAGTGTATTCTGTGTGGGAACCTTCATGTAAAACTCTAGGCTGTCGGAAGTTTTTATGGGACGGACTTTGCTGATCTGCAGACCGTAGACGTTATGGAAGAATATTTATGTTTTTGAATCGTTTGTGGTATATGTGTGCGTTTTGCCGGCGTGCGACAAGGGAATAAACCGAAAATGGAGCCAGGGAGGCGGAAAGGGCTGAGCGGTGTCCTGTCTTCCTTGTCACTGGTTTGCGTCTTGTTGGACCTGCAGCTAGACGGTAGGTTGAGCCCGGAAACATGGTTTTGTTATTATTAGAAATACAGACATTGATACCAGTCCACTGCTTTGTAAAGACCGTAGCAAAAATCTGCTTTAGCTATTTGTAACGATGCAAAATAGATTCCTGAAACTATAAGGGCCAATTTGTCGTATTAAAGTCACTTTAACTAGTTCACGTGTTGATACTGGTCATCGAATTAACTTTCGTAATGGTACTTTTGGTTTGCTTTGAATTTGGAGAAGTTGTTAGTAGAGCAATGTTAAGAGGCAGCTGCAATGTGAGTCTCTACCCTGCGTCCTGTCAGTGTGGAGGTATGAATGGACAGCAACTTAGTGTGACCACTTATTTCTTGTCTCGTGATTATCAGCCTTACCCGTATGGCTGATCTCTCAGTTAATATGTATTTTTTGGGTATAGTATCTGGCATTGCGCGATCCAGACTAGGGTATCCGTGTTGCTGGGTCAGTCCCAACGGCACGTTTTTATCATAGTCAAACGGGATTCCAAAACGTACAGTTACTAAAATAAATTTAAACAGACGGAAACATGGTAAACTTGCAGCTTCGTTATATAAGGATAAACAGATGATACTTTGATATCAACTGGTGTATATTTTGCATTATGTATATTCTACATTGTTTTGCTTGCTTAGTCTCTGTGCAGTAGCACTTACATTAGTTATTGATGCTATTTTAGAATTAGTCATAAAATTTTACATATGTAGTGTAATCATTTCAGCTAACTAAACACTAATGACCCGCACCTCCGCTATACCCGTATACCCGTGTCTGGCAGGTGTCCTGGGTGCGACGCATGTGGAGATCGAGCATCACCTGGAAATGGGCCGGAAGCTTCTGGCAGCTGGCCAGCTGGCTGAGGCCTTGTCTCACTACCACTCAGCCGTGGGTGAGTAAGGCGGAGTCGCGTGTGTGCGTGCAGCCGTACGGACTCTCCCTCATGCACATTCACATACGGACACGTAAAGTCACTTTCATTCCTTAGTATATAGGGCCAGCTTTTGTAGGATTTGTGTATTTTAGACCTGGATAAACCTATAAATATTAATTGTACAGCATTATTTTTTTTAGCTAGAATTAGTATAGGAAAAGAAATACTTTGTATTTTTTTGACCGTGAATCTGCAAGAAACCCTCATTAGGCTTGCAGATTGACTGTATATGCTTTAACAGCCATGCAGTAAATTACAATGCGGTGAATTTTCATAATTCAAGCTGAAAGCTCCAGAAACACTTCCCCAGGAAACTGGAAACAGATTTTACAAACCTATTAACTAACTTAACAAACCAGATTTTGGACTAGTACAGCTACGCACTACATTCTGAACTGTATCTGCGAGACTCCACACTGGTGTTCTTAGAAAAGGATCTTGCAGGCCTGCAGCTATTTTGGGGAAAAAAGTATCCCGATTTCATGGCAAAGAGCTGGGTTTCTACACTGCTGTAAGTCTGGGATGTGTTGGTGTATTTATTTAATAGACGCCTGCTTTGTGTTCTGTGGTCATGCATAGAGGGCGACTCGAAAAACTACCTGACGTACTACAAGAGAGCGGCAGTGTTCCTAGCCATGGGGAAGTCCAAATCGGCCCTACCGGACCTCACCCGCGCCATTCAGCTCAAACCGGACTTCCTGGCTGTGAGTCTCCCGTTGATGCCGGTAGCAGCGGGTCATGTTCCTCGCCATGTGCCGTGCGCTGGCTGGCTTTGGCTGCGTCATGTTTGTCTGCCTCAGAGCGGTACTGACTTCCTTACTCTGAAGCTCTCCACCACTTCCCTCCCATGACATCCAGGCACGGCTTCAGAGAGGCAACATCCTGCTGAAGCAGGGTAACACTCAGGAAGCCCGGGCGGACTTCCAGGCTGTGGTAGGTCACCGATGCCCAAACGTCAGTATCTAATATCTTGCCCAGGGCTATTCAAATCACGGTCCTCAAGGTCCGAGCTCTGCTGATTTCCCAGCTTTCCTTTACCTGTGAGCTGGGTACGAAGCCTCTGTGGCCAATCAGAATCAGTTATTATTAAACCAACTACCTGGGAACATTGAAAACAAGGCCTGGATTTGGATTTGAGGTCCAGATTTGAAGGTCCTGATCTAGCCAGTGTCACTGCAGTGTCTCCTGTGGATCCTGCAGTGGTGGGGTTACCTACATCTCTGCATTGTTACAGTTTCTCTAAAGTTCTCTCTTTGCAGCGTGCTTTTATCTTTTATCCAGTTTTCCTCCTCCTTCATCTTGTATTTTTTTTTTTGTCTTTTACGGGCTTCCTTCTTCATTTCACACGTCGTCTCGTGCCTATTGTCAGCCGGGGAGGGGCTGGCCATAGCTAGTGCCTGATTATTTTTGCTTGCTGCTGTTAATAAGGGTACCTGTACTGACCTCACCTGCCATCTGGGTTTGGTGTTGCCGTTGAGTCCAGGGTTCCCCTGGCCTCACTTTAAGCTCCTTCCCCTCCTCGCCAGTTGCAGGGCTCTCAGGATCACGCGGAGGCTCATGATCAGCTCCTGAGAGCGGAGGAGCTAGAGGAGCTGCAAAAGGAGGCACAGAGCACACACCTGCATGGAGACTATTCTGCTATGGTCAACGTGCTGGACCGGATCATCGAGGTACCAAACCACATCCCACGTGTGGAGATGCACTCCACGATCGGCTCAGTCTATTACATTGCTGTGTGTGTCAGTGTTGTCCCTGCAGTGGTGTTCAAAAAGCTCATCTCAGGTTTACAGATTAAATTAACCAAGGAGATATAAGCTTGTTGGCTATGTGATGGTGAGAATTTTCCTGATAATGAACAAAAAAAGTTTGATCAATGTCAAACACAGTTAATACAGGATTTAGTAGCAGTGTCGGTCAATCCTATAGGCCAGGGGTGGCCAATCCTATCCTTAAAGGGTCGGTGTGTATGCAGGTTTTTGGGATAACCTGTAGGTCAGCTGTTCAAACCCAGGTGTGAGGACTCTTCAGCCATAATCAGTCCTCTAATTAGTAATTTAATTAGAGAGTTGCAGCGAAAACCCGCACACACACCGGCCCTTTGTGGATAAGATCGCCCACCCCTGCTATAGGTGATACAGGTGGCCGCCTTGGGCGCCATCTTCTGAGGAGGCACCAACTTGGATAGAGGGGCACCAGGAGTGATGCCCATGTAGGGCACCATGTCAACTAGGGTTGGGTCGATGGACGATGGCATCATGATGCTGAGCCGGCATCGCGATCCTCCGCCCCGCCGCAGCAGCAACCAGCTTGCGAAAAACACACACTTAATCACACTATATAGCCAAATGAAATGCATGCTTTCAATTTCCACATCTTTACTTATTTTATTATTATGAGGAAATAATAACAAGGAAGTTGTTAGCGATCACAATACAAATTACAGTGAACTCCAAACGAATTA
>JAODKF010000002.1:25835775-25854869 GCA_026779585.1 Mormyrus proboscirostris | reverse complement strand
AACACACGTTCAGATGGAGCACTGGTAGCACATACGCACAAATATTTACGAGCGATGTTGGCCATAAGAGGAAACCGCCCTTGGTTAGATTTAGAAACGGTAGGCTACAATTAATTAATTCGTTATGAATTAATTATTTAACAACCATCCCCCCCCAACGGCGACGATGCCATCTTCCATCGCGATGTTTCATATTAGACATCGTACGATGCCAAATTGGTCGACATCGCCCAAGCCTAATGTCAACTAGGACTGGTACTGTTTAGTGGTAACATATGACACATGCTAATCACATGACACATTCTAATCATGTGATACGTGCCTGGATCCATGGACATACCTGTACTGTAGTGACACGAACGTCGGCCATTGGGAGTCGGTTCCTTGCGCAGAGATGGACGAGCCGGCTTTTGACATGCACAAGACGGACATGACTGAGTTTCCCCCCCCCTCTCAGATCTCCCCATGGGATCCAGATTTCCGTGAGCTTCGGGCGGAGTGCTACATCCGACTGGGGGAGCCCCGCAAAGCCATCCAGGACCTGGTGCCCACCACCCGTCTGCGCAACGACAACCGGGCTGCGTTCCTGAAGCTGAGCAAGCTGCACTACAGCCTGGGTGAACACCAGGAGGCACTCAGGTCACTGGGCCTTGCTGCCGTCCACTCGGCCCCTCTGTGTATGTATGTGTGTGTGTGTTTATGTCTATGTCCTCCTCTCCTCTTACAGCCACGTGCGTGAATGTCTGAAGCTCGACCAGGATGATAAGGACTGTTTCTCACATTACAAGCAAGCGAAGAAAGTTAGTAAACAGCTGGATTCCGCAGAAGAGCTCATCTCCGAGCAGAGGTCAGTGTCCCTTCAGTCCTCATTAATATCAGCCCAATGTTGCATATCGGGCTAGATGCTATCAGGAAGCATGACTTACCCTCATGGGAGCTGGTATACACAGGATTCTACTGGTATTGATGGGAGATGAAAGGGTTAGGGATCCTATGCCATCACTGATTGGATTAACTTGGTAGTAAACAATGACAAGTGGGTGGTTTACTCACCCAGTATGTCTTGGGAAGCCTTGTTTTTCCTGTAACTGGTTCAGTGTTAATAAACAGGTACCAGGAGGCAATGGAGAAGTACGAGTCAGTGATGAAGACTGAGCCCGACGTCCCATTCTACACTAACAAAGCCAAGGAAAGGATCTGTCACTGTTTGGTCAAGGTGGGCTTTCCCATGATGCACTGTGACCACGAAGCCTAGCCGATGGGTTTCAGATGGCCTTCATTTCCACCATGCTTCTCCACAGAACCACAGGAGCCATGAGGCGGTGGATTTATGTTCTGAGGCCCACCAAAGGGACCCCAGGAATTCGAACATTCTCAGGGACAGGGCAGAGGCTTACATCCAGAACCAGGATTATGAGAAAGGTTCTCTCTCTTCGTCTCTCCCTCCCTCCCTTCTGACTCACCTATACCTAAGTCCAGCCCTGTCCAGAACCTGTTCTAATTGCAGTCCACTACATAGGCCCAGTCCCTACTTCTCTCTTCCTTCCTTACTTTCACTTGACTGCTACCTCCTCATTTTGATGAGCAGGGTGTGACTTCCACTATCTCTCTCTGTCTCTGTCTGGCAGCTGTGGAGGACTACCAGGAGGCCAAAGAGTTTGACGATAAGCAGGAGATCCGTGAAGGGCTGGACCGTGCCCAGAAGCTACTCAAGCTGTCACTGAAGAGAGACTACTACAAGATCTTAGGGGTGCCCAGGTACACATTGCCGTTTCCCTTCGGTCATGTTTTTAGACGCTACTTAGCTTGGACATCCCAAGTTCCTATTGGTTAGTCAGCTTGTATCCAGGGTTCCAACAAGTGATGTCATATGAATGTGGTAGCAGCGACAGGCTCGACATTCACCAATTAATGTGCTCGCACATGTCTTACCAAAATTATTGTCTGTCTTGCCAACATTTCAGGAATGCCAACAAGCAGGAAATCATCAAAGCATACAGGAAGTTAGCTCAGCAGTGGCACCCTGACAACTTTCAGTCCGAGGCTGAGAAAAAGGATGCTGAGAAGAAATTCATCGATATTGCTTCTGCTAAAGAGGTGCTCACTAACCCAGGTATGGCCAGTACGGTACTAACAGGAGGAGACCCTGTGCGACATCAGCACTGCAATAACTGGACCCTGATGGGTGCCTTTGTAATGTTAATTCCTACTTGGCTCTTATCCTTCTTGTTTTCTCTCTCGCAGAGATGCGACAGAAGTTCGACGCAGGGGAAGACCCACTAGACCCCGAGAATCAGCAGGGTGGGGGCGGCGGTGGGAACCACGGCTGGCCTTTTGACTTCAACCCTTTTGGATCTGGAAACTTCTACTTCAAATTCCAACACAACTAGATAGTTGAAAGGATCGAGGAAGGGTGCCTGCAGCTCCCTTGAAGGGAGGAGTCGAAGAAAATGAAGTGGATTTATTTTATTTTATTTTTTCACCCCTGATTTATATGGGGACTGGTTTTCGGGGAACTTGGCCCACTGAACTACAATTTGGGCACTGACTGCTGTAGGTCAGTTTTCCATCACCCTGTTAGGCTCGTACATCAAGGCTAAACCGGTGACCCTCTGAGGTTCTCAATGAATCAGGTTTAGCTGCGGAGAAGGACCAAGCTACTTGTGCCTGTGTATTGAGACCCCAGCCCCTACCATTTAGTTTGGGATGTTTTTTTTGTTGTTCTTTTTCCATTTTGTGCCATCATAACCTCCAGCGAACAACGGTTCTCTTGTGGTCGTTTTTGCACTTTGGTGTCTCCATGGTCCCCTCGTTTCAGATACCTTGGGGTTTACACTCCACAGTCGGAAATGTAAAGAGTACTAAAGAATAAGCTGTAGATTCTTCGAATTGCATTCTTGTAAAGGTGTCTAAAATCCGTCGTCATGGAGACAACGGAACGCTGTGACTGGCTCCAGTGCAGGCGTCCAGCCCGCGACGGTTTCAGGTGTGGGACTGTGAAACCTGAGCAACTCTCAGGGCAAGGTAGGAAAAAGGCTTGGCCGTGGGCTTAATAGGAGCATTATCTGAGCGCTCTAGCACTTCTTGGACTGTGCAGTGTGGAACAGGGCGTTGCTCACCAGGAACCAAATGGGTTTTTAAAAGGAGCTGGATTTTTCTTTCTTTTAACTTGAAGGCATGTCATTCAGAGATCGCACTTATTTTTTTTGGCTGCGTTTTACTTTGTTTAATTTGGAACCACCAAACTCTTTGTGGGCCACAGGTATCCTCCTCCATTCTGTCGCTAAAAAGGCCACATTGTATTGCTGACCAAAGTAGTATTTGTCATCACTGTTATGCAAACACTGTATACTACAAATAATTTGATTTTTTTTTTTTTAAGTCTTTACATGTCCAAAAGGTCAAATACATTGAACCTTAACTAGCATATAGTTTCTTTTCCTGGCTTAAATTGTCCCCTTTTCTGTTCTTCGACACACACTTTTCTTCAGGGCAATATCAGGGTTTACGACACGCCATATATTCTGTTCTCCTTTGAGCCTTAGCTCACAAGAGTTTGAAAATAAAAGCTATAGATCTTCCTGTGGGTTAGTATAAAAAATTGTTTAATAGTTTTTATCAAGTTTAAATGGAAATACATGAGTATGTTCCAGATAAGACAATAAAAAACAGCTTGAAAACAAAAATGTTCTTGGATTTTTTTTCCTCCCCCCCCATCAATGTCGATTACCAAGAAGCTTCTAAAGAAATGGATCAGGATGAAAGTTAGTTTATTATGAAATTTTCCAGTCACATTTCAAAACAATCAGTTCTTTTTGGCATCTTTCCTGGGGTGATAATGTGCTTGTCTGCCTTCTAAGAGGTTTCTGTTGTCTCTCCTTGCCAAGTTCTTGTTTGAGACAGGCAATGTCGACATCTTTGTCTCCTGTATAAAGGAACGATCTGTTTTGAGGCCAGTGCTCGTCTTTGGCGTTCCAGTGAAATCCCTCGTCGAATGGGGTGCGATCTGATCCACGCTCACTCCACATCACGATGACCGCCAGCTGCCATTTCCATAATGCATCGACATCTCTGATCTCTCTCCCCTGCGGGGGAGGGGAGGGGGGGGGGGGTGGTGTGGTATAGTGGGTGATGAACAAGGGGGTTTGGTAGGACGGGACTTCTAGTAACGGAAGGTCATTCAGACACCCAGGACTGCCATTCTGGTAAACTGGGCCCCGTATACAGGTTTTCGACCGAGCCTGTACTGGAGGTCGTGTGGATGCAAGGTCCCTAGGCAAAGCCTGTCTGAAGGTGTCTGGCTTTGTGAATGTGTGGTCTGAGAGCCTCCTGGAAGCCAGACCATGGCAGGAGCCGCAGTGTTTCCCGGTGTACTCTCAAAGTCTCTCTGCGCCCCCCCCTTGATGGGTGGCATCCTAGACGGTGAGCAGGCTCTCCGCCTCCACCTCAATGGAGACCACATGGTGGCCGGGAATCATGGCCAGACCCAGAACTCGAGGCTCACCCTGGGAGAACGAATCTGGGGGACAGAGACATTCACGCAAGGGCAGAAAGTTAGGTCGCGTTCACAGTCGGTCTGATGAAAAGCTACAGGCTAAGCGAGCTAACAAGACAACCAAGCTATTCTTCATTTAACTATATCTAAATTTAGATAACATTTGTCTGCAAAGGGCTGTGATCTCCAGGGAGTACCCCGACTTGTGCATCCCAAGGTGGGCACCAGGCTCCCCATGGCCCTTATGGAAGATGGATGGATACACAGCAAGCATTTCTGCATTTTCATAGATGGAAATTTGATGCCGTTTAAATTCTGTGCTATTGCAGGTGCAGTCAGGTATTCCAGGACAACGCTGCAGTACTCAGTCAAGTACTGATGCTTGCTTTCTGGTATTCATCGATTCCATCCATCCATCCATCCATTTTCCGAAACCGCTTATCCTACTTAGGGTCGTGGAGGGTCCAGAGCCTATCCTGGAGATTACAGGTGCAAGGCAGGGATCAACCCAGGACAGGGTGCCAACTCATCACAGGGCACACACACACACCATTCACTCACACAGGCACATCTACGGGTAACTCCAATTAGCCTCAGCATGTTTTTGGACCATGGGGGGGTAGGGTGGGGGGATGGGACTGGAGTACCCGGAGGAAACCCCACAATGACACAGGAAGAACATGCAAACTCCACACACATGGAGACATGAACCAAGGTCCCAGATGTTTGAGGTGACAATGCTAGCCGCCACCCCTCCACCGACACCTAAAAAATACATCCAAAATAAAGAGGAATGATAATATCGAAATCCCCTCCCACCGCCACATGCAAACATAATGCATCAAGCAGGGCCCTTTCAGCCAAAAAAAAAAAAGGTGAAAACCTGTAAAATCATATATCGATAATCCACCAAATAATCGGGATTAAAACTGCCGCTGATTAGTGGTGCCCATCACTGTTTTTTGGGTACTGTAGAAAATGATGGATTGGATTTAATTGTGATTTAAAGCCTGTTGTGTGCTATTTAATGCAGTGGTTCGCAAACGTTTTACACCACATCCCACCTCAGAAAATATTATGCTCCATGTCCCACTACTAGGTCATGCTTTATCGTCAAGTAGGATATACTGCATCAGACCTGTTATTTTCAATGGAGAAGGGTTATCCTTTGCTAGTGCTGGCAGCACGGTGGGCTGCCGCAGGGTGCCACAGATGGCAAATGTGTCACTCTTTCTTATGTTTGGTATTTAGATGTTTAGATTACTTGTGCTGTGTGAACTTCTTTCATACCTCAGGCAGTTTGCAGTCTGCTATACCAGCAGTCTGGGTTAAAAATGTCTGACTTAAGGACAGCTCATACTTACGAACGGACTGCAGAAATGCCTATTACATTAAAAATTCTGCTTAAATACAATGGTTTGTAATGACAAACGCACGCACTACTTTGCGATGCCATGGAAACACTGCACAGCTTCAGCTGTTCATCAGCTCGAGGTACAGTACAGTACTGCATGTTACATTTATTATTACTGTATAATAATTATGTAATGTATTATTTTTCTGACTTACCTACAAATTCAACTTAAAGACAGACTTAGGGAACAAACCTCGTTCGTAACCTGGGGACTGCCTGTACTGTGGTTTTTGTTGTTAATTTTGAAGTACTTCCACACCGCAGACATTTACTCCTGCTTATTTTGCTGGTTGGCCCAATCCGGTTCCCGATTGCAATGGAAAAGAGAAACAAACTATATCCAGCCTGGTTCCGCACACCACAGGAGAATAAGTAAGAGATGTGAGAGGACGGCGCTCCATCTTTGTGTCGGGACGGTCGTGGCTGAACATGGGCCGCACAGGACTGGCACTGGCAGATGTTTCAGGCCCTCTGCCACTGGCCACTCGCAGTTACCTGTGGATTTGAGGAACTCCTGAGCGGATCCCAGGATGACGTTGCAATCGCGGTCGGTGCAGAGAAACAGGCCCACCAGCGTGCGTCCATCTGTCATACGGATCCTCATGCTCTTATTAAGCAGGTTCTCCAGCTTCTGGCGGGCCGGCGAGGTTGAGGGTGAGGATGTCTCCATCTGCTGACAAATGGTTAGATCTGATAAGGACCAGAGCACACCTCACCCTGTCCCAACGCTGGCTGAGGGGCAGAGTGAAATTAAGGAACCTTGTACTAGATCTTTCCTTCTATAATTCCACAGTTCTCTAGCACACCTTCAACAAACCTCAGTCCCCATTTGTCAGCTACTGGCTCTGCTTCCATATTACTACTCAAGTCCTCCTAAATGAATATTCATATTAATGTGCTTATTCAAAATTATGATATAAATTATTTTGTACTCCAATTAAATACTGCAATAATATCCCTGACAATGTAATTGTTAAGTTTACCATATTAATCCCAAACATACATCCCTGTGTCAGGCACAATTCATTTAAGAAATGTACCTGTCATCAAATATAATATTATAACACGTGTGCGTATGTATATGTGTTTATGACACCATAGTTCCAGGGTTCAGAGTTCATGTATGTTCTCTCATTACCTCCGCAGTCCGAACACACAGGGTAGCGTACTGACGCCCCAAAATTACCCTCCGACTGACCCTTTGTTTAGATGAGAATTATCTTAAAATAGATTAACTTAATCTTCAGCTGTCACTCAGACACACTGTTTCACTGTTAAATAAGAATTGGATGGCCGTAGTGCATTAGCGAAATTAGCCCAAAATGACATCGTGACTATCGTGTATGTTTGACGAACTTGCTGTTCTGATTTTAAATTTACGACGTATGGAAGTTAAATAAAAAATACATTTTTGTGACTTATGTCTTACCGCTGTGTGCAAGGATGTACCATTTTCTTCTTTCGGCGATGCCATCGGTACTTTAATTTGTCCTACTTCCCCACTGCTTTCTCGAACCAGGGTGCAAGGCGAGTTTTAAACCGGAAAAGGAACAGGAGTTTAGACTGATGCATTGTGGGGTTTGTAGTACGAGTTAAACGAGGGCGTTTAAGTTTTAAATGTTTTTAATTGATGTAGCAACATGTAATTAATTAAATTATGTTAACAAATTGCTTATACGCAAACGACCTTATATTCTTATATATTGGATTAAAACACACTTAAAGTAGTTTTCAGAGGTCTCAAATGTACAAGAGCACTGTAGCTGGTTGTCTAAGCAACGACGTTTATTTACAGATGTGTCTCTTTAAATTAGGACGCGAATGCGTTTCTTTATTTTGCTCTTTTAAAAATAAACGTTTCTCAGCAATAAATTATACAAATTAAATAGATCTTAAATAGGGTAAAACGGGATCTCTGATGACAGAAAATGCATCGTCCAAAGTATTTCACGCCAAAAGAAGTGTCGCTGCATAATACAATTGACGACATATGGGTGTCATATTTAGGCACAGTATACAACTTGACACCGCTGGTAAACGAATATAGGGGTGAGTGTGAAAACAATTTTGCTTTAAAAAACATTCAAGCATAAAACTAATCATTTATTTGTTAGCTGGCTAAACTGCATGCTAGATTTTGCCAGTAAATTTAAAATCAGTTCTTTCTTGAACAGGTAATGCTCTGCTGATTCTTCTTATATAGACTAACACTTCCATATATTTTAAATATTAAATTTTTATGTTGTAATTGCTATCGTTGTTGTTGTGTTGGTGTTTGTTTTTGGATTATATTTTATCTCTTTAGGTAATGTGCTTTTAAGGCCTATTGTTGAGTGTGCAGGAAAAGACATCAGCCACTGGTTTGACCCCAAAACAAAGGATGTAAGTCAAGTTTGTCAGATTCCGCCTTTATTTGGGATAATGCCCTATATATTACTTACCCTATCATGAAGCTGTATTTCCATGAGATGTTTGGATGCTTCAGTGCAAAGTCAATGCATTCAGCCAAAGTAGCTTAAAATTTTAATGATTTATTGAACCAGACAATTTTCTGGAGAAATTAAGCACTTCTTGGAAACTGAACCAGCAAACCCTTTGTGTACTTAACCACCCTGCTAACCACTGATTATCCTGCTCCTTCAGGTCCAGACCCATGTTGACCCTCTCTCTGGCTGCGTTAAGTATTATACTCCAAGAGGTCGTTTTGTTCATATACCCCCTCCTTGTCCACGGACTGACTGGGCTAATGACTTTGGGAGGCCGTGGTGGAGTGACATTCGCTATGAAGTGGGCCTGCTGTCTGCCAGAACTTTATGGATCCAGATCATCAACATGCTCACATACCAGGAGCAACCTCTGGAGGTCAGCCAACCCGCCACCAAGTGAATGTCCAAAGAGCAGGCTTTGCAGAATTACCCCTTTCATTATGCGCGGTGTCAATTTCAAGAAATCAGTGAGATTTCATTATCAGGCAGAACTTCTGCTGCAGAAGACAACATTATTTGACAATTTCTAATAGCGCCATGATGTTCCAAGGATGAGCTGCTCTGAATCACATCTTCATACTGAATGGTTATCTCATTTTCTTATTTGGTTGAAATTCCACCACATGGAAGTTCTTTTATTTGCATTTGTGACTTCATAGATGGATCATTTGTATGGGTTTGTTGTGAATGACTGATTTCCTTCAACAATTCCAGTCAGGGGAGCATGTGACCCTGTGAAAGTTAAGTAATGCTAATTGCAACACATGGAAATCAATGGCAATAATCCACAAAGACAGTAATACAAACATGTAACTGCTGGTGTTCCTGTCTAGTCTGCCAAATGCCCTGTAACCAGACTGAGTGCCACGTCGCCGCTCACCTGTCAGAAATACTACATTCAGCTGTAAGGTGTGAAACTGATTTTTTTTTTTTTACTGCCCTGTGCCGCATATGCAAAGCAAAAGACAGAACAATGAAATTTGTATCCTGCAGGTGTGCTGCGAAGAAACGGTGGAAGAAATTCTCCAGCGCTACCTGAAGAACAACTCTCACGCCGGCAGCTACACCTGGAAACACGACTGTTGGGCACTGGACATGAGCAGGACACTGAGTGAGAACGGCGTCGTCAACGACGATGAAAATGGCGACTTCTCCCCCTCCATCTGCCTTTACTTCAATGATGACCTCACCGAATAGCGGGAAGTAGTTAGTGGGGGTGGTGTGGAGCGAAGATATAAAACTTTAACAGAAAAACAAACATATTGGTGCCAAATTGTTCTTTTGTCCTATCAGTTTGTATCCTGGTTTGATCCAAATATCCACCTTTTTATTTTTTTTCATCCTGCCTGTTTCTAAGGCCTGCCTGTTTTATCATCCCTCATTGCTTTCTGATTCATTTTTACATATATCTGGGTTACATTTGGACAGCTGACTTCTGGGAAAATCTGCACCACGATTCAAGCTTTCGGAAATCGAGTTACAGATGAAGACCACCTCCGCCGACACAAATACACAAAAGTAAATTGGAGTGTATGATAAATCTGCAGAATAATAATAGCCAGATAATAATGACTGGTTGCCATGGTAATGGGTCATGTGAACGTCTTCCACCCCCCCCCAACTACCTCTTAGTGTTCAGACTGTTAGAGACTCACACTATGGAAAAAATGTTCTTGTTCACATTTTATCTTTGTTTTCTGCTTTTTCTTTTCCTGTTACCACACAGTTAAGATCCTTATGTACTGGAAGATGAAAGTAGATTAATTAATCACGGTAAATCAGGGGGTTGGGGTTGGCATCAGATCCAGTTTACAGGTTGTGCCTCCAGGCATCAAATTCCAATCCCTGTGCAATTCACTTTTGAAAGAGGGCACAAAACACTTCGTAATGCACTGGTCTCTTTTTTGGTTTTGCAAAGAAAAAAAACTCTAATTTTCCTCCAGTTTACCGTTTATTTCCTGGTTGATTATATCCTCCATTGACTAGATCTGTTTGCAGTCCTTATATTGCTGGATTTGTAAGTCCCATTCTGTGAAAATGTTTGTGCAATTTTGCCTCCGTAGTGCGGCATGTGTTTTTTTTTTTTTTTTGAGAGGGGCACAGGTTTGCGGCAGCCTATACACTTTGCCCCGGAATTCTCTACATTTGTCATTGCGATGTAGTTTTATTTTTAATCGCGTACTGTTTTGGTTTCGTTTAATAAGTAAAGGGCGTTGTCAAAATGTGAATATTGTTATGCCTGTGTGCAAAAATGACACGAGGTGATCCGTATACTGTAGCTCGCATTTTCATTTCCTTTGTGCGACTAAGCAGTTAATTTTTAAGCAAGACAATCTGATGTAAGTCTGGGCATGGCCGCTGCAGAATTCTCCAGTCCCCCCTCCCCGACACACAACCCCCCGTTCTGATATAATTTTATACTGCGGGTGGGGGCCTTTAAGAATATTTAGGTAGCCATATTTGTTAAATTTGTATTGCGCTCTGCAGTGCGGAGAGCGATAGTTATTAGCAGAACTCGAAACACTGTAGTGAGGCGGACCCGAGTCCCTGACACACCGACGAAGAATAGTAAACACGCAACAATGTAATTTACACGCAGTTGAACACCCCTTTTTCTTGTAACAATGTGAATATTTTTGAAAAGGGAGGGAAGAGAGGAGAGAGAGAAAGGAGGAGGAGGAGGGGGGGGCGTTCTGAAATAATATAGTCAGCCATTTTTTATGTAAGGGGATTTTTTTCTTATTGGGGGGGGGTTGTTAAAAAATAAATATAAGGGCGGCCATCTTTGTTTCTCTGCCTTGTAGTGTAAAATATTCCAAAACGCCCCCCACTTTTGTGTGTCGATTTGAATATTAAATAAATTTCATAATTCGAGAGGGATACATTTTTTGTTTTCGTGCACCGGGTCGGTGACAGGGATATAATGTCATCTCCTCTTCGGGTCTGTGAGGAAGACGAGGGCATGGTGGTTAATTCCGAGGGAGGAGATTTTGATGAAGAAGAAGACGACGGAGACCTAGACGAGAACGCAAGCGACATAAACTCGCCGGCGGCGCCTAGAGAAACTGCAACGCGAGCCGCGCCAGGTACAGTACTGACTCTGGCTAAAGACTCAGGAGCGCGCATACAAAATACAAACCGTAGGCACTTAGAAGCGCTTTGGCTAAAACGAAAGAGTTTAAAATTGAAATATTTTTTATTCAGACTAGTTGTCTAAAGCTGCGAACGACTGGGTTCTAATACTCCGGTTTTCACTGTTCGCTTTTTTTTTCTTTTTTTTTAAGCTCCATAAGAGTTAAAATCCAACTTTAGCCAAACTTGGGACTTTGCTCTTCTTGTTGTCCCCCTATAAAGTATTAACATGTGCTAAATAACCTTTAAGATTCCCCATTGCACTCTTTGCGTGTACGTGTATTTCTCATAATCAATAAAGAAATAAATCCAGTTTTCTTGGGTATATATAACCCCACTTGCAGACAACATGGACTCCCCCCCCCCAGCCCCCAATATTTTTTCCATTGAGTCTTCGGTGTGTTGTAGGATGGTGGTGCAGGCTGAAAGCGTGAGCAACAGAGCAGCAGCTGACTGTGCTTGTGTGACAGACTGTAAATAAACTTGACCCTACCCACTGTCGTACTGACAGAGACGGTTCAGCACAGGACAGCCGGCGCTGGACGCTGCTCTCGGCTCGACCGTCTCCCACTCCTGCGTCTGCTTCGGGACGTTTCCATACTCCCCCTCCACCGCCACCACTCAGTTCGTAACCAGAAACACATCCATTTAACCCATTCGCAAATTATTTCATAAAATGTCATTGATCGTGAATATTCCAGTCTTTTTTAAGAAGCGGACAGAGGCTGAATGCTGTTCTTTTTTTTTTTTTTAATGGGGAGGGGGGTGCAATTATAGAAATAAAAAAATGCAACACAACGTACGCCTTAAGCGTTAAAGTTACGTTGCATTGAACTGTAACGCACTTCGGACTCGCATTACTGCTAATGCGATTGCTGGTATAACAATATAAGATCGATGTTGTCTAGGGGATAAAATATTGCGATATTTCCGTGGAACAACCGGAGAGAAGTTGAAACTTACGCTACAGTGGAAGTGTCAGCGTCCTGTCTTTATCTTAATGATCATGTATGCAAAAAACCGTAAGTGTATGAACACGTTTTTAAAAATTTTATATTGTAGGACGGGGGCGGACAGCTGAGGATGGATGTGCACGCCTGCAGCTGATAGTATGGATTTATTTGCAAACGCAAAGATAAGCATAAGGCCATTTGTGCGGGCATCACTTGTTAAAAGCTCTTTTTTTTCTTTTAATGTGGCACGAAAGCTATAGAAGAGAGGTGGTGTGCGCGCTAGTCTGTCCTTTAACCCCCCAGCGGGCGAAAGCAGCGGGTAGTCCCGAGGTCGCAGCGCAGGTGTGGGAATTAGCAGTGGGTGGGAGTCGCCTCAGTTCACGGCTTCGTTCCGCTCGGGGCCTCGGAATCACCGAGCCCGGAGTGCGTGTCGCTACCGCCCCCGGCTGCGCTTGGCAGCTTCGTGGGGAAAAATGCGAGGAGCGTACACGGGCGAGCGCTCCATGCTAATAGCCAAGGAGCGCAATAAAATCTAACTAATATTTCACATATAATGGCGGCCGATAGCAAGACATTTGGTTTGACGGCGTGTTTTCCCCCTTTCTTCTTCTTTTGAAAATCGACTTAGAAATGTGCGCGCGCTGGCTGCGTATTTTTTATTTTTTGAGGAAATGTAAAAATGAAATAGGAATTAAAGATATAGCAAAGAAAAAGGGAAGTGTCGGTCGAAGTATAATACAGAGACGTTTTGTTAATTAAGTTGCTGTTGCGTCTGCCAAATATAGCGCAGCCCATTGTGTCGTGTTCCATTGTGCATCTGATATAGGTGAAAATCACTTTTGTTCCTTAAGATATGGCTTTTATTTAATCCATCTTAAACGTACATTTTATTCATGCATCTCCGTTATAATGATGTTATTTCTGTCGTTAAGTGGCAGTCAGCCCCAAACAGGTTTTGGCGCTTTAAGAAGTCTTTGTGTGAGTTTATCAAGATAATGTGAGATGTCGAGAAACATCATATGATGCGATTATGGGATATATTTTCAAGTTCATGTTTGAGCAAAAGCCGATGAAGCATAACTGGATTCAAAATGATAATAAAACAAATGCATGAAACATGTATGTTTGTCTTGTGTCACATACTTCTAATTAATATTTCATATTTTTGTGCTTTAATCCGTTATCCTTTATAGTTAATGATATTCTTTAACAGACAGGACAAATATGATATTGGATGTGAGTGGTGTGTGCATGTAAACTAAGAGCAAGGAATTCTTCCTGCAGTGTTGTTGACTCAAGTTCTGAGAAGGTCCGTGATGTAGTACCTCTCAGCAAGGTAACCACAGTAAATTGCTGTGGTACATGGTAATTACTGTGTCCAGCTTTCTAATTGGTTTAAAAGTGGTCCGAATGTAAATTTTAAGATGAGCAACTGCAAGTGAATGTCCAGCTAAATTAGCCATCATTGGATTACAGCTGTTTGTACCATATAGCTTTCCAATAAAAAGTCTTTGCTTGGTTCCTCTCATATAAGGTGTTTATAAATAGATCTAATGAAATTTTTGATGATATTCCTTGCTTTGCTTTTTGACAAGACACGATAATCAGCAACGGGACGGGTTAGTAACAAAGGGGCTCGGATTACAGGCTGAGTCTGCACACCTACGTTAAGGGCAGACGTCATTACTCACACATGATAGTCTGTGTTATCTGAGCTGGGGGCTGATGCTGTGATTTAGCGGTAACTCTGAATCCCCCCCCCCCCCCACATGTAGATGACTGCGACGAAGAGGGAGATGTGTCCGACCGGGAGGGGACGACAAAAAAGAAGCGGGGCCCCAAGAAAAAGAAAGAGACAAAAAAGCGAGACAAGGAGAAGGAAGGGAAGTCAACCAAAGTACGAAAACACAAGAAGATTGTAAGCTTTCCCTTTTCCGTGCTTATCTTTGCCTTAAATATGTTCTGGGTAGTCGTGTCTGAGGTCGAGTACAACGTTCACCTCAGCATCTTCCTCCTGACTCTCCCCCGCTCCCGACTCTTTGGTCCCGCTGCCGACCAGGACAGCGATGTAGAGAGGGACTCGGACAGGGAGTACGGAGAGAACTCTGACAGCACGGCCAGCGACTTCGCCGGCGGGGGCAAGAAGAAGAGAAAGAAGCACAAGGAGAAGAAGGAGAAGAAGATCAAGCGCAGGAAGAAGGAGGAGGGCGACAGCAACCAGGAGGAGACGCCCAAGGTGGCCAAACTAGCTGTGATTTTCCTGCATGTGCAGTTACTACGATGCAATAAATGAACTGTACTTACTGAGATAACCTGAGCTGTGGCGTGAGTGAGCTTGTTGGTTATTTCTATAGAACAGTGTTTCCCAATCCTGTCCTCGGGGACGCACAGTTGGTCCACATTTAGCTGGAAAAAGGGAGCAGAAATGTGCACTGTCTGTGGGTTCCCGAGGACCAGATCGGGAAACACTGCTGTAAAAGATTTAAGTGCCCAGGTTAGATTGAATATCTTCACACAATGTAATAGGCAACGATCACACTCTCCACCGGAGGGTGAGAAGAATCTTCTACAGAGGGTCAATGTACCTAGATTAAATGTCTTTGTCCAGCCACTTGTGGCTTACCTCTTTTTTTGAAATGAATATATAGGATCCAGGTGAACTTGGGTCCTGACCTAATGGTAGCTTCATGAATTAAAGTTGGAGTAGAACAAATTTGAGTTGGTGGTCCTCAGTGAGACGGGGTTCCCTCCGGTCTGGAGCTGCATGGATATAACTTACGTATCTACCAAGGAACTTTAATGTTTGTGTAAGGATAAAGAGGTGTGGACAGATCGGATGCTAAGCTGCTCAGTTCACGTTTGCATGCACTCTGAGTGATTCTGAGGCCGGTTTGCGTGCAGCCACTGGAGCAGAAAACCTCAGCCCAGCTGGCACGAGACTGGGGCTTGGAGGATGTGGATCACAGCTTCAGCGAGGAGGACTATCGCACGCTGACCAACTACAAAGCCTTCAGCCAGTTCATGAGGTATTCTGTGGCGCGCGGGTTGGACGGCCCTGTTCCGTGACTGACGGGACAGCGCAGTTTCATGAGTAGTAGATTTAGTACCTCACAGTTTCAGGGTTGCGAGTTTTGGATCTCGCCCCATCGTGCTTCCCACTCATCTGATTTTTTCCTTGTGTATGCCGGTTCCTACAGAACTTTCATGGCGTTCAGAAGAACTCTCGGGCTGTGTTAGGTACAAGTTATTCATTTGTGACTTGGTGTGTGTGTGTGTGTGTGTGTGTGTGTGTGTGTGTGTGTGTGTGTGTGTGTGTGTCGGTGTGCGGGCAGGCGGGCGCGTGCACTGGAGTGGAAATTGGTGGTGTTTCTTTCCTAAGCTACCCAGGGTCACTTTAGCTGATTTAAGTGATTCTTGTATATGGGAGGTTGCTGTGGATTTCACACTCGTATAATGGGAGTGGTCATTGATCCAGTTGTGAGTTGACTGTGTTAACGAGGGAGTTGTTTTCTTTGATCTTGTTGAGCTCTTTCCTCCATCACTAACCCTGTAGCTCTAAGGTGACACATAAGGATGGGCGGTCTGTCTGGTGTCCAGGACAATGGTGGGTCAGGAGCGGCCTCCTGACACCTCTGACCAGGCAGCTCCCTCCTCTCCCTTCCTCAGGCCCATGATCGCCAAGAAGAACCCCAAGATCCCCATGTCCAAGATGATGACCATCCTGGGGGCCAAGTGGCGCGAGTTCAGCTCCAATAACCCGTTCAAGGGTTCGGCTGCTGCCGTGGCAGCCGCCGCCGCAGCAGCCGCCGCCGCCGTCGCCGAGCAGGTCTCCGCGGTGACTGCCTCCGTGGAACCCCTGCCCCAACCACCCCCACTCCGCAAGGCCAAGACCAAAGAGGGCAAAGGTCAGTGGGATGGAAAGTTTCCTGATTTCCCGCCCTGTAGGTTGGAGACCGTTTAGAGGGCAGAGGCTCATTAGCGTGTTGCTAGCGCAGATGTTGCTGGTGATTTTAAGATTCTTATTGGCCGACCTTCTCTCCGGTCTCCAGGCCCTGGGTATAAGAAGCGCAGTAAGAGCCCTCGTGTGCCCGAGAAGAAGAAGGCCAAGGCCAAGAAGATGGCCCCACTTCGCATCAAGCTAGGAATTATGGGTAACAAGAGGAAGAAGAGCAGTTCGGTGAGATGCGTTTGGTGGTGCTTACTTGAAATGTCTGCGCGTTGTTATTATGACCCTGTCTCTACCCCCTGCCCACAGAGCGAAGACGTGGATGAGGAAGACTCTGAGCAGGAAGACTCTAGTGTCCACAGTTCCTCTGTCCGCTCCGACAGCTCTGGCCGGGTCAAGAAGAACAAGCGTGGTCGTCCGGCTAAGAAGAAGAAAAAAAGTAGGTTACCTCACTCTTACTTTAGCTCTCTTCTTCCCACACTTCCTTTCATTCGCCTCTGACATAATTTCATCTTCCACTTTTTTATTTTAAAATGTGAACAACCAAATATTATTTATCATGATGGGAATTAACACGTTGCTTGAAAAAGAATTCTGCACATTCCAGAGGGAATCAGTCCTGTTTTCCAAATTGGGTAAAACTTTTTTTTTTCTAATTATTATAAAAAGATTCTCTGAACCCCGTACAGGCGCTGCTAGGAAATCAGACAGAGGTAATATTTGGCGAATACACCTGAGTGTTTCTCAGTTAGGGGTCGTGACCTGAATGATCTGATTTCTGCTGGTGGAGGGACTAGGGTGTTGGGATATGAATAAGACTGGAGGAGCAGATGATGTGGCCCCTGATGTTTCAGGCAGATCTAGTTCATTTCAGTCAGCATGAAAAACACAAGCAATTCATTGCTGAATCATAATAATTGTACCTTTTTAAGTGTGCATCACGTACGGAGTCTGTATGATCCCTGCATTCTGCAGGTTTTCTTCCGCAGTTCAATATGATGTAGGTCGCTGAATTGGTGTTTCTAATTTACTGGTAGTGTGTAAGTTTGCGCCCCGGCAACGGACTACTGTCCCAGCCAGTGCGTGTCCTCTGGTGCTCCATGAGAAATGGTTGTAACACGGGTGACTTTATACATGAAAAAAGGCTTTAACGGACAAAAAATATTGGTAAAGACTAAAACGGGATTGTTTTTACATTATCTTTGGTCGCTCTGCATTCTTCTGGCTGGGATGACACTGACACACTTATTGGGTTACAGTCATCGCTGTTGATCTTTCAGAGGGGCTGTTACTGTTCACTGTTACAAAAAGGGTTATAATTGTCTGTTTCTGTTTCATTTCTGTCTTGGGGATCACGGTGGTTCAGTGTGTGTCTTTGGGAAAGGATCCAGCCTCACCATATCTATGTGCTGGATGACCAGTCATGGAAGATCAATGCATGGGTATTATAGTTTTCCTCTCACCATTCCTCTTGGAGCGGCGATAGGGGATGAAGATGGGGATGGCTACGAGACGGACCACCAGGATTACTGCGAGGTCTGCCAGCAGGGCGGCGAGATTATCCTGTGTGACACCTGCCCCCGAGCATACCACCTCGTCTGCCTCGAGCCAGAACTGGAGAAAGCCCCTGAGGGCAAGTGGAGCTGCCCCCACTGTGTGAGTTACTGATCACCTGCTGTCGCGTTGCTGGAGAAGCCTACCTACTCATCCAGGGTCTGTCCAAATGCCCCCAGAGCCCAGCAATCTGGCCCTGCTACATGGAGAGATTTTGTTTTATTTACGGGACCAAATAACTGCAGGCTGACTGACACCCATGGTGTAAATAGGTCCCTTCATACCTGCCCTCTTACCCCTCTTGTCATATAAAGCACCTTATTTTCTCCTGTGTGCCCAGGAAAAAGAAGGTATCCAGTGGGAAGCGAAGGAGGAGGACTTTGAGGACTTTGAGGAGGAGTGTGATGAAGGGGGCGTGGTCGAGCGTGGGGGCGGGGCCACAGGAGGGGAGGAAGAAGAGGACGACCACATGGAGTTCTGCCGGGTCTGCAAGGATGGTGGCGAGCTGCTGTGTTGTGACTCTTGTCCCTCATCCTACCACATCCACTGCCTCAACCCGCCCTTGCCTGAGATACCCAATGGGGAGTGGCTGTGCCCACGTTGCACGGTGAGTGACAGGGTCTCAGGCCAATCAGCGGTGAGATGTCTGTGCTGGTGCAATTGGTGGTAAAGCCAGCTGCTTGTGTTTTTTTTTCTCCCTCCCCGTTAGTGCCCCCCGATCAAAGGCAGGGTGCAGAAGATCCTCCACTGGCGCTGGGGCGAGCCGCCACCCCCCGTGCCTGTGCCCCCCGCCCCGGATGCTGACCCCCAGCAGCCACCGCCGCCCCCCATGAAGGGCCGGGCCGAGAGGGAGTACTTTGTCAAACTGATGGCGCAGTCCTACTGGCACTGCACCTGGATTACTGAGCTCCAGGTAAGGTTGGGAGAGAGGGATGAAGGAGGACAGAGAGGGAGACAGGTGTGGATGGGAGAGAGGGATGAAGAAGGACTGAGAGAGACAGGTGTGGATGGGAGAGAGGGATGAAGGAAGACAGTCGGGTGTGGATGGGAGAGAGGGATGAAGGAAGACAGTCGGGTGTGGATGGGAGAGAGGGATGAAGGAAGACAGTCGGGT
>JAODKF010000002.1:25812688-25834988 GCA_026779585.1 Mormyrus proboscirostris | reverse complement strand
CCACTCGGTGATGTTCCGTAATTACCAGCGTAAAATGGACATGGATGAGCCGCCCAGCCTGGACTACGGCTCGGGCGCCGAGGATGACGGCAAGAGCGAGAAGCGGCGAGCCAAGGACCCGCAGTACGCCGCCATGGAGGAGAAGTTCTACCGATACGGCATCAAGCCCGAGTGGATGATGGTGCATCGGATCATCAACCACAGGTGTGTGTGTGTGTGTGTGGGCGCGTAAGTGTGTGTGAGTCATCCTGCTAGGATTCTATAGGTCTATAGGCAGCACATCGAAATTTGAAGTAAACCGTAAATTTGAAGTAAATATCAAAGTCCATGTTCACCTTCAAGAGACATCTCAAGACCATACTGTTCTGTGAATTCCTCCACCAACCTGAAGCCTCTTTCCGTTCCCTGAATGTTCTAAAATTGCCCTTCTGGTCCTTGAATACTCTTCATAGGTTCTTGCTGTGTTTCAAATGTTTTCTATAGCTCTTGCTATGATGTTGCTTACACTAACTGGACATTCATTGGAAGCTCGGCTTAACTGCTCCTAGTCAACCTCTTGACAGCAAGTATGTTTATGATTTGCGGTCTGGCTCACTTGTCACGTTGGACAAAACCGTTTGTTGAATACGTAAATGAAATGTAAATATAACTAGCGGTGCTTTTGATTTTGGTGTGTGTGTGTATGTGTGTGTGTGGGCGTGCGTGCTTTACGGCAGTGTGGATAAAAAGGGCAATTACCATTACCTGGTCAAGTGGAGAGACCTGACCTATGACCAGTGCACTTGGGAGAGGGATGACCTGGACATACCGGACTTCAATATCCACAAGACCAACTACTGGAGGCACAGGTGAGAGATGCGGCATGCGTCCAGTGGGGGACATCCTGTGGCTGTAGGTCACGTTACATGTCAGGGAGTCTTTGTGTCATCATCAGTGTGGTGTCAGTCTGGCCTTTCAGCCTCCTGTTTCTTCTCATTCTGCCCCCCCACCCATTAAATGCCCCCAAGCCCTGCTCTGTTTAACAGCCCTCCTCTTTTTCCACTTCTTTAAATGCCCTAACTCTTTCTATTCTGTGCTCTTATCCTTGCCCTCCACTTGGGGGCGCTGTTTGGCTGTCTGTGATGATGTCCTAAACCAGAGTTATTCAAATCACGGTCCTCAAGGTCTGAGCGCTGCTGGTTTTCCAGCCTTCCTTTACCTGTGAGCCAGGTGTGAAGCCTTTGACCAATCAGAATCAGTAATCATTAAACTAATTACCTGGGAGAACTGAAAACAAAGCCTGGATTTGGAATCGAGGTCCAGATTTGAAGAGCCCCGTCCTAAACTCTTGTTAACTTATGGGCTGAGACAGGCTGTTGCTTGTAAAAGATCTTCTTTGTGATGATCTATGTTTACATGTGTCGCTGATCTGTAACCACATGTAGAGAAGAGGTGATGAAGGAGGACCCAGAGAAGCCGAGGAAGATGAGGAGCGTGAGGAAGGACGAGGGCGACGAGCCCCCGAGCTACCCCGTTAATGACGTAAGTCCTCCTGTTTGCCTCGACCTGTGATTTTGATGTCTTGCCATTAGCCCTTGGGGTTCACATTCGCTTACCATTCCTGTTACATTTGCACATGTTGCGATGCTTTGCCTGCAGCACTCGAGGTGCTTTTAGCATCTGCTTAACACTTGCCTACGCTGTTCTTTAGGGGATAGGCATCATGGGCTGGCTCTGGTAAGGGAACGTCCTTGTTGGAATAGTCTAGATCTGAGCTCTGAAGTGTTTCTCTTTATAGTTTGTAGTTCTCTCCTTTTCTAAGCATTTCTAAGCACGTTTCATGTATAAAACTCAGTACCTTGGATACATGCTGTCACTTTAATTCCTCTTTCTTATTCCTCGAATAACCTCCCCATCTCCCCTCCTCTCCCCACCCCTTGGTTCTCTTTTCATCTCCTTTTCTTCTTCTGGCTGTTCGTCTCCTTTTCTGCTCATCTTCTCTTCTCTGGTCTCTGCTGCTCCTCATTTCCACTCTCCTTTTGACCTCAATATGTCCCCCCCTCCTTTTACTTTTACCTGTGTCTAATTTCCGGTATCCCCCCACCACCACCACCTCCGGCCTTTGTTACTCTCCTTTCTCCTCCTGCTTTGGTCCATGTCTTTTCTCATTTGATCGCTGATCTCCTGCTCCTACCAATCCCCCACGCTCTCCTTCCCTTCCCTCTCTCACAGCCCACGGTTAAATACGAGGAGCAGCCTGACTTTGTGACAGTGACTGGGGGCACTCTGCACCTCTACCAGCTGGAAGGGCTCAACTGGCTGCGCTTCTCCTGGGCCCAGGGCACCGACACCATCTTGGCCGATGAGATGGGGCTGGGCAAGACCATCCAAACCATCGTGTTCCTCTACTCACTCTTCAAGGAGGTGGGGCTTCACCTGTAACAACTAAACTGCTGTTACTGACAATGATATTATGTCACTGCTGCACTTTACTGAGTTTTGCATTGTTACTGACTGATATAATGTACAGTCGATCCTTTCATATGGGGGGGTTAGAGGCACAGGTCCCTCGAAATCTGTGGGAAAATGTGTGAAATTTTTTTGGTCTCTTTGGTAAGTAAAGAGAGACGAAATGATACGAGATCACTGTGAGATCACTGTGAGGTCACTGCGAGATATTATGTGAAGGGCTGCTGTAAACACGCTTCATGTCCTTCAAACCAGCACTGCACATACATGATATGCATGTCTGAGTACTAAACTTTTTGTGTGTTTTTTGTGCATTTAGTTTCTTATGCTAACCTGGTGATACAGTGGTAACCGCTTATAGTGATTATGGTTATAGTGATAAACTGCTTATATGGATCAAAAAGCTTAGGACAGAAACGTTCCTGTACATTCCTGTACAGATACTGTTGAAATATTTGCCTATAGTAGTCAAGTAGTACACTTACTGTATTTCTTTAGGGTTTTTTTTATGTATGGCAACATATGGAAAAAATGTAAATTATGGTAATTCTCATTTATTTTTGCTTGCCTACTTTGCCTTGCGGTAACCTGCCCATATCTGGCTAGCTACCTGAGTCTACTGCTGCATGCACAGAAAACATGACAGGAAAAAGAGTCATTTTCTCTCAATGACAAATATAAACTCTTCAAAACTTATGATAAAAATGAGCCAACGAGATGCAGCAGCGAAACTACAATAAGCTATATTTTATGTACAATATAGTACTATATTATAGCATATTTGAATTACACATAGTTTAGTAATTTAATTTGTACAGTATTGTAATTTAAAAAGAATTTGAAACAGCTGTACTGTATTTTTAAGTAATAGTCAATAAAATTCAGTAAATAGCGACGCTGTCCACTTTATTACCTTATATGCATGTAAATAGCATACAAATGTCACTAAGATGGCAATCTGCCTGATACAAAGAAAAAGAAAAAAATCAGTTATAATGACAATCCGCTTACACTGACCAATTTCACCCAGACAGACGTGATTACCGTAAGCGGATCCCACTGTAAATGGAAAGCATGACAGGGATTGTCGTGACATCTAGTTAGTTGGTCCCACTTCCTCTAGTCTCTTAGACCCACCTTCTCTACGGTTTGATTGGTTATCTCTTTGAACGAATCATGTTTTGTTCTGCCCTTAGAAAAGTTTTTGTGCAAGGAATAAACTCCCATTAGCAAACCCCGGGATCAGCAGAGCAAGGTCCTTAACCTCTGATTGTTCCAGGATTCTGCTACTCTTGACTTTCTGACTGAGACACAATGCTGTAGCTCTTGGCATTTCTGCTGACTGATATTGCGGACTGGAGTCTTTAAGGACTCTGCGGGACCCCCGCTAGGAGCCACTCACTGCTGTTTGGTTGATTTTCCCATGATCCCCCCACTCCAGGGTCACACCAGGGGGCCGTTCCTGGTGAGCGCCCCGCTCTCCACCATCATCAACTGGGAGCGCGAGTTCGAGATGTGGGCTCCTGACTTCTACGTGGTCACCTACACGGGCGACAAAGACAGCCGCGCCATCATCCGTGAGAATGAGCTCACATTCGACGACGCTGCCGTCAAGGGCGGCAAGAAGGCCTTCAAGCTCCGGGTGAGGAAGCGAGTGAGAGGGAGAGAGAGCGCCCCCTTCAGGGCATGCTAAATGACTGTTGAGACAAGGCATGTGATCAGTGCTGCTGATACTGCCTGCTGTGCACGTGTCCTCTGTAGAGAGAGGCGGCCATCAAGTTCCACGTGCTGTTGACCTCCTATGAGCTGGTGACCATCGACCAGACGGCCCTTAAATCCATCGAGTGGGCGTGCCTGGTGGTGGATGAAGCACATCGGCTCAAGAACAATCAGTCTAAGGTGTGTGAATGTATGCGTGCGCCTCATCATGTATGCATGTGTGTGTCTGTGTGTGTGCACGAGCGTGAGAGCCATGTTCACACCCCAGGGTCTTATTTTTGTTCTTCTACATTTTTGTCCTTCTTTCACTGCATATTGATGTTTGACTATCTCTGAAATATATGCATGTGTCTGCGAGTGTCAGTGCAGTTCAGCTGCGAGGGATTATAAGTATGATGCTGTTGTCATTATAGATGATATGGGTAACACTTTACATTAATTGTACCTTCATAATGCATTTATAATGCATTCATAGAACATTCATTAGCAGCATGTATTGTAGGTACCTTAGCATCCTAACATACCTTAAAAGCTTTAATATATATTAATGACAAACATTATGTGATGATATCTTAATAATCATATACTGTTTGTTATTGTTTGTTATTAATATATATGCTAAGGGATACTTGAATGCTGCTTATGAATGTTATATGAATGCATTATGAAGGTGTACTGAATGTTCTATAATTGTATTATAAAAGCGTCATGAAGGTGCAGTTAATGTAAAGTGCTACTGAATTTGTGCTGTGAGTGCGATTATACAGCTAGCCCATGAACAAGTTACTGTAGGGCAGGACAGTGTGCAAATCACGATCCTCAAGGGTCGAGCACTGATTTTCCAGCCTTCCTTTGCCTGTGAGCCAGGTGTGAAGCCTTTGGCCAATCAGAATCAGTAATAATTAAACTACCTGCATGGGAGAATTGAAAACAAGGCCCGGATTTGGAATCGAGGGCCAGATTTGAATAGGAGGGGTCTAGGGATTGGCTGACCCTGCTTTCTCAATTGTACATCGCCTTGATCAAAAAGCATCTACTAAATGTAAAAATATGAGTGTGATTATGCTGAGATGGTGAACATGCCCATTCCCTACCACTGAGAACACCAAAGTCTGCAATCCAATAACCATGTTCCATTGTGGGGCACACCTTACGGGGCAAAGTGGGCTAACATTTTTAACCTTGGTATTTCAAAAATCCTTGCTATGGCTGTGATGATGAGTATGACTGAATGCGATTGTACTGTGATTGTTAGTGATCCTGGGGGTAATTATATTGTGATCCTGACTATACTCTCATTGTGAGTGTGGTTATACTCTGAGTATGATTTTATTATGACTGCACTCACCTGATCTGTGATTTCGGGCTCTGCGTGCCTCTCCTTTGTCTCTCATCTCTTCCCCTTTTCCTGCCATGCAGTTTTTCAGGCGCCTGAATGACTACAAGATCGATTATAAGCTGCTGCTGACGGGGACGCCGCTGCAGAACAACCTGGAGGAGCTCTTTCATCTGCTCAACTTCCTCACGCCCAACCGCTTCAAGTAGGGCCACGCACACACACACCCCCACAGACATACACACACAGATACACACGCACAGACATGCACACACACGCACAGACACACACACAGACATGCACACACAGACACACACACGCACAGACATGCACACACAGGCACACACACACAGAAGCACACATGCACACAAAAAACATGCATGCATACACAAACGCACAGACAGACACACACACACAGACCTGTACTCGTATCTTTGTGGGGACCAGCAATACATTTCTATGGGAAAAACTCTAATCCCAACAATGACAACCTTAACAGCTACCCAGCCCTCGCCTTAACCATGAGTAACCAAACAAAATACAAGGCTTCTGGTATTTTCGTTTTTTGATGGCAGTCACAGATTTTTAAAGTTGAGTTTCCTTGTGTGGGGACCGAAAAAATAGTCCTGACAACGTCAAAAAAAAACCCCAGCGTTTTATCACATTGTGGGGATATTAGGTCCCCACGATGTAGTGTAAGCACGGCCACACCAGCGCATGCAAACATGCATGCATGCGCATATCTTTGTACTCGTGGGTACTTTCCATCGACTCTGTAAATAACCCCACGCTCAAAGAAGCCTAAGATATAAATGGCAATGAACAAAAAGTTTTCACACAAATTTCCACACCTTATCTTATACACCGTCAACTTATATTTTCATGAAATAGTCCGTTTTATTAGGGAGCCCCACGCCTCTTTCTCCTCCAGATCCTCTTCAGCTGTATGCTCAGAGATGCCTCCCTGCACATTGGTGTGGTACTGAACTGTTATTTTTGTACTTGCGGCCTTTCTGCCACTTTCAGCAAGTCTAGCCGTTTTCCGCTGGGCGCTCTCATGTCCATACATACAAGATGGTAGAACCCCCACGTGTGACACCAACAGTCACTCTCAAAGTCACTTAGATGAGGCGTCATGATGCTTACCCAGACCAGGGGAGCTGGCTGGCAGAGTGCGTGATGGATCAATGGCGCTAAGCCGGCCTCACCCCGCAGTAACCTGGAGGGCTTCCTGGAGGAGTTCGCCGACATCTCCAAGGAGGACCAAATCAAGAAGCTCCATGACCTTCTGGGGCCACACATGCTGCGCAGGCTGAAGGCCGACGTCTTCAAGAACATGCCGGCCAAGACAGAGCTGATTGTGCGAGTGGAGCTCAGCCCCATGCAGAAGTAAGTGGGGGGGTGGGGGGGGGGGGGTGGAGGCTTACATTCTCATCCCCGCGGGTATATAGCGAGCACCGTATATAGCGGAATAGCGCCAGGCATTCCCAGAGGTCTGTGTAGCTGTTAATTCCCAGAGGGTAGCGGACCGTGTGTGGTGCTAGTCTGAAATACACAGACACAGACAAATAAAAAGGTTTCAGCTATATCTCCCTTTTCTAGCAGATTAAAAATAGTGCTATGGGTGGTGAGGAGATGAAATCTATGTGATCTCCCGTTTCCTCTGTTTTGCTGCCAGATCATTAAACTTGTGATCTGAGGACCACTTATTCTTTAAGAAGGTTGCTCAAAAAGCTAAGCTCTGTGTTTTCTCTGCGCTGTTTATAGAAGCTTGTAGAAGCTGCTTTATCCCTCGGGTAAAACGTTTCATTCGTCACTCCCTTCCCCCATTTGCCTGAACAGGAAGTACTACAAGTACATTCTGACGCGGAATTTTGAGGCCCTGAACTCCAAGGGTGGGGGTAACCAGGTGTCCCTGCTCAACATCATGATGGACCTGAAGAAGTGCTGCAATCACCCGTACCTCTTCCCCGTGGCTTCTGTGGTGAGCACGAGACCTGCCTGTGGTCTTTATCTCTCTGTGTCCACCTGCCTGTGGTCTCTGTGTGACCTCGCCGTGTTCCCTGTGCTCATTAGGAAGCCCCAAAGACAGCCAGCGGGGCATACGAGGGCACAGGCCTCACCAAGTCCTCTGGGAAGCTGCTGCTGCTGCAGAAGATGCTAAGAAAGCTGAAAGAGCAGGGCCACCGTGTCCTCATCTTCTCCCAGGTGACCTGGGCCGTGGGCAGCTCACCTATATACACATATATTTCCCCACGGGGATCAATAAAGTTGTGTGATTATTATATGTACACTTGACAGATGTACCGATTAAAGACCTGCACGTGTGATCAAGAAGTACAAGTCAAATGTACATTTATATGACGCTTGCAATTTTTTAATATAAAGGATCCCAGTAGGTTCACATGAGAAAACATATAAGCAAAACATATAACCCAAAGAGGTTCAGTGATTATATTGTCCAGCTATAATAGGTCAAGTGTAGATTGGGTGAAGGTCACCTTGGGGGGAAAGTTAGCAATGCCATCCTGTAATATTTACTTAGCCCAGGAGCGGCCAGAACATGACTGGAGCATTAATGGGGGCTGTTTTATTGAAGAGGGGGAGTTTGCTTGATGGGAAGGGTCTCACCCTTCTGACATCCCACCTTCTGTCCCACATCATCAGATGACCAAGATGCTGGACCTGCTGGAGGATTTCCTGGACTTTGAGGGCTACAAATACGAGCGGATTGACGGAGGCATCACGGGCGCACTGAGGCAGGAGGCTATTGACAGGTTCAACGGTGAGCAAACCACCCCTTTTTGTCCGCATTGAGAAATTTGCCATTCCTGTGCGTCTTGTTACATATGTTTTCTATGCCTGGAAATGTACACTTGGGCCGGCAAACACAGCTGTGGAATTGAGTAAATGTTACACAGTCACTCAGAAGGATTCTCGTTGGATTAACAGCTTCCTGGCAGTAAAACAGCCCCAGTAGTATAAAATACTTATAAAGCCTTATCCTAGATGACCCATACGCGTATTTATTTGTGCAGTTAGTCATTGTGCTTAATGTTGCCGTTCTGCATCAGCACTGCTGCCTGGTCTGTATTTTATGGCGCCTGTTAGTCATCTGTTTGCGTTAAAGCATAACAATATATGCAGATGCGCAGGAGGTTAAGGCTCTGCGGGCCTTTGAATGCGTCACCTTGGTTGATTTTCCTCCCTTCCTCCCTCTCCTCTCTGTTCCCTCTTGTTCCTCTCTCCTTCTCTTTCCTCCCTCCCTCTTTTTTCTCTCTCCTTCTCTTTCCTCCCTCCCTCTTTTTTCTCTCTCCTTCTCCATCCTTCCTCCCTCTCCTCTCTGTTCCCGCTTGTTCCTCTCTTCTTCTCTTTCCTCCCTCCCCCGCTCCCTCCTTTCCCTCTCGTTCCTCACTCTTTGTCCTCTCTCCCTCTCTTTCCTTTCTGTTCCCTCTTGTTCCTCCCTCACTATTTTTTCCTCTTTCCTTCTCGTTGCACTCTTCCTCTTTTCTCTCACCCTCTTTTTCCTTTCTGTTCCCCCTCTTTCGATGTCTTTTCTTTGTCCCTTGAGCAGCTCCGGGTGCCTGTCAGTTCTGCTTCCTCCTGTCCACCAGGGCCGGTGGCTTGGGGATCAACCTGGCCACCGCAGACACCGTCATTATCTTCGATTCGGACTGGAATCCCCACAATGACATTCAGGTACCCCCCCCCCCCCCTCCTGTCTGCCCACCTGTCCCTCGAGACTGTGTCCAGTGCACGGAATATGAAACACACAAAACACCACTGGTGGACTGGCATTTCGGTTAAGGTGCATATTACACTGAGCTGCTGGGACATTGGCCCCAGGGTCACCATGACTCTGCACTAGATAAGCAATTATGGAACATAGATGGTTAGATGGATAGAATTAGAATTTAGTGATTGTCATTGTTGACACACCACAGCACACAACAACAAAATGTGGTCTCTGCATTTAACCCATATGTGACAATGTGACATAGCAGGGGGCAGCTAATTCAGCGCCCGGGGAGCAGTGCTTGGGGGGAGTACTTTGGTGGTGCCTTGCTGGTCAGGGATTCACACCTGCAATATTTCACTTACAAGTGCTCTTCCCTAACCACTAAGCCACCACTGCCCCTATTGATGTATGGTTGTTGTGTAGGACCCATATTACTGACAAAGCAGAGATCAGTCAGAGATAAATGGCTGATACTGCTTCTCTGTGTTTCTTGATCCTGTAACTTCTCATTTTTGACCCCCCCCCCCCCAGGCGTTCAGCCGCGCCCACCGCATCGGTCAGGCCAACAAGGTGATGATCTACCGCTTCGTGACACGGGCCTCCGTGGAGGAGCGAATCACGCAGGTGGCCAAGCGCAAGATGATGCTGACCCACCTGGTGGTGCGACCGGGCCTGGGCTCCAAGGCCGGCTCCATGACCAAGCAGGAGCTGGACGACATCCTCAAGTTCGGCACCGAGGAGCTCTTCAAGGACGAGATCGAGGGTGAGGGGTGGGGTGGGGGTGTATCGCGGAAACTGGGCTGATCACATCCTCGGATGATGTACAGTGCAATTCTGTCCTTAAAATGACTTTGGAAGGCAAAACTTAATAAACCCCAAACAGTGTTGCCGTTATACCTTACGGGGAAAATGACTGCATATTCCAAACCTGCACAGCTTCACTCATTATTATTTTTAGTGCAGTCATATGTCGCTAAATGGCAGGGATATGTGCTGAGAAACCTAGAGGGCATAGTCTAAATGAAGATAAAAAGTACAATACATTAAATGCACTATGTACTGTACATAATTGTATGTGCTATACTTTTAAACGACTGCAGGCGCCGTAGGTTTGTTTACATCAGCATCACCATAAACACCCCGTGTCGCTAAGTGATAGGGTTTTTTTGAGCTCTGTTATAATCTCGTGGTGCATACGTTGTCATGCACCGAACTACTGTACTTTTTTTTTCTGCACTTTGAAAAACATAATTCCATAAAAGTGGCTAGTTATCGATAGAAGATGATTGTAAAAAGTGTGAATCGGGGTTTTTTTTATACAGTAGATTGGTTAACATGTTAGTGTGGTGTATTGTGGTGCTAATGATGTTTACAAAAAGAAATGACAAAACAAAATATAATAGCTATGGTTCAATAAAAAAGGAAACACTCAGTAATTGAAAAACAAAGGTCAGATGCAGCTGAAGAGGCGAGAGCGTTGAAACGGTCTCCTTTCTGATGCTGAAAGGTTGGGTGCTAATTCTTCTGGAGTAAACATTTGGATACTGAACATTTGCAAATTTAGGGACGGGGATATAAACAAAATACCTCAGTGGAGAAACATGTAGATCAAATGTGAAAGATGAAAAAAATATTGAACCTCCTGCATCCTACCCAGCGGGGGACAACAAGGACGAGGACAGCAGCGTGATCCACTATGACAGCACCGCCATCGAGCGTCTGCTGGACCGCAGCCAGGACGCCACTGACGACTCGGACATGCAGAACATGAACGAGTACCTGAGCTCCTTCAAGGTGGCCCAGTACATGGTGCGGGAGGAGGACAAGGTAAGCCTGGGGTCGAGGAGATGAACTTTCAGCTTGGGTGAGGTAGGATGGTGGGGCATGTGAGAGGCTGGGGAAGGGCTTTCTCTCATCTTCTCCTCCGTGTGCGGGGCGGTGTCTCACCTCCGTCCAACCCCCCGTATCTCTGAGCTCAGATCGAGGAGATCGAACGCGAGATCATCAAACAGGAGGAGAACGTGGACCCTGACTACTGGGAGAAGCTGCTGAGGCACCATTACGAGCAACAGCAGGAGGACCTGGCGCGCAACCTGGGCAAGGGCAAGCGGGTTCGCAAGCTAGTCAACTACAATGATGCCGCGCAGGAGGACCAAGGTACGCCTAGTTGGGACAGAATTAGAGGGGTTGGTTCGAATAGGGGTCAGAGATATACTCATCTGAAGGGGGCGGAGCTAGTTTGGGAGGTTGATGCTTGAATGGGAGGAGGAGCCGAGTGGTGCATAAAGGCCTACTGACATAAAATGGGGGGTTATAAGGTGCATGAAGCAGAAGAGATGCAGAGATCAAAGGTTGCACACGCCTACAGGGGGCAGTAAAGAGCCGAGGTACACATATCTGGTGAGGTATAGAGGATAAGAAATACACACAGGAGAGATAGCCGAATGGTACCCAAGTTATGGCTAAGACCTGGAAGCTAAGTTGCAGAATCTAATCATCCTCATACAGGTGTTTTCTCTGCTGCAATGAACATGTTTCAAACTCCAGGCGCTGAGACTGACCCAGCTGGACCGTCTCTTTGTTGTGAAATCGTCCCACAGCTGTGTTTCTTTGTATCGCTTGAGCTTCACCTTCTGCTCTTTTATTACTTGCTGCCTTAACTGTTCACTCTGCTTGTTGGAAAAACAATGATGTGTTTTTTTTTTTTTCCTCCCCCACACCTAAACACCCAAGATTAGTCTATCTTAGAGGAGTGTGGCCCACTGTCCTAGCCTATTGACGGGACACTATGTGCTGTTTCAGAATGGCATGCTGATATTTCAGATAACCAGTCAGAGTATTCGGTGGGCTCCGAGGAGGAGGACGAGGACTTTGATGAGAGACCGGAAGGTGAGGAATCGGGATTTGGGGGGTGGACCTCGCGCAGAGCAGTACCGTTTATGGGAATGGGGGGATCAATGATTCTGAGGGATTTTTTTCTCATGCCTCATCTCAAGGTCGGAGGCAGTCACGGCGTCAGCTGAGGAACGAGAAGGACAAACCACTACCCCCCCTACTGGCCAGAGTGGGGGGTAACATTGAGGTGCAATGACTGCCTCTCCTTATATGCATGTTCCCCTGTTTGTGTGTTTCTCTGTCTCTCTCTGCCTTTCTTAATTTATGTGCCTCCCAGCCTCTTTCTGCCGGTCTCTGCCTCCTCGTCTCTTTCTCCCTGCCTCTCTGCCTCTTTCTCCATCTTTGCTTTCTCATCTCTGTCTTCCTCTGTCTCTGCCTCCTCATCTATCTCCCTGTCTCTGCCTCCCTGCCTCTTTCTCCCTCTGCCTCTGTCTCATTCTCCCTCTGACTTTGCCTCTCCATCTCTTTCTCTGTCTGTATCTGCCTCTTTCTCCCTCTGTCTTTGCCTCTTTCTCCCTCTGTCTTTGCCTCGTTCTCCCTCTGTCTCTGCCTCCCTGTTATTCTTTCTCTGTCTCTGCCTCTGTGTCTCATTCTCCCTGTCACTGCCTCTCCATCTCTTTCTCTGTCTGTCTCTGCCTCTCTGCCCCCCATGTTTTTCACTATCTGTCTCTGCCTCTCTGTCTCGTTCTCCCTCTGTCTCTGCCTCCCTGTTATTCTTCCTCTGTCTCTGCCTCTCTGTCTCTTTCTCCCTGTCTCTGCCACACCGTTTCTTTTTCTCTCTGTCTCTGCCTCATTCTCCCTCTGTCTCTGACTCTCTATCTGTTTGCCTGTTTCTCTCTCGCTCACTTACTCTGTCTCTGTCCACATATCAGGTACTGGGCTTTAACACACGTCAGCGTAAGGCCTTCCTCAACGCCGTGATGAGGTGGGGCATGCCAGCCCAGGATGCCTTCTCCTGCCAGTGGCTCGTCAGGGACCTACGGGGCAAGAGCGAGAAGGAGTTCAAGTAAGGATGAGCAGACAGAGAGGGAGGGGAGAGCGGGGAGATGCCACCTACGTCACCGACCACATACCTCAAGCACTGAATACTCTTATTGCTGTGTTTCCAGTCTTTTCCTGCTCTTTCTCCCTTTCTTTTTACTCCCATCTTTATTTCCTCTTCCATGCTGCCCTCCATCCATCTTTTTCTCCATCTCAGTTAAGAGCCCCTTCCTTCAGTGCAGATAAACAGGGTGTGGTCACACTCACCATTAGCATCTTAGCGCAGCGGCGTTTGTCTGTAGCGTCTGACCGTAGCGCCCGCTCCATCCCCCGGTCCCCAGGGCGTACGTGTCCCTCTTCATGCGGCACCTATGTGAGCCGGTGGCCGATGGCTCAGAGACGTTTGCGGACGGCGTGCCGCGGGAAGGCCTGTGCCGGCAGCCTGTGCTCACTAGGATCGGCGTCATGTCGCTCGTGAAGAAGAAGGTCAGTGCTTTGGGGCTCGTGCACACGCGCGCACACACACATACACACAGCCACACGCAGTCCGCATATTGATGTTATTGTGGGGACTCTCCATTCATTTCTGTTGGCATAATCCCAATCTTAACTATGACAACCGTAACTCCTACCCAGCCCTTTTGGCAGTTTTAGGTTTTTGATGGCATTCCAGGTTTTTATAAAATTGGTTATTCTTGTAGGGAACAGAACATGTCCCCATAGGGTAACAAGTTACAGGTTTTTGTCACATTCTGAGGTAATCCCAGCAATGTAACTATTACAAAAATACCAATTCAAACACACCTTCAGTCATATCCGTACATTCTCTCTTTTTATCGTAACAACCTTAGAACTTTCCAAACAGAGCTGAATATTTTGTCTAATATAATACACATAAAAAAGTAATTATAAGATCAGAAGAAGACCGAGAGACTGAGGTATAATTAGATCTGTGCTCACATAAACCACGGATCGGTGTGCTTTTTGCACCACATATTAGAAAACACACACAACTGGCAACCCTGAACATCAGACGGTGGTTATGGAGACCTATATGTTTGTTGTAAAACCCGTTACAATGCAGCAGTGGAGGCCTGTCATACATTTACCTGTACAAGTTCACTTTAATATTGATAGTGTTGTATGGGAGAGAAGCTGTGTTATTTATTGACAGCTCAGTGTTTTCTAGAAAGCCCCGGGTCAGACACTGTTCCAGGTAAGTGAGATTTGTGTAGTGATCTCACTTCCTGTGTAGCGACTCACTTCCTGTAGGCTTGTTTGCAGCTCGTTAGCCTGCGTTTCCCTTTCTCTGCCGCACCTCTTGGGGGCGCCATAGTGACGGTGATGTCACGCAGGTGCAGGAGTTCGAGCACATCAACGGCAAGTGGAGCTTGCCGGAGCTGAAGCCGGAGGTGAGCATGGACTCCAAGAAGTCGTCCCGCGCCTCGTCCCCCGCCATCAAGACGGCCACTCCCACACCCGAGCCCAGCTGCAACAACACCCCCTGTACCTCCAAACCCGGTAGGCACTCTGCCGCACCCCCCCACTGCTGCTGTTAACCATATATGCTACTAGAAACAATAAGAGACCAACTGGAAAAGTTTACTGAGGATGCGCATAAGAATATGACTCCGTAACAAAGTAACACTTTACTGTTCAGTCGTACATCGGCACTGCTATACAGCCTATTTCAATTTAGTCATTCAGTTATTTAATTGTGGGGCTGCAGTTCATTGCATAATCTGTTATATTGGAATTATCAATAATTGCTTTGGCACAGTGTTTTTACTTCCTTCAAAAAGAACAAAAATATTTGATTTCGGCTTTGTTGTTCATGCAGCGTTTCAAAAACGATCAGGAAGTGATAGAATAGCTGAGTATTCAACTGAAAGCTCAGTCCTAGATAATTATTTTGGAGTACCATACACCCCTGGATCCGGGCCAACAAGCATTGCATTGCTAGGTGTTGTACAATACTGCCCCTCATAGGCACCTAGATGTAGTAAGATATACTGACACTGTGTATTTTAAAAAAGTCATTGCAGTGCACACCCACTAGTAGGTGCTCACGCTCCACGCAGTCCAAGCACCCACAGTTACTCCACATCACAGTGCAATGCTGACACTGACCTCTAACACCCTGTGTATATCTGCAGCTACACCCTCCCCGCCTGACAAACCAGAGAGGAATGGCAAGGACGGAGAAAAGGAGGAGGGAGAGAGCCCACTGGAGGCCGATAAGGAGCAGGAGAAGGAGAAGGAGAGTGGCGAGGGCACGGACTCTGTGGAGGTGGGAGATCAAGGGAAAAACTTTAATAGAAGACAATTTATTTACATTTAATACTAAACTTTATGGAAAAAAGTATTGGGACACCTGGCCATTACATCTACAGGAACTTTAATGACATCACATTCTAAATCCATAGGCGTCAGTATGGAGTTGGTCCCCCCTTTGCAGCTAGAAAAGCTGGCATTCTTCTTTGAAGGCTTTCCACAAAATCTTGGAGTGTGTCTGTGGGATTTTTTGCCAAATCACCCAAAAGAGCATTTGTGAGGTCAGGCACTGATGCTGGGCAAGAAGGCCTGGTTCACAATCTCCGTTCTAATTCATCCCAAAGGTATTCGATGATTTGAGGTCAAGGCTCTGTGCAGACCAGTCAAATTCTTCCACACCAAACTCACCCAACCATGTCTTTATGATGGACCTTGCTTTGTGCACTGGGACATAGTCACGCTGGAACATAAAAGGCCCTCCCCCAAACTGTTCCCACAAAGCCGGAGGCATAGAATTGCCCGAAATGTCTTGGTATGTTGAAGCATTAAGAGTACCCTTCACTGGAACTAAGGGACCCAGCCCAACAACCCCATACCAATATCCCTCCTCCACCAAACTTTACGGCATGCTCTACACCACTCCATCTGACGCTTGGCAATGTGAAGCTTGCATGCAGCTGCTTGACCATGGAAGCCTATTCCATGAAGCCCCCGGCGTACAGTCGTCGTGCTGCGGTCAATGGCAGAGGAAGTTTGAAACTCAAGTTATTGAGTCAGCAGAGTGTCGGGACTTACACACTCAGCGACCCCGCTGTGTTTCTTTACGCGGTCTGCCACTTCGCATCTGAGTTCCTGTTGTTCCTAAACACTTCCGCCTTGCAATAATACCACTTATAGCTGACCGTGGAATATCTAGCAGGGATTACCTATGCTTTTGTCCATATAATGTACAGAAAAGGTTTTGCCTTTTCAGTTTACTGCAGTAGGAAGCTTTTGCTTCAGTGATAAATCTGTGATCATGTGACAAGCAGAGGGCTATCCAGCAGGCAGGCTGTGTGTGTTTTTATCCAAACCAGAAACTCATTAAAACTCCCATGTTTCACAGGTTGAAGGTGCGGGGCTCTGGAGAGGAATTTGTTAGGCATGATTGACTTAATGTGACCCCACCATGGAGCTGGTTTCATGTTTAATTACCCTTATTATTATTGAATGTGTCTAGGTCCACACGTCCATTTAACTATTGGCAAACCTTTTAACCTGTGGCTTCCCCTGTTTTCTTGTGAATGCTGTGTTTACTGGTGTGCCGCTGATGCCGACTATCTCATCCAGCCTCCGCTCAACACCAAGGAAGCGCTGCAGGACCAGCCCACTGGGGAAAAGCCAATCGCAGATGAGGGTGTGGCATCAGGGGAGGAGTCTAAAAAGACGGGCAGTGCCTCGGCAACCACTGAGGAGAAGAGGCTAGAGGAGGAGAGGGCCGAGTCCGAGCTGGCTGGGGATACGAGGGCGCCGGCCGAGTCCCCCCCCTCACGGGATGGGAGATCAGGTACGGAATCACTATGGGAACCGAAGGCTGCTTAAAGTTCACAAAAGCAGAGTCATGTGGCCTAACAGGAGGTAGAATTCCATTCAGATAAACATCCTGCTGTGTGGTTGACTTGGCTGGTCTTTACCGGTTCGTTCTCCTTGTAGGAGAGGCGGAGAAGGCGGAGGAGGAGAAGACGGAGGATTCTTCTGTGTCCTCAGAAATGGGCGAAAGCAAGGAGAAGCCAGAAAGCCAGGCCACAGAGGTTAAGAAAGGTGACAAACAGCTTAATATTACATCTTACTCTCATCCTGGCATCCCTCAGAATGTCCCAAGCTTTGATTTTGGAGTGTAGAACCAACACTGAGACACTGGTGTTATTTTGAATGTGGACGCCATGATGTATGTAGCACTGCGTAGGTTGGATACCAGTCCACTCGGCAGATTGTTGGGTCCAGCAGATGGACACGTCTCTCAGCCTTGGGCCCCTTGTGCTCTGTGGTGCGTAAGGCAGTCATAGGCAACCGCTGCATTTGCCTCCACCTGCAGAAGATGTGAAGGGAGAGAAGGAGGCAGGGAAGGAGAGCAAGGCCACAAAGGAGGAGGTGACCAGGGGCAATGGCAAGGGCGAGCGCCCCCGCTTCATGTTCAACATCGCTGACGGTGGCTTCACAGGTAAGGACATTGTTGAAGGAGTCTGTGTGAGTTTCACGGGCAAGAGCATTGTGATAGGGGTCTGGATGGGCTTCCTGCGTAAGGGTGTAGTGGTAGGGGTTTGGGCGAGCTATCCAGGGAAGGCCATTGTGATAGGTGTCTCGAGAAGTTCCATGGGCAAGGGCGTGGGGTAGGGGTCTGGATGGGTTTCACGGGTAAGGGTGTAGTGGTAGGGGTCTGGAGGAGTTACGTGGGTAAGGGCGTGGCAGTAGGGGTCTGGACAAGGTTCTGGTCACAGCTGATTGGTTCTTAGCAGAATTGGTCACCTGTGGCAGTCATGGCACGGAGCTTGTAAATGTGCCTAGTGACATACTTTGCTGTGGGGTTATGTGTCAGGAGGACACCAGTGTATGTGCTAACTCAACAGGTCTCACTGTGGGAAAACAAGTGTAAATAACACCAGGCATGAACATCCTAATTAAACAAACTGATGGTAACCATATGCCCCCTATATGTCATACAGGCCTATGATTGGTGCTGTGTGCTTCCCAGCAACAGGTTCCTTCCTGTCTAGTTATTTCAATATTATTCTTGGCCTGTTTGACCCATTACCATTACATCAGTCCCCACCCATGTATTTAACTGATTCATTGTAAACTGTACAGACTCCTTGCGAGTTGCAGTTAAAATGCTTATCAAGTGTAGCAAATTTGCTTTAAATATTGTGCCCAGTTCTGTGCTGTTTGCTTTCCCGGGACGTTTATGATAGATTCTGTGCCGTGTTGTTCAGATCCCCCATCGTTTTGATGTTCTCTGTAGAGCTTCACACGCTGTGGCAGAACGAGGAGCGAGCAGCCATCTCCTCAGGGAAGATGAACGAGATCTGGCACCGGCGGCATGATTACTGGCTCCTGGCGGGCATCGTAGTGTATCCTTGACGACCGTTGCTATGGACACTGCCTCTTTTCATCTTCGGGGAGAATGTGGCACTTACAGAGTCGTGCCTCAGGATTTTGATTCCTGCAAAGTCAACCCCTGCATGCTTAGTTTGGCAATAAGTTAGTTTTTTTTTCTTTCATCCATCCATTTACGAAATCACTTGTCCAGATTAAATCAACAGTTGGAATATTTTGTGTTAGTGGTTTTATCTATTTGATTATTGCTTTAGTGTAATTGTACTACGTAGGATCAGGAAACACGTACACACACTCTCACTCAGCCAGCATGGGCAGGGCCCAAGGCCCCCCTGTAGCCCTCCACCACTGGCCCTTGACCCCTTGACCCCTACAGTCACGGCTACGCGAGGTGGCAGGACATCCAGAATGATCCCCAGTTCGCCATTGTGAATGAGCCCTTCAAGACTCAAGCTAACAAGGGTAACTTTCTGGAGATGAAGAACAAATTCCTGGCCAGACGGTTCAAGGTGCGCGCCACTCGTAGAACACTTTGTGTGTGGGGGGGGGGGGGGGGGTCAGGTATCAAACAATGTGTTTCCCGCTGCAAGGAATATGTGTGAGTGTTTCTGTGTGCGTGTTTGTGCATATATTAGTGCGTGACTCCATGCATGTGTGTGTCATTACATAACTGCAGCAACAGGATGAGGAGCAGCCTGAGTGACTGCTGACTGGAGGGATATCAGCAAGTGTAACTTCCTGTTATTGTCTGCCACACATGTTCCACATTCTGATCCTTACATCCCCATTCTCTCTCATTCTGTCACTCTCTCGCTGTCGCTCTCTCTATTACTCACATGGGTGTTTGTGCAAACAGCGATCTAGACCACCCCACAGTTAAGGGATAGAATGTTTAAATGTTTCTCTGATTAGTTCCAAGAACGTTATGTTTTTGAGAATGTTTTGAAGCAGTCTGTGTCTGCTGGCTTCTCATTGTGCATATTAAGTGTACATTAATTCTCCTGTCAAATCCTATACTTGCTGCTGTTTGCATCTTCGTGTGGTTTGTGACTTGCCGTCACATCTTATAATCTGTCACTTTGTCAGATCCCCACGGGTCCTCAGGCTGGAGACAACTCTGCCTGGCTAAAGGCCTCCATCCGTCTGAATTTGTTTGCAATTTTAGGCTGAACTTTGGATCTACGCAGTCTGTTTGCAGTCTTTTTGCAGTCTGTTTACAGTCTGTGGATTATTACTAGTTAATTTGCTGATGAAGTCCTGCTGTCAGTTTCTTGCAGGGGTCTGAGTCTCCTGCCAAACTTTCATTGGCCATTTCACTCTCTCTGATTTACTCTGCCAGGCCTCCTTGCCAGGGTTGACCTCTTGCTGTTCTCGCCACCTCCCCCCCCCCACCCCAGCTCCTGGAGCAAGCCCTGGTAATAGAGGAGCAGCTGCGGCGGGCGGCCTACCTGAACATGACGCAGGACCCCACGCACCCCGCCATGGCGCTGAACGCTCGCTTCGCCGAGGTCGAGTGCTTGGCCGAGTCGCACCAGCACCTGAGCAAGGAGTCGCTGGCGGGAAACAAGCCGGCCAACGCCGTGCTGCACAAAGGTGCGCGTCGGGCTGTGTGCGTCCGTGTCGCTAAGAGTGCTTGGTCCATATCAAACTCGTGGAGACCCAGGAGATTATGGCGTCTGTGAAGAACTGGGTCAGCTTGTTAGCGGCTCGTGTGTAATTGCAGTGTTGAACCAGCTGGAGGAGCTGCTGAGCGACATGAAAGCGGACGTGACCCGGCTGCCCGCCACCCTGTCCCGAGTACCGCCCATCGCCGCCCGCCTGCAGATGTCCGAGAGGAGTATCCTCAGCCGATTAGCTAACAAGGGCACAGAGACCTTAACGCCCCCGGTAAGGCCACGCCTGCTCTCCTCCTACAGTCATAGAACAGCACACAGCTGTGCACAAGTGCATGCCACTTATTTTTATGATCGCACTTATTTTTATCATCTCATCTGAGCTAAAACGATATGGTGGATTCTTACATGAAGAAACCACATTGTATGTTTACATTCAAATATGGTTAATTCGCTGATTACACCCAGTATGTGGCTCGGCCCGTTATTCCTCTGTGCCTGTGATCGGAAGGTCGCTGGCTTGAGCGCGACTTGGACAGAGTAGTTACATGTCATATGGCCCCTTGAGTGACGCCCTTGACCCTCAGCTCCATGGGTGCCGAGACGGGCGGCTGCCCCTCGCTGCCTAGTTTGCTCTCACCTATGTCTGTGTCTGTGTGTCGTGGAGAGCAAGACAGAGCAGCTGGAATGAGAAACTTCCCCCGAGGGATAGATGTAGTGTCATCATCATTATTAATGTGTTACACTGCTTTAGTTAACAGGATAAATTCATAAAGTAAACTGTACAAGCCGGTAATGTTACAGTCTCATAAGGAGTGATAAGAAAATTCCCTTTTCAATTAGCTCTATCTGCAATGCACCGTTTAACCACTGGAGGCGTGACAGCAACTCTTACAGGGGATGACCCTGCATCAACCAATCCATTGCAGTCAGAATCACATATAAGCCTGGTCGCCCAAAACGAGAAACACTGAAAATAATTACCTAACCCTTTGTGAGAATGCGACCAATTGTAATGGAAATGCAATTGCATCCATATTTGAAATGCACACAAGCGCATATATGACAGCACGGGGTCTGCAGAGATAGTTCAGCTCCTAATGGTTGTTGAAGCTCCACCTCTAGCTGCATCTGCTCACAGAGGTCAGGCAGATCCGAACGCCACAGGATGGCGGCGGCCGTTGGGCAGAGAATCCACAGCCCATCCACGTGTTCTTCCTTTCTGCAGCCCATCCCCCCGGGACCTTACGCCACGCCGCAAAATTTTGGGGCACCCTTCACTCCTGCCCCGTCAGGGGTCATACCTCTGGGAGGGGCCAACTACAGCCAGATGCCTCCTGGTTCCTTCATATCAGGTCAGTTTGCAGGTTTCCATTGCCTGTGGGGGGGGGGGGGTGGGTGCTGGAGGGATTCCAAAATCCAGATGCAAGGGCAGGTCGAGAGTTGGTGACCTTCAGCAAATCTCATCGTTACTGCGATATTGTATTGCATTTGTTATATATCTTATCTGTTTTATGCAATAAACAGCAACACTATCCATGTTCATTAGTAATTGTTAGCGAGGCCCGCTTCGGAAAAGCCAGCTGACGCAGTCTGGCTTTCTGGCGGGAGGCCACGGCCCCTGCCATCGCAGGATGGATCATGATTCTGGAGCAAGCCGCATGCTTTAATGTTGCTTTGCACACTCTGCAGTGCTTTGATGTCGCTTGGATTTAATGCCCATGGTGCTGGTGCTGGGGGAGCACGGGCTGCAGTGGATTTGAGGGGGGGCGGGGGGGCCTGGGCATGAGGCAGTGACATGGGCGGTTGGCACTGCGGCCAACTCACTCCATTCGAGTCATTTTGCATCTTCTGGACCGTCACGCCGGATGCGATCCTTGTATCAATGCGACTCCAGTTCCAACTCCCAAAATTGTCAGAGCTGACCTCTGACCCCATGTCCCAGCCAACGGGGTGGCTTCGTCTCTGGTCTGTCACCGTTCCTTTCCTCTTTGTTGTCTCCTTGTCTACATCACCTCCTGTGCTCTCCAGCACATATACATGGACTTTATGGTGGGATGTACAGTTGTATCGTTTAAGATGTTGAACGGGATTGGTTGTGTGCCCCGTTCCCAAGTCTTTGTCTTTGGGGGGCAGGGGGATACCACACTGTAAACCACAGTGTGATTGATGAGCACTGGACAAACTCAATGACAGCAGTGT
>JAODKF010000002.1:25750266-25778767 GCA_026779585.1 Mormyrus proboscirostris | reverse complement strand
ATAATAATGATAATAAAAAAGATTTGATATTTAATACTATTGTTCAAATCATCCCGCGGGCCGTATTGGACACCATATTGGGCCGTATTCGGCAATACGGCCCGCGGGCCGTATGTTTGACACCCCTGCTTTATATAGTTAAAGGCACAGATAGTTCTGCGCTTTTGTTTTACCAAAACAGCTATTCCACTCAGCGCACACACATACACACACACACACACACAGAATGTGGTAAAATATAGACAATTCATCAAACATTTACTACACACGATTGGAAAAAATTATATTCAGGATTGCTGCACTGTCATGGAAATGCTATCAGTTAAATCAAGATAGGACACATACCAAATACGCATCTATAACAGCGGGCTAGCTAGTTATTCTGGTTTCATGTAGTTATTTCTGGACGACATCTCACACTCAGGAAAATGAAACGGCACATCAGTAATAGATCGCACCAAAACGTACTGAAAAGACACACCAGCACTGTGTCATGTGTATGCCATGCTGTTCGCTTGCTACAACATCCAAGATTACGCTGTGGCCATGCGTCCTCCGTGCGCAGACGGAACACGTGCCACCCTGCGCGACACGCCTGTCCCCACATCGGCTCACCGTGATCATCCGGTAAATGTCCTTGCAGTCTTCTAAAGTGGCAACGCGGATCGTGTAATCCATGTCACAGTAGTTCGTTTGCGCTCTTCAATCCCAAGAATCGGTACAATGAGTCGTCTTTAAAAATCGATAAATTTGATCAGTGGTCTCGCTGGACTTAGCCCAGTTCTACGATTCACAACCTCCACCGACTAAACAGCGCCACTCCTTCGCACTGTGATGACTATGGGAATAGAAGAAAACATTTGAATGCTGATTTGGTATTAGACACTCGGCACAATTTAAAGACATAGCAAATTAAAATTAAATATATGTTTATTTTACTAAAAATGCTTCATTGCTATCAAGAATGTCAGCGATTCCGTTGAGAAATCCATTAAAATGTGGATTAGTTGGATGGTTTGCTGTACCGCACAATACATGTTTTATAACATCAGACCATCTTCAAACTATTTTTTCTAGCACAAGGACACATATATTTATATATTGCTTACCACATACTTGCATTGGCCAGTAGGCCTATCTGTCAACTGGAATTTTGGTTCCCTGTGTCAGTGATGGTTTATGAAAAAATGCCGATTCAATAAACCTGAGTTTATTTTACGCAACTTGCTTTGTGTGAGGATATGGCATTTGGAAAACTTCCATTCTCTGATTGATTACTTAATTATTTTACCAACTGGTATGATTTACCATAGTTGTGAGACTGATAAAGACTTTAATCCAGGCGTAACTTGGATGTTGTACATTGACATATTAGTCGGTATATAAAACTTAATAGGTTAGTTGTGCAGATGCACATTTTCCACAGTTCCGCACTTTTTAATTAAGTGGTGGAAAGGGGCAAACTGGGCACACGTTTCCTTGCGCTGCTTCATATAAAAACCCCAAACTAAATGTTCATCTCGACGGCAAAAAAAGCAACACAATAGACAAACTATTCAAAACTTAAGAAATAAGCCAAGAATTTCAAACACAATTTTTATCATAATTTAGCAGACCACTACCACAAAAATGAACTCAAGTTCAATATTAAAATGTCCAATGTACCTAAGACAAACAGAACTGCACCATAGACAGATGAGGTGTGATTTTAAGATAAAAATAGAACAGAACAAAAATCGTTCCTAAAAATAGCCAGTTATGCTATACCCTACAGAAACCAAGCATTGAGGTTTGGTGGGTGGGAGAGGAAATTAGTAGGACTACGCCCATAACGATCTGTCTCCAACCCATGTGCTGTGAAAATAAGACCAGGCCTGGATTATGGATGGGGGTTGTCCGCTGAATAAAGCCCTTTTTGTTCGTTGTAACCGCTAGCAAATAATAATTTCCCCAGTCATCGGACGGTGACGCTACACCGCGCACGCTTACGCACAAAACGCTTTCACTGCCCGAGTGGCACCCAATCAAGCTATAAACGACACTAAAAGCAGCTGACGAAATAGCCCACAGAACATTAATCTAAAAGTCGACAACAGTTATGAGGGTTTACAAAAATTGTGAGTTATTATTTAATACAAACTACACCCTAAAGTCAAAAAGTTGCTATATAAAATAGATAGATAGATAGATAGATAGATAGAATATTATGTAGCATCAAACATCTGTTAAACTAAAGTCAATGGGACGTGAACTAGCAACATTTCGGTTTCTTTAATGAGATAGCTTCTCAGTTCTCCGGAGAAACCAGACGTTGTATCCGACACGCAGATAATCAAAATGGCGAGCGGGTGCTTTTGGGAATTATAACATCTGTGAGTGAAAATTCTTTTCTAGCATAATGCGGCTGAGAAACGTCACCAGTGAAACAGCTGAACGTCGCCCTGCGACCTGACCAGCACAGGAAACTGCCCCCTTTCCTGTTTAGTCTATGACATCATTCGCGTCTGAAGAGAAGCGCTGCTTTTTCTCCTCATGTTCATCGACGGCAACTTCATAAACCGAATATATCTGCGTGTAATGTACTTCACTATATTAACGGTAGAATTATTTTGTAACGATGTTTGATTTTAATTATTACGTGTATGGATTCATGAAATGCGGTAGGGTGGAATCGAGCTGTTCACGTTAAGTAGTCTTATTTAATCTGTGTGTGTGCATAGACGCACATATATACATGCATACATACACGATAGTTTTTTGTATGTTTATCTCAGGCAGTAACGTTTATTGCTTTTAACGCCTTTAAAAAAAAGAATCCAGAAAAAATAATTTATTAATATGAAAGTGTCAGACGTGTTTCCGCAAACGCATCGAAAGCAGAATCTAGTAGTTGCGTTTCTTTTCAGCTCATTTGTACTTCCTGCCTCGAAAGTCAAATTTTAAACGTTTCAGTAACTCACTAGGGTGAAACAATTATTTCATATGACTGAGCTTTATGTAACTTAACTGAGTTTTTTTTTAAATTACAATTTAGGATTTCCCACGCTGTTCATAATAAGCAAAATCACCAATCGAAAATTTGTTCATCGAGACGGTGACGCAAATTGCAGCAGTATTTTGAGCATTTTTTTTACATGGGATCCAACTGAGTAAAGATTCAGCTAAAACGCGTTATTTCCACCATATTTGGAAATCTGCAGTTCTTCGTCACTGCTTTTTTTCCGGCTAAAATAGACCAATTGGTCTGGCATCCTGGTCTAACCATCCTGGTCCAGACTTGGCCGCGAGTGGCAGTCATGTGACACAGAAGACTGGTCACCGCCTATTACACAGCACCCAGAATATGCTGAGATTAATGCAGTGCCGAGTTTATACCCTTTAGCTAATCATCGCAATTAGACGTCGGCAAAAAGTATTTCAGTTATCAAACGGAATGATGACTGTACACAAAAGACGACAGTCACCTGCCTAAAAACAACTCCCCATTCTCGCCATTTCCAGTAGTCGCCAGTAACTGGAATTGGCAAGTAGTTATACAGGAAGTTTTAAGAAGTATACCCTGGGGGGCGGTTTTTCCTTCGCTTTTACTTCAAAGTTGTTGTTTTGGCCACAAGCCAAAAAAGGAGCTGTGAATACACTGAAAATAAATCAAGGACAAAATAATAGACCAGGGGGATTCATATTTTCTAAAGTGATTCTTCCATTGTCCTTTTCTTGATAAGAACTTGACTTACTGGAATTCATAAATGCAGTGAACTCAAAAGAGTACCCCCCCCCCCCCATCCATACAAACAAGATAAAACTGAAATGAGGCTGTTTAACTTTGCCTTCAAACAAAGCTTAAATACATAAAGAAATGTTCAGTTTGCTGTACCACTGGCATTTTCAGCTGGAGGTGACTGGACATTTTAGCTTCTGTAACTTAACATGCAGTGCATTGTGTTGCCAATCAAATGGTTGTGGGTTTGAAACCCAGGAGTACATAACCAAAACCCTTCCCTGTACTGTAGGTCACTTTGGTTAAATACATCAGATTAATAAATGTAACCAGCTGCAGGGGGACATTTACATTTTTTCCCATTTTTCTCCCTGGGGGGTGGGGAATGGAAGCTGCCTCATTTGCACACTTCAGGTAAAATCTATTCTCTTACATTTCCATCTATTTGCTGTGGGCTCAAGGAGGTGACTGTTGGGAGGAGGCTGGGTGGGGTAGTATCTGGGGCAGTTCACAGGAGGCCGGCGATCACTGTCGTGTTTGTTCAGGGGTGCCAGGTCCTGGGCCAAAATGAAATTACACAGGATGTACTGTTCTGCATTAGACACTCACATATGTTAACATTTACTGCAGTTTCACCAGCCAACCTAAACCTTAAACACCACCAATTAAATAAGAAATAAATAAATATTTTGCCAGTAAGTAGACAAGGCATGCATGTATGATTGATGCTGGCTGGAAACTAGTCAACACTTTCCTCAGGCTCAGATAATTCTTGAAAGTGAAACTACCCCAGCTGGAAGAGCCAGTCAGTCCTATGGGTGATACAGTTGATCACCTAGAGCGCCCTCTTTTGGGGAGGGGGAGGGGATTTAGCAGTCTGCCAGTGTCACCCCTCTGCGCCACAAACATGAATGAAGCCTGTCTTGGCTTGCCGTTAACTTCAGCAAGAGCTGTAGGTGTAGAAGAAGTTTACAAAAGTTGGCTGTAAGTGGTGCACTGGGTTGCTTAGGTGAGCTAGTATCTGCTGCACTGGTTCATTGGTTTAGGTCAGACACTGGATAAATGCTCCCCCCCCCCCCAAGGAAGGGCAGTGCGTTCTGTCAATATCTGATGGCTTTCTTGTTGAATTTGACAATCGCTGAAAACATAGGTTAACCTCAGCAGCACAAATTCACTCCTTTGCATTTTTTATTTTTTTGCATCTGCGCATAACCTGATGTCCCGGACAGGGTGTCCCGGTGTTATGTTGCTGCTGCGCAGATCTGCGCCAGATTACTGTACATCGGGGAGATCCCTCACCGTGGCTTAGGAGAGAAGCCTTAAATTAAACCTGGGAATTCCTTAGTCCATACCACGGACGTCGCCGCCATTAAAACTGAGGGGAACGTGTCCCCCTTGCATTTCATAATTATTCGTTTGGACCCCCCCCCCCCACATTTAACATAAAATATTAGTTTTATACCAGTGTGTCCCCGACATTCGAAATGCTTCTGACGCCCCTGGTCCATACATTTATTTTAAGTGCAACTGAACAGGGATACAAGAGATTTCTGGAATGAGTGCCGATTGTTCAAATCTTTTATTTATGTTGCAAACATAGCCTACTTACCCTATATAATTAATAAATATATTCAGGAAATCCATTATGCTAAAGGTTTAGGAGGAAAATTGTAAATATCACATAAAACAACCCATTAATAACAACTTTTTATCTGCCATCGAAATATTAGTATTAATTCTTATTAGGGGAATAATGAATTCTTATTCTTATTATTAGGGGAATTCTGAATCTGATGTAAAGAAAAGGGTTCCGCTTGTTCTATAAACGTATTGCACCAGAGATATATGACGCCATAGTCTTTCGGTACAAGCAAGATGATGATCATATTCGATGCGTATGTGTAGTTTCTTTTAGAAAATCTTTTTTTACAGCTCACCTGATTATCATATGCTGTCGTAATTCACCGCCTCCGCCCAACCGGGCGCACACTACGTAACTGGGGGCGCGCACAATCCGTACAAAAGCGGCGCGGGAGTAACAAGCCGAGCCAGTCAAGTTTGTAGTAGTTCAACAAGCACCGCTTCTCACCATCACGGCACCAGTGCACGGCAAGCACGCCTGTGGATCCGCATATCACAGTTCGTTTCATGGAGCACTAATACTGGCCTGTTTCATGCGTTGTACATTTTCGACGTGTTATTTTGTACTGGTTCTCCAAGATAGATTTCTGATCAAGATCGAGCGCACCTTTCCCCCCCCACACCAAACACCGGTACGGGCATTGTCTTAGTGTTATTTCGAGGTGTAAACGGGATTCACAGAAATTCCTGAACAAACGGGGAAGCACTGGATCTAATACATTTCAAGAAGGACATTGCAGAAAAGAACCCCTCCGAGGTAGGTTACTTTGCAAAGTTACCGTTTGCTATACTGTGCAATAATTTCACATCGGTTTTAAGCAACCTAAACATCTTGGGATACTTTTTGTATTACGAAGATAATTTATAGCATTTACAAGTGGTTTGACCTGTTTACCTTACTAGATGGTGTGATATATTTTTAAAAACTAGCTACAGTTAATAGTTTTGTATTTTTTAATTTAAAACAGATCTATTATACGAGACGGCGATGCCCCATTGTTTTACATGGCCGACGCGTTTTGCATCGTCCTCTGACGCAACTGATGTATTTTGCTATATAACGGCAAACGTGGTGTAGGTGAACATAATTAACATACAGTGTCGGATCTTTCCTGGGCTTAGTTAACTTCTAAAAGCCGATTGCGTGGTCATCGTAATTACTTTACGCACTTTGTACCGGATTCCAGGCTTTTACACTTCAAATCAAATGGTAATGAAACTCAAACGAAGATGGTGGGCGAACATCATATGCCGCATCTTCAAGTTTAGTTTTATCAAAATGTTTTTGCTACGTGACTAAGGTAAATATTTCCCGTATTTAGTTCTAATTTTAAAACACCTGAAAACCAGTTAACGTGTTTTATATCCATCGGCACGACTTAGTCCGCACCATCTTTAATACCGTGCCACGTATTTAAACAATCCGGTTTTTGATTCGAGACTCTCCGATGTCAGCCTGTGTAGACTGCACAAGGGAAATTTTAAAATCTACCGAAGTCGTTTATTAGTGGCAAAAGTCAATTTCTATCTCCGTAGCACATAACGGATTTTTTGTGAGTTTCAATCTGATTTTAATTTAAATTGACATTCAGTCAGCTCATTTCTATGAACACATTTGCCTTGTGGTAGTTTTTAGTCTGGAATTCCATTTTGATACAATAGCAGGAAATGGCCTGTTCTGCCTGGTGGGAATAACGTAATCATTTTGCAATCTGCAATAGGCTTACAAAGTAGCCAGAATCCAGTGGAAATCGTAACATAATATTGGTCACGGTACCTAAAATTAACTATAGTGATGTCATTCTCACATGTCAAATGTCAAAGTATTATGAAATACCAATTTTATATCTTCCAAAAATACACTAACCCACATGTCTTAAACTTGTCGCAAGAACTCTTAGTCTATCTTGTGAAAGTTCAGGATCTGTCATCTGTGTCAGGAAGGAATTTCCAGGTTGTGTGTCACTGTTTAGCTGTTCTGTGCACCTCTCTGTGTCTGGATGTCTTGGCCAGTTTTGTTTGTGTTAGATGCTCAAAGCAAACTATTGTTTTTAGATTTGGGGGGGGGGGGGTTTGAGGGGTGGGTGTAAAGCTGTTTCCTGAAGGGAGAGGAGGTCCAGCGGTGGCAAGGCGCCATGAACCAGTCGGCGGTATTTTGTCAAAGCGAAGTCTGGGCCAGTGGGGACATGGAGAGAATTGAACTGTGAAGAGAGAAAAGGGGCTTAGAGGATAAATTGCAGCACAGATATTGTTTGGCTGTGTGCGCATAGTGTACCAGAAGTCTGTTAGAGACTGGAGTCAAAGGACCAGCAAGCTTGTCAACAGGTGAAATTCCCGCAGCAGGTCTGTGACATGGAATGCAAACGTACCATTGTCCAGACTCGGCATGAGATGGAATACATCCGTGTGTGGTGTCGCATTTGGACTACGATTCTTGTGGTTTTCGGGGTTTGAACTGAAGCGGCCGATCTAGCTGTAGATGAAGTTTACCAAAGTCAGCTGTAAGTGGTGATGAAGAATTTTGGTGGAACTGGACTGCCGCTGCGCTCGTTCACTGGTTTACATCAGACACTGGGGAAAAAGCCCCCCCCCCCACCACCACTTAAACAGGGGCTGTGCTTCCTGGTAATATCTAATGGTTTCATATTTTGATTGCTGGAAATGTAGGTTAAACTGACTCCTGTAGTGTTCTTGGCATCTGCGCATGACCTGATGTTCAGACTGTCCCGGTGTCATGTTGCAGCAGTGCTGGACAACCATACTGAAGAGGAGATAAAGAATTTAGTCCACCGTGTTCTTCTTATCTTCTGCTGTTTTTGGGTATCCGGCTATAAATTATAATCTGTAAAATGCCGTATTCTGGCTCTGTCGTACTTGTATTGAGATCGAATCCCCAGTTTGTCACTGAATGCCCTGATACAACCTCTGTGTGCAGGAGAAGTGAATGCAGCTCCAGAGGAGGCAGGGATCAGCAGGGGCGAAACAGCATACCAGCAGCAGGAAGACTGGCCCGGAGCCCACCATGGCCCTGAGTGCCTTCCACCTGATGCAAACGCTTAAGAATTCCCCGGCCGCGATCCGCCGGCGGCTGAGACGTGACCGCACTGAGAGCCTTTCCCACGGGGACCCGCTCTTCAAGGTCTACTACCTTGGCACGGAGAAGATATTCTCCCTCGACCTGCAGCAGGCCCAGGATGCCATAAGCCGGCTTCTGGAGGGCGCCCCTGGCAGGCCGAGTAAGGAGCATGCACTGGTGGTGCGGCCGCGCTACGTAGAGGTGAAGGAGATCAGCACGGGCCGCCAGCTCACCAAGACCTTCTTGCAGGACATCGCGTACTGCGCCGCCGACTCCACCCACCCCAACGTCTTCATCTACATTTGCAAGCAGCGTGGACAGCAGCTGCACTGCCGTGTGTTCTGGTGCAGCCGCGCAGAGCGGGCCCGCGACCTCACAGCTTGCCTGGCCCACTCCTTCCAGCGGGCGTTCAGCGACTGGCAGGACGCTGTGGCGGTCCCCGCCCAGGTGGAGGCGCTGCCAGTGCTGGAGGAGCGACCCAGCACACCCTCCCCGCCATCACGGAGCCTGACTCTCCCTGCCAGCCTGGGGAAAGGTGAGTGACCAGTGTAGTGTGGCTATAAACGGATGGTTGTCAGTTCAAGTCCCAGTTGGGGGTTAAGCTTTATTGGAGCTTAACCTGAAGGTAAAGCCTCCCCCCATTATTAGTTACTGTTATTCACCTTACAGTAAAAGACCTTGAGGCAACGCCCAAAGCCCTCGGTGAGTAAGTTAGAGTGACAGTGGCAAGGAAGAACTTCCTCTTGGGAAGAAACCTCAGGAGGAACCAGACTGAAAGGGGGAGTCCACCCTCCTGGGGCCGGCAGAGGAAGTTCAAAATAACCTTGAGGCAATTAAATATTGCATATTATATATTGCGATGGCTTAGCCCCTTCTCCGAATTTTCTCCAGTTGTAAATTCTTCGACATAGGCCCCCTTTTGCTTCGGTGATGGCATTCGGTGATGTAACCACCTGGAAAGCTTCTCCAACAGTCCTGAAGGAATTTCCACAAGTTGGCTATCTTGCTCTTACTCATCGATTTGAGATCATGCCAAACCTGTTCTATAGGGTTTAGGTGTGCTGCATCACTGTGGGTGCCTGGTAATCTGTCACAGCATTCCATCTCTCTTTGTCACAAGATGATGCCGTTATCATGGAAAATAAATTATTGTTCAGTAGGTTTGTACAGACCTTTAACTGGTGCTGTGTATATACAGACGCTTTTCTACTTGCAAACGTTCAACTTTCAGACATACGAGAGATGAGCAAAGTTCAAATTGTGTTCAATGGGCTCCCATTTCCTGTCCGCAACATCAAATTTTTTTTCTGCGCACCAATTCCGTCTAGCTTGACTTCTGGTCGCTACTCCCGCCACGTAGCAGCGTAGCGTACGTACTCCCAGCATCCTAGTTCTTTGTACTTGCGTATAACCTCAAAATGATGTTGAGTGATGACTTGTGTTCCAACAGCCGTTTATAACTTGAAATGTTCGTATCTTGTTTATAACTAAAGGAGCGCGTGTGCATGTATGTATGTAATATATACATATACGTTATAAATGGCTGCTGTGTAATGTGTGTGTGTGTGTGTGTGTATGTATGTGTGTGTGTGTGTGTGTGTATGTGTGTGTGTGTATGTATGTGTGTGTGTGTGTATATACACACACATTAGTGTGTGTTTGCCTGCCTCTACATTGGTTCCTTTCATCGTGAGTAAGATGGGGAATGAAAGTACCCGGCTTCTCCACAGGGATGAATGAAGTACCTGTATTCTGCTTGGTTATGTGCTGAACTCCGTGTTTCACTCTTGCTTGTGAGATGCCATTTCCCCACATGTCTATTCCTCTCATCGCTGCAGTTCGCTGGAGGAAGAGGAGCTCCTTGTCTACAAGCCCCCTGAGAGCCATTCTGAGGAGAAGCTCAGAAGGTTCCGATAGCCGGGTCTGGCCCTGAGGTCCACGCTTTGCGCCAGACTCGCATGATTCTGCAAGAGCGACCTAGAAATTTCACGCTTCTCCTACAGGCTTTCTTGGGACACCAAGGGATCTGTGTTTTTTGTGGGTCCAAAGTGTGGTGTGATTGACCCCCACCGTTACCTTCCGGTCAGGGTGTGTGTGTGTCTGAAGTTTGGATGACAACCTGTCGAGTGGCGCTGATGACCAGAGGCTGATGGGTCTGCCAGAGCTTGGAAAGATCTGGAGTATCTTCTGAGTCTCTCCAGCCGTCGCTTGTCGTCAGGCTGGTCTGGGAAGTTCTTAATGAGTCCGATGGATTGTTTTGCGAGTTTTAGGTTCCTGAGGGTTGGGTTCTGTGGTGTGGGAGGGTTGGGGGGTCAGCAGCTGGATTGTAATGATTATCCAGTCATGCCAGATGAAGGGGAGGGGGGATTAATGGTGTTTTGGAAGGTTGGTATTTAAGGAGCGCTTTTTGAAATGGTCACCGTGTTTACAGTTTCAGTGAAATGGTTCGCAAGCTCTGCTGCATCTGATCTGCAGTGCAGCGTTACATGATACAGAATATTTCAAGTGTCTCTGGTCATTGCATGAGAAAATGAGGTCAGTATCTCAAATTGTTGTATGCCCCACCCCCATTATGTCTGTGCTCCATTTTTAACTGCCGGTGTCCCCCAACCTGGAATGTACGCACTGTTCTGGTGAAGCACATCCTCAGTCTGGAAGCCTTTGTGATCCCTGGGTTTGATGCTCACGGGTGTCTTCTTGTGTTGTTTATTCCAGTAGGACAGTATCAGGTGACATACCGCTGCATTAGCCGTTAACACTGTCTGTGTGACTTTTATAGGCGTCACCAAATTACTGCATATTTTTACAGTCAGAGGTTATTTCCCTCTGTGCCAAAAAGCTAATTGAGATTTTTATGACTCATTTTAATGTATTAATTTACTAATATGCACTGTATGTATTCGTGGCTACAAGTTGCAACTTTTGTTGCCTGTGTTTTTAACTTTTAAAATGTTCCTGTATTCTATTTATGCCTATTTAATAAAATTTATTATGAACTTTTCTTATATTGTCATTTTTTTTTCCTTGTATGCGTTTTTTTTTTTTTTTTGCGTTCCTTGCTCCCTCTAATGGTATGGTGTGGTCTTGCAGTGAATATAGCACGCTTAGGCTTAAAACAGATTGACTTTAATTTTTGGTCTTGAATGGGAAGCCAGAAATGCTTGTACCAGGTACATGATTTTTTATTTTTTTTTTGCCCTCATAAATGTTTTATTGTGACTGAATGCTGTCATGGGATAATCGGGATACTCCATATGTACTGGTGGACCGTGACCCCGCCCCTCACAGGCTATTGGCTAGAGGGTGACGTGGTCCCTCGATGCTGTTGCACCTCCCACAGACTCCTAACGTGCAATCTCCTCAGGATGTCCACCTCCTCCATGACTAAGAGAAAGCAGATGGAGAGGCTTGTTATGGTCTTCCAAGGCTTACAGCACATGGTGTGACTTTTGGCATCAATCCATCCATTCCAGCATCCAACAGCTTTCATTAACTGCATTCGGTGTCTTTAAATTTCTCCTGGGGTGTGAGTGAGTGCCCTGTGATGGTATCCTGCCCAGCCTCTTCTCCAGCCTTCTGCCCTGTACTTGATACAGACTCCAGACTCACCACCACGCTATACAAGATAAGCGGTTTGGAAGACTGATGGGCACCTGTCAGTTAACAGCTAGGATGATGGACCTTCAAAAGGCTCTTCCTCTCGCTCACACAGCTACAATGGTGGAACTAAGTTCTATTAACAATGAGTATCTACTGCTTAAATATGTGATACATTTGGAGATTGACCTGAGATAAGAACCATAATCAACTGATTGCTTGTGTGTGAAAGAATGTTAGTGTGTATCACAAACGGTAATATGGACTGAGGTAGCACAGTTATTTGACACCACAATGCTGTGCACATTGTTTCATTATCGTGACCGGTATAGGGTTTTCTGTACAAACCACGCCATCCTACCCAATCAGCAGCCTCATTGCTCTCTTTCACCTCCGAATACCTGACATGCATCTACTCATCACTCAGCACCTTGGTAGTAAAAAAAAAAAAATGTGGTGACCTGTCGCATAAACGCAATAAAAAAAAAAACAGCTCCCGCACTCACTGAAACACTGACACATATGAGCAGTGGCACAGGAGATAAGGTGGGTGAAGGTTGCCACCGTGTGGATGACTGTGGTATTGTCACAGTCCGGCCAAACCCACCTTTGTCGTAGAATGGCTGGTCCCTAGAGCTGTGGACGAGGAACATCTCCAGGAAGTTAATAATGGCACCAGAAACTAGGAATCTTTCCTGGAGAGAAAGGGTTTGGAGATAGCACATGTCCACAGAGAAGGGGTTGATAGGAGGGGGGACGGTGCATAGGCCAACTAATTCACTCACAATGTCCCACACCCTTGTACCTGCATGGGAAAAACACATTGCTCTATCAGTATAATATTTCCTGTAATGTTTACATGTTTTAATATTAACCATTACTGTCAATTTGAAACCTAATATATAATTTTGTAATAATTAATGATTCAGGGTATTTGGCTAATAATACCACAAAAAAAACACAACCTTGTGAACACCAGTCTGTGATGGATTTGAGCTTCATGGGTGTGTCTCTGACCAGCGAATCAGTACCCCCAATGTTGACCAGTCGTTCGTGATTGGACCGTATCCACGCATAAGGTCGGCCGTACTTAGCATAGCCGGCCAGCAGGAAAAGGGTGCAGTTCATTTCCTGTGTGCGGCAAACAGTGGCCAGGGAGTCACCGGCAGACGAGCTGAACAGGTCAAGGCTACATAAAAAGAGCAGTGAGACGGCACTTACAGGCACGGCAATCTCCCTCTCACTGGGCGAGGCTGGAAGAAGATGGGCCTCACCATTCCTGAGCCCAGAAAAGCCAGACAATACCAGCTAAAAGTCATTTATGATTTTATTTCACCATGATAAAAACGCATGTACTGCCCAGTACTCTATGCAAGCCTTACATATAATACTTAAGGATAAATGGTGCCGTGTGACAAGCATATGAGAGGACCCATGGTCATGAGACACCTATGGCAATAGTCATAATCAGCATAATAATGCTTCATAACGGGCATATCTACGAAAGGGTGCTGAGAAGTTCCTGGCTTTGCCCCCTTCCAGTTGAAATAGGAAAATGAGTGTAGGGGCATATGACAGACTAATATCTTAGTATGTAAGTGTGCATATATCAGGCCTTTTGCGATTCTTAAAACTGCTTTTTCTTTTAGCGAGAAGCTGAGGCACAAGCAAGTTTCACGTCGTTGGCGTTCTGGGCCGTCATGAAGTTTCCGCTTCTCCAGGGAACGTCAGCAAAGGACATTCACACTGAGGTGTCACAAAGAGAAGTGTCCTTCCTACAACCCATTCGAAACCTGCATATCGTGTTTCAAGACTGGGCATTTCACCGCTGAAGATGAGCCCCGCGGTGGGCGCCCCCCAACCTCAACTGAGCCGGCAACCTGCGATGCTGTCCATGAGCCGATTATAGAGGACCGGCGAATATCCGCAAAGAAGATACTTCCCATCTCACAAGAGCATGTTGGGCTTGCTATCACTACTATCCAAGACATGCGAAAGCTTTCGGCGAAGTGGGTGGCGAAATGTTTGAACGGTGATCAGAAGACGGAATGAGTTGAAGCATCCAAATCCGTTTTGGCCCATTTTGAAGCTGCCCAGGACTTTTTGGCCAGGTTAGTGACTGAGGATGAAACCTGGCTCCACATCTATGATCTGAAACCGAGGACCCGTCACCACAGCCGAAGAAATTCCAAACCCAGAAATCAGAAAAAATGTCATGGCGTGTCAAGGCTGGGTTTGAACCTGCGACCTTGTGATTATGGTACACAGGCTTAGCCCACTGAGCCACATGCTGCCCCCAGCAGACAGTATCATGCTAACCTCCTGGAGCAGCTGAAGGAGGCAATTAAGACAAAACGGCAAGGAAAGGATCTTTTTTTGCAGGACAATGCACCTGCACACACGTCCAACGTTGTGGCTGCCAAATTGAACACCCTGGGTTTCGAATTGGTCCACCATCCCCCCCCACTCACCTGACCTGGCCCCTTCAGACTATTATCTGTTCCCGAATTTGAAGAAACACCTGAAGGGGCAACGTTTTGAGGACATTTCTGACGTCAGAGATGCTGCTGAGAGCTGCTTTACGGCCCAACCAAAGGACTTTTATTTGAACGATCTAGAAAAGCTGCAACTATGCTGTCCCAAGTGCATCAGTCTCAGGGGGGAATATGCTGAATAAATGTGTTATTTCATAACGATGGTTCTCTTCTTTCTCGGCAAAACCAGGAACTTCTCAGCACCCACTCGTATGTCCTTTGCGCCTCACGTTCTCTCTACTAAAAAGCCTCTTAGCATTTCATGATGAAAACTAAAGGGAAATGCAACTCAATCTGTGGTTTGTCATTAAGCACTAGATGCACCTGCCCAGAGCGGTTCTCAGGGAAACCAGACGATTAGCAGCAACCGCTGCGTTTCTTCGATGGATTTTAAGAACCACCCGTTCCAGCCTCCTGTGGTGTCACCATGCTCTCCTATGGAACTCGTCTACTGGACCTTAAAACATCTACCCGGCAGCATTTACTCTACAGAGCCTTGCGGTCACCTGCCGCTCTGCTGGTGAGGGGCCTGTAGCGGTGGCTCTCCGGGGGGGGGAGTCTCAGCATCACTGCTGCTGCTGTCAGAACTTGGGCTGCTGAGGGAGGATGCAGCAGATACAGGGAAACCAGGAGAGAACCAGCCCTGGAGGTAAAAAGCACACGACCTGAGCATAGAGATCGCAGCTTTTGACAGTCTTACTCCGATAAAAAAAAAAAAAAAAATCCCTTAATCGAAATGTTCCTATTTACTTAATGTAGGCACAGACTTTGTCCTCATTGGCTAAAACTATTCACACAATCCAGATGCCCACCTGGTCTTCATTTACCACAGTCAATAAAAGTTCTTCTCTTCCTCTGAGCCATGGCTGGAAATAACGGAAGCCCTGCAGCGAAACAGATGGGATTTTATTTACAGGACATGTTAATGTGTGCAGGGAGGAGATACCAAACGAGATATCAAATGAAACTTCAATAACCACAGTCTTACTTGTATTATGTTTTTATAGTACAATGTATACTTGATACTAATCAAAGCAGAGCACTTCTGCTCTTGTGTGGCTGGGAATTAATGTGATTTTCTAGAGAGGATCCCTGACTGTTGGCCAAAACCTTTCGCCATCAACCATCAATAATGGGGTGATGATGGTGAGCTGAGGTAAAAATTCCAGCGAAATTTACCCACCGTTAATCAACAAATTAATTTTCAAACTAAGATAAAACCTACCGATCCCAATGGGAAATTCGAGAAAGATCTGGCGGCAATAGGATTCAAACTCACGCCCCCGAAGAGACTGGAGCCTAAATGCACCGCCTTGGACTCGGCCGCGTGACCACAAGCATAACAAATCTTCCTGAGTACGTAACAGGCACCTACACAATAAGTAATTTACTTAAAAGAGGACGTCAAAATGAATATGTATATATTGTACCTGCAGGGAGCCCAGTATTGCCAGGTCAGACAGAAAGTGATTTAGTCTCTTCCTCAGCTCCTTCTCCCGCTTCTGTCTCATCCCGAAAGCAAAAAGGCGAAACTCAGAGCGATCCTTCATTACATTTCCATTTCACGCGGAATCGTCGCTATTGATAGGAGAATTAACGATTCTATCCGTGCGACAAATAAATCCATATTTAATTAAAGCATTCTGGAAATTTCAGGAACAAGAGCATTATTAAAGCCTTCCATCATCTGCAGTCTCCTAGCAACTGAAAGCCATAACATCACTGCCGAGTAATATTACACCACGAAAGAAAATGTTGTACAAAATATTATGTATCTGAACAAGATATGTTTAAAATGAATCGTAGATTGCTACCTCAGGGGTGCCTTTATCGACATTACTATGCCGACCACTTATGACCATGTTGTATTCATTCACATTAATAATTGCATATATTTTTATATTTGATATACTTACATTAACTGCAGTCATATCCCTATAAAGAGAAATATATCACTACCATCCGTTTTTACTAATTGGCAGTACGCTCTAATGCATCTCTACTCGATTGTGCCTAATTTCCGCGATCCTCCCCTTTTCTGTTCTTAACCTATTAGTAGCCTATCGCGTCTTATTCGCCCATGATTTCGTCATTACCTTACGAATATTTATATTCCTCAATGTAATCTATACCTCGATGTTTGTTTCTACTGGCTGACCACCTTCCACAGAAATGGCTGAAGTGGGGGATCGTCTACATAGTGCAACGTTCTAGAAAAAACGCAAAAGCAGAAAACAAAAGCAGCAGCAGCAACATAATAATAATAACAATAACAACAACAACAATAATAATAATAATATTTACTTAAATATAAAGAGAAACGTTAAAGTAATGTGCGTGCTTACAGGTCTATATACCCCTAGTTAATGTTGTAATAACTAGATATTTAGAGAAAACATAAAATGCGATACATAAAAAAAGAAGTTATTATATATTAATTATATATTATATAGTTATTATATATTAATAATTATATATAGGCCCATAAATCCTTTATTACTAACAATAAATCAGAAAAAAACTAATCTGTAAACCCTAGTTCCAGCAAATAAATTTGGCCAAGGATATCTATTAATTAACTATTTAACCCTGGATGTTAACCGCTGAACCCAGAACCTGCTAGGATGGCGATAAGCAATTACCTGCCAGGTGTTTCGGTCTGTTTAGCCACACAAATGGCGTCGGCAATTTAATCTGTGCCACTTTGTTTTTGGCAAATTAAAAAGAAATCCTAAAGTAAAGTTTAAATGGTTTCTCAGATGAGACGTTCATTGGCCAACACTATACCCCATATTATTAAAATACCTCCTAAAAAGCGAATATGGTAAGTTTGTTTAAAACTGCATGCGAATTTTTCATTTTAAATTTTAGCGGTGGGTCACGTACTGCACTGGGTTACTATTGTGTAGATTAAAGCTGTCAATTCAATTTAACGTTTAAGATAAACTTTTTAAATTAAGCTTTTATTGACGTGTTGTCAGTGTTGTACAGTTTGACTCTTAAAGTACATCTAACAGTCTCATTAGGGTGAGACCAAGGCTCTTGCATCTCATTTGATAGTCTTGGACTCAGTTGCTACAGTCTAGTGTTTTAAACTTTGTGGATTTTTATCCTCCAGTGTGATGTTGCTTTGCATCTCACAAATCTCTGTTTCCACAATCATTCCAGCTGGTAAGTTATCTCTGATCTACATCAATCAAATGCTGCACAGCTGCACATATTTCACTGGTTCTCATTTTATTTCCTTTTTTGTCCTTTTTTTTCTGCCAAGGAATGTTCACAATGGAGTGTCATGACCGCCATTTCTGGCTTAGTGTTCAGTCGCAGTTCCTTGGCCAAACAACTCGCTTAGGCTTTGAAGGTTGGTTCATGTATCTTCCCGATTCGGGGACCGGTATGCTATAATGACACAAATGATCATGTATTATCTGGATGGAACCAATTGTAATTTTTGTATTCTAGTTCTCTGTAGTGACTTATTAGCAGCTTCCGTATGCTAAAAGGCTGCTCTCATCCTGTACTTCCTCTTTTTCTGGTGTGTGTAGCAAAACATCACTCATTCACTGTTACTGTCACCCTTGAGGGCTGTTTTTTGGGATAATGTGCCCAAAAGTGCATATGCACACCTGTTGTGCGTCTCTGTCTCAGACGGCAGCGGCGTTCACTTCCTGTCCACCAAGCGAGCCGCTGAGTGCGGCTACAGCATCGTGTTCAGCGCCGCTGGAGACCTGGTCGTGCGGGCCTCCCTCCTGGCTTGCCATGTGAACGGGAAACTGGGCCAGGTATGGCTATCCATCCGTCCATCCATCTCCTATATCCACTCGTTCTATTCCGGATGCACGGGCACAATGCAGCGAATAACCAAGGATGGGGCATCAACCCACCGCTGGGCGCGAACACGCGCACATGCATACCTACATGCATGCATACATATATGCATATTTAAAATGGACAATTTGGCAATGCCACCTTAGGGTGTGTTTGGACTGTGGGGAGAATACAGAGCAAACACCACAATGACATGGAGAGAACGTGCAAAATTCACACGCCTGGAGCCGGGATGGTCTCTAGACGTGCAATGCAACAGTGCTGCCCCACAAATGCAATACATTTAATCATTTCCTCCGTGCACAGAAAACTAACTGCAGCCTTCGGATGAGGCACAAATTAAACTGAGGATTTAGGGTAACACTCTGACAGAGGGAGATTCAGTTTATGGAGGTTTGGCGGTTGTCGTGCTGAGAATGACGATGCGACCATAGCTAAGACACTTTCATCTTGGAAAGAGAGTGTAGATATCACGCTTGTTCGTTCTAGAAGGGTGCAGGATTCTGGCTGCGTGTCCGTGTTGTGAATGAAGATGCTGACGGCAAGGAGGTAGTCTACCCGCTGCTCCTTTCCTGCCCTCTCTTCCAGGCTTGGAGCCCCCGTGAGGTGGTCTGTGAGGAGGGTTACATGGAGGTATGTTTTTCAGATGCAGCATTCACATCTTTGCCTGTAACTGTGTATTTTCTGCTGGTTATTGCTCTGGCTGTACTGTATGAATAAAATCGGGCTCTTTCTGTTCGTCCAGGTTTCTGTAACAAGGTGGATCCCCCATAACAGTCACTTAAATAAGGAGGAGGATGTCAGACCTCCTGATGTATGTATCTTCTGTACAGTAAGTAGTATGGCAATAATGACACTGCAGATAAGGCTGGTGATGAAAGCTCTTCTTTAGAGGGAAAAACCATTAAAATGGACTTGTGGCGATCTTGGCCTTGGCATACATTGAGTTTTTTTCTGAACAGACAGCACCATCTAGTGGGGTCAGAAAATACAGCAAGCGGCTCATGATGCTTCATTTGGCCAAAAACCGATCCACATGAACCCCAAATCCTTGTTAAAACTGTCAGTCCTTGAGGCATAGTAATGCCCCTTTCTCTCTCCCCCCCCCCCCCCCGGCATGGCATCTTTTCAGGAGGACGGGCTTAGCCAGGGACAGGTGGCATTCCATGTCCCACACCAGTCTTTGGTAGAAGGCATGTCTGTGAAGGAGGCCCATCTCCAGGGCTACCACATCAATGCCAAGGGTGACCGCCTTGTGATGCGCTGTCTCTACTCCTCCCCACTGTCCTATATGCTCCAGGTCCCCAAAAGTCCATTCAAAAAGTCCATCTTCGTTTTTCATGCCTTGCATACTGCCTAGTTAAAAAAAATATTAAAATTCCACGCTCAATGCAAATCAAGTGTTTGAAAATGCATTAATGCAGTATTTTTCAACCCAGTTCTTGGGGACTCCCAGATAGTCCAGTTTTGCTCCCTCCCTGCTCCCAGAACACCTGAACCAAATAATCAAGCAATGAAGAACGCCAAATAACTGGTACAGTGTAACTGTGGACTTGGTTGAGAAACACTGCATTAGTGTAAAATGGCTAATTGAATAGTGTTGATTTCTCTCTCTTCTCTAAAAAGAACCGAATGTGCCTGTGCTCATGTGCATGTGATCCAATCCTATGTACCTTAACTCCAGGACCATGGGATTGAGGTGGAGGCCGTTAGTGCCACGGTCTTCTACCAGCATCAGAAAATCCCCCTTCTAGCCAACCTCTCCGTGGCCTGCCCTCTGAGTAGGCCTACTCTCTCTAATGGGTTTTGTGTGGATTATTTTTGCTTCTGAAATACAATGTCTGAGAGGTAACACTCTCCTCGCCATCTTCCTCTGCCAAGGCAGAGCAATGATGGATGGAGAGCATCTATCCTGGACATTCCCCCAGATCCTGAGCCCTCTGGTGCAGGGCTGGTTCAGGGACAAGGGCGTGAGGATGGGGGTGGGCGCGAGTCTTCTCACTGAGTGTCAGGTCCTGGAACGTGGCTATGAAATCGGGTTGCGGCACCATCTTGTGGAGATCCGGATTCCTTTTGGAGCAGAAGGTGGATTCATTAAGGTTCGTTGATGGAAAACTGATCCACATGAACCCTAAATCCTTGTTAAAACATAGATGAGTCTTTTGTGTGATGCTGGAGTTGTAAGAGTTGGTGTGCCCAAGGAAACTGAGCAGCCAGTGGTTCCCAGTGATGGTGAATTTCTTCTCCAGAGCAACGTTGTTGACCAGAGCTACTCCGAGTCCTTCTCTGTGGACTTGTTCTTCATTCACCAGTGGGAGGAAGGCCACTGGGGGATGACCCAACATCGCTCCTTCAGATCCTTGAACACCACATATATTCCACGAAGGCTCATTCTCATCAACAGTGAGTGTTTGTAACCCCCCCCCCCCCATATCAAATCTACCCCCTTGTCAGGACCAGATTCCTATTTTATTAGTATTTTATTTATATTTAAAGATCCCTAATCCTACCCACTTTAAAAATTCTGTACTCATCTTTCCCATTTGTTGCTCTTGAACCTTGTTGCTCTTGGAAGACCACAATCATTTCTGGTAAAGCTGCCAATATTGTGCTCCACTTCTCTTTTTGAAAAAAATTAATGAAGGACATCTTCTAGTCCTTGATCTTTCAGTTTGTATTTCTACATCGGGTTTGAGGTTCGAGCTCTCAGCCAGTGCTGTGTTTCCAGCCTCTGCACACTTAAGTATCTTCAAGCTTCAGAGTGAGTCATAGGGTGTCACTGCTGCTCCTACAGAGGTTTTTACTATGGACTGTAGATACTAAAAAGTTGTCATGTTCAGAGTTTAGATCAGGCATGGCTTAGATCAAAGTTTAGGTTTGAATGTTTGTCAACCCAGTTCTCTGAACCCCAAAAGGTCCATGTTTTTGTTCTCTCCCAGCTCTCTTCCCGAGGAGCAGATGGGGAGAAACTGGTTTCGATGATTGACTGTAACGCAAAAATTAGTCTTTCCTTAAATGTTCCACCCATCTTCCCACTGCCAGTCAAGATTGTGTTTTAAGAGGGGGGCAGGCTCTCAAGAAATTATAGGGTAAAAGGTGGATGGGGATGCCAAAGAGCTCAAATGATTTAATGCTTAGGACTTTTGGTGTCTTTGTAAATTTAATACTGTGTGGTTTTTTTTTTTTTTTTTTTTCTTTCTTTTGCCTCCTGTTCAGACACCATTCCCGGGCAGGGCATGTTCTCGGTGACCTTTGGCGTGTTCTCTCCAGAGGTGTCCCTACGCAGCGTGGCTGTGGGGGGTGAAGCACCTCTGAGTTGGACCCAAGCCCGCAAATCGGGCCTCCAGGTTTCCCTTATGCCCTTTTCCAATGGCAGCCATGCTTACCAGCTCCAGGTGCCCTTCACGCATCCCCATGTGTTCCTGGAGGTGAGGCCCACCAGACTCTGCAGATGCTTCTTCAATCTCTGACACCTGATCAGTTAATTGGCTGCTTGACTCGTTACAGATTAACATAACTATTGGTGCTAAAATATGGCTGATTATTTATTAGTTAAGCTGTTAACCAGTGGTGTTGTGCCAATCAATTTGGGTAGGCCAGTGCCTAAGAAATATTGTAAAAAATGTATAAATTAATTATTCAGGCAATGAATAATGAGCCTACATTGACTGTGAATAACATGTCGTTAAACTTGCAATCAGGGTAATCCTAGCCAATGAGCGAGCTTCCTCCATCTGACCGCATCGTTCCAATCTTCTACCAGCAACTCTACACATCACCGCAGCATGTCGTGACATTCATACAGTAACTCACATCTCCGTGTCAGTAAACAAGGTTAGCTACCATTAGCTGTTTTACAACTGCTAGCCAAGTAAATGTGCTACTGCAGGTGTAAGAAGGCAGCTAAAGTGTTTGTATGTTGTTCCACAGACATATGCTGTATTAGCCTAAAACTGTCAAAATGCATCACGCACACATCTGCATATTTTTTTTTTTTTTTTTTTATGTCAGCTAACGTTAGCCAGCAAGGTAGATGGGAGACTGACTCCATTTGTAGTGTAATGGTTGTTGTCTGTACAAATTACACTATCCTTAAGTATTTGCTATCTGGCCACAAACGCCAGCACGGCCTTTTGCATCTCCACGACACATAGTTTGCTAGTTATGTTCAAACTTTCTTCAGCCTGACATTACTTAGCCAGTCATCTAGCTAAATGTATTACTGCCACCGCATTCTTCATTCTAGGTAACGGCACAATGCATCATGCCAACCATAAATAGTTGTACTTGCATGCGATTGCAATTAATTCACAAGCCAGTAGTGTGTGTTTTTCCTTTTTTTTTGTGTGCGTGTGCACGTGATTGTTCTGTGTGCCTTGACCCTAACCTTGCCTGTGTAGTCCCTTTACACAGGACACATACAGAATCAGACTAGTTATCTACTTCTTGCTACTGTTGAATGTATTACCATCATCATGTCAGCGATTACAACTTGTTTTTCTGTTGTATTACTTCCAGCATGGTAGAATGAAGCAGACTGGCAATAGGTATTTTTTAAAAAAAAGTGGCTGGACAGGATGCAGATCAAATAGATGGGGCAGCGTTAAATATTCTTGTGTGTGGTTTGGATATGGTGCCTTCCCTTAAATTTGGTTTGCACAACACCCCTGATTTTAACTATACCGTTTACATGGAAAAATAGAATTTCTAACTGCATGATTGGACACACTTTCCCCTTAGTATATCGGTGGGGGTTACAGAAGGCACATCCTGGAAATGGCTTTTTCCCTTGACGTTCTCCCCAGCAACGCGGCCTTTTTCCACCATGCCACTGTTGTGTGTGACTCGCAGGATGCAGGTAGGTCTTCTCATAGCACTGTGCTCTCCCATCCCATGCTCAATCGAGCCCCTGCCTTGGCTGTTCCCACCCTCCCCCAAATCGCAGTTCTGCCCAAGCTTGAGGGCAAGTGCACTGACAAGGGCGTGCTGCTGCTGTTGCATCATGGGAACTTGGGCTCCGAGTGGGAGATGTACATCGACGGCCGCAGGATGGACTGGGAGGTGGTGAAGCTGGGGGGATACGTGGTGAATTTGGAGGAGGAGGAGTACTTCAGCGTGGAGCTGTTCATGTACAGCCTGGGTGTGGTTTATGAGGTGAGGCAACAAGATTTAATAACAATGAAGACGGTCAGATACTCAATGACTTTGTTGTATATGGGAGTAGCCAAACCAGGTCTTTGTTAGCTGGTTTATATGCAACCTCATACTAAATTGCTTTATTAAAGTCATGAATTTTAAAATGGTGTTTTCAGATGTCAATTAGACTCTAGTGTAAACCCAAAGATTTCTGAAGATAGGGCTCCAGTTCACAAGAACCTGGGTCTGGGTACCTAATGTTCCAGATTTTTCTCTTTTGTGTTTGTGGGGACGGGTCTCTCTCTACTCCCGACGCAGAACATCAGCCTGCAGGGTTTGAAGATCAGGGTGGAAGTGAGCCTTGTGAATGTGGATACAGAGACGGTGGAGCACACCTTGGTCCAGCGGTGCACCTTCCCAGTCCGGGAGTTTCTGTGTAAATATTACTGTAAACAATTTATTAGCTATTCCAAATCTATATGGCTCATATAGCCCTAATCCTGACACAAATCCATTCATATTTCACTGATTTTTCTCGTTCTGGAAGTCAATTTCATTTTATTGGAAAATTTGATCATAGGCCTGCATGAAATGCAGTATTTGTTTCTTTACCTTCTGCTTCCACCAATAGAGGGTGCAAAGTACCATCAAAACACAAGTAAACCTAGGTGACTCTTCATCCTCGTCTTTCCGGTGGCTGCTCCTTGGTGCTCACTGCTGACTGACACATTTCCTTGCAGTGTGCCTCCCGGAACGCAGGGCAGTAGCAGTGGTGGACACGTCCCGCACCATACCCCCCGTCAAACCGACGCGGACTGCCCTATTGGACCTGAGTTGTAGGCCATCTGCAGCAGACAGCACCCGAGCCCTTTTTAACTTCTCACTGGATTTGTGCGCCACTAAGACGTCAGTGAGTACCGGGACCTGCCCCTCTTTGCACTTGATATCGCGTGTTTAAATGTTTCCCAATCCAGTCCTAGGGGGCCCGCCGACGGTCCCCGTTTTTGCTCCCTGCATTTGGACTGTCTGTGGGTCCCTGAAGACCGGATTGGGAAACGCTGCTTGAACCCCCAAATTTTCACAGCACAGCTAAAGCTGTGCATATATCCTCATGTAACTTACTTTTCATTTAAATGAACTGCTATGTAGCTTATTTGGAAATACTCTTAAAATGGTCCTGCCAAAAATTCCAGCTTGCCACTTATAGTTCTAATTGACACTGGGTCAGTTCTTTGGGAGGATAACTGGTAAACACCATAAATTAATTGTCTCTATCCCTCTGATTTCTATTTGTCAGTGTAATTCAACTGTGTGAGATGCTCTTGTGATTTAAGACTTTCCCCTTAACACATTAAATGATTTTAAGGTTGTGATGTACCTGCTGTTCAGACATGACTTTCATCATTCAACCTGTCATGACACCTTATGTAGCGGCATTGACATTTACTTACGTTGGTACTTTTATGTAGTTCCATTATTTTGCATTTTGCCAAACCATCCATTACATGAGCATCTCTGCCCCACCTGCACCAGATGGAGGGGAATCACCTGGTCTATGAGAATGAAGTGGTATACATGGAGAAAACTGACAGGCCCCTCCCACTCATCCACCGTGACACCCACTTTAGGTGAGACTCCATATTATAGAAGGAACTGCCAGCAAGAGCACTCATTGAGGTTCCTGGTTTTATCTGAGCCAATAGACTGAGACCATTTGATCTGTCATTTCATCATTGGCCAGTTTTTCTGCCCACAGACTCATTCTGCAGTGTCGTTACCTGGTCAATAACAGCATCACGATCCACCACCTACCCACTGTCTTCCCATCCTCAACCAGCAACCACACACATGGGAGCCCTGGATATCTCTGGAGCAAAAAGCCCCCCTCTGGTAGAGGTATGCTGGAGGGAGAGGGGGTGCAAGTGGAAGATGCTGATGACATTTCTGTCCTTCTCTTGCAGCTCAAAGAAGTGTTTTGCAACAAAGGATGGCAGACAGACCAGGTTAAGTTTGTTTTTGTGTATTAGACTAAGGTTTGACTGGGCTTTTACCATGGATATGGTGCATTTAAAATGGCTTATTGTACAGTACCAAGTGTTCAAAAGGCATTTGAAATGGTCAGCCAAATCCACAGCTTCCGGAAATGAAGATTCGCTATATTATTTGGTGTGATCAGTCGTGCAAAAATCTTCACTTGTTATAGGTCAATGTTGAGGCCTAAGATAGGTCCACCTTGCTTATTCATACATGGGTTTTGACAGAAAAATGTTCACATGTTTTGTATATGTACAACTCTGGGTAATGTGTGTGGTTTTTTTTTTTTTTTTTTAAACAGTCAAGATGTCCCTGCTCACGGTGTCGATATTGGGGATGGCGTCCATCTTCCTAGGGATCTTGGCGATGATCCTTTGGCTCAAGGGCTCTTGTCTTTTCAACTCTTGAATGATGCCAATAAAATTGTGCAGCACAAATGCAGAGGTGTCTAATTTTTGGGCGTTAGAATAAATTAGGCGTTAGAATAAATATTGGAGTGTTTTGGCACTTTACTGTGCACCATTGGTCAATCATCATCTGTGCTTTTTTTTTTTTTTAACATATTTATTATGGAGGATGGTTGTAAGCCAGAATCCTGCCTGACACATTGTAGCGAAGTTCTAAACATGCCAAATAATTGGTGCCCAAGATGATGCCCAATACACACGGCTAAACAAATTCAATGCGGTTTCATGAACCACAGGATGAAATCGTATGACTTCTGTGACCCCCCAATCACCAGATCTAAACATCTCAGAACCTTCCAGGAAGTTCTGGTGAGCAAAGTGTGATGTGGATTTCTACTTCCTTCATCCTTCATAATGCTCCCTAACGTCACTCTCCCAGTGCAGAACTTGTATGGCAGCATTCCGAGAAGTACGGAAGCTTTTCTGAAGGTACGAAGTGGCCCTAGTTCTGATTACATCTTTCATGATTCACATTGCAAGGCTTGTGGCACTGAATGACGAATGAATGACGAAACCTTCAGATTTGAAAATGCAACTAGGTTTGAACGATTGGGTTTTAACAGTTAACTACAACACAAAAAGAAACATGCCTTTAAAAAAGCTCATTGTGTTAATCATTTAAGGCTAAACTCACAAAACTGGAAACTACAATAATACTTCATGTTAACAAGTGCTTCTGAACTAAAAATGTAACTAATAATTGAGGCACATGGAAATCTGCTCATCCATCCATCTCCTATACCCACTTGTCCTATGCAGGGTTACAAAGGTCCAGAGCCTAACACTAACCAGGGATGGAACACCAACCCATGACAGGGCATACACAGCTTTCTCCCCAAACTAGCTTGATGGGCCAAATGGCCTCCTCTCGTTTGTAAATTACTTGTGTTCTGACTGTTGGTCAGTCAGTCAAACAATCGAAAATAGCAGAGGTCTCCAACACCAGTCCTGGAGAGTTAATGCCCAGAAGGATTTCAATTCTACCTTGTTTCTGATTAGCTACACCTGTTCTCAGGTAAATGCCAGGAACAGGTGTGACACATCAGAAACCAGGTAGAATAGAAAACCTACTGGATGGTAGTTCTCCAGGACCAAAGTTGGAGATCCCAGGAATACAGATTATGTCTACGAACCACGGCCAATATAATCGTGAGGTGAACAAAATATGCCACGTTTCCCTTATTTCCATAATTAACAAATTCAGGTGAACAGGAACGGTAAGCAGGTGTTCTTTCTATTGCCATTTAATTATTTTTTTAAAAGTCGTTTGGAGGGGGTGTACTTCGATTTACACAGTTATTCTATCAGATGCTTGTATAGAGAAACTTAAATGCGAATTACTGTGTAATTTTGGTACTCGGATTTTCATCGTGGTGCAGTGGTTAGCACTGTTGACTCACACCTCTGGGACCCGCGTTCAAGTCGTTGTGGGGTTTCCTCCGGGTACTCCGGTTTCCCCCCACAGTCCAAAGACATGCTGAGGCTGATTGGAGTTGATAAATTGCCCGTAGGAGTGCATGTGTGCGTGAATGGTGTGTGAGTGTGCCCTGCGATGGGCTGGCCCCCTGTCCAGGGTTGTTCCCTGCCTCGTGCCCGTTGCTTCGGGGATAGGCTCCGGACCCCCCGCGACCCATTAGGATAAAGCGGGTTGGAAAATGGATGGATGGATGGATGGATGGATGGATTTTCATCGTATTGGATTTATAAAACTGGCCCCGTAGAATTGATCGCGAATATCAATGGAAACATACGCGTTTACAGAAACAGCATGAATTTAACCTACATAATTCTTTGCTATAGTTATCATTGGTTTTAATGTCCAAAGTTTTTTTTCACACTGCAGATAAAAAGTGAATAATCATAATGTAAAGGAATAACAATAAAGTGACCTGTTCATGATTGACATTTACCATTTTATAAGGTCTAATGAAAGTGAATTGTGGCTGTTCTGTTTTTTAGAGTCCGCATTACGACACTCACTGGTGTCTAGTCCAAATGAGGCTAAAACTGAAACAACCATCAAACAGTGGCTCGTGACAGGCTGACCAGGTTTGTCCGATAGTTTTCTTTCAGTATTTTTATTTTTATGTAATTTTTTTACTTTTGTAACGTGTGCATTTTATATATTGTTCGTTTTTTAAATAAAAAACTCTTAACGAACACTTTTGTATTTTCTTTATATTATAAATAAAATATATTAGTATCAATACGTGTTCAAAACTAAAGCAAACGTAGAAAAAAATGTTGGCAATCATAGGATAATAAACAGGTCGGGGAATCATTGCGGAGTTTCGCTTAGACTTAGCGTTTTCATCGCTGTTGAGACGTAAAACGTCGCGATTACATCGCCTGGACGGAGCTGTTTCAATGCCGCTACGTAGTGCATTGGTGCAAAATTGGCCGAAATAACAAGCAACCGATTTAATTTACAAATACACGAGAATCGGTAGAACAGCGAGAATAAAAATAC
>JAODKF010000002.1:25692818-25732441 GCA_026779585.1 Mormyrus proboscirostris | reverse complement strand
AGTACAGGCGGGGGGGGGGGGGTAGGCTTAAGGTAGTTTACTGCCTTGTTTAAAGATTGAAGTTTTGTTATGAATGGAATTTGTTGATCATTGATTTGTGTTTTCAAAAGATGAGAGCAATGTTATAATTAGCTTAAATGAAATACTTGTACAGTGGTACCTTGATTTACGAATGTCCTAACTAACGAGTTTTTTGAGATACGAGCCGTCTCTCGGCCTATTTTTTGCTTTGACGGCTAAAATTCGGGTTACGATCCAGCTTCAGATATCGCTACTTGGCGCAGTGAACGCCGAAACATCCGCCCAGCATCCCGTGTCTCACTCGTTCACTTTAAGCAGTTAGCTTGCCGTGGAAGCATCAGTGTTGTGCTCGCATTTTTGCTTGCAGTTATTTAGCAAAACTTCGTTCGAAAGTGAGTGCGATGGACGGTGCTGAGAAGAAGCGGATGATGTGCGCTGAATTAAAGAAAGAAATTATCGGAAAAATATGACTAACCAAGGTGTGCGTGTAGTCGACTTGGCGAGGCAGTACGAGCGTAGTGCTAATACAATCTGCGCCTTACTGAAGCAGGAGGAGTCGATAAAGGCTATAACGCCAGCCAAGGGCGTTAAAATATTTTCTAAACAGCGGACATCTATCCATGAAAATACGGAGAAGCTGCTGATGGTGATTAAACTCCTAAATCAAGGCACCACTGCAGTAATACTTGTAATATTCGGCATCAAAACCACCCTGCTCTCTCAAACATATGTCGCTTTGAACAAAAGCGTCTGCTAATTGACACTAATTTTTATCCTAAACTACTGCTGAGCTCTATCCCAGTGTTTTTCAACCTTGGGGTCGCGACCCCATGTGGGGTCCCCTGAAATGTCTAGTAATTGATAAAAAAAAACTGATAACAATATTTTTTCAACACCATAGAGGTTGGTGATGCATCGATTTTGTCGCTTAATTCGAATTTACAGTTCAGGACGATGTGTTTTTATGAAAATCTATTTTAGTACTAATTTCACACGCGAGCGCCAAAAGCGGAACTAATGCAACGCACCGTTTTTCACGGGTAAATTAGCGCGCGCACCCAAACACTGTAGCAGGTTCACAAGCAACATGGCAACGACAGGAGAAAAGCTGGCGCTCGTGCCCAAGAAAGGTGTTGCTACATCTGTAACATGGTATTGGTTCGGTTTTGTGCCGTCTGTCACTGTCCTCGTTGCAAAGTCTGTTTAAAAACTGTTGCAACCAAAGGAAGCAGCACGACGACAAATTTATTCCAGCACCTAAAGCAGAGGCACGCGGCGGAGTGGGAGAAGTGCAGCTCCCAGCGAAATGAAAATAGTCGCAGCACCAGCACAACATCCAAAGCAACCGTCCCTGACACGTTTTCGAACTGTGTGCCATATGATAAGAATGGGGCACGATGGAAGGCGGTAACAAACGCTGACGCGGTGACGCGGATTCATTAACATGCTAAAAGTTTTTGTAAGTTTCTAAAAGTGTTTACAATGGCGTGGTGACCATTTGTCATCTGTAGTTTGATTTTGAGTAGGGGAGAGGAAAATCGATTCAAATCCAAAATCTGATTTATTGTGAAAAAAATCGTGTTTGCACGATCGTGCAGCAGCCAGACTCTCAAGAAATCCATCCCCTCTGCCAGTATAGACACTGGGTTTAGTGACACTACTACAATATCAACCAAAAGGCCTCAAGCACTGACTAACAAAAACTGCCATCTGATACTTACAGGAATGCAAGATGTTCTCAAACATACAGTATAGGGGCACTCATATACATACTACATATGCAACTTATGACAGGTAGTTATATATAGACAAAATCATTCACATTTTGTTCAAATATCACCCAGCTCTAACTGAAACTAGAAACTCTAGTTGTCTGTGTCTGTAAGCACTTGCATTCTGCATGTTCTACTGGATGGCAATGCTTCAAGGGGAGAAAGACACTCACAGTACACATCACCAGTCTGTTGCATGTCTAAATTTAAAGTGCAAGAAGTACCAATGACATCTCTTCCCCTTGTTTATACACAATATCTCTTTTTTGAAAGATGATGTAGTTGCTGATTTGTTGCTTTCATCACCCATGATTGATGCTTCCTCTGATGATATATCGTTTATATCACCCAGTCCTATCCCCTCAGTAAAGTTTGCTCACTAGAGAATTCGGCCAGGTGGCGATCGGGTTCACACCCATTATGGACCAAACGGCATTTCCCTGCTACAAGGCCACAGACCAGTGATGAATAAACAGTGCTCTACATATAACATGTTCCTTTCACTCACAGTTTTACCCATTTATGCTACTGTATATTTTACCAGGCTCATCTCAAGGTCTTTACTCAAAGGTACAACAGCTGGGGCCTTTTCCTCAGACTAACATGAGCCTCTTGCCCATTAACGTCTCTAAGAAGGTCCCGCCATAACAACATTTATAATGAGACCCTCCGTTACCTCGATAACAGCGTTGTGTTGTTTGTGTCAAAAGTGGGCTGACAGCACTGGTTCCTGCTTGGTAGTAATCTATGACCTGATAAGCTGAAGTGTGTTTACATACTACTCCTTCAACTCACAGCCAAGGAAACGGGTGACAGTTTGGCATGGGCCTATCAATTGTGCTGTGTGCATACAGCCACATAAATAGGCCAGGAGTAATTTTCCAAGCTCAAAGGTCCGAAAAACGTGTGAACAGAGGCAGTACTGTGCTGTCTGAGATTGCTACCCCACAATTCTTTTATAAATGGATGGGTTTTTTTACTGTAGCATTTGCAAACACAACAGGATGTGCTCTTTAGCATGCAGAGTAATGCTGCTGGATACAGATTCCATTAATGCTAGTATTGCCTTCTCCTTCAAACTCGATTAACTGGCTCAGGTGAACAGAACAAAATCTTGTCTGCCTGAGCTGAAAACCATGACTAATGTTATGCACAAAGGGCGTGTCAGAGACCTACCTGGCCGGCCTTTGTCCTCTTCGGCAGGGGGCTCTGTCACCTGAATTTCCACCTGAGCCTCAGGGGAGTTCTTCTGGAAGAAGCGGCTCCTCCTGTCGGGGAGTGGGGGTGTCTGGCTCGCACGTGCAGACCGGCTCCGCACTCTGGGCTTAGGCCTGACAGTTGGGGCCCTCTTGGCCTTACGTGGAGGGTCTACCCCAACCTCTGTAGGCTGCTCATTTCCAAAGTTGTGCTGTCGGTTGAACCTGCTCACGATGTTCTTGACATTACCAGAGGTCCCTACCTTGGAGACCTCTTGAGGCGACTGGCCCAGCGGTATGCTCTCGGGGTCGGGCTTTTTTGGGATGCTGGGCCGCGGTTTGCGGTCCAGTATCTGACAGACAGGGTCCTGAGACTGGGTAGGGGGCTCAGGGACTGACATTATTTTGGCCCCTTCCACCTCCTAGCCACACTGGTTAGGGGGCAGAGAGATGTCAGATGTCACAAAGAACCGTCCATATTTTCCTGTACAAGAACACAGTGAAATACAGTTCAGTAAGAAAACTGACCAGCAACCAAATTACTGCCAATTTCCTGTAACCAGGTCCAACGACAGGACAAACCATAAATATTTAAGACTTCGCGCAAAATTTTTAGTTATATATGCAAACCATTTTAGATCCACTATGATGGTTTTTAACAGCTGTCATGTTTCTACTACAGGGAAAGGTGCTGTTTTGTTTACATAGTAATGTCCATGTCATGGAATATGGGTTTTAATATTAATAAAATGATAAAAAAGACAGGTATCTGGTGAATGTAAGCCAAGGAGAAAGCTAAATAGCCTGATGTTTCCATCCATTTAAAAAGACAGCATAGTTGTCATCCGACGGTTTCGAAAACCATGTTGGGACAAACAATAGCCTCTCTGCATTTAAGAAGCTATCTCAATGGTATAAACCAGCGTGTGGATTCTTCCAGCACCTTAATGTCTTCCTACATGCTTACCAGTCCATTTCCCATATGAATGAGAACAGGGATGTTACTCTTGTGACCAAAGTTTGCAGAGGTTGTAACAGATCCTCAGGCATTTTTACTATGAACCCTGTGCAAGTTCTGGAGAGAAAGGGCTACAATAATATAAGTTTTATATTACAAATGTATAATCACTACATATGTGGGGTAGATGACAGTTTGAGGTTTTATCAGCTGAGTGGATTAAACTGATGTCAAGTCATTGAAAGATTTTCAATTTGAGCCAATTAGTCATCACTATGTTAGCAGAAGACAATTGGTGAACTTTTTATCTTTCATATTTTCAGCGATGACAGCAGTTCACAAATGAAAACCTGCCTGATCTTGTGCTGTTTGGCCCTCCTTAACAGATTTGGGGGGGGGGGGGGCGGCATATACTTCATTTATATCTTCCTTCTAAATTCTCAGTGTTAAGATTACAGCTTCCTGGTCTCTGGTCAGTCTGGTTCAGACTCAGAGTACCTAGGCCACCTACAGTATACCTGCCAAAACTCCCATCTGCTAAGTCAGATTATTAACATTCAAATCTCTTTTTGACTTTTCTGTGGTGTCTAACTTAGCATGCTAAAGACAGAATTTTCTAAAGCAGCCACTTAACTTAAAAAAATGCACTAAAGAAATCACTTACAGATATTGCCTGTTCAAGCATCACAAAATACTATAAATGCAACTTTCAAAACGTGTTTTTGTTTTCAATTTCATTAGAAACCTGGCAGTCTTGTAGTTAAATATTACTCTTGCTGTCGGTTTTACGGACACTGATCTTCCGTCAAGCAGCTGTAAACAGGTGACCTGTCTAACGAGTTTTCTAGCAAGTGAGCTGGTTGGGACATGCTGCAGCAGCCAGACTCTCAAGAAATCCATCCCCTCTGCCAGTATAGACCCAGGGGTGTGTGACACTGCTACAATATCACCCAAACGGCCTCAAGCACTGACTAACAAAAACTGCCATCTGATACTTACAGGAATGCAAGATGTTCTCAAACATACAGTATAGGGGCACTCACATACATACTACATATGCAACTTATGACAGGTAGTTATATATAGACAAAATCATTCACATTTTGTTCAAATACTTTCATTGAGATTAAGTAAATTATTTCTGCCAAATGTTACATCACAACTTTAGTCCGGGAAATACACCTTTGTATTTTTTACAAGTGCCAGAAATATGTGTCTGTACAATATGAAGGACAAACAGGTGGTACTTGTTTATTGCGATTAAGGGAGAAATGCGTCACACAAAACAGAAATAAATCAAAGCAGTTCTCCAACTCATTATAGGGGCAGGTACCTCTCACGCAGTGTGGCTGCTAGGCTGTTTCAGTACAAAGCACTTCCTACACACACTTAATGTTTCCCTTTATATCTGAAGGCCACTCGATGTCATCCTCTGATTCACGAGGAAACCATCAGATAAAGTGACAGTCATCTCTGGCATTAGAAAGTTGCTTCTCCCCTCTGCCTGGCTGGTGTTTGGTCATCGCCAGTATCTCCTGCTTCACTCTGTTCTTGTACTGCTGTCACCTATTACTATCGACCGCTCCAGTCACTACCTCTCATTGTATGCAGACGACCGTCTTCTTTTTCTTTGTAATATTCGGAACTCTGCCACACCTCTTAACCTTATTTAACAATTTTCACAATATGGCAGGATATAAAATAAACTGGTTTAAATCTGCTCTTCTCCTTCTGAATCACCTGCTAAAACGGCTCATGTACCAGCTGGTATCCCTGTCTGTACATCTTTTACTAGAAATTTATCCTAATCTCCATAGGATAGTCAGTGAAAACTTTTATGGGGTAAAAAAGAAAATAATACATGAATTAAAGAAATGGGGCTCTCTTCAAGTCGGTGTGTAAGGCAGAATCATAACTATTAAAATGAACATTTTAGGCATAGGTCATAAAACCATTCAGCTGCGTTATGGGAGTATCATAGTTAACTCTCTCAACGTCTAGAAAATTACTGGGTGTAACAAGAATATTTCATAAAACATCTCCATTATGGAACGATTATCATCTTCAGTCAAAAGATCCATGGTTAAATTTAGAGGTCTGGTAAGAGGCACACGTTTTTTTATTTAATTAGATGTAATGAGGGGAATGCTTTGCATGTGTTCATATCTCAATCTGTAACAGCTCTCTGTAATCGATTATGGTCACTGTGTGCTTCTTTTGTAATCTTTGTGTCATACTGTACTGTATGGTTTATATGTTCACGATACCGTGTACGTGTAAAATTTCTTGTACCTTCTAATGAAAAATGTTAATCACCAAAAAAATATGCCGATTCTTAAAAATATGGAGTGGTCTCTGAATGTTTTTTCCAGAGCTGTATATCTCCTTGCCCTGTTCATAGCCAGGTTAGTATCCGTTAGTCCTTCTCCATATTTACAATTCAAAGGTTATGGGTGGGGCCGGTTTATCGGTCAACATGGTTAGGAAGCTGTGCCGGTAATAGGAAAGTTGCCAGCCCAAACCCTGGAGTCAGTAGAGTGATTTTGTGTGAACCTGGGTTATTGATCAAGGGCCCTTAACTCTAAAATGCTCCAGGAATTGCTTAAGCCTGTTTCTGAAAAATGTATGTCACTAAATAAATGAAAATGTCTTGCCAAATAAATAAAACAAACAAATATAACAGCATTGGGGTGTGTGGTGGATCTGCGCGTGGGTTTGAATACTACACAAGCGAATTAGATTTCTCTGCTCCACCACACAAACCATGTTCCTCCACACAAACCATGTTCCTCCATGCTCCTCAAAGGTAATTCATGTTAAAAGCTGCTTAACTCTAAAACACTGCTGTTGCTGCAGGTACCAGGATGGGTGAGGAGACATAGTAATCCGAAGGCCTCCGGCTCAAATCCTGGGAGGTCATGAGTTCTTCCACAAATTTTCTAAAATCCTCCTGGAAAATATCCAGCTACAACAAGGAAAAACTGCTATTTGCCGAAAAGCTATCGCCTTTTGTCAGAGAAGTGCACCTAAAATGCTGTGGTGTGATTCACCTCTTGTTTTCTTGCAGGTCAGGTTAAGACTGCCACACCGATTTCCTGGAATGACCATACAAGCAGTCATACCCCTCTACCCTCAGGAATCTATTTCTACACCCAGTAAAATAATTAACTGCCTAAATACTGTATATGACAAGAAACAACCGGCATGTGGGCAAAATATCGCATGGGCTAGAATCTAGCTAACCGACTCGCATTACTTTACTTGTTTGATAATACATGTTATTGTGCAGTCATACTTATTTATCATTAATCATTGAAGTTTTAAATGTAAAGCAGGTATAGTTGAGAAAATGGGTCTTACCAAATATAAATATTTTCCTTTGGCTCTAACAAATACAAAGAGGAATCACACCTCAGGACAACTGATTGTGTAATATTTATATGCTTCCTGAATATTGAATAGTTATTATCAAAGCATGGTTTATTACCAAGACAGAGATTAACCTGTAACGTCCTATAAATTATTTGAATTCCATTCCATTTATTTTGATTTTAATCTTTTGACAGAATACCGCATTCTCAAGGTGAACAAAATTCTTTAACACGCAGTCATACAGTTTGGTCATTAGAAGCATCAGACAGGCTGATTTTTCTCCTTTATAATAAAATGCACGCTTAGAACTGATGCCGGAAAAGGCTGACACCAGTCAGAATTCACAGTCTGCTGATATTTATACAGCCCTGGGTACGCGATGGCGGATACCCTGGGCAGAATGCGAGTCCATCACAGAGCACACTTACACACACAGGCAATCGGACACATTAATCGCTCAGTGTTCAACTACGGGAGGAAACGCACAGAAGCAGCGGAGGAACATGCAAGCTCCACGCACACAGGATGAGGGACCTGAACAGAAACGCCGGCCGTCGAGGTGTGTGAGGCCCCAGCGCCAACTGCAAGACCACATCATGTCAGTTGCATATGAATGACGATATTGGCGAGACACCTGATCACCAATATTTTGTCAGTGTTGCTGTTAGAAAGTGGAAAACCTTCTTTCCCACAGGCATTGCCCATTGCAGTAGGAGATCCTCCCTTCTCCCATCTATGGTCGTTTTTAAAAGATGATTGACAGTTATGGTTGCGCTGCCAATCAGGGGAGTTTAATATTTATGAGATATTAAATATTAATGACTGGTAGCTCCACATCCACAGACCTGACACTGGGCTAGCTATGAGGAGAATGGCTTACAACAACATGTTTAAATAGCAAATAAAGTTTGCTAGGCTGACATGGGTAGGGCCCCCCCTAAGTGGGCCTTTGGAGATATTTTTGAAGCAGGTAGAGAAGGAGGGAATTATAAACAATCAATAATATCCCATTCAAAGTGCGGGGTGACAGCGGGAAAACTTACCGATCAGGGTGGGGGCAGGAATGTTGCCGGTAAAATTTGCTGATGCTGTCGGCAGCGGGTATCGCTCCGGTGGCTCGATCGGTCGATTTAAGAAATGTATCCGTTTCCTCTTTTTCTCGAGTTAGTCTTGATTTTTTTGCATACGTTCATTTAATTGTGTTCTTTCCGCGTCTGTTCATAAGTTGTCTCCCACTCTAGAGAGATGGTAGCGAACAATGGAGATGTAATGTCAGTACGCATCTTTGTGACAGCTCGCTTGGCAGGGAACAACTAGTAGACTCCAGTGGTAAAAGTAAGCTGGGTAGCGCTAAGTCTCAAAGTAGGAATAGTCCATTACGGCTGGGTTGGGGGAGCAAGTACCACTAGAAATGCAAATCATATACATGTTGCTATCATTTAAATGATAATATTATGGCATATCCTTACATTTAAATTTTGGAAATTCTGTCTTCAATGGCCCGCTAGTTTTCGGTTACCCAAGGCGTCTGTCTACCCGTGTCTTATGTGCGTCCGCCCCTGAGTTCATGGGTGTTGCAGTCCGCAAAGTTACCTGTTACGTTTCAAACACTGCGTGACTAAGCATGGAGGGCATAGTAGCAACACACCTCCATGGTTCCATTTGTGTTCTCTTCTTGTTTAAAAATATGGTTTATGTATGTTGGAGGTAGGTTACTGGTGTGTGATTGCTATCATCCCCTGCAGGGTGTCCACGGCCTCGACCCCTGTGATTCCTGGAGTATGTTCCACACCGCTAACGTGTATTGGATATTAATAGTAATAATAACAACAATAACATTGCTTTGCAATATAAACTTAAACACTCGGGTGGCTGAAACAGCACAATGGCAGGACGGACACAACATCGACAGGTGGGGAGAACAGTGTCTTTACGTCGTAGATCACATGGAAATTCCACACTGACAAAGGCAGCAGCGATCACACATTCCGCACATGTTCAAGCTCATAGAGCAAAGAAAGATAAATACACAAAATATTTATATATACGAACTGGGAGTACTCTGCAAAACTCGAGTAAGATGCAAATCATTATAGTGCTGAAATGATAAGGAGGAAAAACGCAGAAAGGAATCTGTTCACTTTCACGGCTCTCCAAAAGGGTAAAAATTCTAAATTAGCCTTAAAAATTTAGAAACAACAACTTATACTCTCACAAATAATGTAAATGTTAAAAGTTTGACTGGTCACTCGATTGCGCAAATCAGTCTCAGGCTAAAATCAAGGCTAAGCAGCTTCCTTACGATTGTCGTTTTCTGACGATTTCCAGTGTGTGATTAGAAAAAAATCGTCATACAACAAACTAATGTATGAATTACAATCAAGAGACAAATCAGGCACTAATAAGGTCTCAATACATAAATTATGGAATACGCTGCAACCTTACGCATTGAAATAGGCTCATCAATGATTAGTGGGAATTCTCGTATGAATTCATTTAGTATAGTTCTCTCATTACATAAAATACCATGTAAATGTGAACGGTAGATTTGTTATTGAACTATAACAGGCTTTTATCCAGCTGCCATAAGTTTCCATTTTTTTCCAACAGGACAGCACGCCTCATTTTCCATTGTCTCTTCTACGAGCAGAATGCGAAAAAGTCGCTGGCAGAAACTTCCAACGTGCGAAACGTTGGCTGCCATTCACCGAGTTTGAAACCGCAGTCGCTGCATTTCTTACGCAGTGGAAAAAGAGGGTTAAATGGTTTTAAAAAGTGTCGTTTACCTTTCCGATCGCGCTATCAAAAACGAAACGAATCCAAACGGGGAGTCCGACGCTGCGCCATTCACAATAGGCATAATCCAAAACAGTGGAAATTTGATGTGAAATTTTGTGGAAAAATAATTATTTGTTCCCCATTATAGCATAAAAAGGTGTACAGTGCCAAGAGCAGCCCCGTCTTCAAGAGCAAACGTGCTTTATCTGTATGATTCTTGCTTTCATTGGTTCTTCGGTCTTATCTGTATTTGATCAGATTGCTGTTGAGGTCTTTGTTTCCTTTTGCGACTGACCGAAGCTGGGACTCTCTACCCCTGGGCCTTCTTCCAACCCTCTCTTGCCTGACGGGTGTTATTCTGGACACACAAGGAAGGAGGAGTGCTCTACGCTATTGTTTGGAATTCAGCATCAGGAGAACGGAACTCAACATTAATTATGCAAAATTATGAAGCCTATGTAAAATAACTCTCTATTATATGTAGTGTGTGAGATTTGTTGGAGAACTGTTTTATAGTAGCCTATTTCAATGTTTTTATTTTGGCGATTTAAACGTTTGTCTTCTCACCGTTCCTTTACCTTTACCTTGTTTTTTTTTTTTTTTAAGATATTTGCTTCCACCTAGCGGTAAAATATCAACATTCTAGAAACGATACTTGAATTTCAGAAAGATAAACTATAGATTTGTTTGGGATACATCTCGAATCCATCGTCCCTGAGTGTGTGTGAAATTTGCAGCTTGTTTCATGTGTTTTTTCTGGTTCTCTAAAGCGATACATGAACGAAATGGCCCATAGTGTATTGCAGTGAACGCAATATATGCATGGATGTTTCTTGCCTTGTTCTTACATCTCAACCATGATGTATATCAGCCTCGTGCTGCATACAGGGCCAGTTGCCTTGGAGTAGTTGAAGTTAAGGCTCTTGCTGAAGGGTCCAGCAGTGATATGATTACTCTGCTACCCCTGGGCTTGGAACACAAAACCTTCTAAATATAGACACCGATCCCTAAGATGCTGAACTGCACACCAGCCCACAGGTGAATGGATTTTGTTTTAAGCAGAAATACAAAACCACAAGACTACCAAGTAGACATGAATTTTACATTATCTGTACTAAAAAGTGCAAGTAAAATTACGTATTTAACAAAAATAAAGATTATCTAATTAACATTTATGATATACAACTTAATAATTATCAACTAATTTTAGAGACTTAAAAACAAATGTACTTTGTGAAGAAAGGCTTTAAGACATAATTGATAATACTTGTATGAAACTACCCAGCCCTGGAGGTGTTGGGCAATGATACTCTTCACTGAACCATTATGCCAACCAAGTTTGTATAACTAAAACATTTTCAGTAATAATTAGAACATTAGACATGTTTGGAATTTTTGGTTGGGATAGAAATAGTAGCTGTATTGGACTAGCAACACTTTTGGTATCTTTTTACATTTTAAGATCATTCATACTGTACAAGTTCAGACTGGTTAGTTCACAAGGCTTGCAGCTTTGTTTTCAGATTGAAAGCAGTTGAACTATACATTCCTAGCATTTTGGCAAGGAATTAATTTTGAAATTAGGTCTACTGAGATTTTTTTGTGGAAATTCCGGCTTAAACCCTTTTAGAAACAAGGCAGCATCTCAAATGTTCGTATATTTGTATTGTTCTGATTATTTTGTAGTATTATAATGGTATTGCGGTTTCAGAATTGTTTAACTGTGCTGTGATAATAAAACGGTGATATTGTGCCATTATGAATATTATATCCTAGTACTGGTACTAGGCCTACATTTCTTTTTGAATGGGAAGTAGTTCCGGTCAAATGGTTGACAACACTAACAAAAAATTCTTAAGTTGCCTGTTTGTGATAGTTCGCCGTTTTGGGCAATACGGCTGTGTGAAGTAGTGTTGCACGTTTGAGTAGCTTATCATTTATGCATTGAACAGAAGAAGCCGTCATGCATTAAACATGAATTATTTGGAATATTTTTGAGTTAATTTGATTTGTGACTCAAAAAGCTGTATTTCTGGGAATTTCATCAGTGAGTAAATACTGCGGCGTTCTCGTGGAGGAAGGAGTAGTACCCTTACTGACGTCGCGGGCAGCATCGCACGTCAATATGCGTGGAATCACTGCGCGGCTCGAGGCTGAGCGCGAGCGCGTGCGCGTGTTTGGGTGTTCGCAGCGGTCGCTGTCTGGCGGGGCGTCTCGGCCAAGCTGGACGTTTCTTTGCTGAAGGTGAGGCAGTCGCTGCCTTTTTTCTAAGTTCACTTCACTCGAGTCATTTACTTAGCCTGTTGTCACATCCGGCGGCGAACAACGTCGGACTCAGTAACCGGTGCAATCCCCAGCTAGACAGGTATAGCATGAAGTGATGTAGCGGGTTAGCGGAGTTAGCATTTAGCCAGCGACGTTAATCAGGCGGCTGGGGTTTTAAGGTTGGGCCTGAAAGCGGACGGAGACAGTATACTAATATCAGATAATGGGGTAGTTTTTTATGTAGCGAGCAGAGTCCTAATGTTTTTTATTTTCTATGCTTTAAGACGTCTAGGTATTATTTTAGGACTAATGACTCCCGAAGATGTGCTTGCAGTCTAGTTAGATTGCGTCCATTCTCCATGGCTAGCTAGCTTCGTGAGTGGCGAGGGGCGAGGTAGTGTAGCAGGGTGTTGATTTTTTTGTATTTTTTCGATAGCAGAGGCGTTGTTATATTTGTCTGATTTTGAGAACATTCCTAGTTTCCTTAAGGCACATCTTTCATGTTAGTGCCATTCACACTTACGCCAGTCATGTTGCTTGTCGGTTAGCTTTAGTTCAGCGTGTAACCTTGCGTCGCCGAGTAGGTGCGATTAAAATGTTGCTGCAAGTTTCTGGGTTTTGTGTTTTCATAAGGCATGCTTTTTAAATTGTCAATCATGCTGTGCATTCCTGCCGGTGATGACGATTGTGTACGAATGGTGTCAAATCATGGGCGTTGAGAGAATACATTGGAACCGTGACATACTGACGGATGCTGAATTAAGGGCTCGATATATTGATGCGTCGATGTACAATTGAACAAAATACCTGAGCTGCATTAAGGGATGGACATATTGAGTAGTCTGACACACCTCATCAGCGTGCTCGAGCGTGTGAAAGAAACAGCTGGCGCTGTCCATGGTAGCGAATTGGAGGGTTCTCACTGCAGCTGCTGTTCAGTTATGCTCACAATATTTTAACGTGCTCGTTATACTGCAATCTAATTTAGTATTTTGCATATGTCTTTTTAAAGCTTCATGTAGTTCTTTCCTTTTTAAAATGTACACGTTTTGGTTGCGGAATACACGTTTTCGGTTACTTTTGTGGGTTCAAGCGCGGAAATCCTTCCAGAAATAAATGGACGTGACCAATAGTTATTTCCTCTAACTGCGTTTATTTTACTGTTTAAGCCGGACTGTTTATTTGACTGAAGAGAAACTGATGTGCACAGAAACGATCATTCTTAGAGGTTCATATTAAGACGCACATAAAGTACTAAAGAGAATGTACTTTAACTGGAAAAATAAGCATTTATTGTAAATGTAGTAATGTATTAGTATAGTGTCTGCTGGAAACTAATATGGTAAAAGTATATTTTAAAAAGGAATATTTTCTGCTGGATCTAATGATGTTTGCTACAATTGTATAACATTTATTTTAATTCATAAAGGGCAATTGACAATGATATAGTGCCTGTGTGGTAATATAGTATAGTATAGCTGTCCTGCTATTGAAGTATTTTGTTTTTACTCTGTATTTGTGTGTGTGAGACAGAGGGGACTGCCAGCATTGTGGAGTTTATAGTGTCATATTGTAGTCACCCCACCCCCACAAGAAAATCTCATTTTACACTCTGTGTGCCAACATAAGTTTGCAGCTGCTAAAGGACTGAAAACATGGACTCTGTCAGTCTAGTGGTAGCACCAGGATGCTTTGTTTGCCCCACCAGAAACGCTGCAGTCCATGCTGTAGGCTGGACTTGAAGGTAGGCCATATTGGGTCATAAAGCAGGCAAAGCTTATCCTCTGCTGCAGCAGTGAGGATTCCTCTTGGGTGGGATTATTTCTTAGCGCCCAGCAGAGGCACCAATTAGCCTGGTTGTCCCCTGAGTGTCAGAATGAGGCTATCCATAGCTGCGTCCTTTTCTGTAACTTCCCAGCTGACAGTGTGGGGACACCTGGGGACCCAAAACATTTAACCCTCGGTGGAAGTGACTGCAAGAAAGCTTGTTTGTGTTCTCTGCTGCAGTGTGCGTGTGTCAGTGGGTCTGTGTGTAAGGTAAAGGCATAACCATCAAAGGGATCATAATCAGGGGTAAATTGTTTCTACAGATGATCGTTGGTTTGTGTCTAGCTGATTTCAAAGGAGTCAAAAGGCTTCTCAGAAGCTGAGGTGCAAATCAGTTCAAATACACGCCTATCACCCGCTTGAAATGAAATGATCCATTGTTTGCCATTTGCAAATTACTATGCTCCTTTTCACATATCCGTCTTGCTTTCCTTTGAGAAGCTTGGGGTCTAAGCGCAGGGTCAAGCCACATATCTAGTGCCTCCGGAACATTTTAGGGGATTAAGGTTCTTGCTCTAGGGCCAGTGTGACTATTCTGCTGAGAGCGGGGCTTGAACCCATAACCTTCCAATCACAGGCACAGATGATTAACCCACTGAGCCACACACCAGTCATTCTTGTTATGGTTTGGTTCCTCCCATTTTTTTTCTTTAACCCTCAGTCGTTTTGTTTTTTCATCTCATCCTACTTACTGTGTTACATTGAATTTGTTTTTATACAATATATTTACATTTCGATTTTATCTACAGACTGAAGTACAACTGTTAGTATTTCTTCTCTTTCCAAATTTGGTCTACAGATGTTTGACTTGCTGGTGTAAATATGCAGCCAATAGACCTTGGCAGGCAAGTAGCATTGATAACATGTGCACCAGCAATCTTGTTATAATGGAAAATGAGGCCAGTTGTGTTATTCCAGCAAATCAGCTGGTTAATGAGCTGAAGTAGGTGTGGCATACGGATATTATATTAACACCTGTGACAGGAGGAGGCGGAGCCATTTTCTGTATATGCATGCCTTGTCAGGATTCATAATTAACAGAGCTGATTGGACTGTCTGCAACAACTCAAAGTTCTGCTGAAATTAGCAGTGACCTTTTGGTGGGCTTGCTGATCCAGGCCATGATTCATCCACATTTGGAGGATAACATCACTGCAACAGGACATTGCTAATAAACATGTTTCCCTGAATTACTTTGTCTTTCACTTTCAATTACTGCAGGTTGAGCTGTATTGCAATACTAAAAGAGCCTTTTATTTTCAAAGAAAACTTGCTTATATGCATAATGTAGTATTTTGAATGACATAGTATTGTGTGTGTATGTTTTCAGGTTTTGCTAAGAAAGTATTGAATTTTATTAGATAAGAAAAATTTACTTTTTGTGCATGATAAATAGATCAGTTTAACATCTATTGTCACCCATGACACTATTAAAATATTTAAGATATTAGTTGGATTTATAATCACCATGATGATTGTATTTTGCAGCTCATTAAATTTATGGTCTTACAAAAATGGTGACACCTTTTAAACTCTTCAGCTATACTGGCAAAGTACGTTATCCTTTAGCTTTTGGTTTTCCCATCTTAATGGAGCATTTCTTCCAAAACACTGAGGTTTGTTTATGCAGTGGAAGCTTAAATATTAAAGTCATGCTTTAATAAGTATTCTACCGCATCGAAATGGGTGTTCATGCTTGGCCTTTGGATTTTATTCAAACCAAGTAGAATTTGCAAGTAAGGGGTAATTGACAGTAAAAGGATGCTTCCATAAAAACGGGATGACTTGAATGATAGCTATGTCAGCAAACGCTATCCCCAACTGTCATGGTCCTTCATGAACTCTTTGTGTTCATTTGAAATTGCGATGGTATGTGTGGTCTACCCTTTGAGTTATTGTAATGACTCTTCTACACAGTGTGCACACACACAAGGACAGACACTGAAGCTCCTTCGGTAGCCTCCTTCAGGACGGACCTTTCTGGCAACTGACCCTTTTGCAGGTGGGTGTCTTTGAGCAGCATTGGGAAGCACATGAGTTCTCAGTGGTTGTTGGATGCCAGTTAAGACACTGGACGTGAGTTCTGATAGATGTAGAACAAAGCGTTGTGCTATGCACTTTTTGTTTTAGAACAGTAAAGGTACTATATAATTGATGAAAGTGTTACTTAAAAACTGCGTTGAACTTTGACCTCATCCAGAGTTCTGAGGAACACAATGGGAGAGACAGGCACGGCTGTTTAACCATTATTTTACTCATTATTCGTGTCATTAACAACATGTTTGTTATGGTAATGTGAGAACCACACCCGATAGGGTTGGTTTTGTCCCCAGGATCCATCCCTCATCTCTGGGCGGTGATGTTTGTTACAAGTCCCCAGCCCCTCACTCATGCTGTGTGCGTCTGCTCTCTGTGGGGAGGGGGTTTGTGCCCAGAGCTGAAACCTCCCCCCCTCCCTCTCCCTCATAGCGGACACGTTTAAACAATGAGCTCAGTGGCCGTGTTGACCCAGGAGAGCTTCGCTGAACATCGCAGTGGACTCAGGGATGAGGAAATTACAGGTAATGCTAGCTGAGTTGGTGTCCATGGCGACGGTCCGGCTGATGGGAGGAAATGTGCTAATTTGAGCTTAATAGCTGGGAAGGTCAGTCTGTGTGTGTTGTTTTAGCAAGCACAGCGATGTTTGGGAAGTGCTGGGCTAGCAGCCTGTGTTCTTTTCCTAACACTGGCTCCTGTAGGGTTTGACGGAACACTCCATTTATTAGGGGTTTGATTTGCACTTGCTCAGGCTGTCTCTTCTTACACCCCTTGGTTGTACCTGGATCAGTGTCTCAGATTTCAGATTGTAGCCTTTAGGGTAAAACACCAGTGAAAACAGAATTGAGGAAAGGCAAGAACTGTACACATTGTCTCGCTGCAGGGGGCGCTCCAGAAGATGAGGCCTATATCCCCACCTACCTGGAGGCTTTCCCTCCTCTCCCAGAGAAGGGCACCCCTGGGGAGAAGTCGGGCGAGCTCACAGGGGCCTGGAATCGAATCCGGCCTATTAAGGCCTCCGTCATCACGCAAGTGAGGCACAGTAGCCAAGGCAACCCCTACTCGGTCATCTGCCAGTGTTTTGTGCCATTCCCTCCCTGTCCATGTTTTTCTTGCTTCGTCAGGTGTTCCATGTTCCCCTGGAGGAGCGGCGCTACAAGGACAACAGTCAGTTTGGTGAGGGCGAGGAGGCCAAGGTGTGCTTGGATATCATGCAGAAGACGGGGGCCCACATAGAACTGTCTCTGGCTAAGGACCAGGGCCTCTCCATCATGGTCACTGGCAAACTGGACTCCGTCATGAAGGCTCGCAAGGAAATTGTAGCACGGTTGCAGACTCAGGTATGTCTGGAGGTCCAGTATGGTGGTGGTGGTGGGGAGCATATTTAGGATCTATAAAGAGCCAACTCCAAGAGTTTCCCACATAAACTGCTGTTGATGTTTAATGTGCATCTCAAGGTGTCTTCAAGGAGTGCCTGCCCCTCATGTTCACCATCAGAACACATTGCAGGGGGAACATCATTTAGTGTGTCACCTCATGTTCCAGTAGATTTCTCAGAACAGCTGTCTCAGATGGCCTTTGTACTTCCTGTGACCCCCTTTCCTGTCACCTCATTGGAGTCACGTCATTTCTTCATTAGGACCAAAACTTCCAAAACAGTATGAGAAATGCCCAATGTAAACTCTCAGGAGTTCAGGCCGACTCTGATGAACCCAGAGTTTTATGTTTGGTTTTGGATCTGCGTCTGCACTTACTGGAGACCCTACATGCCCCAATAGCAGTGTCAGAGTTTTGTGTGTCACGACACTCTTCCCTGTTGGTCCACAGGCCTCAGCTACAGTTGCTATCCCAAAGGAGCATCACCGCTTTGTCATTGGAAAGAACGGGGAGAAGCTGCAGGAGCTGGAGCTGAAGACGGCCACCAAGATCGCCATCCCGCGCCCTGATGACCCCTGCGCCAACATCCGTATAACAGGCACCAAGGAAGGCATTGAGAAGGCCCGCCACGAGATCCTGCTCATCTCTGCAGAACAGGTAATAGGTCAGGGTTCAAAGGTCAAATATCAGGATAGGCAAACAGATAGGAGTCTTTTTAGGAACAAAGATGGTATTCTTAGGGCTGGTTTATACTTGGTGTTTGCAATGCGTACGGTTACACATGCCCACCAGGGGGCAGGCTGCATGATATTGGATAAAAATCACATATCGTCATGTGATTATTTTTGAGATAAATATTGCAATATTTATAAAGCAAAAAGGAGTATAATCTCATTAAACTGCAAAAGAAAACAACAAAACAACAACAATAAATGAGCTATAATAACAATAATTATAATAAAAAATAAAAATGGATGCTTGGGCAAATGAAGTGACCCAAGCTGGTTGGAAAAACCAGAGATCAGCATAGCATAAAAAGTGTTTTGTATATTATACAAGGACAGGTGTTTGAAAATTTCTTAGTAAATGAAAAAAGGAGTTCAACATAAATTTCTCAAAAATGTCTGAGTGATTTAAACTGCAAGGATGAAAATGATTGGCTTGGAGAGTGCATGCACAGTTCATGCAGAAGTGGTGGAGGTAAATTTCAATTTTTAAACATATACTACATAATCTTGAAAAGCATCATTAAAATTGCAAAGCCTGATAAGTTTTGTTTCCTGTGACAGAATATAAATGTTTCTGTTAAATGTAAATGAATTTTATTATGAAGATTTCTACATACAAAGAACAGTATTGAAAAATAACATTATGAAAATACCTTATACCACGGAATAATATCCATTCAAGTATGAGGGTATGCAATAACCTGAAGAAACCCAGCTGACTGTTGCTATCATTGCGGTATTAGAATTGCATATGCATAATTTGTAATGTCGATAATAACGCACATCGCCCAGCTCTGCTTAGTATTTTTTTGTTTTATATCATTGCTCTGTCTTGGTAATTGTCTGTATTCTGTGGAGAAGACATTCAAGCAAGAATTTCACTGTAATTTGTACATATGGCACTGTTTTCTTGGCTCTGATTGAATTGGGAAACAGAAGAAACTTAAACTGCCATTAAATGTTGAAAACACTGTACACAGAGGTACAAAATTGTGTTCGGAATGCTTTGTATCTTGCCTCTAAAAATATTCCGTTTATCTTCTGGACACTCATTCCAAAATAAATAAAATAAATAAAATCTGATGAACCGTATATGAAATGTATGGTATATAAACACATAGCCAAGTTGACCATACTGCCATCAAGACTTTTTGTGTTACCCACATACGCATAACATTAATTCCATGCGTTGCTGCACAAAATATTTTATAGGTCTGTTAATCTGTTTCAATCTTGTCTCCATCTTTTTTTTCCCAACTCCAATCAATCCTTTATGCTTGTCTTTTCCCCCAACCTCCTGCTCAAACCCACCAAACCCCAGGACAAACGGGCGGTAGAGCGCATCTCGCTGGAGAAGGCCTTCCACCCATTTATCGCGGGTGCCTACAATCGGTTGGTACAGGAGTTGAGCCTGGAGACGGGGGCTCGCATCAGCATCCCGCCACCCAGCCTACCCAAGGATGAGATCGTCATCACGGGCGAAAAGGAGGCGGTGGCCCTGGCCCTTGCACGCATTCGCGCCATCTACGAGGAGAAGGTGAAGGAAGAGCCGCACATGTGTGGAAAATGGATGGGTGAAGGAACTGGTCAATTACTGAATGAGATTAGAGGTGAAGATTGACAGAATGAGGGCAGGGGCCCTAGTGCTTTGTCCTTATTGTAGTATAAAATAGTAGTGAAGTAGTCAAGGCAAAAGTATCATCCACTCAGCGCCGTGACATTCAGAAGCAGAATGGAGAGATTAGGAGCTGCATCAGGCAGCAGGATAATCATTCAGAAATAATAATATAGTAATAATAACATCCATCACCTGACACGGAGGTTGCAGCATAGCATAGAACGCTATGGATTGGTGTGTGTGGGTACAGACTGACGAACCCACAGCACACTGAGCTTCTCAGCTGTAGTCACCCGCCGCTATTTCTGGAACTGACTGATCTAACTCCAACAGGCTATCTTCATTGTTTTTAACGCTTATATAGAGCCAGAGCAAACGGTATCAGACCTGGATGTGCATATTAATGCAAAGAGACGGATTCATACTCCCATACATTTGTTTTCCCCCGCAGAAGCGCAAGACGACAACAATCTCTGTGGAAGTGAAGAAATCTCAGCACAAGTACATCGTAGGTCCCAAGGGGAACACGCTGCAAGAGATCATGGAGAGCACAGGCGTATCTGTGGAGATGCCGCCACTGGATTCCGACTCGGAGACCATCATCCTGCGCGGGGAGCCTGACAAGCTGGGGCCTGCCCTGACGCAGGTGTACGCAAAGGTGAGAAATACGAGAGCCCATACTCTGGCTGGGCAATGTCTAAAAAATATATGTGATATTTTAATTTAAAAATATCATGATAAATGATAATATTGAGTCGTCCAACACCAGTCACCCCCACACCACACACACACACACACACACACACACAGACACACACATAAGCATGAATTCAGCTGGCACCAAGCAGACCTTATGCTGATCATTTTTGCACAATGCTGATAATATTTTAACCTCTGTGGAGTAAGTGAATAAATTTAACCGTAACTTAGCACAAAAGATTCTGTTCCAAATCTACGAGGAGTTAAAAGGTAATTGGGTATGTTTAAAAAAAAAACTGCATCAGAAACTTAGGCTGAACCAAGAGATGTCAGAAATGATCTTGCGTTGTGTGTAGCCCTGACAAAGGTGTAAATTGGCTATGTAATGTTGTCGTTGTTTGCCAGTATTATCAAATTGCTCAATTTTAGCCCGTACGCAGCATTTTCGTGCAAAACACAGTCACTGTTTTCTTCTCCTATGAATCCCATTTTTCTTCTAATTAAAATCGAACTACACCAGTATTGGTTTAAAGTTAGCTTTATTCATCATGAGACAATGTCCTTCATACCCAAAGGAAAATAGACTGCTGTGAATCATTTGTTCTGAAAAGGACATTTCTGCTTTCGTTTTATTGAATGTCTGTGTTCTGCAATATCAGCACTTGATTTTTTGTTATCTTCTGTGTATTGGCATTCTTGGCTTTTAAAAACATCATTCAGGTGTTTTTTCTATGAATCCTTGATACTTTGGCATGGTTAAAGTTTGGTTTACATAATTCTGCCATGGTCACTAAAAACTGAATATCAACGCATCAATCAATACTTAAAAGTTCTAGGGTTTTAAAAACATCATTCAGGTGTTTTTTTTTATGAATCCTTGATACTTTGGCATGGTTAAAGTTTGGTTTACATAATTCTGCCATGGTCACTAAACACTATCAAACTGAATATCAACTATGAGTCACACATGAAGTAACAAAAGTGATATTTTGTTAATGTTTGTTGAAGTTCTGTTCAAATTATTTTTGTTTACATAGATTTTTCTATTGGTATCATATGGGCTGTTGGATTGGAGGCATCTCTGCCTGGGCATGGGTTGGAGGTGGCCAGCACTCGGTGGGAGGTCGACGTTTCTCTCTTGTATTCATTCCAGGCAAAGAGTGTGATGGTGGTGGAGGTGATGGCCCCCGCCTGGTTGCATCGCTTTATCATTGGGAAGAAAGGTCAGAATATCAGCCGCATCACGCAGCAGCTGCCCAAGGTGAGGATGTGCAGTGGTGGAGCGGCGGTGATGGTGGGGGGCTGTGACCTCTGAACTCCAACCTCTGACCTGTGCACAGGTGCACATTGAGTTCACGGACGGGGAGGAGAGGATTAGCCTAGAGGGCCCCACGGAGGAGGTGGAACAGGCACAGGCCCAGATCCAGGAAATCATCAACGACTTGGTGAGAGGAACCAGTGCTGTGTTTTGTGATACAGAGAGCTACAGGCAGTTTGTAACCTGCCAAAAGCTTCAGTTATTATCATTAAATGGAAGTGTCACACTTCTGTCAGCCGTGAGTAAGACGCTTCTCATGCTGCTCACAGCTAGTAAAGATGGACTACACTGAGGTCAACATCGACCAGCGCTTCCACCGGCATCTCATTGGCAAGAACGGGGCGAACAGTGAGTACCGCCAAGCACACATGCTGCGCGCGTGCACACACACACACACACACACACACACACACACACACACACACAGGATAGTGTGTGCGCGGAGCTCCCTCAGTGTCTGAAGTTACGTGTGTGTCACTGCACTCACACAGAATGGCTCAGCCGATAGTGTTACCTTCAAACTGCAGTTAACCGGATCAAGGAGCAGTACAAAGTTTCTGTGAGGATCCCCCAAGACACGGAGCGCAGCGGGCTGGTGCGCATCGAAGGGGATCCCCAAGGCGTACAGCTGGCACGGCGGGAGCTCATCGACATGGCCCAGCGCATGGTGAGGGGGGGGGGGCAGGGATTGAGGGCAAATGGGTCACTGGCATGGGCCATTCGATGGTAAGATTGGGCTGTGAGAAGAGGATGTTGCCCAGGACATAGTGGGGGAGGGGGGACGTGGCCCAGCAAATGGTAAGAATATGATGGGCGTCGGACATTGGGATGGAATGTCAGGTGGCCAAAGGCCCAGAAATAATGAATGTAAGCAGTAAGATCAGATACTACTATGAAGGATCTCTTTCACCCCACTCCTTCCCTTTGATGGTCCATCTCCTGCAGGAGAATGAGCGCACCAAGGACCTGATCGTGGATCAGAAGTTCCATCGCACCATCATTGGGCAGAAAGGAGAGAAGATCAAAGAAGTGCGGGACAAATTTCCTGAGGTATCTGACCCAAATGCCAGCCCCCAACCCTTCATCTTTCCCAAACTCGTACTTGGAACAGGAAGCTGGGCATCGTACTGATCTCCTCCCTGTCGTAGGTTATCATCAATTTCCCCGATCCATCCCAAAAGAGTGACATTGTACAGTTGCGTGGCCCCAAGAATGAAGTGGAGAAGTGCTCAAAGTTCTTACAGAAGCTCATAGCAGATCTGGTACAAGCCAGGCGCCGCCGTCCCAGAATGCCGTGCGGTATGCAGAACTCAAATCTCCCATTGGCCAGAATACAGAGAGCCGCTCTCATTGCTCTCTCCTCTTTGTGCAGATTGAAAACAGCTTCTCCATATCCGTCCCCATATTTAAGCAGTTCCATAAAAACATCATCGGGAAAGGGGGCGCCAACATTAAGAAGGTGAGTGTGACTGGGAAATGTATGCAAACACGGTCACCATACAGGTTTGCAGAGATCTCAGCCGCATCTTCTTGTGGTACTGCCATGCAGATCCGTGAGGAGACCAACACCAAGATTGACCTGCCCACAGAGAACAGCGACTCTGAGATGATTGTCATCACGGGCCGGAGGGCCAACTGCGAAGCCGCCCGTGAGCGTATCCTGGCCATCCAGAGGGAGCTGGTAAGATGCAGGAGCACTGCAGCAAGGCTGCGTGAGGACCCCACTCAAGAGAGCATGCTACCCACATTACCCATAATTCCAAGCCAGAATATACTTGTACAAACAAAGAATGCGAGTTACACCAGCAAATCTGATTTGATATACATTGTCAGTGTAATATCCGTGGTGCCCTTGATGTCATGTTGCTACCTTCTGGGATAGACTGCAGACGGATGAATTGATGGATTTAACAAGTGTAGTAATATTCAGCTGTATTGGGTTAATTTTGTGTCCATCTGCCTTGAGCATTAAAAAAGCTGAAATTGGGAAAAAAACTAGAAACCCTCGCGACCAGATTGTAAATTCTGTATTTCACAGCAGTTCCTGCAGAAGAGGCAAAATTCCCATAGAATCTTAGCTTGTGTTTGTTTAAACACTCTTGTCCAAGTTTTGGAAATAGATATTTTAAATATATCACGGGATCATGGGTAAGATGCCCTCTTTTTTTCTTTATCTACAATGTTTAAAAATGTTTCTCTGCTATTTCATGTTTAAGGTCTTGTTTTGGCTTGTGCCACCTCTTTACTTAGACAGCCTGTAGCCTAGTTTCTGTCACCCACGCTTTCCTTCTGTGTGATGGCCGACAGGCAAACATCCAGGAGACGGAGGTAACCATCCCTGCCAAGCTGCACAACTCGCTGATCGGATCCAAGGGCTGCCTGGTGCGCTCGGTCATGGAGGAGTGTGGGGGTGTGCACATACACTTCCCCTCTGAGGGCTCTGGGTCCGATCGGGTCACCATCCGGGGGCCCGCCGGCGAGGTGGAGCGAGCCAGAAAGCAGCTGCTGCAGTTGGCTGAGGAGAAGGTGAGCGTGAGTCCAGGGAGGGAGGGAAAGGGGAGAAAGGGATGCGCCAAAGGTGTCGCATGCTGTAAATTATGACTGCGGCACATGCTCCCGTCACACCTGCTGCTCTTTTTAACCCCTGATGTGCCACGACTCTATCCAGCAAATCAACAACTTCACAGTGGAGCTGTCGGCCAAGCCTGAGTACCACAAGTTTTTGATCGGCCGTGGTGGGGCCAACATCCGGCGTGTGAGGGACCGCACGGGGGCCCGCATCATCTTCCCCTCACCAGACGACCCCGAGCAGGAGCTCATCACTATCGTGGGCCGGGAGGAGGCCGTTCGGCTAGCCCAGAAGGAGCTGGAGGCCCTCGTGAAGAGCCTGGTACAGAGAGGGGCATCGTGGGCTGGGTCATGTGATCTCATTTAGCGTGTTAGCACTGTAAAGGCATGTGGAGCCCACAACTTAGTTGTAGTAAAAAATCTGAAAACGTAGTTTTCTTTATTAGCAGAGGTGGATTTCAGGTCCAGAGAGTACAAATCCAGACCAAGTTTTTGTTTCAACCAACCAGGTAAGTACTCTGTGACTGTGACTCTTTATACTCAACGAAATCCTGGTCTGGATTTGTACTCTCTGGACCTGAAATCTCCCCCTCTGTTTATTAGCTATAGCACTGTCAAAGCTTTATGAATATACAGTGTCAGGCAAAAGTACATTTGCTGGAAATTTGCATATTTTCCTATTTTAAATCCAGAAAGTTGTCTTTAAATCTTGGATTCCTCAAATACCTACCATTTGTCTTTATAGTAGCTTTACAAACACAAGTCATTTGGTTCTTCACCAGCCATTCAGAGACATAGGGAACTTGTGGGTTCTCCAAATTACCCAAAGTTCTGTGAGGTCTTGAGTTGTCCTTCATTTTTCTTCCTACACAATTTGGAGGTGTGTTTCTGGTGGTTATCCTACTGAAGACAGATCAGATGCACTGCGTAAATCAGCTGTAATCCTTGAAATCCAATAAAGAAGCTATGATAGGCATGCAGGTTGAGATTATGATGGATTTGATAAATATCACCACCTGTTACCAGCAAAGCTGCATCAGACCTTGACACATGCAGAACCCGTGCTGTCATGCTCTCTGTCTTACAAATACACACAGGTTGGACCCAAATATTTCAAATTTTGATTCATGAGTGAGTTGGGAACCCCTGCATTAGTCCACATGGCAAGCTTCCACTTCAGTTAATAAACATCTGTATTTTGTTTAAGATTTAGATAACATGTCTTCAGGCAGATGGCTAGTACTATATTTTGTAGTTTTATCTTTCAGCTGGTATTGGATCTGTGTTTGATAGGGTTACACAATTAATTGGCCAAAAAAAAACCGTGATCTCAATTACACACCTCCATGCAATCTCATTTCTAAATGACGCCAATCAAAACAAGAACTCCTACTTTTCCCCAGAGAATCTCAAACATCCCATAATTCTGCATTGTCTTTAAGGGGTGCTTTCGCAACGCAACAGGTACCTTATTTTTGGTACTACAAGAAAATACTGACATTGAATGACATCACAGTGGGATCAGACTTTTTCTTACTTTCAATTCTAAATACGGACATTATAGCGCAGTGAGTTTCATTAAAGCATTTTTACTCTGTAATAGGAAAAAAAAAATCCAGTTTTAATTATTGTCCCTTTTCAAGATTATGTAGTATATGTATACTACATATGTTTAAAATCAGTTTAAAGTTCACCTCCGCTGCTTTTGCATGAGCGCTGTATGCATTCTCTGAGACAGTCACAATAATTATCATCCTTGCTTTTTCAGTCACTAAATGGGTTTTTGAGAAATTGATGTTGAACTCCTTTTTTGTTTTATAAATAGCCCAATATTATACAAATTACTTTACTTCTTTTTATGCTATCCTGACTCTGGTTCTTCTGACCAGATCACAGTTAAAGCTTCATTTGTCCATGCATCCATTATTTATTTATGTATTTATTCATTTATTTTTACCTCATTTATTGTTGTCATGTTTTCCTTTTGCAGCTTGAGTGCAATTCACATTTTTTCCAGTATTATGCAGCCCTAGTTTATGATCTTTTTATCTTTTTATGTTTGTTCCTCCGTACAGGTAAGGGTGTGTGAATATGTGTTGTTACAAGGCATGAATGTGGATGAGCATTGATGTGGTGAATCACCTGTTTATTGGTCAGTGCAATTTGCTACTAAATTCTGATAGGCTGTTGTTTATAGGGATTTGTTGCCATGACACCAAACTCTCCAATCACACAATGATGCTGTCTTGGGCCCTGTTGGGCATTTCAGGACGACGTGATCGAGGACAGCATGGTGGTGGACCCCCGGCACCACCGCCACTTTGTGTGCCGGCGTGGCCAGGTGCTGCGGGAGATGGCAGAAGAGTACGGGGGCGTGGCCGTCAGCTTCCCGCGCACAGGCGCCCACAGCGACCGCGTCACGCTCAAGGGGGCCAAGGACTGCGTAGAGGCGGCCAAGAGACGCATCCAGGAGATTATTGAAGACCTGGTATGCCCATCTGTCTGTGTGTGTGTGTCTATGTGTAAGCGAAATTATGGGTTAAAAACCCATGTTGGGGGGTACGTTATGAAAATGAATCACTTTGAGGGTGTCAGTAAACATTCCACCTCTCCCCTCCCACCACCAGGAGGCACAGGTGACAGTGGAGTGCGCTATTCCCCAGCGGTACCATCGCGCCATCATGGGCCCCAAGGGCTCACGGATCCAGCAGATCACCCGCGAGCACGAAGTGCAGATCAAGTTTCCGGAGAGGGACGAGACAGCAGGTGCGTCGATCTGCCGCCAGCCTGTCCCCTTGGTATCCATGGTCACCACTGCAGTGATGTGGTCCCATTTATTTGAGTTTAAAAAGCGGACTACTCTGTTGTTGCCTTGGTTACGTGCCCAGGGGCGGACCCCTCGGCACAGGAGAATGGAGATGCCAGCCCAGAGGCAGAGTTTGTCCCACGTAAGGGTGACATCATCACCATCTGTGGACGATCAGAGAAGTGTGAGATGGCACGGGCAGCCCTGCTGGTATGCTCACTTCACCTATCTGTCAGCGCTGTTCCTGCAGTCTTTCCCGGGCTGTCTTTCTTCCTGTGCCCTCTTGGTTTTCCTTTTCTTAATCTTTGTTCTCTTTATGTTACATCTCTCATCATCTCTGCAACCTCCAATCCTCCTTTTATTTGCCTCTTTAATTTTTCTCTCCTTTTCCTTTGCTCCTTCACTGCTGTTCACCGTCTTCTCTGCCTTTTCTATTCCTCTCTTCACTCATTCCCTGTTTTCCTTTCATTTCCTTCCCCTGTCCCCCCAGGCTTTGGTCCCTGTCACCGTGGACGTGGAAGTTTCCTACGACCTCCATCGCTATATCATTGGCCAGAAGGGCAGTGGGATCCGCAAGATGATGGAGGAATATGAGGTGCGTGAGCTTATGGTTGGTCCTGCAGTATATCCAAGTCCATACACTCTGATTTACAACATTGGTTTATCGGTTCTTGTGTTTCTGAACATGATTTACATTTTCTAAAGACAGTAGTTGTGTGATTACATCTGGCCAAATGGAGCGTGTCTGTGAACGGTATGTGTGTACATGTGCTTGGTGCCCTGCAGGTGAATATCTGGGTGCCCCAGCCAGAGCAGCAGTCGGACGTGATTAAGATCACAGGCCAAGTGGCCAATGCGGAGCGTGCTCGCTTGGGGCTGTTGGACAGGGTCCGAGAGCTGCAAGCCGAGCAGGAGGACAGGGTAATGAGCACTCCTGGACCTCTGGGGTACGGGGCACAGCAGGAGCAGCAGAGACCTCACAGTATGGTAGGGGTGTAACAGTACACAGAATACTCGGTTCGGGGAAAACAGGACTTGAGTTCAGGGTTTCGTGCAGTTTCGGTGCAGTGGGGAACACAGAGTTAATTTTGAAATTATTATCGAGACTGCAAGTGCAAACACAATTAGGAACAGTTTTAAGCCAGAGGCAATGTATCTGGTGACATGTCTGAATACCAAAACCTAATCATAACAATTGTAATCCTATCTCTACTGCTGAGTATGGTTGCATACCTGTAGCTTAGTCTGAATTTCCTGGAAAAAGCATCTTAACTGCCATGGGTAGACTAATGGCACATTTCCACTGCCATCAAGAACCGGACTGTACTCGACCCGGTACCGCAAACTGCTGCTTTTACAAAGTATTTTGTCGCCATACCTTCAGAAGGACATTGCTGCCTTGGAAAAGGTGCAACTTGGGCTACAAGAATGATTCCTGGTCTTAGAGGAATGTCTTATGAGGAGAGGTTAGCTGAGCTGAATCTGTTCAGCCTCGAGCAAAGGAGACTAAGGGGGGACACGATCCAGGTATATAAGATTTTAACATGTCTGGATGCTGTTCAGCCAAATGGCTACTTCAATATTAGTTTAAATTAAACTCATGGACATAAGTGGAAATTAGCGGGAGAACATTTTAAAACGAATTTGAGGAAGCACTTCTTTACACAGCGTGTACTTAGAGTATGGAATAGTCTTCCTGCTAGTGTAGCGGAAGCTAAAACCCTGGGTTCTTTTAAATCAGAGCTAGATTAGATTTTTAACAACTCTGAGCTATTGGTTAAGTTCTCCCCAAACGAGCTTGATGGGCTAAATGGCCTCCTCTCGTTTGTAAATTTCTTATGTTCATACCTGAGCCGTAATTGTGATGACATGGTACTGTTTACTAGGCCCGAAGGTGTGACTAAACCGAGCCAGTGCTCTGCACATGGATTATCAGAAGGAAAAAGCATATATTCTATCTATTATTCTTTAATAATAATGCAAATTCACGCAAGCAAATGCTAATTCTGCTAACGTTTTAGTCTGTGTTCGCACAGACATGATAGTGGAAATTAGCACAAAGTATTAAAAAAATATTAAAAATTGCACATAGTAAATCATGATGTACACCGTAAATAAGCATCTCTTTAGTTTTCCGTCACTTTCACTCTCCAAACTCAATGCTTTTACCAAGCTGACCTTTCTGCAGTGGAAAACCGAAGCGAGCTGGAACCGCACTGTAAGTAGTGCCATAACTTGCAGAGGCTGTTTCTGCCTTGCTGTGGTCTTACCCACACTTAAATAATGTTGTTTTAAATGAGTTAGCATGTTGGAAGTGTTTCCAGCAACATATCCAAACTTGGTATAGTACAGTGGTACCTCAGTTCTCGAACTCATTAGAACTCGAATTTCTTGAAAGTGGAACCAACCAGTTCGAACAAAAAATGACGTAGAACGTGGTCTAAATCTCTGAACCGTGAACGCCGACCTCAGATAACTTGCACGCACAGGGGAAATGAGTCACGCGGCACTTCTCTCCGCGGAAACAAAGGGTGACGCTTCAGTCTCAGTCTCGCATTCGCTGTGATAGCATTGTTTGTTGGTGATAGTGCTTTTTTTTATTAAAAATACTGTATCAGCTAATACATTGTACTTTATATCATTTTGGTGGCAAAAATGTGTGTGAGCCATTGCTCACCAAAAAGTTACGCAATAGTACAAATGTTACAACCTAAAAGTTTGCGATTTACAAACAAATTAATGGATAGAGAGTAATGATAAAAATAAGCATTGGACCACATGACACAGTCTAGTGTTGGGGCATGGCTTGGGGTTGTCACGATCTGCCAAGCAGGGACAGGACTCAAGCCATCGTGAAACATAGGGTTTATTTGTGAACAGGCAGAACAACACAATGACGTTACAATGACCGGACAGGAGAAACAAACTGAAACGCGGACTAAATACAAAGGATTAATGACAACAACCAGAAACAGCTGATTCCACACAAGGTTAACGACGGGGTGTTGCACATGGAAGGAGCGGACGATCATTTTGGAAGCTATTAAGAAAAAAATGTTCTTGTGTTACCCTGTTTATTTTGTGTTTAAATGCTAAAAAAAACATATTTAGGTGTATTTTTTTGGGGCTGGGAACCAGTTAATTGGTTTTCCATTATTTCTTATGGGGGAAAATTCAATCAGAACTCCAACATTTTAGGGTTCAAACCCGAGTTCTGAATGGATAAAGTTCAAGTTCTGAAGTACCACTGTAGAGCTGTGGAATAGCACCAAGAGTCTTGGTCTTTTTCAGCTACTCTCCCTCCAGTGCTGGTGTATTTTTTTGGGAAACCAAAATGTTCCCAGACCAGCACTAGCCGTAACCAACTTGCAGTCTGAAATAGCTTGTTTGTTTTGTTTGGAATGTTTTGAAGATCTACTTGTGAATTTGCGTGCTAACGGGAGGGGGGGTAGTATTCATTTCATTTTGCAAACCAAACTGAAAATGGTGTAACTGAACTGCACATGATGAATAACTGTACTGTTACAACCCAACGGTATAGACAGGGGGCAGAGGTGGAGTTTCAGACCTCATAGTATTGATGCAGGGGATTTGGGTGGAGTATCTGACTAAATTTGTATTTTATGTATTTTCAGTTTCTCTCAACTTATAACAAACGTATGAATTTAATTCTCTTCCTCTGCCCAGGCGCTGCGTAGCTTCAAGCTGACCCTGTCCGTTCACCCTAAATACCACCCCAAGATCATCGGCCGCAAGGGAGCCGTCATCTCCCAGATCCGCAAGGACCACGACGTCAACGTGCAGTTCCCTGACAAGGGTGACGAGCAGCAGGTCTGATATTGTGTGTGTCATTGTCGTCATCATTTTCCTACTGCTTTTACCAGTGAGGGTCATGGGGCAGCCTGGCAAGAAGGTCAGGTCAGACCTCTCTTTCCAAGGCCACTGGCTCAAGCTTGTTCTGGGAGATCCCCAGATGTTCCCAGGCCAGCTTCTCCTAGGTCATTGCCCAGGGGGACATACCTCGAGAAACCAGGTTGATTTCCTTGTCCTTGTAACATCCAGAGCATTTAGTCTGACTCCCCTTAATGTGAAGGAACAGCAGTTGCATTTTGAGATCCTTCTGGATTTTGAAACTCCTCACTCTGTCATTATATCATAACTTCATTATATTCATGACCCGTTTCTTTGGTTTTTACCCCATGACCAAAAATGGGTATAGAGTTGTAGATTAACTACTAAACTGTCTTGTCTCATTCTTATGACTAAGCTCCTGCTTTACTGTCACAGACCTCCTCAGTGGCCGCAAAACTGTCATAGTCACTGGACCAGTCCGCCTGTCGATCTCACATTTGCTATTACCATCACTTACAAACAAGATCCAGAGGCAGTTAAACTCCTTCACCAAGGGTGGACTCCCCTACCTGAAAGGAAGAACCTGCTCTTTTTTGCGTTTTTTCAACTTTGGAGTTTGGAGGTGCTGATTCTCACCCCAGGTGCTTCACAATCAGCCTCAAACTGCTCAGGTGTGTGCTGGAGGTCAACAGTAGCAGATGTCACCTCTAGCCCTCCGTACTGGATTCCAGCCACGGCATTCTGTTCATGTCCTGTCCTAAAAAAACTCAAACAGAAGTGGAAAAAAGATGCACCTTTGATGGAGGCCATCTTCAGATCTCAGATTTCATGTCAAGTACACAGACATAACTTTCCTTGCCCAAGTGTTCAAAGCACATATAGACTGTGTTATCAAATTCACCCAAACCCTCACATAGCTATGAAGTGAGAAGAAGTTGGTCCCATTGTCCACAACCACGGTGAATCTGCATTTGTTCTCCTGTCTCCGTGTATCTCTGCTCCGTTTTCCTCTGTTGATTCTCCATATCTCTGTGTTGCTCTGCTCTGCTTCCCTTCCTCCTTCCCCAGGACCTGATCACAATCTCAGGCTATGAGCGGAATGTGGAGGAGGCCCGCGCAGCCATCGAGAAGCTGGTGTCTGCGCTGGAGGAGATGGTCAGCGAGGACGTGAGGCTGGACCACCGTGTCCACGCTCGCATCATCGGTGCCCGTGGCAAAGCCATCCGCAAGCTCATGGAGGAGTTCAAGGTGCAGTGATTGGGAACAACCAAGTGAAAGAAAACTAGGGACTGCTTCATAATGGAAGTCTTTCTTGGTAATGGGGTGTCATTGTTGTGTATCTGATCGTTCTTCTCATGATTAATCAGGAAAGGCTGTATAAAATTTGACTTGGCAGTTTTCAGGTGACTGTCAAATGTATGTCATAGAAACCGTTCTGGTACTCCATGTCCTGGGAGAAAATGAGGTGACATATAGGTTGGTAGATAAAGGGTACAGGAAGTGAATGAAGAGTCTGTCACCCTTGATCTTTCTTAATGTGTGACTCAGGTGTAAGTCATGATCCAAAGTGAGACTCTCCCACGTGTTCCTCAAGTTTGAAATCACATTAACCTTTCCTGCCATGCCAGATGTGAGTACCCTGACATGGAATCGTTCATCCCCATTCCCTCCCAGGTGGATATCAGATTTCCACAGCCTGGCTCTGATGATCCGGACCGGGTCACTGTAACAGGACTTCCTGAAAATGTTGACAATGCCATTGACCACCTGCTCAACCTGGAAGAGGAATATGTGAGTGTTCAAAGCCAGGGGGCTCTCTCTCTCTCTGTTGTCTGAGGAGCAGTCAAAATGGCTCAGCGTGTGAATGTTAGTCGATGTGGTCTATGTCTCCATAGATGATGAACGTGACAGAGACCGAGACTATGGCCGCATACATGAAGCCCCCATCCCGGGGGGGAGGTGGGGATGATGACGGTAGAGTGTCAGCCAAGGGCTTTGTGGTCCGGGATGCCCCATGGAATGCCCCTGGGAATAAGGTGGGACAAGTGGTGAAGGAGAAAAAGGCGTTTAGATGTAAAATGCAATGAAGCTTCTGGTCTGGCTTTGTCTCGCTGCTGAGAGTCACCGGTGCTCTCCTGCCCTTCCCCAGGCTCCCGACATGAGCAGCGCTGAAGACTTCCCCACCTTTGGAGCTGGCGTGGCCCCAAAGCAGACCTCAGCGTGGGGCCCCAAGAAATTCTGAAGGCAGAGGAGATAGACTGTACCCAGCTGCTCTTAGCACGCCTGCTCTTCCTCCTCTCCAGGTCCATCTCTCTGTCTCTTTCTCTCTCTCTTCTCTATCTTGGGTGGATCACATTCACCCCTTGTCACTCAGGAGGCAAGAGGAACAGAGAATATTTTTCTCCCCTGTATCTCTTCCCCCCCCCCCCTCCCGTTAGCACAGAGTTTCCCTCCAGAGGAACCACCATCCCTTCCACAGTTGTTTCCCCTCATCCCTCTCTGTCTCACTCTTGCTGGAAACGTCAGTCGTTCAGAAATCTGCAAGCAAGCCTTGTGATCATGGCAGTCAGAACCAGACCGTCCACTCTCATTTAGCTTCTGTAGATGTTTTTTAATAATAAAAAAAAAAAAAATCAATGAGAACAGATAACGGTTATGGTCCTGTTCCAAGAAGGGAGGCTATTTGGATGCAAGGGAGCCAACAGCGGTATTTTGAAAGCTAGCGTTTCTTAATATTTCCAAAAAAAAAAGTTTTATTCTCTGCTGGAGAAGTGTGCACATAGTCTTTTATTTATTTAAATTCATAGAGTCGCATCGCCTGTGTGCGAGGTTTTCGATCAAGTCTTAAGCTGTCTGGGAATCTGTAGGTATGTCACTGATGAGAGATCATGGGTTTGCTGTTTTATTTATTCTTTTGTGAAACTGAGTTTTTATTCAAAAAAAAAAATCAAAAAGGTGATCTGATACCTTTTGGCATATGAGACCCTATTATTTTGTTGCTTTTTTTTTTTAATGCTGTATTTTTGCTCACGTGAAGGACTTGAATTTCAGCCCATAATGTGTGCATGTGTGAGGGTGATCTTGCCATTATATTTGGCCCTGGTCCCTTTCTCCTTTTCACTCCATTCATTTTCTCTCCTGTCCTGTCTTTCGGTTCACTCATTTTGCGGGAAGCCATTTTGCTAGTTAAAGCTGAGTTGTGAGTTGTGTCTCAATGAAATCGTAGCCTTTGATTAAACACTCATCTGGGGTATGTGCCAATATCATGGTGCACAGGGGAAACAAACGCGAGGGAAGTGTCATTACATTGGGTAAAAGGCCGAGTTAACAGCCCTTACCGGGACCACTTTCCCACATGCTGCCATTTCCGAGTTCCTCAGATGGATACTGGGAGATGTCAGCTTGGCGCATGAGGGCAAAAAACACTCACAGCGGCCAACAGAAGCTCCAGTACATCTTGCTCTCAGCGTTCGTGTCTGGTTTCTTGATTCTCTGCTTCTGTTGGTAGATGTTGCATCAGGGCAGACTATGAGCAACCAGAGAAATAAAGCTTTGGTTGCATGGCTCTCGGGTTGAGGAGTCTGTCCAATGCCCCATCATGGGTCATGTTAGCAGAGCGTCCACAGAAACTGGCGAAGGTTAGCGGACGTTTCCTGATGCTCTTTACCTGTACTTTTCAATTGGTAAGGAGGAGCAACTTTGTAGACAGTTCTCAGCGTGCTCAAACCTGTACGCATAGGTAATGTCTACAGGCCCCAAAGTGCAAGATGAAACATTGAGCTTCGCTATTCCCCAAACCCACATCTTGGTCATGATCATAATACTGGTATCCTCTGCCTCAATCTATACAGTAGGTACCTACAGTAGTTAACAGTATTGTAGCATCATAAATCTGTTAATCCATTTCACTTTCAGGCCAGTATAGATTTTAATCCGTCAAGGAGAATTTCATCAGTAATGAATGAACAAGGAAGAAAAAAAAATCAAAGGAATAAAACAATGACTGTTGTGTAAATCCGTGAGTCTGTTAACTTATGTTATATCATGATAAGTTGTCTACCAGTCTGTGTATGTGTATAAGAGGAAGGAAGCCTTTGTCTTCTGTTGTCATGCACACAGGGGCATGCAGCAAAGCAGAATGTTCTGTAGACTGGACAAGTCTCTCTCGACAGTTGTACGTCTTGATTGGTAAGGAACGTTACTCCATGTGACGGCTGCCGTCAACATTCGCAAGGAAGTAGAGCAAAAAAAGCCACATTCTATGGCTATCTTAATGACCTCTTTGCATACTTAAGCTCACAGTGGGCCAAAAAAGAAATGTGCGTAATTCTGGGTGTTTAGTGTTGCGGACAGTACATTCTGGTTCAGGATGACCCGAGTGTAAGTTGCGAAACCTGTGGTGGTGCTCACTTACCTTTACCAGGTAATCAGAAACGTAGCTTTGACACGGATAAGCCATCCCGACCATTAAGTGGGGTGGGGGGTCTGCTGCGGTCTAATAAGCTGAGGTATGACGGGTCTCGCGCCATCACCAGTCCCTGCCTGTTCCTGCCCATTCAGCCGCATTCATTGTGGGTTTATTCTCCTTCTCACTGTGATGTGATACAGGTCAGATGTCAGAGTCATTCCAAAAGTCCTTTTCTCTTTTCCTGATGTATTTTACATTTTGTACTGGGACCCCTCCCCCCCTCCCCCGTAAGCTGAAGGTGTAACCCTACAACAGAATATGCAACCACAACACAGGTGGGAAAACACACTTTCCATTTGGTATGCGTGTGCACGTGGCTCTGTGTTTCTATGGATGAATAAAAACGCACAATAAATCCTGTTTCTTTTACATTATTTTGACAGAATCAGACCTTTAGAATCAAAATTTTGATGCTTTAAAGTACCCTCTATACCCAAAATAATATACGAGCAGAGCGTGCTCTACATGAGGTAGTGCTGCTCATGGCTGTAGAGCTGTTGATAGATGAAGAAAAGGCGCTGGGATACTATTGGCCTTAAAAAAATTATATATATATATATATATATTGTTATAAAATACTTTGGGAAGATGTGTGAGTAAATATGCAACACTGCAATAAAGTCAGTGAATGGATTCTTTTCCTATTCCAAATAAAGTATTGGGGGGAAAGATGTTTCTGGAAATTTTGTCCTGGATCTTGTTCTGTCAGTGCCTCTCACTCCATCTCATAGGCAAGACGAGGAGGAACAAGCATATACACGGACTGTGCACACAAAACACACCACAGCCCACAAGCTTTTCCATGGTGTGTACTTACACCATTGTGTTTTTCTCTTGTTTAAATATGAAAACCGGATTCTTTATGTGAGATGCAGGTTGGACATAAGCAACAAACAAGGACAGGCAGCTTTTTAAAAAAAAAAAAAAATCCTCATTCAACACTGAAATACATACACTGTGCATCCGTTCTTTGTTCTTTACAAATCAGGAAGATATGATTCATGTTATGTTACATTCTGTACAACAAAACGTAAACAAAAACAAAAATACAAACAATGATTTAAAAAGCAGCGCGGGGCTTAAGTAACCCCATGTCTTCACATTATCCATTAGACAATACGAGCACTTCCTTTTTACTCGTTGACCCTCGTGCAGTAAATTAAAGCCCATGTTAAACTTCAGGGACCCACTTCCTCCCCAGTGGGACGGACCAATGTCACTCGCATAATTTCTTGGCAAGAGCGTGGGTTTTTGTGTGTGGAAAATAAATATATACTCGTGTTCATCAGTTTGGCAAAAAAAAAAAAAAAAAAGGGGTTGGGAGGTCAGTCGCTTTACCCCAAGTATATGCTTTGGAGGCCAAGGCTGTCGATTTCAGACACAGTCAAACTTTCTGAAATGGAAATATCTTTACGTCGGCATTCGTCAAGTAAAATTTGAGCAAAGGGAGTCCTACAGAGTTTAACTCAATTTTTAACATCATATTTTATAAGTGGTCTGATATTCCCTACTAGGCAGAGCCTTGACAGGTTTGTTCGATCAGATATGAATCATTCCAATGCAACCTTAGAAAGTAGGGAGCAGGACCAGGCACATATCCACCACTAGGGGCAGAACGGGACAAGTGAGTAGGAGATGTAACCAGAAAATATAATTTTGCTGATTCATTTTGCCCTCTAACACCCCTAAAGCTGTACAATCTTCTTTCCATCCTTAATGCCAGTTTGGGAAAAAAGGCATTTGGTAACTGAAAGCCTCATGACCTCACTTTTCACTTCCCACTATTTGAGGGCCGTTTTAAGGAGGACTGATGTCCAAGCTGACCAGAAGCCTCAAGAGGCTTTAGAAAGGTCACCTGGGGAAGAGTCTTAGCAACATATCTACGAAAACTGCGAGATATGGCTCCCCGCCTCTTCCTGCAGGCCATCTCAGGTCCAAAACGCCCATCTCTCAAACCGGGTACTTGTGCTCATTAATTAGATGCCACACAAGCCAGCAAGGCGTCCATGGAGATGAGATGGGTGATGCTGTGGAGTCTGAATCGCAGTCCTGCTGTGATTGTAGCATTAAAATCTCAGAGTGAAGGAGATGGCCTCCGTTCCTGAAGCTGGGAAGGTAGTGAGGGGAATTGTGGGAAAACCGAACCGTCAAACGGTGCCAAACCTCCAGGTTGTGGCCAGCCGGAACCAGGTTCGAGGAGTCCAGTTTAAGTCCTCCTCCTGCCCCAACCAACAGACTGATTCAGGCAGCCGTTTGAGAGTTTGTGCGAGAGTGTGGCCAGTGGTGTGGTGGGACCAAGACGGCGGGGCAACCAGCAATCAAATGAAAAAGGTGAATGGAAGTGCAGCGATCTGTTCAAAGCAGGCAAGGGATAGTGTGTAGACACCCCGTTTGTGTACGGCGCCTGTGCCATCATGACCGTTGATGCTGGTCCAGAGTTCGGTCCTTCTCAACTTGCTTCTCTTCAGTCATTTTTCAACCACATTTCCTCCATGTGGTTGTGCTCTTCAAAGCCTTAAATCATCAAGTGCTTCTGTTCCTGATTAGTTTTTTAAAAAAAAAAAAACTGTCCAGATTGAGCCAAGTCTCTCAGTTAGCCGAGTGGAAAAAATTCAAGAGAAGAAAGAGAAAAGAAAAAAAAGATGTACATCTAATGGAACGAGCAGCCATAAACAGAGGGAGGGGTGTAGAAAATGAGAATGAAAGAGTGGAGTTTCCGGGCATGAAGGAAGCAAGTTACAGAGGAGAAAATGAGAGGCGAGGTGGGACAGAGTAGTGTTAGATCCATGGAAAGTTAAAAATCGCCCACTTGTGTCCAAAACATAAAGTGCAGGCAGTGTCTCTTCTATGAAACCAACCCCCCCTTAACGCAGAAAATAAACAAAAATTCCAATAAGTCCTCTGTGACTGGGGTGCCGTGAGAGGAGGGCTGGAACGTAGTTGCCATCTGAGGTGACCGACAGTACTCAGATCCCCCCACCTGCCCCCTCCCCCCCACCTCACTCCACGCGGATGAGGAGGCTGTACAGCAGGGTGCCGCCCGTTTCCTTGGTGATCCACTCAATCTCCGAGTTGCTGAAACGGGGGTCCAGTGGCTCGCTCAGTCCTGCAGTCTGGGGGCCCACCTTGTAGGATCCCGGCCTCACACACACCTGGAAGGCCACCTGAGCCTGGTGGTACCGCTGCGAACGGAGATCTCGGAATCTGGTGTTGGAGTTGGGGCGTGGGGGAGTGGAGCGATGGGGTGGAAAGAGGGAGAACTCAGAGGAGGAAAACGAATCAATGCCTGAAACACTCCACCACAACCCACCAGAAGTACGAGTCTAGCACAGCCTGGCTTCGCGCTCCCCAGGGATTAGCATTAGCATACATTTCTCACTCCAGTGCATTGCTTTCCCACCCTCCCCTCACAGCTGCCATTAGTATCAGCCTCTTTCTCTTGCACATTGCTATAGAGGTTAATTCTAGGATTTTTTTTTTTTAAGTGGGGCTGTTATTTATACATAGGGGCCAACCTTATCATTAGCCAATGATATATTTTGAGTGACAGGGGAGTGGGCCAATCAGCTTTCACACCTTCAATGCTCTCTCCATTTCCTACCAGCATCGCCCCCTCAACCCTAGGTACTCACTGCACTTTTGGAGCAAAGGTCTCCAGGCCAGAGTACCGCATGGTGGGAGAGAGCTGCACCCTCGGCACCTCCCTCTCGGGGGCGCTGTTCTCCTCCGGCTCGCTGTAACCACTCTGGCCCTCCGCTTTCGTCTGCGCTACCGAGAATATAGACGAGGTCCCTGGAAAAGGTGGCAGCATGACAATACTCAGCCAGGGGGAACGAGGGCTATGCATCTTATTTCTCATTTTCTCTTCATCTCCCTCTACCTTGAGACACTCAACATTGCGCCTCCAGCCTTGTGTTTGTGGCTATGGACGACTGCTGATTTGCCAATAGCAGGCCCCCCCCT
>JAODKF010000002.1:25657396-25683196 GCA_026779585.1 Mormyrus proboscirostris | reverse complement strand
CACCCCCCCCCCCCCCCCCCCTCCCCCGATGATTGATTACCAATCCTGTGCTCATGCTCCATGATGAAAGGAGCCCAGCTGGCTCAGACAGGACTAATCGCCTCGGCGCTGTAAAAGGGGTCAGCTGGCTGGGATGTGTGTAGTAATGAGGGGGCCACGCTTTCTGAATAGCTATTTTACTCTGATGTCAGGAGCCATAAACCCATCAGAGGAGCATCGGCAGCCAACGGCATCATCATGAGAAAATGCAGCGGTTGGCATCTTTTTGGCTTTAGGCTGAGTTTAATTCCTCCTACATGCTTCACCAAAAGCCTGAAGGCTGGAACAGCTTTAAGGGTCCTGTCTTTGTCGAGTAATATCACCAATCGCAAAAGCAAAAGCTCTCCCTTAAAGAGCATTTCAGGTAACTGATAAAGGTTAAATCTTCTTTCACAAGTCGATCCTTCATAAAAGACAGATCTTCGATGTGTGACTCCTGGTCGATGGGATGTTAGCCGGTACGCCGGCACTGGGATTAGTACTGCTGTCACTGCTAAATGAAGCACTGGGATGAATTAAGCCTGAGTCACAGTTACTATAATTGGACCCTGAAAATTCCTTGTTTGTGATGGAAGCTTCTGCCCAAATTGCCTCGCGTCTCACCCATGTCGTCCATGATGGTGGCCTGGGCCGCCTGGCCGTACAGATCCACCACAGCGTAGACACTGGGCGGAACGTTCCAGGCTGCAGGTCCCTGTGCCACTCCGTTCACGAAGAAGTGCAAGCTGCCGTCCTCCTTGCGGACCACACCCACTGTGTCTCCCGCCTGAAGGGGGTGACAGTGAGACTGAGGGCCATTAAAAAAAATTCAGGATCAGCAGGATAGTGGCTAAAGAGGTTTAGGAGAAATGGGTGAGAGCCCAACAGTGAGGAGAAGTGGGAGGGGACACAGGCGTCCTCACAGATGGGGGGGTGGGGGGTGAGGGGGAGGACTCGCACCTTCAGCCGGTCCAGGTTGTGGCCATACTCGTCCAGGATCGTCGTCCCGTTGTGCATGACTCCATTCCCCGTCATCATCCAGGTGCCTGAGAACGGGGGGGGACGTGAATACCAAAGTGTCTCATACCTGGGGAGGTGTGTGGCTCAGTGGGTTAAGCCTCGGTGCCTATGATGGGAAAGTCTTGAGTTCAAGCACAGGCACCGGTTACATGGCATGACCTTGTGCTCAGACCCCAAGCTTGGTTCTTAATTGTGTGTGTGTGTTTCAAAGTAGAGAAGATGAGATATGTCAAAAGACGCATCCTAAAGCATAAGGCAAATAAAGGATCGTTTAATTTCTCTCGGAGGGTCTGTATAGCACAGTGTTTCCCAATCCAGTTCCCTGGGACCCCCAGAAAGTCCACATTTTTGCACCCTCCTAGCTTCCAGCCAATCAAGAGCATAGAATACCAGGTTCAGGTGTGCTGCGAGCTATGAAGGAGCAAAAATGGGGTCCCCAAGGACTGAGGACTGAGGATGGGGTCTGGGGTCCCCAAGAACTGAGTTGGCAAAACACTGCTTTGTAGGGTGTTAGAGGAAGACAAGCAGATAGAGGTCTTGAATGAAGAGGTCTATCTGCCTGCCTTGTAAACTTTTAAGTTTTAATATTAGTCCAATCTGAATAACATATGATGGAATCTTCCCACAATTCAATGCAGCGAAGACGGTAAGAAGAAATTAATAAGGATCTTCACAGAGGCAAATGCGTTTACCGTGTTTCATCCCAGTTACCTGAGCGCAGGTTGGTCATGGTGGATGGCAGTTGCAGGTAGGCGGGGTTGTGCGTCGTAACGCCGATCTCGATGGAGCCTGCCCACTTGTCCACCATCTTGTCGATACGCACCTGAAACACCTCGTTGGAGCGCAGCGGCCGGTTGCTCAGCACCACGCCATGGTTGAAGTCGTCTGTCGCACTGGCGGAGGACCGAGGACATGAAGGGACAGTGTTATAACTCCGTAAACATGTAGTCAGACTAGTAATAAGTTACGACTATGTACAACAGTCCATGATATTATTACTACAGGCCTGCGATGTCCCAAGACGACACCAAACATCGGAATCGAGGCCGATTCGGGCTACCACAGCCCGACCCAAAGCCTGATCGATTTCATTTCTTGCGTCCGCCTGATTTACGGCAGTTCAGCAGATTGTAAGCTTCCGTCTCATGCTACAATACGCCTGAGGCACATAGCTTGAAACTACAAGCTAGCCAGATGTCAGCCATGTGCAAATTCTTTAAATTGGAAACTCAAAGCAACCAAACCTGCAATATTTGCCACACCATGCGTAATAGAGGAGGTAGCACTGGAGTGTAGGTTAATAGAAAAAAATCTAATCAGGCACTTGTAGAAACAACATGAGGAATAGTGTAAAATCGCAAGCCTTTAGATGAAGAATGTACCTACTCCTCTTATATGTGTCCTCAACTATAGGTAGCTTCACTAGCTAATTTCTCAGAATGAGACCATCTGCTCAACGGATGATGCTGCAAAAAGTATTTTTTGATTTGCCGTATTTACATTTTCAGATCTAGTCTTTAACTACCATTTATTCTTAGTCGCAGAATGCAGCGATCAGAGGGGCCTTTCACTCACTGGGGGCGAAGCGCAGTCCTGCCATCACTAATGATGGCCGCCTTCTGCCCACAGTTGGGGTGGAAGAGGAGGCGATCAGGCACATCGGGCTCGGGGGTCAGGGAGAGGGCGGGACGCGGGCGGCCCACGTCGGGTGACAGTGCCCTCATGATGGCGTTGTTCCGTCGCAGACGGTCGCTGTGGTTATGATTGTGGACGATGGTGACCTTCACTGCCATACCGTAGAGGTCTACTACCCCATAGACCACCGTCGGCGTCTGAGCAGCCGCCACGCCTGCAGGAACACGGATGCGATCATAGGCCGGGGTCACCAAGGTAAATATCAGAACCAAAGTCAGACTAAAGCCAGGCCAACGTGAGCACCAGCAGGTCCACCATCACCGGCACCACAAGGATAGCACGGTGTCTGCTAATTTCTTGGGCACTAAATGAGGAGGTGGCCGCCGGTTTGAATCCTGTCCTTTGCAGAATAGTCACATCTCCGTTAAGCACTTGAGTTAACCTCAAAATGTTCTAGGGGTGTCAGATAAAGGACTGACCCTGTGCTCAGTCCCCAGGCTTCACTGTCACTTGCATATATTTGTGGGGGATGGGGGTTGTGGGAGGATATGTGAAAAATAAGAAATTCCATGTACCTGGGCAAATGACAAAGCATTTTTGTAACACTACTTAAAGCAGTAATATAAATACATTATAGCTACCTTCATAATGCATTGTAATGCATTCATAAAGTTTTATAAATACGGCTATAAATATTTATAGAAAGACATTATGGCCATGTTTCTCATGCATTAAGAATGCTCTATGAAAATCTCATCTATAATGCACTACAAAATACCTTCATAATGCATAATAATGGTCGGTATAACAATCTGGATGCTTCGTGCCGCATTATGAAGGTATTCATAGTGCATAGGTTTGGTCCCGGGTCCTTTCTATGTGGAGTTTGCACGCTCTCCCCGTGTTCGCGTGTTTCGCCAGGGGCTCCAGTTTCCTCCCATGGTCCAAAAGCATGCAGGATAGGTTGATGGGTGAGTGTAAATTGGCCCTGTAGTTTTATGAGTGTGTGCACCCTGCGGTGTGTTGGAGACTGCCCAGGGTTGGTTCCCGTCTGCGCCCATTGTTCCCGGGATAGGCTCCGGTCACCCCCGTGACCCTAGTTGGGATTAAGCAGTTTCAGAAAATGGATGGATGGATAGATGGATGGATGAATGAATGGATGGATGCACCACCTGATCTTAAAAATCGGCATTTTAGCTTTCCGGTAATCACAAGCGAAAACGGCGAGAATCGCACAGACAAAACAAAAGCCACGCAAATGTAAGACTGATAACATACACAAATAGCAAAACGAACATGATTCCGCATGTCCACCGGCACCACAGTGAGCTCAATTCACCCGCACCAGAGCGAAGATTATTAAAAGGGCAAACCACGCTAAAAAGCAGCACATGCAAGCCTTAGTTTTATTTCAAGTCTTTTTTTTTAACCTTATTTTGATTTGGGATTTTTTAAAACAGTATTTTATTCAATTTCAACTGCACAGTTAAGAAGAGGACACATTTTACACAGTTTAGAAAGATAAATAAGGGAATATTTTTGATTAAATTTGTCTGCAGCACATTCTGTTAAAAATCATGAGAAAATCGTATCGTGGACACAGAATCGTGAGTCGAGTGTATTGTTACATCCCTAATTTTGAATGTTTGTACAGTGACAGTATAATGACTGCTTTAAGTAAAGTGTTACCAGCATCTTTTCGGATCTTGGGTATAAGGGTAAGGAGGCACCTTACATTTTGTCCTGACCGGACGCAGCGATCTCACCTTGGTCGATCCCGTTGATGTAGAAATGAAGAGCCCCATTGGCTTTCCGCGTCAAGCCAATGTGATCGCCCTCCTAAAAGGGGAGTCAGATGTACAGAGAGCGACACGGGACAAAAAGAAAAGGGTATGACATGGCAACGAACACAATGTTTATGCATTAAAAAAGATCATCCGTAAGGCTTTAAATGTTATGAACAGTTAGGGATGCATCTTGTGTTCTAGTCTCAAGATACTAAACAAGGAGGAAATACAGAAAATTATTGCCACGCTTGTCAACTTGGATGAGCATCAGATGCATGCTAGCACAGGGCGGGATATTTTAATTTGCACGTTTAATCTGGAATCAGACGGGAGGCAGGGATAATGGCCGGCCCACATCTCCATGGTGATTGATTACCAGCGGCGGGCCAGAGGATGCGTCAGTCAATGAAACCCAGCTGACCTTGTTTAGGCCACTGGCCTAATTAGAGTCTAAAATAAGCCAGCTGGGTGGATTTCAAAGCGCAGAAAGAACAGCAGCTATATCTCCAGCCGGACAGAGAATGTGACTTGTGAGTTTCAGCCGTGCTTTAAGTATTAGCCTCGGTTTAATATTTTCACCTTGTAATATACTGCTTTATACAGACGCTAGGGGTCTCTCTCTCAATTTACAAATTAAAATTGATATAAAAATGTCAACAAAAAAAACCCAGTAAAGCTATCCATCTATATGGCAGATTTATGGAGAGCGACCAACACCTACCTAGTTCACTCAAATTAAACAGACCCTGCTGGCACTAACCGGTTGGTTAAGGGGGTGTGCGAGTACGACAGCGACTGACCTGCAGCTCGTCCAGACTGAACTCGCAGTACTCCCTGCGGGTCCCCTTTCCATTGGTGAGAATGCCACAACCGCTCATCATAATTGTGCCTAGGGAGGGAGGGAGACGCACACCACAAAGTGTTTCAGTTTCACACACAAAACTAATTACCATCCCAGCAATTAAGCACATTTCATTTGTTCACTGGACCCATACAAGCTGAACAGCAGCAGAGAGTATCGCATGGAACCGGGAAGACTAATATCAATTCAATGCTGTTAATCAAATTTAGTTTCACCATCCTGTCAGTGCTGGTTTCTTCCAGGCAGCTGAGTCCCCCATTGCCCCCAAGCTTTTGGAAAATGCTCAGAATGGACACAGCTCTGCCACAGCTCATACACAAACACAGGATTTTTAAATACTGTGACCCCTTCACGTTCATAAGGGGCAGGAGATCCCTGTGAATGTGAGAATTTGCGAACAGGCATCCAAACCTCAACCCATAACCGTCTACTAGACTGAACAATAACATAAGTCTATTAAAAAATTCTACATAAATGGTACTCATGGGAGTTTTACTTACAGAAAATGTTCTGAGGACAAAACTAAAAATGACTGGTTCAGAGAGATAACCAATGAGATTGTTGAGGAGGTGGGACCAACCAATCGGATGTCTTGTACTTGGATGAAAGGGTTACTATCATTGGTTAATTTGTTGCACAGTCAGCAGGGGGCGCTGTGTGTGAGGGTGTACCTGAGCGCAGGTTGGTCATGGTGGCAGGGTAATCCAGGTTGTTTGGGTTGTGGGTTGTCACGCCGATCTCAATGGAACCCGACCACTTATCCACCAGCTTGTCGATTCGTATCTGGGAAACACATGGGAATGTGACGACTCGGGTGTCAGGTGACTTCATCAGATCAGCACTCGAGGCACAACCATGAAGGAAAACATCTGCAGGCATAACTGGATGACGAATCCACTTTGATGACCATGTCTTTCACCAAAATTTAAAGGGAATCCCACCCAAAAACTATAAAGTTAGCAGTTACAAAACCAAAGCCAGAGGAGCTACATGCACCACAAGAGAGAGAATGTGTATTTTTTTTTAAACGCAATAGATAAGATAAACATTGCTGTCACTTTCGTGTGACTCTACCGTCCGACCCCCCGATAACGACAATGTTGCTTCAACTTCTCCTTTGACTTTATTCTCAATGTCTGCTTTATTGATCTTAAAGTTAAAGAGTAAAGTGATTGAAAATGTAACACAATAACGGGTGAAAAGCGTGTATCGCATGTGCCACCCAGTGGAAGAGTGCGAAAGCCAGTAGGGCATACTCTAAAGGAGTACCAAAAAGTTTTGCTAATCTTCCAAAGCAAAAAAATTATGCCCCTCATATTAGCTCAGCTGATATGGTCAAAAGTTATCAAACATTCTTGTGCTGTAATTCCACTAAAGTAAAGTACCTAATAAGGGAAAAAAACCCTGTGGCAGCAGGGAACAAGCAGCAGCAGTGAGCACACAGGGGGTGCCGGCCAACGCAAAGCACCAGCATCACACAGCCCAGAGTACCTTGCTGCTTCTACACCTCTTACCGCACCTTATTTAAACAACCTCATAATGAAATCTCTAGCACCCTCCATTCTTCCACAATAGGACACAGTCCCCAAAAAGGACAAACAAGAACAGTTGCCAGTCAAACAAAGAACAGACAGAGCACAATGGCACCGGCTGATGAACACGGACCAGGGCCAAAATCTGCAGCGGTATTAGACAATTGACATTCTGATTATTTATTTGTGCATTTGCATAAATTTCACAAAAACAGAATAACCAGGCAATCTGGCTGTTTGGAGTGAGCAGTAAAATTTGGCCCACGTTTCCCCTTTGTGTCGTGAGATTTATTCCTTCCGTCTAAATCTGATCTGTGACAGATCTATAGCTTGCGCCAGTCCTCACTCTTTGGAGGTCTCAATCATCACTGGCCTGGGGGGTGGGGGCGGCATTCAGAAGCAGCAACGTCCCTTCAGCCAGCATCTCTACAAATTTAACACGATGTACATAACTGAGGCGGTGGGTAGAGTACAGCTTATACACACACCTAAGAAGCTGAAGGCTACTGGTTCAAATAGTAGCAAGCCTGTGCTGTGAGGGTAGTATACATGAACACGGTATCTGAAGGGGTTCAGTAAGATCCTACCTTTTGCTCATCTGGATCAGGCATTTTCAGTCCACCATAAATGCAGAATTACATAAGTAACTAAAAATTACTGGATGCTTTAATAGTTATTTTTCTGCTGTATGGACCGCAGAATAAAAACCTCTGCTCTGGGGAAAAACATATAAATATAGCTGTGATGCATATAGCAGGAATCAGAACTGACCAACCAGTGAGCAGAGCAGCTGTCGCTATGAAAGCTGTGACGCACCCATGGTGCTGAAAAGGTCACCATAGGAGCTGGGGGCTGCACTCCATGGAAGGAGAAACATCTGGATTCAGTCTGGCTGTTAGTGTGGCCAACGCAGGGAAGGAAGTACGAGGCAGTCATGGTGTACATGGTGTACAGAGCCGCTCATTCTCACCTCAAACATCTCGTTGTGGCGGAGAGGCCGGTTGGTCATGACCACGCCGTTGTTGAACTCGTCAAGAGGTCTGCGTCGCTCCGCAGTCTTGTTGTTGTTACTCAGCTTGATGAGTGTGCCGCACTTCTCATGAAACAGCAGTGCGTCGTTGGTGGTCACGCCCCCTGGGGTGGGCGCCAGTGCGAGTATGGGCCCACCCCCTCCCCCAGCCCCGCCGCCACCTCCAGCCGGGCTGCTGCCAGAGCTGCCCCCGACACCTCCGTTCCCTCCGCCACTGTCGCTGCTCCCTGCCAGCACTCCACTGCTGCTGCTGATGCCGCCTCCCCCGATGCCAGCTCCCCTAGTGGTTGTCGACAGCTCCGAAACCGTGCCCCCTACATCCCCCTCGTCCTCAGAGCGGTACAGGGACACAATGGCGTTGTTAAACACGTCGAACAGCTGCTGCTCAGTCAGCCCTGCACACAGGAGGGCAGAGGAGAGAGAGTCCAAGCATCATTGGTGTGAAGTCTGCATTTAAAGGAACATGATTACTGTCTAGGGAGCACAGTCACTGTTAGGGAGCAGTCTAGGGAGCACAACCACAGTTAGGGAGCAGTCTAGGGAGCACAACCAGAGTTGGGGAGCAGTCTAGGGAGCACAACCACAGTTAGGGAGCAGTCTAGGGAGCACAACCACAGTTAGGGAGCAGTCTAGGGCAGGGGTCTCCAATTCCGGCCCTGGAGGGCTATTATCCAGTAGGTTTTCTATCCTACCTGGCTTCTGATGAACCACACCTGCTCCTGGTATTTACCCAACAACAGGTGTGGCTCATTAAAAGCCAGGTAGGATAGAAAACCTACTGGACAGTAGCTCTCCAGGACTGGAGTTGGAGACCCCTGGTCTAGGGAGTACAGTAACAGTTAGGAAGCATTAGATTTCTGAGTGATGGGGTCTAATGTGGCATCTACTCACCCATGTCTGGCTCTAAAGTGTTGGGGAACTTGTCTGGTCGACTCTGACCCAAAGGGAGCTCAGGCACTGAGTGGGAAAAGTAACCAGGTGTTAGGATCACTAAAGAAGCTGTAACTGGATGACAGTGGATAACACTGCTTTGCAAAAAGTACAACATCAAGGGTGTTTCAGGGAAAGACAAGACATTGAGATGTCACTTCAAACAAACACGGAAAGCTGGCAGCAAACCTACCTTCTTCCACTGTGCCATTCATGGTAACTACAGTCCCCACCCCCTGGTCCTCGTGGGTCCTGCAGAGCTCCACCTCTTGCTCGGCCGAGAGGGGTGGTGGCTCACAGCTGACCACGGTGACTTGAGTGCACTTTCCGTATAGGTCAACCACAGCCCATAGGCGCGTTGGTAAGCCAGTGGCAGCTGCGCCACAGTCCTGCCCGTTCACCCACAGGTGCAGCTCCCCCTGGCTGTTACGCTGGATCCCCACACGGTCGCCCTCACCCAGCTGGTCCAAGTCGCGCCCGTACTCCTCCAGCACGGAACGGCCGTCCATCAGCACTGAGCAGCCCGACACGATCCAGGAGCCGCCCTTCAGGCCCGTGGCGCTGCTCGGGAAGTCGAGACCTGCCGGGTCCAGTGCCGTCACGCCAATTTCGATGGAGCCGCTCCACGAGTTCACCTATCGGAGAAATGTGAGCGAGTCGGAAAACCAGGACCATTTCATTCAATAATTTGCCCGAAAAATAAATTTCGTCAACAAATTAGCGAAACACAGGAGCTCATCGCAGAACAGGCTTCCTTTTGGGCGGCTGCCAGGACCCCAGTTGGAACACTCTGGAAAAATCCCGCTATATCAACCTCTGTGGCTCCATCAGCTAACAAATGGGGCTCCTGGTTTTAATGACTCTAACTGTACATCCATGTCACAGCAGAAGCCTTGCACCATTGCCAGAGCCACCCTACGGCCAAACCCACCACACCTACCTGCTAATTAAGGAGTGCATGTTATGGCACAGATTGGGGTCACAGGTCTTAACCTTTAACAGGCAGTATTTGGCGCGTCACTTCGATTTACTTTGTCAGCCATTGTATCTCCTGTCCACTTGACTTGGGCGGTATCTATTTTTCATAATGTCGAATCATTCAGACAGACTTCTGCATACTGCATTTTGACGGCATTTTGAAAAGCAATGCTATTCCAGTATATTAAAACCTTGGCGATAAAATTCGTCAAGTGGGGGGGAGGGAATTCCCCACAATGAAATTCACTGCGCGGTTTGCCATATTACCGTAATATTGCCGAAGAAGCCTACTGTCCACCTAAATCTCATCATTACTTATTCATCCAGCTACAGCCTGTCCTCACACTGTGCTCATGTCATAGGAGCTCTACTGGCTGCCTTGGATGAAGGCATCTGCCAAACGTGAACAACCTCATACGAACAGGAGATCCGGGACCAGAATGGGCAGGATGCGTTGGAGCATCCCGTCACTTCTGGACTCCACAGAACAAACCAAATTGTAAATGTTAGCATTTATTTAGGGAATATTATGCCTCGGGGCACTTGGTGTGGGGTGGTGGTGGGGGGGGGGGCAGCCAGGCGAGACCAAGGTAGGTAGATCAAGGACGGTCAAGGGACAGGAGGAGCATGATAGCAAACAAATCGGAGGATTAGGGGAGGAGCCAGACATGAGGGATCCAATGAGGGGCTGAGGATAAGAAAGACAAGGGGAACAGAGAGTGTAAGAGACTGTAAGGCTGACAATTGCCAACACAGCCTGTCACTCTGCTGCACCACCCCCGCAGTGGTTAGGTCACAGGCAGAGAAGTAAACAAAACAATAAAACAAATAATGAAGATAAATGGGGGATCAGTAACAGGTCATAAAACACAGCACACACAGCATAAGCTGCCACAATGCACACACACAGCGATAAGGCAGCAGGCTGGAGCCAGATCACGCTGTAAATCCATCTTGCGCAGTTCTGACAGGGAAAGCATTTTCGGTTGACTTTGCCTCCACGGCCCCTCACCCCGATGGCATCCAAACAGACCGCCTCCACCCGCCGCTCTCACGGACCCATTTATCCTCCCACAAGATGGAAGCCGTGTTCCGGTCCCTCCTGCGCCCCAACCCGAGGCCGCTGCAGCCTGTCACATGCCCCGGCCCCAGTCACACCTCGGAACATTCCAGATGCTGAGGGTCCCACGGCATGTGCTCGGAAAAACGGTGCGTGAAAGGAACACGCACACTTTGCATAATTACATTGCAGCCTCTTAGGTGTCACCAGAAGCGAGAAACAGATACTGAGCGGCTTTACAGTCCGGCCAGCTAAATGTTATTTTAGCACTTAAGTGACATTTGCGTACCATGCCGCTCGGCAGGCGTACGGCACCAGCTGCACCGCGGATCAGAGAGGGAAGTGGGGAGCCAGGGTCACACTCAGGCTGAGTACACTGCACTCTCGGTACCAGAGAGGCTCACCAAGTCAGAACCGGAGGATAACATGGAATATAGACAAAAATATTAGTTTAAGTCTGGCAAAGACATGCACAGATCAGGCCATGAGGCTACCAGATGGACAACACTGATCACATCACTCCATAACGGTAAAATGAACCTACACATCCCTCCCCCCACCCAGCAAAGGGATTCAAAAGCACCCCCCAAACCCGACTGGCCCATCGTACGGAGAGTTGCTGCCATCTGTTTAGTGCCCTTTAACAGACGCAAAAAAAAAAAAAAAAAGACCATTAGGCAATAGGACCAGATTATTTCTGCACTAAAAATATACATAATTTAAATCATTATACTTTAGTGAACGGCAGTAATGCACATCACTCCTCCTTCAGAGAACGGAAGGGGGTCTTGGTTATGAAGTAACGGCTCCTTTTCTAATTTACGTCCCTCATAAGGGTTTTTTTGACAAGAACGGAAAGGTTTATTTGCAACATTCTGTAATTCTAAACCAAGCTGGAAGATACATTGAAAATGGCAATTCGGCAGAAAAGCAGATCCTGTGGGCACAGTCAGATTAGGATGCCCTGGCAGTGATACTGGTGCACAGCGGTGTGCGGGCTGGGGAACGGACAGGTGTGAGAGGATCCTGCCGTGGTTTGGTTTCCGCACCTAGAGAGATTTTGGCGGTCAACATAGAAAACGCATGGTGCTGTGCATCTCTGTAAGGACATGCAGCCACAAGCGTAGCGCTGCGCTGGAATGGGACATCCTATTTAAACACACTGAAAGCACAACTCTACTAACTAGGACCAAATCACCTTTCCACACATGCACAAATCAGTAAAAATGTCAAATATCCGCATTAAATTGCATTTATTGTTCTTTTTTTAACCAAAATGATGTACAGATAAAGCATGGTCACAAACTCCCTGAAGCAGCTGGGGTAAGGGCCTTGCTCAAAGGGCCCAAAGGCGTAACCTGCTGATTTGAACCGGCGACCTTCCGAACGCGGGCACAGCGTCCTAAAACAGAGCTAAACAGCGCCCCTTTTCTTCTGTCAAATACAAGGCCCTTGATTTAATTTGCAGCCCTTAAGCAACCCTAAATATGGAAACAACAATGTCACGCAAAAGGCCCGAATACCTACTAGTACTACTAGTAACATCTCAATACATTTCTCATTGATGTCTATACGGCTGGTGGGGTAAGTGCTCACCCACATGCCTGTGATGGTCGCCGGGTTCTGCAGCTCCTGCTTCAAACACGGACCATCAGCAAGGGCTCTGCATGATCCTCGAAGACGGGGGTGCACGCAAGCCGGTCACATCGCTCTCCAAATTCACAACTACAAATTCTCCCGTGACAAAACATATGACAGCTCTGCATGGCCACCTATGCGGTGTGTGGGCAAGTATCAGCGCATCGCGGCGGGCTTACGCACGAAATCCTCTTCACCTGAGGCGATGAGTGCCTTGGCCAGGCTGTTCAGGGAAGCACCTGCTCCTGCCAGACCCTCAAAAACGGTGCACGGACATCAGCTATCAGACTCTCCCACCAGCAGCTATGCGGCTGTTACCTACAGGCTGACTGCTTTGTAACTGCAGATACATTGAAGGTACAAGGTGGGGAAACTAAGTCACCAAGGGCATCTAGTTTTGCACGATCGTCGCATAAGAACGAAACACATGCAATACTCGCCAACTTCCAGCCAGGGAGGCATGCAGGTAGCTCCGGACCCGCTCCCATTAGCTAGCTGCATTCCAGGCACTGCCTCGCATACATTGAGGATTCAGGACTCCTTTCGTCCGCTTGTTTACCTTTTTGTCGATTCGAACCGTGAAGACATCACGGTCCCGGAGCGGCTCTCGACTTAAAACCAAGCCATGATTGAATTCCTGGACCGGCTGGTTCCGCTGGGCGGTTCGATTGGAGTTCGACAGGCCGATCAGTTTTCCGCTGCGGGGATGCAGCTCAGCCGCCATCTTCCCTGGGCGGCACGGTTCGCGACACTCGATGCTTTACGACAGTAAAAAAAAAGGGCCGCTTCACCGGCACCTTTTAAAAACCCACGGATCGTTTGCCGACAGAAGGTCAGGAATAATCACATGTTTCCGTGCTTTACGGTAGTGTGGCACTGGTTGTTATTTTGTACTCAGCGGTAATATGACTGCGTTCTGTCCAAAAAACGATTGTATGCTGTCCCATTAAAGATGATATTATTTTGTGGCAATTTACCGTGAGTTTGTTTCCATCTAAATAACACTAATAACGCAATTGAACAGACAGTTTGCCCTCTTCCAAGTATATTTTGCCTTACAACCCCACCCCAAGTCATAAATAATACCCAACACAAGGTAAATCTGTTATGATGACTCTGCAGATCTGACCGTAGCATTTAATATTACTGAGTGATACAATAACTTGTGTATGTTAATTGTCGCACAAAGTCTTTAGTCAGTAACTTCCCGTGGATTAGACTTCAATAATTTTAGATATCCATTTATCCAAAATAAATAATTTAAATGTTCATGTGTGCAAATTTTGTGTATGGTTAGTTGCTATCAAATTGTTATTACAATTTGTGTACATTGTCCGTAGCAGTAGTTCGCATATGTGTAATGATTTTTGTACAAATGGGAATATGGAAAAAACACCTCCGAATGTTATCCGCAGATAATGCATATCATTGTGACGTGAAAAGGAGTGTTCTAACCCGGTGAAATTTCACGCATCTTTCGTCTGCTATACAATGATTGCTGAATTGCTTCTGTAGGAAACATATGCCTGTCATATTGTCTTACTTATTTCGCAAACGTATTTTAATCTCTTCAACTACCATCCAAAATCACGCTAAATTCCGAAGACGGCGTTGCTAATAGACTGCCAGACACTAGTGGACCGTTAACTGTGTCAAGTGGTGTGAACAGCACCAACGACAGCAGGGGGCAGCATTGTAAGGGTCGACACAGTGAAGAGCTAATCTCAGTGAGACATTCCCATGCAGACTGTCTCCCGAGCTCCATGCCCTCAGGTCTCCTGATACTGTTCAAAGAAAACACTGGCTGTACTCATCAGTCCAAGACAGCCTGTCACAACACACTGTTTCATTTTTTTTTTTTAGTATTTGCCAGTAGTCACAATCTTTATCCTTTCCAATAGATTAAACGATCCATGTCCTCTGTGTGTAGTGCTTTGGCTCTTTTTGCATCAAAAGCTATGGATCATATTCTAGAACTCCAAATGGAAACAGATTTATTATACTGTAGATTAACTATTCAGTTCAATCAACAAATAAATGTAACGGCTGAAGGTGGAGATAACTGTATGTAAGGGGAAACTTTTATTTACATTTATGTTATCAGAAGTAGAATCACGCAAAATGTCTCAGACAACTCAGAATATGTAGTATATGTGAGATACAGGAAAATAATAGTCAATAGACACTACTTTGTCCACAATGCTCACTGTGTAGCAACGGCATTCAAAACTGTGGTTTTTATTGGTGCCCTGGTTCTGTGTGTGTGTCTGACTTCTGCACATTTTCCTTTGGGTTTTCCTCTGTCCTCTGAATTCCCATAGGTGAATCAGCATCTCTAAATTGCATTTATTTTGTTGGTTTCCTGTGATGGATTGGCCTCCTACCCACAGTGTCCCCTTGTCCCGTCTGCTAGCTTGATTAAGTTCCAGGATTGCTGCAACATTGCACCGGTTATGGAAAATGGATGTTCGGAATGAAAACAATTCAGGACCAAAGCTGGTAGGCACTGACACTGTTCTCTGCAGGGCAAAAAACACAGCCCAGTTTGCAAAGGAATGGAGAGACTGAATGAACGCTGGTCACTCACCATGTCGACCTTATGTGAGACCTAGAAGAGATCCAGAAGCTTTGGAAGAATCCTTCAACTTGTGTGGTAGCAGTGGGAATACAATGAGATAAAGTAATTCTGTCTAACTTTCATTTGCACAGTTAAAATGCTTCTGTTTCCGTTGTCGTATCAATTGAAGTATAAATATCTTGCTAAAATTTTCAAAATTAATTGCCCTCAAGAATTCTCAGTGTCTTAGATTTTTGATATTCTTTTTCACTGTAATACTTTATATATTTCTTTCGAGCTGGGTAATATACCATGAATAATTTGTGACAAGGAGTGAAACATCAGGAGTGACAGTGTGACACTTCTTGACCATCTTAGACAAAACAAGACTTGTTCTAAATATCAGGTTTTCGCTTGGTAACTACCTGAAATTAAACTGATTCTAGACCTTTCTTTTCAGAAAAGACTGTGAAAAGTATATTGTCTAAGTTCAGTAGAGATGAAAAAGAATGTACATTCTTCCTACATTCAGAAATAGATGCACATAAACTTTTATAGTTCTGTTTGGTGTTCGGCGAGCCTATTGATGCTAACCGCAAAGCTCTTGAGTACATCTTAATCTCCCTGCTCATGTGTGCTACTTTCTTTTTCAAAATGTAAACGTTTCCGGTGTTGTTTCAGTTTGATCTGCAGTAAGGGCTTTAACTAGGTTGGTGCTTGTGTACAAAGTACCAGGTCCTCATGTAGCATTTGGCATTAGGACTCAGGGCCAACAGAAGCCAAACTAAATGGAGGAGTGTGAATCTGAGATAAGTGAGACGTCACTCTTTTGGCTGTTGTTGTGAGAAACCCAAGAAGCTTTGATGACACGGGTCATACCCAGCATTTGTATGGTTGCATACTTTATTACAACAAGGGGTTTTGTTCATCCTTCAGGTTATAAGACAGTGCCCTTAATCAACCCCACTTTCTTGTGCTTATAGATCTTGCAAGATTGCTTTACTCTGTGTTGGGTGCTGCAATCAAAACACCTGTCTCTAGATTGGTGTCCTATCTGCAATTCTATCTAAACCTCAAAATGAGAACATCTTATCTGTGTATAAACTATGTTGTTGGGGCCACTATAAATAGGCATGTAGGTAGAAGGATGAGGGAAGTACCATGTGACCTGGGGACTTTTGAGGGTGAAGTGTCAGTTGAGCAACACGTCGGTGTGCAAAAGGGACAGCAGAGGGCGGGCGCATGAGTGAAGAATGGAACGGCTTCAAAGGCAGATGCCATTGTGGCTTTCAAATGGGCAGCAAAGAAGCATTAACACGCGATGTAAACGGACAAATGGGCAGACTTGATGGAAAGAAACCATGGCAGCCTGACAATGTAAAAGGGGGCAAATGAGGAAACCACAGCAATGGGCCAGAGCGAAAGTGACAGGACCCCTCATACTTTCCGATAACAGGCTCGACACACTTGTAATAGACATGATCTAAAACCCTGATGAAACACAGTGCAATATGTTGGAATAAATCGCTATTAAATTTACTTCTGAATGTCTGCCTACTGCAAAATGGAACAGTACGATGCACAGTGAGAACTGCCAACAGTTATATTGTCTGCTTAAGGTATTTTGTTTCTTCTTACTTCTTGTGGCTCTCATTCGTATGTTTGTATCGCAAACACATTTGAGTATGTCTTTTCGTGTAATCCTTGGATCTACTGTGATTCAAAGCACATGGAAGCAAGAACCAGGTACACCCTGAATAAGCCTATCTGGGGAGAAGAAAAGACGTCACAAAAACAGATCTGGGGTCAGTTTCAGACCTGCAAGTTATCCACCCTCTGTGCCCGGTCACTGATATTGCAAAATACATACTGTTGATCATAAATTATGAGATTTCTGTCTGATAATATACAAAAGCAGAAAATGGAAGAGCAGAACAAAGATTAGCCACACAAATCTTCGGTCAGGGATGATCATCTGCACAGTTTTTATTGAAGTAATCTCTGAAGGGCCTTTGGTTAAATTTCATTCAATCTCCGTCTTAGTTAATTGTCCATATTTTATAGAAGAGGTCATGTAGATCGCAAATGCTGCATAATACCACTTTATAGGAAGTGGAGGTTATGTTGGGAGGTCTGGACAGAAGATGTGGAAGACCAGATGCAGAATGTCTTCCTTAGCATCCCGTGGTGAAGGTCATGGGGTCAGAAGTGGAGCACTGAGGAACATGGAAAGAGTAACTGGGAGTGAAACAAGGACAATGGCCTGGAAGACAAGTCTGAGGTCACTGAAGGGTCAGATGAACCATGAAAGGTCACTGAAGGTCAACAATCAGCAGTAAGCAAGGGTGAGGATTCAAGCAGGCCAGGCGAGGCAGGGCAGCTGTGTGATGAGATAGATCTATGTTTGTAGAGGGCATGGTCCAAATCTAATTCCCGGTCCTGAATTCTGATCCCCCATATGCAGCCGTACAGATACTGAGAGTCACTAGTGTTTGCACTGTAGTCTGTGAGGAAGAGAAGACCAATGAGAAGACAAGTTAGTCACAGCTGCGGTTTAAGGGTATGGACTCAAATCTCAAAATTTGTCATTTAGGGCTCCAGCATCAAATATTCATTCATCTGTCTTCTAAAACTACTTGTCCCATGCTGGGTTGTGCAGGTCTGGAACTGCAAAATCCACAGGCACAGAACCTGGGAGGAGACTCAAACGCTGAACTGAAACCCAGAGGTGTGAGAGAAAAGGGCAAACCAATGTGCCAAAGTACTAGACAGTTCTCTTTGGACTAGTGGAATTTTAGGCTTAAAGAACTGCTCACCTGGTACACCTCCAAAGGCCAGCAGCATGCCATCATCCCAGATGTTCAGCCAATCGTGTGTGTCATCTCTGAGTTCTGTGACGACTTTGTTACCCAGTGCAATTTGCATTGCATTCTCTGATAGGTTTAGCAAGAGCTCATTTTGAGCCAATGACAGACTCTCTGTCCGTTCACCAAATGTCACTTCCAGCTTCTGTGGAGAAAAGATAAACATATCCCAATATAATGAAATTCTGACCGTCATCTTAGGTAATATGTTCACGTCATCCCAGAAGCATTTTGAAAACATGTTGATCTTGCATTGATGCCTTATTCTGGGCAGCAAACAACAGCTGTGCTATACTTTTGCAAAACATATAAAATGTGATCCTGGCTAGGATCCCGTACCTGTGTTTGGTTCTGGGCGGAAATGGTAAGTATAGCTTTGTGCTGGGAGTTCAGTATGGCCAGAAGAGTACCAGTCCAGTCGCCTATGTGCCCTTCTATTCCTATGGTGATGCTTCTGCCAGCTCCCTGCTGTGTGGGGTAGTCTGTGATGGTGTAAAGGGTACAAACTGTCACACGGCTAAAATGCTCTTATACTCTTCATTTTTCCTCCCTTGCTTATTGGGGATGCAGGGGTCACAATTGCACCCCCTACTGGTCAGATGAAAATGCCATTGAAACATATTAAGTTTTATAAAAATTAAATTATATTGTAAAGTTATATTTCATAATGTGGCTTTGTCAATGTGTAATAATAATCTGTTGCACATGTATTTGTTATTTGTGGGCTTCTTGCACCCCCAGAAAGAAAAGCCTAGAGTCACCGAGGCCCAGTAAAAACCCTCTCTATCTATCATTCTCTCAGAAGGGGGGGTGGGGGCTATGCCATTACTAAGGTGATCTGATGGAAGTGGCCCACATTATTACTTAAAAAAGTCAGTTTACATTTATTTAGGGGTGAGGGAGCTAAAGACCCTCTAAGAGCCCTAGCTCCGCCCCCCTGCCTTATCCTGTCTATCAATAGCAAACATCACATTCTCCTGTCACATAAAGTAAAAGCAGAAGAAGTTAGAATAGATGTCCAGTAGGGGGCACTCTTCTCTTTAAATAGTGCAGGAAGACTGTTTGTCCAGTAGGAAGCACTCTTCTCTATAAATAGTGCAGGAAGACTGTTCCTTCTGATGAAACACTGGTCCAACCAAGGGCTACCACTGTATCTTTATAATAAAGTAATCTTCAGGAAAATTTAAAAATCCCAAAGAATAACATTCAATTAAATTCCTCACTTGATCATCAGAGGTGTGGTGAGCTGGTTAGCAGCCATACATCCCCTAAGAAGATACAGGTTGAAGGTGGCTTAGGTGAGTTTTTCCTACCCAAATAAGATACAAAGCACCTGTCGAAGCCCACTGATGCTCTAGGTCCACCAGCCCCCCTGGACAAAATGATATTAGTTTGTGAAGTCAGCACCCCCTCAGAAGATGGCACTCAAGGTGGCCATCTATGTCATTTAACGGGGTGACCAGCACTGATAAATATGTCTGACTCCCTACAAAACAACAGAAAACCCCCCTCCTCACTGCCATGTGCCTCCCTTAACCCAGAGTTTCCCAATCCGATCCTTGGGGACCCACAGTCAGTCCTTGTTTTTGCTCTCTCTGAGCTCCCTGCAAGACAGTCCACAATTGGGAGGGAGCAAAATCTGTCTGTGGATCCCCGAGGATCGGATTGGGAATCACTGCTTTAACCTCTCACCAGAAGTGTTAAAAACAGCCAGGCCTGTGCCAGGGAAGAAGCTGCCCCTTCGGATATGGCTGAAGCAGGCCCGGGGCTCCCCCACCAGGTCCGTGTCCCAGGGCTGGCTCAAATTCAGCCAGTTCCCCGTTCTCACGCAGCCGTCCATCTCCAGCCGCAGCTGCCTCACAGAAGAGAGACGACGAGGAAGACTCCGAGTCAGAAACGGCACGCAAAACAGAATGAGCTATGAATCTATGAGGCTCGCCACTGCCCCCTGCTGACGGCTGATTGAAAACTTTCATAAAGGGCGACTCCTGACCGAGTTGAAAAGCTTCAGGTCTTTGACCAGGATGCCCCCCAGGGACAGGCGAATGAGTCCCGTGGTGTCCTGCTGGGCATGCTGGGAATGCAGCCCCACCACCAGTGATTTAGTGCCGTTCACCTCCAGGACCACGGACTGACCTTCGCTGCGCAGCTGCAACTTTGGGGGGAGGGGGGAACACAAAGGGAAGACCAATGACCTCGAGTGACCTTGAGTGACCTCGAGCGACCTTGAGCGACCTTGTCCTGATGTGTTTCAGCTGTTATGGGAATTATAGGGCAAGCTGAAATGTCCCCCCTCTCCCTATTTTGGCGAAAAACTTTGGCAATAAAAATAGTTTATAGCAAATAGGATGTGTTCCATACGGTGGCCTGGCATGGTGGCCTGGCATAGTGCCCTGGGTTTCCCCTCCCCTGTGCCCTGTCCCTTGTGGTGCAGACTCCAGGCTGCCCACAACCCCTTCCTGACTGATGGTTAGACAGTCTCGCGAAAGCACAATAAAATCTTTGGCCAGCAGAAGACCTGCTACGTGGTTTTGTGTCTGCTTAGACGATCGGTAAATGGCGTTTTGAGCCTCTCAGAGGTGCTAATTAAAACTCCCTTGCTCTGAAAGCTCTAGTGAGCAGCCCTAGAGTCACGGGACACAGTTGGTCTCATACCTGGTGCCAGTGGCCGTCATTGAGCCTGGGACCCCCTGTCACAGCGGCCATCATTCCACTTTTCCTGATTTGCATCTCGGGAACGCCACCGCGCAGACCCAGCACGAACCACTCGGCACCAGCGTGCGTGTCCCCATACAGAACCAGGCCCTCGGGGTCCAGGGTCCGGAACTCGAATGTGGACCTGATGCTGCAAGTGGGCGGCACAAACCATGACGCAGCTTTCAGTGATTTCAAAAAATCAAAAAAAAAAAATTTTGTCTGCCTATCGTTCAATGCACAGTTCCATACATTATAACTACTTGCATGTCAGTGAATTCACTTTTGTACATATTCATTGCATATTACATGTCATGTCATTTGTTTTTGTTTGCGCTGTTCATTCATTCATTCATTCATTCATTCATTGACAATAAAGAATTGAATCTTTGAATGATTGTAACTGCGCAGGAACGGCAATGCCTTACATGCCGTAGATAATATTAAGGTCATCTGTACATTCCACAGAGGTTTGGATAGACTGACCTTGTGACCTCTGTCAGATTGGCTTTCATGTGCATCAGGGGCGTCTTCAGTCCCCAACTCTGTCCAAGGTCCAGGGGGCCATTTCCCGATATAAGCCTCTGTAAAACACCACATTGCCCTGTCATATCCTTACACACAAACACACACACACGCAGTGCTGTGATGTTACACACACGCACACTACACACTGTAATATCCTCACAGCATGCGTCACAAACGGACACCTACCTAGTATACACTCACATACAACGCAACACACCTCTATCAGACACTTGATTGATCATACTGATGGGTGGTACATGACTCAGAGGGTCTCTGTGTCATCAGAAGGTCACTGGTTCGAATCCTGTATTCAATAAAATAATCACATTGCCAGCAAGCATTGAGTAAGGCCCTGAACCCGCTGTTCCAGAGTGTCAGATAAATGGCTGACACTATACTGTGACCCCAAGCCCCATACTTCCCTGTGTATGGGTTTACCTCGAAACACGAGATGAAATATGCAAAAAAAAAACAAAGAATTATGTACTTGTGCAAATCACAGAATAAAGCGTCTCATCACTCAGGCACACAATACTGTCACAACATTATAGACACACACACACACCACCACCCAATATACACCCTGCCGTACACAACACATACAGAACACTTCCTTCCTGTTATGCACACTGTCCGAGAGGTCACACTCAAACAGAGAAAAAAATGCTTCATCATACAGTTATACATAGAAACGCATTTCGTGGAGACTCTGATTCCAGCTGCCAGACGTATCAGTTCAGGAAATTCACACAGCGACACCATTTTGTGCAAAACAGTGAGATGTCTTTATATTGCTCATTTATTAAGGAAGCTCTTTGCGGCTGTATATCCATGACCTATTGACACAAGTGGATCTTATATGTTTCTTTATGTACTTGCAATCATAAGATAATTTTTTCACTATTTGTCATTTATTCTCCTGTGAAGAATTGTATGGTCAGCATCAGTTAGTGAATCCTTACATAATCGTGAAACTGAATCGTGCTAAAAACTCAGACTCTATGTTCAGGGGATGAAGAAAAATGAAGTTTGAAGCTCATGTGATAGAAGAAAAACATGAAAAAATAAAAGAAGCTGGTTTTTCCATTGCGAGAGGAAATGGACTTACCCTCCTGACCCCGGGCTCCTCTGCTGTTTCTTGCGTGCGCAGGACCAAACTCACACACAGCAGAACGACAAGCAGAAGCTGCGGTTCCATTCTTCAGCGGAGCACGCGACCGCAGCGCCCGTGGGAGCCCTCGCTGTGGGCTTCGCCGTGAAAAGCCAGCATTTGTGCCTCTGCTCTGTCGCCTCCCTTCTGACCTGCTGGAGGCCTACCAGGACAAACACGTTGACGTTTTACTCCCTGGAAAGTATCGATCGGCAGAAGCACGTTTGTGTCAATCTGCCTGCTTCTCTCGCCATGCCTTTCTGTACGGGTCAGGTGACAGCGGCTGGGTCATTGGTGCCAGTCCCCAGCATCCCAAATAGAGTTTGTTATGCCGATTCTTAGTTTGCCACACACTTAGTGGAAACAGGACTTGAATGTGATTCTTTCAAGGACATAAATCCACCTTTTTCTGCCTCGTATCTTGATCAGACTCATGGGGAGATCTGAGGCCTATCCCAGATGGCTGGGGAACAGGGAACATGCTCACACATTAGCCAACTTAGCCTAGCTGTATAATCTAACTTTGTCATAGGGCTGTAGGAAACAGGCAGCATACCTCAAGGTAAACTTGTGTGACACAGGTAGGACATGGCAACCCCATACAAATACAAAAGGGTATTCAAACACCCAGCCCAGGAGGTGCGAGGCCACTGTGCCACCCCCACTGAAAAACATTCAAGGACAAAGCTACTCATGTCTGTCTCCTGGCTACACCTAGTATAGTATTAGTGTTGTATTATTATTTTACATTTCATATTCTCGGTACTAAGCCTGATTTACTAATTATTGCTTATTAAATTATTCGTAAAATCCCTTTCAGAACCCCTTATTGATTACAGAGTATATTAAAGCTTATTATCTTATCACTGTTTACACTATGTGTAGTAATGTTCAGAGTGGGTGTCTGCAGTGGTTTTTTTTAAGTGGGACTGTCATTTGTTATTACAAAAGCACACAAACCAGGGCCGAGACCCCAACCCCCCCCCCCTTCAGTAGGAAGTGCTTCTTAACTTGCCATCTCTGCTTTTTTGCTGAGCAGGGTGGGCTTGTGTAAGTATGTTTGCAATGCTGGTGACCTTTGTATACGCCGACTGTTGTTTACTCGCCTGTTACAGGGAGACCTTGACTCACTCACGAGGCAGGCCCGCAGGCCTCTGTGATCCTGACATGTGGGTGTATTCTCTTTACGGGGCCTTCTAGCAAACACACTCATTCGACACGATGCGCGGTGTCTCTTTGTCACCTCAAAAAGTGCATGGTGCAGATCACAGCAGGGATTGGGGCCAGGGGGCGGGGGGGGGGGGACGTCAAGGATTTCCTTCTTCTGCTGCAGGGTAAACCACTTCAATGACTCAATTTCTTACACAGAGCTAATAATGTTTTTAAATGGCTTAGGAAATTTGACAAATTATATTGGATATGTGTGGTCTACATGCCCTTCCTGTGTTACACAGGTGTCTTCTAGGAATTCTGGTTTCCTCCCACCATCAAAGGCCATACAGTTTGGTGATTTGGGATCCATAGCGTGTGTTTGTGCCTTGTAATGAGCTTGCATCTTATCCAGGATGTTCCCCTGCCTTGTGCCCTGTACTGGTATAGGCTCCAAACCCCTCTCCCATGCCCCTGTACTAGATATGAAATTGGGAGATTGATCGATATTTGTATCTATAATTTATTATGCATTTTCTACATACAGTTTAGCAGAATAAACCACTCTCTGGGAATGACAGACAAAATGGCTGAGGGATCCGTATGAAATCCATGCATCGTTTCCCAAAATCAGTCAGGTGTCTGTGAGTTACTAGTTGCTTGCAGTGAGAATGTGTTCTCCAATTGGTGCTTGGCCGCTTGATGCAGTGGCTGAATGGTAGTTTGAAAGTGGGAGGAGTGGGCCGTGCATGTAGAGGAATAGCTCATATTAGGTTCTCTTTGTAGATAAGATATGTCTGTGAGCAGCTGTTTTGTAATACTGGACTGGAAATGGTTAATTCAGGGGGTTACTTTGGTGTGTTTGGAATTTGGTTTTGTAACGTGCAATAAAAAGTACCGATGTTTGTCCCTGTCATCTGAAAACGAGCTGAGGAATCTCCTACAAAAGCCTACGTGCTGAAAAAAAAGTGACTGAGGTCTACCGTCATTAGACCCTGAAGTCAGCCTTATTAAACCAGCAGGCTGTGTTTACATTAAATCTCTATCTCCCTCTAGTGGAAAAAATGAACTTGACAGTAAAATTAACATCCATCAGAGTTCATATACGATGGGCCTTCATTTGTGTCACAATAATTTATAGCTGTGACCATCAGTCTGTCAAAAATATAAGAAGAAAATGCCATTAATATATGGATTTATCTGCAGCACTGCATCGCAAAGTTATGGCAAAGCAGCTCTTGGAGAGAAACAGCAGTTAATGGGACATTATAACTGAGCAACCGACAGACAACGGACTGGGTCATCAGGTTAATACTTTATTTGTTTGATTGTAGCGGGAAGGAAGAAAACAGGAAAAAAATGAGGAATGAATGAAGTAAAATTATGAAGAGACAGAGGGTCGGATCGGTAGGGTCATTTGTGGGTACAAGCCTTTGTCAGACCTGTGACAGAACTGAACTTTATCCCATATTCGTAAACGGCCTGTTCTACCTCCCTCCCTCCACTACGACTTTGGACCAGTGTCAGAGCACGACGGAGGTGCAGATTTCCCAAATTCACCTGCCTAATTGGACTCCTCCAAGCTTCCTCGTGAGATGAGAAGTTGCACGTCGTGTCAAACTCGAGCTCGCTTATCAACCTCTTACCGCCCTCAGAAGTCAGCATCAATACTTAAGCACAGAAATGGAATGCCACGTGATTCAGGGTAAAATTAACTTAACATAATTTCACCCCTACAAACAGGAATATCAGGTCCTCCTGTTCTAACACTCAACCTCACGAGTCACCTGATCAACTAGAGAGTGCCAAACAGGCATGTACGTGCAAAACCCCTGAAGGTCGCCGTTGTGGGAAATGTGTGGACACACAGCATGACTGGTTGGGTCCAGAGACATAATCACAGGCCCACACAATTCACGTCACCATAACATGAAGCCATTCTGAGGGTTTTCTTAATGCTTTCATTTTCAAAACACGAATATAAACGACTATAAATACAAATATAACTATAGGTGCGATTAATATAAGTTGAGTTTCTTTAGGATTTGTTAACAAAAAAAATGCAAGAAAAAGTCAGTAGTAATGTGCTGTAGACACAGGGCCTGCTTTTTAATTTGCTTTTTTAAAAATAATTTTTAAAAAACAGGTGCAAATTTTTGCACCAGTGCAAAAGTTCGCCAGATCGGGGGAGATTTGTTTGACCTTTGACCATTTTTTTTTCGTTTTCTTTAACGAACCAAAAGGCTTGTAACCACACCGAGCCATATGAGTGCTATGGCTTCACCTCCTGGTACAGGCACAGCAACGTAAAAGGTGTTGGGGGGGGGGGGGGGGGAAAGTGCGGGGGGGGAAAAAAAGGGGGTGGGGT
>JAODKF010000002.1:25617591-25639462 GCA_026779585.1 Mormyrus proboscirostris | reverse complement strand
GGGAGTGGGGGGGGGGGTGGTAATTGTCTGATAAGGGGCAGGGTTGTTTTGCTGGTGTTCAGTAGTTAGGAGGGGGCCGTCTGCACCGTAATAGGGGGGGGGGGAAGTGAGCCTGTGTGCTCGTGTGTTTTTTTTTTTCCGTCCACGACACGACGCTGATTGAGGTTCATATTTCCTGTTCCTGTGCTGCGCAGTTCCCAGCATGCTGTCAACCCCCCCCCCGCCAATCTCTCCTTAAATAGAGCCCTACTCCAGTTTGCGCCTGACAGCAAGCTGAGCGTAACAGAAGAAGAAAGAGCGGAAGACAGGATGAGAGCGGGTCGGGCAGGACAGAGGGCGAGGGGCACAGATGCGGAGGGGCGGGCGGCGCGAAAGGGGAGGGGCCTAAAAATAGGCGGGGGAAAATAGAGCGAGAGGGAAAGGGCAACGACAGCAACGGCACTGACGTCAGGAGAGGGGGAAAAAGCGAGAGATAAAGGGGAAAGAGAGATAAAGAGAAAGAAAGAGGGAGAGGCAGATGGTCAGAGACGGTGGCAGAGTGCCAGCAGAAACAACGGAGGGAGAGAGAAGAAAGGCGGGGGGAAAGGTCGACTGGGCGACTGGGAGACCTGAGGGAGAGGCTGAGGTGGCCGGCCAGAGAGGGAGGCGCGGCATGGCCTGTGAGAGGGGCAGCCAGCAGCTGGCAGACAAAGAGGGAGCAGGCGGGGACTCGGGGCGGGGGGGAACTCCGTGGCGCTTCTCGGTCCAGACTTGGCTCGGACAGAGGAGCACAGATTAATACTAAGCCGATTGCAACGGAGGCCTGGAAAGAGGCGCAATTAATTTAGCGCCTGGGTTTTTCCAGAAGGAGGTGTCGGGTCTCCACAATGCGGGGACAATGGGGGTCCGCTTTGTCTGCGTCCGTCTGTCCCTCTGGACATCCCGCCTCTTGGGGCCAGACCCGGTAAAAAGGGAAAAAAAAGAAAAAAGAAAATCGTTTCAACCCATCTGCTTGGGCTGAGCATTGATCGGTGGCTCGCTGGCCCCTGACCGGGCGGCCAATCGCATGCTGCCCTCGGGGCTCCAGTCTGGCCTTGGCTGTAGCGCCGCCAGGGACCGGGCCGGCGGAAAAAAGAGCCATGCCACTGTTCCCGCCCGGATCCCGTCTGCTCACGGTCTGATTTACCGGCCTGCGTATTTATTTACGCAACCGCCTGAGCCCGCAGGACAGGGCGAGGCAGGGCGTACAGGCGGGAGAGCTCCTTGGCTAAGTGTCTGGGACATGACGGGCATTTTAAGCAGGGGATGGAGGGAGGGAAGGAGGGAGGAGTAGAGTCACACACAGAAATAACACATAAGTAAAAAAGTGGAAATGCGTGAACTGACACCAACACGCACACATGCACACTCAGACGCGGGTGCACGCATACCCAAGATCACACGCACACCAACAATCACAGACCCGGACAACATGTGATGCCTCAAATTTCTACCCACGATGAGCTCAAAAACGACATCCATTGGCTCAGACATGCGTGCTGTTTAAATTCAGCGCATACTAATTAGGTCCCTTGGAGGAGGTTGCTGAAAAAATCTGGGGAATTAAAAATATATGCATATTCTAACAAAGGTCCCAATAAAAAGACAGTCGATATTTTGAGCAGCATGAGGCTCGGACAGCAACAAGTGTTCATTTTTATGTCATATTCCTAGATGATGATTTTGAACTAAATTCAAAAAGTAATCACAGTCGCTGAATAATATTTAAAAAGGAAAAACATTTGGTTACAAGAGGGGAGGTAAAAAAAAAACAGCACATAGACCAAGACACTTGATAAGAGCTTCCTGTTGCGAAGAACGGCACGGCGATGTCAACAAAACTAACACCACCAGAACAGGATGTACTCCTGCCTCCCCTGAGGAAACCAGGACTCTTTCCGCCCCGAGTGTTCCTGCGTTCAGCTGACGTCTCCCATAAATACTCTCACGCTCTTATTTATTTCGCACTGTTTGTACACGTCGGCATGCAGTCTACGGATGTCAAGGATATCTGTGCGGTAGCATTCCATTCCGTCCCGACAGATGACCGCAGACTTGGCCTCTGCTTGCGTGCCAGATCATTCCCCAGGTTTTTCCTCGTGAATGACTTTACCTGATTGTGTTTTAAAACGAGCGTATTACTGTCATACTTGGTCTAAAAAAAAAAAATGACAAAATATTTCGTAAAACATATACTACATAAAATTATGCTAAATTGATTATTCTGGTTCTAAAGGCTTTTATGTGGTTTTTAATTAAATAATTTACCATAAAAACGCGAACTAGTTTTAAAAAGTTACACATAAAAATATGGATTATTGTGTTCATGATACTCAGGTGTCTGTCTGGTTTCATGTATTCACACAACATGATTTCTGTGTTGAGCACGTACGTTTCTGCTATGTCATGTGACTCTCATCCTGAGGAACCATAGGTTGTGTGGACTTATTTCCCTTCCTCCTATAGAACCTGAACGAGATCAGGCCTATCTTTAGCAGTGACAATCTAACCTACCTCCCCAACTTGAAGTCAAGCCATCTTACAGGCATGACGAATAAACCTACTTTCAAAAACCTTGGAAACAGAGTCAGGACAGAGTTGAAAGGTGAAGGTTATATTAAGCATGGGAAGGACATAAGGTTAAGATCTTGCCACTGACTCTGATTGATGCTGAAATGTCCACAATTATAAAACCATAAATAAAGACTTAAATATCCTGCGATTCCTACCCAGGCTGTCAAGCAGCTGAGTAGCGGTTACCCTTGACCCTCATGAGGCTTCCGTCTCTGCACACGTACACAGAAGCGCACGACGGCCACCCCGCACACGCACGTTACCGACGCCTGAAGCAGGCGGACTTGCCGCCAGCAAATCAAAACACCCGCGCGTGCAAACACTCTGCCAGGCCAGCCACTTAGGCCCCGCCACAGGAGCCTTCGTGTCAGACCCGCGGTAAGAATAACGCACTGGCAGAACAGACACCTCCACCCGGCTGTCTGCCCCTTACTCCTTACCTTCTGTCAGTCTGTCTAGTGGAGGGTTTAAGAACAATCCAGAATTTCCTAGCCAAAATGGAGTCCCTTCTGTCTCCCCTATGCTGTTCATGCTCTGCTCCAGGTTCTCTTTCGGGTAGTCTCTCTCCCTCACCCTCCCTTTTTCGATACAGCCGCCCCCCCCCCCCCCTTTACCCAGTCTCTCTCGCTTTCTCGCACTCAGTCTCACAAACACACGCACTCCGAGTCAGGCAAACACTGACATCGACAGGGAACAGCCCCCCTCGGGTCGGCACGTCTTCCATTCTTTTCGGTCTTTAAGCTGCCTTGCGTACGCGAGCCGACGACATCACATCTAAACACAAACAAATACACCTGAGCATCTAATTCTGCATCATGAAACGGCGACTCTACTAGGTGCGCTTTCTTCTGTTGTTTTGCTTTTGTGTTTTTTATTTATTTTTTTTTAAGTGTTTTGCCTTGGGATTCATCCAGGGCTATATCTGGTAAAGCAGGAGAAGCACACGCACACTTTCCATGATGATCTGGGTGAACATTCTTTCTTGAGGCATCACGCAGCCGGAGTTCTTACTTAACTGGCAAGTCTGTTGCACAACTCGAGCCCACTGGCACGACTCAGAACCGTCCAAAATGCACGTCGGTTAGCTTGAGAGCCAAGAGCTGGTGGACGTGTCCTTCCTGGAAACCCACGTGACCTGTGAATATGTCAAATAGAACCTCCTTTCCGGAAGCACGCTACAAGGACAGGAGGCGTCTCTCGGACGACTTCTGACTCAACAGCTCCTGCGGTCAGCCATTCATACAGCAGAGCGACAGGCGGTGGGGTAACATCAGCCTAATTACTCTACATGGTGTTGTCTATATTCATACACCATGACGTGTTGGATCATTGATGGACTTATCTGCTTCATAGTCATACTTCCACTCATCTCCGTAAATTCAAGTAGCTGACATGGCTGTAGGACACAGGCATCACATTTCAAAACAAAACTGGACCGAGTAGCAAAGCATTCAGCATCACAGTCCTTTACCTGCTTGTCTGCTTAGCAAAAATGATACATGTAAGATACAGGATAAATTATAAAGTAGGTCGTGTCTGGAGGATAAAACGATTCTTGGACAAAAACTTCTTAATAATACCATTTCATAAAAAATAGAATGAAACACTGAAATAACTCAAGAATGGCCATGAGGTTTCCTCCAGTGCATCCTTTGTCAGGAGGGGTTGCTGTAGTCTGTGTCTGTGAACAAGGCAAGTGAGGCTGGGTGAAGTCAGCAGCATGTCATATTCAATGACTAAGAACCAATTCCAGGTCACTGGGGTCATCAAGGCCCATAGCATGTCTTTCATTTTATTAAACAAAAAAAATATTGCTCTCTTCATCTGAGGACCACAATTCTTGCTGAAATTTAATGCTGATTTGACAATGCACTAATTAAGTAAAACAAGCAAACACAATTCCCAAAACCTATTTCAAATAATGCATCTAGTACTAGCATTGTTAGCTGCTACATGTACATATTATGGTTCGTTACATGGATTTGTGAACTAAGAATGCCCCAGAGCGCCTGGGACAACTGTCACGTTTCAACATTACATAAATTGTAAAGTATTCCATTTGAATCAATTTGACCATTGTTTGTTTTGTAAAAAAATATACATAGTGATGTTTATATGGAGCCCAACATAATTTTAGGAATTAAGTAACTGACCCTATGCCACATCAGCCACCGATTCCAAATGTGTTTTGAATTCTTAAGAAGGCTAAGTAGTGCTTTTTACACTGCAATTAAGATTAATAGGAATTAAATAAATGTACCTCGCACTTCACATAGGACAAACTAAAAATCTATCTTTGTAATGCAGCTAATCCCGGTCCTGGAAGTTGACTGGCTACAGGAAGGTTCGAGGCCGTGCTTCGTCCCCTGATAAAGTAACGCGTATAATCTGATCACCATACTGTGTCAAATATCATTGCGCAAACTTCTGATCCCGTGTCCATTTCACTGTGGTACAATCAAGTAGTATTAGCGAGGTGAAACAGGACAGTTTTCCCAGTGAATTTAATTTATCAAATTACTTAAAAGGTATAAGACAGGAATGGCGCACTATTATGAGATGGAAGTTGCTGGACCCAAGGCAATAGTGTGTGTTGTCCAGCGGTTTAATTATGTACACTGACCGCATTCTGAATTTTCATTTTTCATTTCATCTTAAACCGTAAATACTGACTTTTAAACTATGTTGCACTTGTAGAAGCAAATCTAGGATTTTTTTTTAATACGTAGCAGGGTTTGCGCTAATATCAGAGCGACAGGCTATTAAAAGTACTTCACTCGTGACTTCATTAACAAAACAAGACTTACGCCTTATTAATACAACATCCAGTTTTAATCTTGATTCCTGTTATAATGTCAAAACGATTCAAACCCTGCTCGCAACGCTAACAGGGATTAAATAAATTCAGAAAAATCATCGGTTAATATTAAAATAAAGTTCCACGCCCTTACTTCGGGCAATGAAGGCCTCACTAGTGTGGTTAAACGCCTGGTATTATAAACAAGCTGACAGTTGTGATGAAAGTTGTTATTCAACTAAACAGCAAGTAAAGGTACCCATTATTCGGAAGCGTAACGTAACATTCAGTTCAGCCAAAACTCCCGTGAAAAATAAAAACTTAAGCAGGAAAAGTTAAGGGTTTTCGATAAGAAGCGTGTGCTCCACACTCATGCATGAAGCTACAAGCACCACCAGGCGGAGCTATGCAGAAAAATAATGTTGCGCAACTTAATTACAGTAGGTAGTAATGTTCCTTCTCCGCTAGAGGGAGACAGAGGCCAAAACGAACAGGGAAATTAAAGCGGTGAGGCCCATTTTAAAGTAAAGAAGCATAATGTATGATTTACAGGCGCATCCGTCCACTCATACATTTGCACGACACAATTCTGATGATCCAATTGAAAATCATTTTATATTTGCACGTACTAACACAACATCTTGAATATGCATGATAGAAAGTCATGGACATAAATATTATGATTTTTAATACAAATGAGAAAACAACAGGAGATCCAGTGAACTAGGCAAGATCTGTTCTGGCGTGTTTAACGTCAACACTTATTTTAAACAAATGCTAAGGAATGCGTACAGTCAAACTTATGGAATCAAACATGACACTGTCATATCACTGTAAGTCGTGATACAGTCCATTGGAAGACTCAAACACTAACGAAAATTATGGGCAGGGGGGAGAAGAGTCATTCCAAGTGAACTCCACATTCCTTCTCCCACACATACGTGTTCTTGCTACATCATGTGATACAAAACTCTAAATCAAGCACATTTGCATATGAGAGCAAGAACACTAGTGATCACCAAGTATCCATCTGGACAGAGCCAGAGAGGTGTTTACAGACATAAGCGACCTTGTAGACTGGTATGAAGATGGTCTCTTACACCCATTCTGAGGCTGAGAATGTTAGTAGTCAAAACGGTAAGCACACTCAAGGTCGTAAAACCATAAATTAGGGTAAAGACAGAGTAGCCAACAGTTGCAATGATACCCCTCCACACACAGACACACACACACACACCTATGATCTAGGCCCAAGAATCATTTTCTAACTTAAAAACCTTTTAGGAATAATTGTCTGTCACCGTGTCCCAAATCATAACCAAGTAGTCTCCATATTGTTAATATGAAATACAAGATTACAAAAGTTTAGGAAACTAGTTACACTTACATAACTTGCCAGGACCAGGTAAGACTGTATGTATACGAGTTTGTGTATATATGGGCAGAACATAAATTCTAAGCTAGAAATATCATTGGTATTTATCCTTTAGTCAACAATTAACAGTCATAGACCTCGCACTTAAAACATAACTTAAGATCAAACAAAAGAAACGTGTAGGTCCATTAGGAGTAAATGTGGTGTTTATTAAAGCAAAGATACATGAATGTGTCAAGAGTATGAAGTTACAGTTCATTACACATCAAAAAGAATTAACTGTTTAGCACCCACGCAGTCTTTATAAAGCATCAAAAAGGCAAGCATGCAAAGTTATACTCGTTCGGCACTTGTGAGGATTCCAGGCAGGACATTCCATGTGGGTAAACGAGAATTATTTCGCATGCGCAGTACGTCGAAATTTCCAGCCATGCACAAGAACGACAATCACATACAGGCCATTTTTGTTCAAGTGAATCTCCTAACAAGATTATGCAACCGCCCGGCGGTGGTCGCCAGCTTCCCCATAGGGCTCGGTCGCTAACTTCGCGGTAGAAGGACAAGAGCAACTAAAAATGTCAGTTTATCCCCAAGCCTTCAGTTTTTAGCTTGGTTTAGGCTACGTTAAACGAATTAAGGTTAACGTTTGTTAATTCTACGCGGACATTTGCCCTTAGTTAGTGTGTAACTTATTTGGCTAGTTATACAGCCGAATATACTGTCCTTTTGTGCCCGCCCCGTTAAAAAAAAAGCTCCATTTTTACGACCCCCGCCCGCCATGTCAAGCACACTTAGGTAGCGTTAAAATAGTTACCTCTTCGGGTTTTCTCATTTTAAATAGGAGATGTTAAAATACTCCACGCCACCAATGCCAACGTACTTGGGAAAATCATTTATATCTAATTAAAGGCGTGCTTTAAAAACAGCGGGCTTCTGACAGATCGTTTTAAGGACAACACTGAAGAGACGACATTAGCTAACTAGGTAATAACAGACTGAGCCGAATGATAGTCTATCGAAGTTGGTGGCCTACATAAAGTCCATAACTACCGAAGACGCCTAGAATATTATTTCATTGCGCGACATTTGGATTACTAGACAGCAACCCGTTGATAATAATAAAACTTTACCAAAATGTACATGCCCCTGTGTCTGTACATGATTTACCTACAGCTCCATCACAAGAGTGGTCCTGGGGTTACTGTATAAACCTAATCGAAATGGCTGTTTTGAACACTGCCATTTCTTAGGGGAAAAAGAAACCTTTCGTGGAAACAAAGCCCTTCCCTAATAATTCACTACATTGCTAGTGTCTCCGTATTTGTCGAGCCAACGATACGAAGCCGGCGGCGACTCGCCAGCTGCCCAACACGGCTAAATAAATTCAAATTCAGTAGGTGACAACGAAATTTAAAGGTCTTACTGCGACTAACTACACACAAAGTGCACAGTTCCTCATGACTTGCCAAGCCAATTCCAGTTTGGCAGCCATATTGTTTAAAGAAAGCTACTTCACTGCTATTTTAACCCAATAAATCATATCAATTTGTACTCTCTTACACCTAACAATTTCGATTTCTTCAGATTGATTACTAATTGATAAGCATCTAACCACACTGTCATATCTCCGACACCAATCTTCTAAATATCTCGAACTATTTGCCGTCGTGCTGGTTAGCAACAACTAGCTAAGCAAGAACAAACCGCGAGTTAGCATTCCTTCTCTCGCCACCATTGCAGAGTATCGAATATAGTCACTACGCCACCTACGAAATCTAAAAGTAATAATAATCACAATTATATAAAACAACGGATAATTGCATTTTAGGTGTCAAAACTACAACACAAAAAATCCAAAATATTCAAACTTCTCCTTTACGTAGTCTTAAGTTATCGTACCAATTTCGGCCTTCCCGTCTACATTCGTTTTTTGTGGAAAAATAAACTTAAGTTACCTGAATAAAACAGATATACTATGCAATAACGTCCTGTCCACTTCTACAGAATTCAGTTAACCATAATCCGTGAAAAGCAACAATATTATACAGTACAGGCTTTCTTCGGATTTTCCTAGACGACATAGCCAGAGAGAATGCCGGCTGCCCAGCATTCGCCTCTACTGGAGACCGAGGAGCAGAGCACATTCCCGTAAAAAACGAAAAAAATGCTGAAAAATTAATAAAATATCGACGTCAATCAAAAACAAAAAGAAAATAATATCGGTGTGACCACTTTGTTTAGCTAAACTAGCGTATTTTGCTGAAAAAATATTTTGGTTTTATGAAACAATCTACGTAGGCCTTAACGCGCGAGCTTCTTTTCCAAGAGTCGTAGCTGATCCAAAGCGAGACGGGCGAGACAGCGCGGATTTTTTTTATTTTTGCTAAGAGGGAAAATTCTTATTCGGCCGAACTCGGAATTGTTCGGAAATAAGGCGGGTCAAACAAGAATTAATTCAGATCGGGCGTTTCTTGCTACTATTGGTGCGTTCTTGCCATAATTTACATATTCATTAGCCTTTAGACGAACCGTGTGAGACTTCAAGAAATACATAAAAAAACTAACTGAATAATATATTAAAACTCCTCCTCGTATATAATATAGCCAATAGAAATATTTCTCAATTGCCTTATGCACTCCTCCTCTTCCAATTCGTTCCTCAAAAATAGCGTGCACATTCATTGGATGTACGTCCGATCTATTTCATAATTCAGGCGTGTCTCTCGAGCAGCCAATTGCCGTTTTACTACACTAGCTTACTGCCCACCCCCAAACTGTTCAGCCCCTGCAGTGTGGGCCTTGTAAACCTGTAGCCCATCGTACAGTCTATATAAAGCCGTGTGGAAGCAGTTCTAGCTCAGATGCGCTTAGAGCGCACCGGAGTGTAGTTCGGGAAAAGGGAAGGCGGTATCCCTTAGTAATAGTAGCTAGTTTAAAAAGGTAAATAAGCAGTCTCATAGATCTGTAAACAACGTGGGTCCTTGGGAACTCGCCATCGGAGACATTCCGGTCGCCGGTGGGGGCTTGGAGAGAGTCTCGGTGGCAATTTTACCTGTTCCTCTTTACAAAGCGGCGTGCCGAGGGAGGACGCGTCTCTTTGAATAGACAGGATGCACGGACCGCCCTCCGGCGACAGCGCATGCCCAATGCGCCTCATCAAGAGGGTGCAATTCGGCATCATCAGCCCCGATGAGCTTGTAGGTTTTGGTTTGGGGAGGGGGGACTTCATTTAACTTTTTCAATGGAGTGTTCTCTTATTGATCCTCTATATCCAGATAAATATACCAGTGGATTTTCAATATTTATCCTTTATTGAATGTGTTGGTCTTATTGTAGGCTAACTACGTTAGCCTAACAGCTAGTTCACGTTAGGGACCGCATGTTTACAGAACTTCACTTTCACTGCAAAACGGATGTCTACAGTAATTAAAGAGAAATGCCCTAAATGCTTAAATGTGCTTTAATGGCGTCATGCATTTCACGGTAGCAGACACGTTTAATGTTGCTTTTGTCAAACGTGCGTTTTCACATGTTATCGCATTCACACACACTTTCTTCGTATTGACTTAGAGCTTTGCATTCCTTTATGTACTTTTAATCTGTGACTTTGACAATAAAGCCTATTTTAAAGTGGTGCAACGCATGTCTTTCTATAACATTAACACGTATCAACGACTCGATCGCTATGGTGTTCGCTGACTTAATGCGTTTTCAACTTGGACCTTATTTAGCTTCTTCGCTACATATACCGGGGAGTTTTCCCGGTCGCGTGTCGTCTGTTTGATTATGGCCCATTCGGCAGTTGCGGTTCCTGCATACAGTTTTAACTGGGATATTTGCTTAGTGTAAATGAACGAAGTTCCTTCATAAGTTGGGATTTTCGAATACCCGTGGCGCGCTTTCATAAATGCAATTTACGTTTATTTTCTTTGCACGTGGCTCTCTGGCTTGTAACTTGTCACTCGTATGTAAATATGCACTACGTTATATAATAATTTTATTAAATAAGTTATTTTACTGCACTTTTATCATTATCATTTTGATCACATTTCTTTTTTTTCTGCTCTTCTCTCCTCCTTTCAGAAAAGAATGTCTGTCACAGAGGGGGGAATTAAGTATCCTGAAACCACAGAAGGAGGACGTCCAAAACTGGGAGGTCTCATGGATCCCCGGCAAGGTGTCATCGAAAGGTCGGGGAAATGTCAGACGTGTGCAGGTAATTATATTTTTTAACAAATAACTCAGTCCTGTACTTGTGACAACCACATGTGAGTCGAGTGTTTCCCAACCCGGTCCTGAGGGACCCACAGAAGGTACACGTGTTTGCTCCTTCCCAGCTCTCTGCCAGGCCGTCCACATTTTTGCAGATACATGGGCTGTCTGTGGGTCACCGAGGTTGGGGAAACAATGTACATTTTGCTCTTAATTTAGCCACATGGCTCAAAACTCAGCTTATGTTGTTGTGTGCTTCCGTCAGGTAACATGACAGAGTGCCCGGGTCACTTCGGCCACATTGAGCTGGCCAAACCCGTCTTCCATGTGGGCTTCATCACCAAGATCATGAAGATCCTGCGTTGCGTTTGCTTCTTCTGTTCAAAGCTATTGGTTGATGCGGTCAGTTAAAAAAAAAAATAAATAAATAAAATAAAAAAAAATAAAATATATATAATGAATGAAATATTAAAAAAATGCACACAGACTATAAAATTAATCATAAACCCAACCATACTGTACTGGTAGCTGCTTGGGACACGTTGGGCAATAGTTCAGTCCTTAGTTGTTAAAGATGTCATAATGTGGGTTTCAATGATGTGTAATCTACAGGAACCAGAACAGCCAAGGTTACCTGTTCTTGTGCTCCTGTTATTTCACATGCAGTGATTGGCATATGTTTTGCATGCCTGTAATTGGCGAAATGAAAAGGAATTTTGTCTTCTACAGCACAATTTAGCATGATAAGCTTCTCTTCACTGCAAACATGAGTTACTTTTATGCTTAACAATATAGTTGTGCTCTTTTTCCTTGTACATTTGTACAAGTAATCATGTGGAATTAGTTTTGCCCGCAGTGCTGCTCCTCACTGTTCTGTTCCAATAACATGACCCCCCCCCATGGTCTTCCAGAACAACCCAAAGATAAAGGACATCCTCGCAAAGTCGAAGGGCCAGCCCCGGAAGCGTCTCACCCATGTGTACGATCTGTGCAAAGGCAAGAACATTTGTGAAGGAGGGGAGGAGATGGACAATAAGTTTGGTGTGGAGCAGGCTGAGACTGAGGAGGACATCACAAAGGAGAAGGTGTTGCTATCTAACGACCTTTATGTTTGTGCAGTCTGCTCTCAAAATAAATTGATGCCCAACTTTCTACTCAGTCCTGTTCAGCCAGTATTTGTAATCATGTCCTGTATTAACTTTGTCTTGAGGTACTTTTGCTAAAGACTCTGTGTCTAATAATATGGTCACACTGCTGTCTGCTATACATTTATTTCCGTTTCCCATTCAGTTCGGCTACTTGTTCAGCTGCTGTTCCTCAACGTTTCCTCCTGTTTGTGTCGCTGTCAGGGCCACGGTGGTTGTGGGCGCTACCAGCCGCGGATTCGGCGCTCGGGGCTGGAGCTGTACGCGGAATGGAAGCATGTGAATGAGGACTCCCAGGAGAAGAAGATCCTGCTGAGCCCCGAGCGCGTCCACGAGATCTTCAAGCGCATCTCCGACGAGGAGGATATCATTCTGGGCATGGATCCCAAGTTTGCCCGGCCTGAGTGGATGATCGTCACCGTCCTGCCCGTCCCCCCGCTGGCAGTGCGACCCGCTGTCGTCATGCAGGGCTCCGCTCGTAACCAGGTAATGACAGTCAACCTGCTCTCATAATGGGCATTTTATTTTGGGTGATTGTGATCCTTTGGGGCCTGTACTGATGTATAAGACGCATCATGGCGGCAAACTGAACATTACAATAAAGAATGCAGCATGTTCCTCACATGTCCTCTCCCCTCGCAGGATGACCTGACGCACAAGTTGGCAGACATCGTGAAGATCAACAACCAGCTGCGGCGAAACGAGCAGAGTGGGGCAGCTGCTCACGTCATAGCCGAGGATGTCAAGCTGCTGCAGTTTCACGTAGCCACCATGGTGGACAACGAGCTTCCCGGCCTGCCCAGGGTACCATGACCCACTGTGACCACCGTGCTGGCATGACCCATGATAACTTGCGAGCGATTTTGAATGACAAGAAGGCAGAACCCTTTTGGGGTAGTGAAGAGCAGGAGGAAAAGCTTTCTCATGCTTTCTAAAATACTACTTAACATTATTTCAGACTCATTCTGTGAATTGTATCAGTATAGTTCCTTACTAGTGTTCAGGTGAGGTTTTATATACCTGAATTGGCATTCGTATGAGAGTATGGTGAATTGTTTGACTTGGAAATTTGTATTTTGTTCTGAAGCCAGCACACTAAATGACATATTGTGATTCCAGGCAATGCAGAAATCGGGTCGGCCCCTGAAATCCCTCAAACAGCGGCTGAAAGGGAAAGAAGGCCGTGTCAGAGGTAACCTGATGGGGAAACGCGTGGACTTCTCCGCACGTACCGTTATCACCCCAGACCCGAACCTGCAGATCGACCAGGTCGGCGTCCCACGCTCCATCGCCGCAAACATGACCTTCCCGGAGATCGTCACCCCATTTAACATCGACAGGTATGCTATGCATGCAGTGAATACTGGTGATTTAGTGTTTGTTCCCTGTGTAGGATTTAAATTCTCAGGCTAGCAGTGGATATTCAGGACAGTCCTCTGGAAATTTTAAAAAGTGAAGAAGCTGAAATTCTAAAGTAATAGAGGTTTTCGTACAAAGTGTTATTCAACAAGTCTGAAGTGACGGTGCTGGAACACTTTGCTTTCTAGTTCTGTTCATGTGTAGATTTTAGTCACTTATGAGCCAGCAGTCTCATTGTGTAATTGTAAGCAGAAATGAATCAAGCTATTGGCCATCTGCTGACTGTATGTTAATGACATACGCTTCAGACTACAGGAACTGGTACGGAGAGGGAACAGCCAGTATCCAGGGGCGAAGTACATTATTCGTGACAACGGGGACCGCATTGATCTGCGGTTCCACCCAAAACCCAGTGACCTGCACCTTCAGATCGGCTACAAGGTGAATACACGTTCACTTCCCTCTAGTATCTTTTGTACTGGTAGTATCCTTTTGGGAATGGACTGTTTTCTGCTTCTGTGGAGTTCATAGTGGCCTGACGTTGTCCCACAGTTGGACTTAAGTGTGCTTAGGACTAAACACTTTCTCCTTCAGGTGGAACGTCACATGTGTGACGGGGACATCATCATCTTCAACCGACAGCCCACGTTGCACAAAATGTCCATGATGGGGCACAGAGTTCGCATTCTGCCCTGGTCCACATTTCGACTCAACCTCAGGTGGGCTTTTCAGGCGATTTGCGCATATGGTGCTTGACGTGAGATTCAGATGGGCCTTTTTTTTATTTTTTTTTTTAGTTAGTTGCCGGCTTCCTTTCTGGAAATAAGAGGTTGGGAGATATTGCATGTCTGTGTGATAATGAGTGAGACCGGCCAGCACTGACTTTCCTCCCCTCGTTTGCTCACCTAGTGTGACCACCCCCTACAATGCCGACTTCGATGGGGACGAGATGAACCTCCACTTGCCGCAGTCACTGGAGACGAGGGCGGAGATCCAGGAGCTGGCCATGGTGCCTCGGATGATTGTCACACCTCAGTCCAACAGGCCTGTCATGGGTATTGTGCAGGACACCCTCACTGCCGTGCGCAAGTTTACCAAGAGGGACGTCTTCCTTGAGAGGGTGAGGCTGTCCCACTTTCCATAATGTTTCCGTCTCTGAGCTCTTGCTATGCTACCGATATCTCCCATTCTTAATGGCCACTTCTGCCGCTGAACGTTGCCTCCTGTGTAATTACTTGTATTTGTGTCCAATATATCCCTTCCAGGGTGAGGTGATGAACCTGCTTATGTTCCTTTCCACGTGGGATGGCAAAGTACCCCAGCCAGCCATATTGAAACCTCGGCCACTGTGGACTGGCAAGCAAATATTTAGTCTCATCATCCCGGGTCATATCAATGCCATTCGGACTCACAGCACCCATCCCGATGAAGAAGACACTGGACCCTACAAGCACATTTCCCCTGGGGACACAAAGGTAGCTGTCTGGACACAATTAACTGAAGATGGTTCCCCCCAATAACTACACTGTTTAGGCACTAAGTTGTCCACTGATTACCCTCGATTGATAATTTGTTTTGGCTACTTTTAACACATTGCTTTACTTGTTGATCTGCAGGTGATTGTTGAAAACGGGGAGTTGATTATGGGGATTCTCTGCAAGAAGTCCCTGGGAACTTCTGCTGGTTCTCTTGTCCACATTTCTTATCTGGAGATGGGTCATGATGTCACCCGGCTTTTCTACTCCAACATCCAGACAGTGGTCAACAACTGGCTGCTTATTGAGGGTAAGGGGTCCAGGACATAACTGCCAGCTCCAGTTTAATGACGTGCCTTAAATCCGAGGGAAATGTGTCAAAACAATGGGTTTTAAGAACATATCTTGATGTCATGTCTAGGTCACTCCATTGGTATTGGTGACTCTATTGCTGATGCAAAAACCTACTTGGATATTCAGAACACCATCAAGAAGGCCAAGCAGGATGTGATAGAGGTGAGACTATTCTGATTTCTAGTCAAAGGCATTAAGTTTATCTAGCATATCTCTCAATTATACAATTTTGGAGATCTTTAAGTTGAACTTGTTTAATGTACTTGTTTCCTTGCTCGTACCCAGGTCATCGAGAAGGCCCATAACAATGAGTTGGAGCCCACACCTGGCAACACTCTGAGACAGACCTTTGAAAACCAGGTCAATCGTATCCTCAATGATGCCAGAGACAAGACTGGGTCCTCAGCCCAGAAGTCCCTGTCGGAGTATAACAACTTCAAATCCATGGTGGTGGCTGGGTCCAAAGGATCCAAGATCAACATTTCACAGGTAAAAGAAAGGATAGTATAGTCAGTTCAGGATTGGGTCACTAAGAGTCTACTTTGAATGTGTCGTCTCTGTTCTTCCCACTGTATCTGCCAAAGTTTTGATTAAAATCAAATTCAGAAAATTAGCCTGAAACAAATGTAACCAAATCTTTCTCTCTCGCCCTGCAGGTTATTGCAGTGGTGGGGCAGCAGAACGTGGAGGGGAAGCGTATCCCATTTGGTTTCAAGCACCGCACGCTGCCCCACTTCATCAAGGATGACTATGGGCCGGAGAGCAGGGGTTTTGTGGAGAATTCCTATCTGGCTGGCCTCACACCCACAGAATTCTTCTTCCATGCCATGGGTGGCAGAGAAGGTCTTATCGACACTGCTGTGAAGACTGCCGAGACTGGTAAGTCTCAAAGGAGTTTCCTGTAGTGTTGTGTATTGGCAAGAAACTGGCGATATGATGTGTGCCATGACACGTGGGTTACTATTCAGTATATTGTAGCACTGTAAGCAAGGCAAGTCTAATTTTAGGAAAACTGACTAAAATAGTATAAAGAACACACCACCATGTGCCTAAAAATGATTAAATGGCATGGCTTTTGATTGGAGAAGCTCAAATGAGCCCATCCTTCTGCTCTTTGTCATGGGAACCAATCTAATAACAGTATTGGATTCAACCATTGGTGGCAGCGTGTCACCATGGCATTCAGCCATTGGTGGCAGTCTGATAATGCTAATGTTAGCGCAGCACTCTTGTGCTGCTTCCAGTTTCAGTTTGTTACATTTGAGTGGAAAAGTTAAAGGGCTGAAGATGGATTAAAACACTGCTCTCTAGTGTCAGGGGGTTTAAACACAACACAAAACAAAATGAATGGCTGTGTCACGAATCTGTGTGCAAACTATTACTTAATCAATAGTGTTTCTGAGAATCAATACAGTATCATGAGACGTATTGCAATATTCACATGTATCTATTTTCTTACACCCTGGTTACCCATCTCATTGCTTACTCCTTTTGTCTCCCCTTAGGCTACATTCAGCGCCGTCTTATCAAATCCATGGAGTCAGTGATGGTGAAATACGATGCCACAGTTCGCAATTCCATTAATCAGGTGGTACAGTTGCGATATGGGGAAGATGGACTAGCTGGAGAAGCTGTGGAGTTCCAGAACATGGCCACACTCAAACCCTCTCACAAGGCTTTTGAGAAGAAGTAGGGAATCCAGACACCTCTCCATACATTTTTACTTGTGTATATCTCCCAGTTAATCTTTACAAGTTTATCATCTAAGCTTCCTGTCTGTCCCATAAAATGCCTTAGGATGTTGGCCTTGTTTTATTCAGACTAAATTTTAATAAACAGATCTCGCTGTCATTTTCCTTGTCTTGAGGAGGTCCGGGTTGGGTGATGATTAGTAGATTGGCTGACATGCTCCACAGACCAATTAAAGAGCTGCTTGAACACATCCACTTGCTCTTGTCTCCCAGGTTCAAGTTTGACTACACCAATGAGAGAGCTCTTCGGCGAACCCTACAGGAGGATGTGGTGAAGGACGTAATGACAAATGCGCATGTACAGAGTGCCGTGGAGCATGAGTTTGACAAGATGAAAGAGGACCGGGAGATCCTTCGAGCCATTTTCCCCACTGGAGACAGCAAGGTCTGAGGACACACATGCATGCAACAGTGGTTGTAGTTCTGCATGATGTATACAGTTTCCATTTCTGCATGATCTGTCCAACCATGATTTCATTGGATATATATCTTTCTGGTTCCCTAGGTGGTTCTGCCATGTAATCTTGCCAGAATGATCTGGAATGCACAGAAGATTTTCCGCATCAATCCTCGTACCCCAACAGATCTCCACCCTCTGAGAGTTGTCAATGGTGTGTACCTTCTGTTACTTCTATAACATCTGTTAGTATAATAGAAAATGAACGTGGTCAGCTGTTTGTCCACTGGTATGTTATGCTTATGGACTGGCCAAAGATTGATCTTGTGGCATCAGACTGTAGAACAACACCTGAAATAGGCCGTCTAAATCAGGTCGTACGCTTTTGCACTCACCCAGCCTCTTTGCACTTGTTTAGACTCTTATTGCTATATTAGGAGTAGATTACTTGCTAAGTTGAGGATCAGTACTAGTGTACCTTCTAATTCTACTTAATTTGTCTCCTTTATTGTGCATCCAAGAGGGAAAACCTCAACACTTTTTTTTGAATTAATGAATTAGATCTGTTTTTCCAGCAACTTTCTGTGTGTAAATTCTAAAATTATACATTGTTTAAATGCACTTGGTCCTACTGGTTGTGTACGTTCATGTGTTCAGGTGTGCAGGAGCTGAGTAAGAAGCTGGTGATTGTGAACGGAGATGACCCGCTGAGCCGGCAGGCCCAGGAGAACGCCACGCTGCTCTTCAACATCCACCTGCGCTCCACCCTCTGCTCGCGGCGCATGACTGAAGAGTTCCGCCTCAGCACAGAGGCATTTGATTGGCTATTGGGAGAGATTGAGACAAAGTTCAACCAAGCCATTGTAAGCTCCAGGGTTTGAGAAGAGACACAGTATAGTTTGTCTGAAAGCCTTAATGTTTAAGTAATGAGTTTAGACTGGTGTAGGTTATTCGAGGTAATGCAAGGAACGTTATTTTTCGGTGGTGGCGCTAATGACTTGCATCTTCTAGGTACATCCAGGTGAGATGGTTGGGGCTTTGGCTGCCCAGTCACTGGGTGAGCCGGCCACCCAGATGACCCTGAATACCTTCCACTACGCTGGTGTATCTGCCAAGAACGTCACCCTTGGGGTGCCTAGGCTCAAGGAGTTGATCAACATCTCCAAGCGGCCCAAGACCCCCTCGCTGACAGTGTTTCTGCTGGGCCAGGCAGCACGGGACGCTGAGAGGGCTAAGGTACCCCTTCCTCTCTGCTACGGGCACCGCTTTAACTGCTTTGAACTATAGTTTGCACATCCATGGTGGACTTTGCTGTTGGGCCCTTGAGCAAGCCCCTGTAATCTCAATGTCCATGTGACCACCTCTTTCCAAAGGACATCCTGTGCAGACTGGAGCACACCACCCTGCGGAAGGTGACGGCCAACACTGCCATCTACTATGACCCCAACCCTCAGAACACAGTGGTCACTGAAGACCAGGAATGGGTCAATGTCTACTACGAGATGCCCGACTTTGATGTGACCCGCATCTCGCCCTGGCTGCTGCGCATAGAGCTGGATCGCAAGCACATGACTGACCGCAAGCTAACCATGGAGCAGATTGCTGAGAAGATCAACGCAGGTCAGGACCATGCTATATATGGAGGAGGTTGTGGAAGTCAACAGGACTCGGGTTGGCATAAATGAACCTGTGGTTGTTTGGATGTGTCTCCCCATCAGGTTTTGGTGATGACCTAAACTGCATCTTCAATGACGACAACGCAGAGAAACTGGTCCTGCGAATCCGCATCATGAACAGCGACGAAAACAAATTCCAAGAGGTGTGGGTCTGTCGCTACATTTAAGTAGCTCATTGCCGCAAATCTGAAATGAATCTGAATGATTGGGTCTCTCATTCCCAGGATGAGGAGGTGGTTGACAAAATGGATGATGACGTGTTCCTTCGATGCATCGAGTCCAACATGCTGACAGATATGACTCTCCAAGGCATTGAGCAGATTAGCAAGGTATGGGAGGAGCCTTCTGATTAGTTAGCCCTGTCTACACACATTCCAGTGATCTTCCAGTGCATTATCAGTGTGTGAAAGCTATCAGATGCCATATCGAAGACCTGCATAACCTTATGGTCTTCACTGTAAATGGTCATTTGCAATGTGATGTAAATCTTACTTCACCACCCCAGGTGTACATGCATCTCCCACAAACCGACAACAAAAAGAAAATCATCATCACAGAGGATGGGGAATTCAAGGCGCTACAGGAGTGGATCCTGGAAACTGATGGTGTTGGCCTCATGAGGGTCTTGAGCGAGAAAGATGTGGACCCTGTCAGGACAACTTCCAATGACATTGTGGAGATCTTCACTGTAAGCAAGGCCTTGAGCTAGAATACATTTAATGTTCGTGCGATGCACAGGACATCTGACTTTCCGGAATGGTTATATACTGTCACGTCATACATATTTGCGTTTCCCCTTCCTTTCAGGTCCTGGGAATTGAGGCTGTACGCAAAGCCCTGGAGAGGGAGTTGTACCATGTGATCTCCTTTGATGGCTCCTATGTCAACTACCGCCACTTAGCCCTGCTTTGCGACACTATGACCTGCCGTGGTCACCTGATGGCCATCACACGTCACGGCATCAACCGGCAGGACACTGGACCCCTCATGAAGTGTTCCTTCGAGGAGACGGTTAGGATCGGAGTCGGCCTGGGGTGGAGTGTAGGGTGTGTGGGTTATGGTAGAGCTCAAGGGATGCTTTGTTTTATATCAGCGTTTCGGGGGAATGGAATGGTCCAGAAGACATTTAAACAATTGCCTAGATGGACAAATGGATCTGCATGGTTTTATGCTGCCTTCTAGGTGGATGTGCTGATGGAGGCCTCCTCCCATGGGGAATGTGACCCTATGAAGGGTGTGTCTGAGAACATCATGCTGGGCCAGCTGGCACCAGCAGGCACAGGCTGTTTTGATCTGCTGCTGGATGCTGAGAAGTGCAAATATGGCATGGAGATCCCCACCAACATCCCTGGCATCAGCATGGCAGGACGTAAGTGCTCAGCTGTTGTGTGTTTTCTGCGTGTAGTGCGATCTTGTCGGCAGACCATTTCCAGAACATGCTTGCTCACCTTGTTCTCCTATCAGCAACCGGAATGTTCTTCGGATCTGCGCCCAGTCCCATGAGCGGGATGTCACCCGCCATGACTCCCTGGAACACGGGAGCGACGCCTGCTTACGGGGCATGGTCACCCAGTGTGGGTAAGTACGCCCCTTTGCTCTGCCCTTTTGGCTTTCACTTTCCCGACTGGCTGCCTATTTGGTTCGCCTCTTCCTTACTGGTTGGCTCAAGCCTTGTCCCCGTTCATTGCCTCTACAGGAAGTGGAATGACTCCAGGCGCTGCAGGTTTCTCACCCAGTGCTGCCTCCGATGCCAGTGGCTTTTCACCTGGATATTCTCCTGCTTGGTCACCCACGCCTGGCTCCCCTGGATCTCCAGGCCCAGCCAGTCCCTACATCCCCTCTCCTGGTAAGTCCACACTCAATCACAATTATAAGTATTGCTGCATCTTTAATCACAGGCTTGGGTTTCTACGTCTTTAGTTCACTTGCAGCTCTTTGAGCAATACTGATCGTATTTGAGGGTTATGAATAACACTGTCAAACATGGTTGCCAAACTCCCCACACCTACCTCTTGCCCCTCTATCAGTTCATGGCATCAATTGTCCATTTTTGAGGAGGTTTCTGCTTTGACTAGCTCAAACTAGTTACAAGACCTTATCACTTCCCTTTCAGCCTGTCCTTTTTGTTAGCTATTGTATAATTCCCATATTTTAAATGCCATCAACTTCTGAAATGTCACCAGTTACTTAAATGGCAAATCAAACACAAAAGTAAATTCCCTCTGTTGCGAATTGCTGCTGTATGCGATATGTTTGGTTTTTGGTATTGTAAAATGTTCCTCCATTCCTCCAGGTGGCGCCATGTCTCCAAACTACTCCCCCACTTCCCCTGCATACGAGCCTCGTTCTCCTGGGGGCTACACACCACAGAGTCCTGGTTACTCTCCTACATCTCCCTCATACTCACCCACTTCCCCGTCCTATTCGCCAACGAGCCCCAACTACAGTCCAACTTCACCCTCTTATTCGCCAACCTCGCCAAGCTACTCACCGACGTCACCAAGCTACTCCCCCACTTCCCCCTCTTATTCTCCCACCTCCCCCTCTTATTCTCCCACCTCCCCCTCTTATTCCCCGACATCGCCGAGCTATAGCCCCACGTCTCCGAGCTATAGCCCCACGTCTCCAAGCTACAGTCCCACATCTCCGAGCTACAGCCCGACGTCTCCGAGCTACAGTCCCACGTCACCTAGCTACAGCCCCACATCTCCCTCTTACTCCCCCCCATCCCCCGCTGA
>JAODKF010000002.1:25586394-25615332 GCA_026779585.1 Mormyrus proboscirostris | reverse complement strand
ACGGCAGATTGGAAAAGAAGTCTTCGTTCATTTGCATCTTGTGCCTATGTGCGCAGGCTGACTCTTGGATTCTTCATGCTGTGTATGCTGTAAAGTGTGTAAATAAGGGGCGCTTTGGATTGTGCTCCCAGGGACATTCTGGGCGTTCACTTTTGACCTCAGGCACTGTAGACTCCTGTCCCTTGGGAAAACTGCTTATGGCCTGGGTTGGAATAAGAATTGCTATTAGTATTGAGAACAGAGTTCCTTGTGTACAGCACTTTTGCTACCTTTGCGTTCCGCTCACTGCGTTTTGTTGGGTTGGGTGAGCTCTGACATTGAGGGTCAGATGTGCAGCGTACATTGGGCTCCAGTAGGGTTGCCCCCCCAAACGCAGTGTTTGTTTGGCAGGAGAGGCACTGAGTGTGGTTATGATTTGAACTCTTATCCTCCCTCTATCTCTCCATCCAGTTGCGACCCATCCGCCCTACCCCCCCCTCTGTGACACAAGTGTTTGTTCTAACTACATGTTAAAGTGGTTGAGTGGTGTTGATACTGTATAGGGCTGGGAGTCGGTGCAGTTTTGGTTGGGCCCAGGAATAAATTTAAGCTAATTTAATATTAAAACTCTTTGGTACCTCCAACCTTGTCTTTCACATTTTTTTTTTTTCCAATTTGCAAAATGATTTGCCTCAAAACATAAATCACTCTTAAGTTCTGGAGAGAATTGGACAAAGACTCCTGACTGATCTGTTTCTTTGGCTGCATCAGGCTCAACTTGGTCAATGTCGATTGGTGAACTCCCAGCGTGTCTGCGTGTGTGTGTGTGTGTGCACTCGTGCCCAGATGAACTCCTGGTATAAGAGTTTGCTGAGACAGGGTTTCTTCCCCCCCCCCTTTCTGATTTTGAGACTAGACAGTCTCTGGGGAAAGGAAAATTTAAATTAATTGCCACTGTATAGAAATTGATCCAATATTTCATTCTGTATCTGTTTTTGTTTTTTGACTTGAAGATTAAAAGTTTTACAAAATACCTAAAGTGTGTTTCTTTTTCAGAAAGTTTTAAGACAATTTTCAAATGCAGTTTTGCAATTGAGGATTGAGGATAAACTAAATTCTGAAGTGACCTCAGCCTCTAGTTCTGCATTAAATCTGGTATACACCAGATGGCGCTCTGGTGCTGTAGGATTCTTCATGGCCAAAAAATTTATGCGGACGAACATGCTGTGCATCTGCAGTTGAACACAAACCTACTAAAAACGTACATTTTTGTGCCTTGTAATTTTACATTCATAATTATTGATGCTGTCAATCATACTTGACATTCATCTACAACATTTGGCTTTCTGCTTGCATCCTAAGGCCTCCTAATTCACTACTGTGATGAATGTCTGTCTCTTGTTGCTAATCAACCCTTTTGTCTCCAACTTTTCTCTTTTCTAAGAATTATGGTCTTTTCCAATGACCTGCATCTTCTCATAATGCACCTAAAATAATTTCAATCTGGTTATTTGCACTTCAAACGATGAATCAAGCTCAGGTTTTTTTTAATAGTCCAGCACCAATGTCTGACAGATGAATGCACTTCCAGTCCTATTTATTGTCCAGCTCTCACTTCTGCAAAGAGTCACAGAAAATACCACATTCTGCAGAATGTGGATGTTAGACATCAGCACAACTCTTTGTTGTGAGGAAGTAAGAACTGGCTATAACCTCATAACTTCTGTCATCTCAGTCAACACCGAACTTAGCTGTGAATCTGCGCTTCCATCTAAGATCTTTTGAAAGCAACCCATATTTTTGCATATGTTGCCTTCTGTAATCGCTTTGTAGAACTTGTAATATTTGATTTTGTCTTGATTTCTGAAATTTGCTATATATTTTTTTTTTAAGATCTTTATCTTTCCTGATTTTTGATTACTTCTCTGTTTTATTTCCCCCTGTGCTGTTTTTCATGCTATATATACCCACTTACCCACTATTTTGTTGAATCCCTGATTGGGGAGACAGGGGCCCCGCCCTGGGGCCTGGCCTGGGGGAGGGCTCCATCCATGGGACCTGGTTGGGCATAGCCTGAAAAAAGAACATGGGTTAGTCGTCCTGTGGGCCCCCCACCTGTAGGGGGAGCCATGGGGGTTGGGTGCAATGTAGAAGGGAGGGGCCTCTATTGAGGTGGTTTGGGCATCATCTGCAGTATGTAGGAGGCCTCCTGGACGGCTCCCTGGGGAGGTGTTTCGGACATGTCAAGCCAGGAGGAGGACATGCTGGAGAAATTATGTCTATATACACCTTGGCATTCCCCCAGGGGAGCTGGAGGAGGAGGTGGCTGGGGAGAGGGAGGTCTGGACTGCCTTTGCAAACCGGCCCAAGATAATCGACAGATGATGTATGGATGGAGCGCACTTCAGGTTCTCACTGTGTATGCTGCTGCTCAGTTCAGCTAAGCTCTTTATTTATTAGGTGGAAATAAAATAATTTTAATTTAACCCTCCATCCGTAATACAATTTATAATTTTTAATCATATTAATCCTATCTGTTAACAAAATCCCTTTTAATACATATTGATTGACATATTGATCAGGGTTGCCAATTCTCACGCATCTGGCGTGACACGCTTTCAGACTCTCACGCTCATGCGAGAACTCTTCCGGTAAATCTACATTACCCAAAAAACCTAAAATGAGCCACATCAAAAGCGTTGTGGCAGTTTGCAAACCTTACAGACTACTTACAAGGTAATAAAACTAAATAGCTAAATACATGTAAATGTGTGTGCAGACTTGTCTCGAATTGAAAATCTCACTACAGCCAGCTGACCAAACTTGGCAACCCTGACTGATAATTCGTGCCGCAAAGTAAGTATTGCATTTTCAGTAATCGGTAAAGTAATTAACCAAAGTGTTATAATTTATGTAGAAAAAGACACAATTAAACTCTTTGGTCTTTGCTGAATTCAACAATTGTTCTATGTAAATGTAAATCACTTGAAAGGCAGGCATCATGTTATTTCTTCATAATTACAAATTATACCGAACAACTTTGTCTAAAGCGCTTGGTAGGTTAAAGCGAGTCTTTAGTTAACTCATTAGGGTTAATGACATTTCATGCGTGCTTTTCACTCGACAGCTCAAACAAGGCTAATTAATAAAATAAAAGGATAGGGAAACATTCCATTGATCATTCATTGCCACATTATACGGTCAATACTGTGTAACAATGGGTGTGGGCTGTTTCCTCACAATGGTGAGATGTCTTCCATGACATCTTGTTTGGAGCACGAGCTGTGTTGCCCAGGGAACACACCAGGCCCCGTCCATGTTAGAAAGTAGATTTAAAAGAAGCATCTGCCTCATGTTTTTCACAAAATAATGGAAACACCCGTAAACACCAAGGCATAGGCGTCGGTAGGTCCGATCACTCGCGCTATAGCTGGAGTATTCGCTCTTCAAAAACAAATAAAGCAAAAAAAAGTCCCACGTAAACTTGATTTAGCCCCGTATCTTTTCTATAGCTCATAACTTCCCTGCACCAGAGAAAAGGCGCCGTCTGACAGATAACCTAGAAGACTTTTTGCACTTTTTACCGGTATGTTATTCTGGCAAAGTGTTTCAGAACATCGGCATCTTGGACGTGGATGCCTGTTTTTATCCTGCTCTTTTGATCAGACTGGGCCACGTAAAAAAAAAGCCCCGCCGTGTTCACCATAAGTGATTCAGGGTTTTCACCTCCAAATCCAATACCCATCCTTCCGGCATGTATCAAATACTATCGAACGGGATCCTGATTCTCCTTCAGTAAATCCATTTGTGCACTAAATATTCAGCCAGAGTACTGCCCTGTATCCTGCCTATGGTGTCCAAGTGTCATCAACACTGATTTTATGTTTGGGGCATTAAACTATTGCTGGTATAGGAGACCGGCCTTTTCAGTAATATGTGTTAGGGGTATGGGCACAGCAATACACAGTGCACAGATATACACAGTGCACGCAAATTACGTACAAGAAAAGAATTGTACTTCTTAGGAATGTGAAAAGACAAACGCTTTCCACCCCTATAAATGCAGGTGGGGTGGGACAGTGGGAAGCCGAAAATGTGAGGACCCGCTTGCTGCATTTTCCTTTGACCCGCACACACCATACCTTACAGGGAAAGGTAAAACGAAATGTTGGTTATTTTTCGTTCCTTTGACTTCCTCGGAAAGGCTCGTATGAACTTTAATAACTCCGCAATAATTATGCTGTCTTCCATCTGCCTATCGTGTATTTCTTCCTGAAATTAGCCGGTGTTTGGTTGGTCTTAAAAACTAATTCCGGTATGAGTTGATTCTCTTACTCAATCTCCTTAACTTTGTCAATGCCTTTTCCCTTTCTTAATACAATAATGAGCCCGCCGGCCCTTCTTGAGCAGACCTTGCTCAACACCTCTCCCCATCCGCCGATCCCTTTCCTTAGGCTATATAAAATGAGGCTATTTGCGTTTCTGCTGCTCTTTCTCTGCGTTTTCTTTTCTTTTGAGCGCCTGGGGAGATGGCAGGTGTAAGTAATTATCCTTGTGGTCCTCAACAGCGCTCGGGAACCTGATTCTTCCCCCACAGGGTGTCCTCTCGATGGACGCTCGGATTATTGCCCCGGGTCCGGTTACCTCCTGAATATAAACTAACCGGGCCAGGAGAAGGCTGACACAGTCGTAGTCGTTCACCCATAAACATACATAGGTAGACGGGGCACAATGGAGCCGGAGTCGGATACCGTTCCGGAGGCAGAGGAGTGTATCATGCAGTTAAGTGGACCGGGGCTTTTCCACCATTATTTACTCTTCACAATATGCTCGGGATCGTTCTGAGCAAACGTTGTGGCCTGGGCTTTGTGAAGGTTTTTTTCTGTGTCTAGTTTGGTATTTCGGCATGTGATCTAATCTGCATTATGGGTCCTCACTCTTGCAATGGAATGCACGTACCATCCACACATAAACGTCCTACGTTCAGGTTTCTTATGCATTCTTATCAGTTTTCTTATGCAACCTAGCCATTAGATAGCAGGACGTTTCTGACGGCCATATGGGCAACTGCGGGGACCATGATCGTGCTGTTGCGATTAATGTATTTGATAGATGGAACAGAGAACGCAGCGTGTCTCCTTGAAAGTTATACTCTGTCGCGCACCTTGTGCGGTTTCCACACAACAAATTGAACGAGACGTTTACGTGCTATGAGAACCCTGTTGTGTGGTTTACCGCTCCTTAGCTTTAGTGCTATTACACTCAAGCAGAGAATGTCATTAAGGGGTGAATTAGACCCACTTTACACCAAGATCGGCACTATGAAGACGTGGCTAGTGACTGTCTCTGTATCATGCCTGGCCGGGGTTCATTACACAATTATCGCATCTTGCTGATGACTTTGCCATCGCCTCTGCCTGTGTCTCCTGTCTGCTGCTTCCTTTACTTCCTGCTTGGGTCTGCATTACTGATTCCAGCTTTCTCATACCTTGGCTTTGTGCTTGCCTTATTTTATTCCTGTCCTGGCATCCCAGACCCCTGTTTCTGACTCCTGCTTTTCCTAGAAGCCCCTCCCCATTTTTCCTTTCACTCATTGAACTCCAAAGCCAGTGCTCCTCCTCCATCAAGCTCTAGCGCTGATGGATTCTCTTACCTGTGCTCCCACTTTTTTTCCCTTTATTTTCTTTGAACCCTGACCATTCTCTGATCTTTGATTTAAGCTCCTTCCTGACCCGTCATGGTGTCTTTTTGCCCTTCGCGCTACAGAATGCTGCCCTTCTTGGCAGCACCGGGACAGTTTGGGCCAGAGACTCGCGAGCCGGGTCTGATGTGCTGGCGGGTGGAGAAGATGAAGGCCGTGCCGCTGGAGCCTGCAGAGTTTGGCGCCTTCTTCAGCGGGGATTCCTACCTGGTGCTCAGCAACCGTGGGGAGGAGGGGGCGGACCTGCATATGTGGATTGGTAGGCTGAGTGAATGGGGTGGAGCCTGTGAGCCTTGTGCAGGCTAATGCGATGGTGCTGGTGGTGGAGCTTCTGAGATGTTCTGGATAATGTGGGGATGCAAAGATACAAACAAATTGGGGGCAGTGGTATTGGCTCAGAGGAGGGACAAAAAGAACGGGGGCGAAAGAGAGAAGAAAATTGGAAAGGCTGGTTTTCTTTGAGTGATTGATTAACTTTTCATGTGCCCCATTTCAGGACTCCGTTACCTTTCTCCACCATGAATCCATTGCTTGATTAACACTAAGCTGACTTACTGCAGTATGAAAACCTGACCTTTCTTCTGACCTTTTCCCAACCCCTGTACATCAGGTGAGAAGTCTTCCCGTGACGAGCAGGTAGCTTGTGCCATGTTGGCCACCCAGCTGGACAATTATCTAGGGGGGGACCCCATCCAACACCGACAGGTCCAGGGCTATGAGTCCCCAGAGTTCATGAATCTGTTCCCCAGAGGGGTCACCTATAAGGTGAGGAGGAAGGTGTTTGCAGAACAGTATTCAAAGATGTAGAATAAGAACAAGTTGTGTTGGTAAAACCCCAAACCACAGCTGGCCCTTATTTCCGTCTCGGACACCTTCATTACTGGCAGTATATTCCCTGGCAGAAAAATGGACCAGCCCCAAATTGTACAACAATATAATGCTTTGGCCCATTCATTTTTGCCCAGGAGTGTACAAACTCTTCTGACACTATATTACAGTTTAGATCTTTCAAACCTTGAAAAGTCCTTCAAATCGGTATACTTAGAACATCGTATTCTGAAATAAAATAACGTTGAGGTCATTACTCTGTGATGATGGGTTTGAATGGTCTGCTAACTATGCAAACCATCGCAGGAATCTGACCAGGTCCTGACAATAGTCCTGGGTGTCTGAGAGACACCAATTTCACAGATGGGAACATGAGAGCTTTAAACATGCTAGGTTGTTTATTGCCTGTTTCGTGTGGTTTTGTTTGGCACCTGATATGATTGTTTCATTCCGGCCAAATACCATCACACTCAAGCTAAGTGGGAATACATTAATGTTAGATCCCCAGCACCATCAATAATGCATCTCCCCCCCCCCCCCACTGGGTGCCACTTTGCCTGTTTTTGTTTGAGCCGCTTTGCATGGAGGCTCGCTTCCCTCCGCCTTGTCGTTTATCCGCTCCCCTTTCTGGCAGGAGGGCGGTGTCGAGTCCGGTTTCCGGAAGAACCAGTCAGACTCTGGCCTGATCCACCGGTTGTATCAGATAAAGGGCAAGCGCAACATCCGGGCCAAAGAGGTGGAGCTCAGCTGGGATAGCTTCAACAAAGGGGACTGCTTCATACTGGACCTAGGAGAGGTGAAGACGGATTCGTACTGGGCCCGGGAGGGGGGGTTGGGTGAAAACGGATCTGTGCTGGACCTGCGGGGTGGTGACGATTGACGGGCAGAGAGAAGATCGGCTCCCGGGCTGTTTACTAGATCTATCGAACATTTTCAGAATTGCATCACCAAGGTTTTCTGCATAGCAGCACATGCGCCGAAATGTTTCACAATTCGCACACTGATGCTTCTATCCAAGGCACGTTGGAAAAAGCAGAGTCAGCTGGGCCCCGGAGCAGTTGGGGTTAATGGCCTTACGAGGAGCACCCTCTGCCAATCACGGGATTTGAACTGTTGACCTTCCGATGGGGCGCAGCGTCCTAACCCGCGGAGCCGCACACCACCCCAGAGTGATCAGATATCACCTGTAACTCCTTTATTGTATCGCAGACCATCGTGTCCTGGGTGGGCTCCCAGGCGAACATCTTCGAGAAGCAGAAGGTGCACGAGATCGCCACGTTGATCCGCGACACCGAGAGGCACGGCAAAGCCCAGATCACCAACATCAGCGAAGGGGAGGAGACTACGGAGATGCTTGAGGTGGGGGTTTCCTCCATGCACTCATTCCTCATCTTCAGTGTGCTTAGGGTCTCTGTGATCAGGAGCTTCTCCATGGAATGACGCGGCACAAGGCGCAGTGAACCCACAATGGGTCACCAGACCATTGCAATCCAAGAACAATGGCTCAATGGAAGAGCATAAGCGTCCTACCAGAAGTTGGTTTGACTTCACTCTAATTAGGCAGGATTTTTTTTATGGACTGCAGATGGTATTTGAGTATGAACGGCTCAGTTAACCAGTTCCATGTATAGTATCAGACTTGTGCAACTTTCACTACACATGGAAACCAATATAAGGATTAACCTTAGTGTAAGTTTCAAAACAATAGATTGTTTGTTTGATTGCAACAATTATAGCATTAAGTGAATGAACTGATAAGTAAACTTGTTTCAGTCACACCAAACTTTACTGCCTTTCTTATATGGCTTTATGATTATGACAGGTGCTGGGCCCAATTCCAGCCCTGAAAGCGAGCACCCCGGAGGAGGACTCCAAAGCTGACGCATCCAACTCTGCCTCCCTCTACAAGGTGGGCGGGGCCAGAAGGACGTCTGTGACCAGTGACACAGATTCCACTGAATTGCTTAATTTTCATATTGCTCCACAGGTCTCCGATGCCACAGGTTCAATGAAACTGACCAAAGTGTCCCAGAAGAGCCCGTTTAGTCGGGACCTCCTAGTGCGTGATGACTGCTTCATACTAGACAATGGAGCCAATGGGAAGATCTTTATCTGGAAAGGTGCAGGGGAGGAATGGGACTCGAGGGTGGGGGGACACCTGGATTGGGGTGAAATTGGGAGAGAGCAGCTGAATGCACACGCTCAACTGCTTCATTCTGATTGGCAGGCAGTGGAGCCAATGCAGAGGAGAAGAGGGAAGCTCTAAAGATGGCTGACGATTTCATCCAGAAGATGAATTATCCCCGGATGAAAACACAGGTGAGCAGTAAAGTGCTCAGTCACTTTCGGAAATCAGTGTACAACATGAAGACGTCTTTAAACTATAACATTATGTCATTATTGGAATAAATTATTATAACAGCGGTTGCCACTGACATGGTACCATTAGATTAAGATTCATGCAACCTCCATAGTGGGTAGTATCATTCTTTGTATCATATGAATAGATGCGCAGTTCGAGATTTGACCCCATGTCCCTCAAGTGCTTATGATGCTCTTGGAGAGTGATATCCAGTGTGTCTCCTCTTGTAGGTGGAGATACTTCCACAGGGCAGAGAGAGAGTCATCTTCAAGCAGTTTTTCCAGGATTGGAACTAAGTCACTTTTTTTTTTTTTTGCTACTGTTCCTACTCTTGCGCAAGAAACCACACACAAGAGTCTCACACTCAGTGATTTTGAGTCCCATCAAAAATAATCACTTGGTTAATTTATGTCCAACATGTTTGTATATTTTTACAAAGATGTATATATTTGGGGAAAAAAACTGTTGTAATCAGTCTGACAAATTTATGTGACATTGTTCTATATTTAATATTGAAATATGGAGCAAGAACCCCCTCTTGCTGAATCACACGTCACTTTGCTTCACAAATGCTGATCACAATAATAAGGGCCGATAGGAGCGCCCTCTAGTGACATCGATAATCCCAAACTTTAATTTTAACGTGCGCCAAGAATCTTTCATTACTTTTTTACGTATTGTGCTTTTTGAGTTCTTGTAAAGGCTTCACAGAACAGCAAATTGTGGAATAAATACGTGAGACAGATGAACTCGCACGTTTCTTCATGTTTCTTTTTTCGATACAGGTAAAATATTCTGTTCTGGGTTGTGCAGATAGCGCGGCCGTAGATACATTACAATGTAGCACAAAGACGAGTTACCTTCGTATTCTCCCACCCCAAGGACTTTTTTTTTTCCCCATCCCCCCCAAAAAAGTCTCTGCTAATCACCCAAGAAAATCACTATTTAATAGGCTAGAGCAATTAAACCTCATTTTACATGAATACACCATAGCAAATTTTAACTATATATATATATAAATAAATGATTTACAATTACAAATGTGTCGAGCTTTAGGCTATTAATTATAGCCACGAGATTTAAGCTGGATAGGCGTATATGGACGGATGTATTATGTAAAAAAAAATTAAGCTTTTGAATTTACGTTTCAGATAAGTAACTGGGAGACTGATTAATAACATGTTTGAATAGGCCTACATATTAAAATGGTTTTTGTGAAGGAGCTGTTGACGAAAACCATGAGCTCAGTGCATATCTGCATATCTACATACCCTGCGTGTCTGCGGCTGCCTTTTTCGTTTCAATCACAAACACGTGTTGCATACGGAATCGCGGGAGATCAAATAAAGGGGATTAAAGAACGACCTGCACACAACGAGTTTCCAAGACCAGCAATGGGATTAATTCCGCTTTGAGATGGGTCACATCAATACAGGTTTTGTATTACATTTAAACTTTAATGTACATTTCCATTAGAAAATGCTCTATACGTTCAGTAAACACAGCGTGAGGTGACTTAATATCTGATCCGCTGGGAATAAGGAAACAGGAGTTATTATATGCGCAACTCTGTTTAGGGAAATCAATGATAAGGAAAATCCCGATGCGGTCGGAGCTCCAAAGTAGCAATGCGTAATTTCGATGCAAGACATAGATTAACAGAACAATAAAAAAACAGGTCCTGGACTAGAATTATGCAGTCACGCCTCACTGCAAGGGTTTGGTTTCAACAAATCAACCTTGAACCCCCCAGCACCCTAAACACTGGCGGATTTAGATATATATAGGCGCCAATGGCATCTTGCTGGGGGCGACCACAAACACACAAAAAAATCAGATGTGATATTTATGCGATCAGTTTTCTATCGCAAATTTACACCTCTCGTTAGTGATATCATGTAACCGTATGGGATACTTAACCCTGTTGGAGTGGGTGCCCCGATGAGTCTGTAACCTAGATAGGCTACCACTCAAAAGTACGAGGTAGGGAGAGGGAGAGGGAGAGGGCGAGGGGCGGGATGACCTCAGGTTGCCCCACTGGAAGCCCGAGGTAGGAGGTGCGCCATCACGTAACACAAATCAAACTTTGTACAGTACTACATCAATTAGGCCTAGTAAAATCAGTTTTAAATGTATCACTACTGTATTTATTTGTATCGTTCAAAATTTCTTTATAAAAATACGTATTTGGCAGGGAGGGTGGGGGTTGGGAGATATTCATATGATGCTAAATTTATTGATATTTTTGTGTTTGTTTTAATCCGATTCACCAAATAAATAACACACTTTTCTATATATTATTTTCTATACATCATTATTTTATTGATAATTGCGGACAGTACCGGTGTTCCGGGCAGTTCAGTTTCCCTATGTTTCCCTGTATATCAGGAAATAATGTTTCCCCTAATATTAAAGCAAAGAGGTATGTGAAATATCCGAAAATCACTCAGGCACATTATTACATGTAAATACAGTATTGTTATTACTACCGAGGCCCAGAGTTGCTGTATTCCTGGGGGAACCAATTAAATATCCTGGATGTCAGGATCAGGATTCTTCTCCTAATATTTAGGCAAAGATGTGTGTGAGATGTCTGACAATCACTCAGGTACATTTTTACATGTGAATACAGTAGATCGTCACGCATAATATAGTTTTATAAGCAATTCAATGCCGTTTTCATCAAGAAAAATCTCTATCCAGTGAATTAAATACTTATATTTATTATCTGTAAAAACAAAAACATCGAAAAGGCATGCGATGTTTTAAAATATATGGCTTGTTTACCTCAAGAGCTTGTAAAAGCACGAAAACAACAGCGAAACCGTGTATAAATCAGCGCGCGACAGGGGAAACATAGGGAAACTGAATTGCCCGGAACACCGGTCGAAGCCCATGTGAGGCCCTAGGGAAGTTTCACCGCCGGCGAAGTCAGCTACCTCTCATAAGATGGCGCCAGGGATGGCCGACCGGGGGTCCACCTTGGCACATTTCGCCGAACTGTGGGAGGGGGGTTCATCGCGGTGTCAGGATTATATTGACCGCAGTTCGCCATTTGAATACCCCGGCCTCAGGGTAAGATCTGTATGGTGCTGGAAAATTACCAGTGAAACACATAAACGAAATCAGAAAAGGAGGCAGGGGTTAATTTCGATGCATCACTGTAATGCGTAAGCCGGCCAACGTAAATATGATGCTGATGGATTACGTCATCGATTACTGTCAACAGTATATTGATAACAGGAATGTTACCTTATAGTTACAAAAGTTCAGTTACATAAATTAAATAAAGTCAAAGTCCTTAATTGCTATGGGTAATGAGCTTTGCGTAAATCGCCTACACTAATCACAGGTACTCAAGGGTCAGCACGCCCATTAAACGCAACCGTTCGTGTACAATAAAGTCCAAAGATCATCAAACAGGTAACAAAAGCGGCAAACCCGAGGGCTTCGCTGTCCAGTTTGTCCAGCTCTGCACTGCGCACCGGCCCGTCTTCGATACGCGGGTAAGAGCTCAAATTGTTTTTGGTTGTATTCAAATACAAGTTTAATTTATAGGCTATGCTCTAATTATAACTGCAAATAACTTGATCGGAATTATGCATACAAGTAAAGTTGAAACCATTATAAAAGCTATTCAAAAACATTTAAGCATTTTTTTTTGCTTTATGATAGGGGTAATCAAACGTAGCTTGTAACAGGAGGTACATTTTTAACTGAATATAAATTTTCATACGCGGCATTGAGTTTGCGCATTACTGTAAAAAAGGGAAAGAAAAAAAGTTCTTCCACCGGGATGAAGTTAAAAATTAATAAACCTGAAAGCTAGTGTCTTATTTGTGTTCCAAGGGATCTGCTGTGTTTGCTTTCTTTGGTCCAAAATTGAATTCTAATTAATTAGACTACAATTAATCAGTTTCCAGATTTCTCACTACGATTGGTGATTTCTGTTTTCGGTCATAGATTACTTATTATTATTATTTTGAATACGTGTTTAATGTCATAGTAACATTTCTTCAAATGTCCTGTCTTCCCAAAATTGTTTATTGGTTAATGGTTATTAATTATTAATTATATTCATGAACAGAAAACCGGACTGTAGGAGGTAGAGGGTTGTTTCATAAACGTTCATCCATCCATTTTCTAAACCCGCTAGGTCCAGGACCTCCATGATTCTGCCTTATATTGATCTAAACGTATAATAAATAAATCTTTGTGTTTTATGTAATACTATAAAGTACTGATTACTGCTTTTAGAAAAGACAAATTGTCGTATCAATGTGCAATTTCTTATTTTTTTTAAAAAAAAAAAAACTGTTTACCCGCTACTGTTTTTATTGCATTAAGGGACACTGTCCAAAGTTAAGAATGTGCTGTCACCGGGAAGGGAATATCAGAACGTAACGCCAGTTACTCTTAGATAATTATCCTAGTGGAAACTGCTGTATATGTCTTTAGCTTTTAGCTTTTCTTATGCATTGTTCTTTTACTCTTAGCATGATCTTGCAGAACAATGCAAAAGTTACAGGAAAAGCTTTTAAATAAGTATAATTGCTGATATTGATTATCCATGGGTATTAATGACATTGTTTTTATTAGTACATAATCATGTTATTGCATTTTACAGTCCATGAAAATTTCTGTTTTTAATATACAAGGTTATAAACTTTATTTTAATTAATGTTTATGAATTATAATTAATACCATACCGTGCCATTGGCCTTTTCGTGATGGAGTGTACATCTTTTGCACAGAGATTTTATGCCACTGGTTAAGGTGACAGAAGTTGAAATGAAGGGCATTCTGAAGGACAAAACTCACAGTGAGTATTTTTTCTTTCTATCAAAAACATGTAGAATTTGTTATTTGTTTTATTTTTTTGACGACGGCTTACTGCTGGTTCAGCTTTTGAAACTGCTGCCGTGTGGGGCTGGAGTGTGGCCGTGCGACTGGATGTGTGGGGAGGTGGGGGTGGGGGGCTCAAAGAAGCAAGGTGTGACCTTTGACCTCTGAACCCACAGAGACTCGCAGGGTGAGGATGGAGGGCACGACACAGAGTCACTCCATCAGCGCCGTGCGCTGGTCTGTTCCACAGGAGGAGCTCCAGGCTCACAGCTCTGCCCCTATCAGCCTGGTCAGGAGTTCCACCTGCATGCAGGTATTTCCCAGGACACGGGTGTTCGGCAGGCATTACCGATGATGGCTGATATACACGAGGATCCAAATGAGTATGATCCACAAGATACATGTGCGCCGAGTAACTGTTATGCTGAGGATGATAGAGATGCAAAAGCAAGTGTGAGGTAAAGGGTGAGGGTGACGGCCAGGAAAGGATAAAATATAAATAATATATAGAAAAGAGATGAGTGACACGGAGAGAGAATGAACATGGCAGGAAACGTGGGAATGGAGAAAGGATACGATAGGTGATAGTATGGGTACTCTTGTTCCACGATTGACTCTGCTTTCTTCTCTTCATGCTCGGCAGTATAAATCCAGGCACCAGGACCTGCGGAATCTGCGCAGCCTGCAAGAGTGCGTCAAGTTCATCAACGAGTGGAAGGAGAGGGTGGTGCAAATCTGCAAGGTAAGCCTGCACTGTGAACTCAACCTGAGCGTAATCTTTGAATGTAAAAGCCTGCTGATGAGGGCTGGATGGAGGGGTGGGCAACTGCTTTAGGCCTGATCGGCACAAGGAGGCCCTGACAAAATGTGAAATCTACTGGGGGGAACCTGAGTCAGGGAACATGCAGGCGTGTGGAATTCTCACCTTTACCCTAATGACTCTCGAGTCAGAGGTAAGCAGGCATCTTATCAGCGATGAGTTCACCTCGGATGTCTTCCGCTACCTTTTGTCACACGCTCTTATGGGCCCCTTAAGGGCTTTACGGCCATGTCAGTACTGATTCGCTTGCCAGTGCCGGTTTGCGTGCCAGTGGCAATTTACGTGACAGTGCAGAATGCAGTGACATTCACCCTGTTGTCCTGAAGCCAGAGTTGAAATGAGTCACAGAACAAATTACTGTACGAGCTTTAGTTCATATACAAGTCTGTTATTTTTCAATCTTGGTTTATAAAACCATGTGATAACTGGTATGATTTTCTAAAATGTTATGAATCCATGGAATCTTAGTAAAGAATGAGCTGTCTGCCTCTTTACAAGTTTTGAATCATTAAGGTTTGTCCTTTGGTGCCTACCCAGATCGATAAGTGTCCTATTCCTGATAAAGGGGAATGTTGCCTTCATTCTTAACTGCATTAACCACTGACACTTTTACTGTCAATTCTGCTACTTCGTGAGTGAGAAATAGTGTAATCGGTTTCCAAAGGCAATATAATAGATATTTAAGGTGAACTCAACTGAAGCATTGTGTTGATTGTTACACAGCATTTTGTTACTGGATGATAGGTGGGACTTACTGGTTCAGGAAAATAGGAAAAGCCGTTTTGAAATGGGCCAGAAGGCACTTACAGTGTACCACACACCTTTGTGTGAGAAGTGAACTTCAGGATTTGCTCAGTGGAATTGAAATTGAGGTGCATTGGTTTGCTGAAATCTTCTGACCTTCGATTGCTGTTGTTTATCCACTGAAAAAATAAAAGTCAGGGGAAGGGAAGATAAGATTTTATGAGCGTCATGAACATTATTGACCTACACTTGCACACAAGTCTTTCGTGCTGAGGATAATTTTTAATTATCCTAGTGGTGCCAAAAATGGAGATCGTATCACATTTATGACTTGCTAATATTCTCACGGCAGATAGTTTCAAGATTCAGGATTTTGGGAGATGATAGTATTGTATATATAATATTGTATAGCACAGCTCATAAACAGTGGTATGTAAGTGCTTTACATTCAGTACAAGAATAACATGAGGAAGGAAAAAAGGCTGAGACAAATTTATTAGAATGAGCTACGTTGATTACAGAACAACATCAAAATTTTTTACCAAAAGTGAATGACGGTGGGTTTTTTTTTGGGAGGGGGGCCGTACATTAAGAGACCCCAAGCTACCAAAGCAGCCTATGGCATTGAAACTGGGACTGTGCCGTTTCAGGAGCCTGATGGCGAAGAGGCGTCGTGCAGCAAGTGGCAGCAGCATAGCCTGGAGGAGCGCAGCCTGGAGGAGAGCCGCAAGCTCATTTTGCAGTGGGCGGAGGAGCTCAAGAATGTGGATACGGTGAGGAGCAGCTTGTGCGTTAAAAAGCGACGCTTTTCAGAGAAACCCGCGCTTTTCAGAGAAATCCACGCTTTTCAGAAAGACCCGCGCTTTTCAGAGAGACCCGCGCTTTTCAGAGAGACCCGCGCTTTTCAGAAAGACCCGCGCTTTTCAGAGAGACCCGCACTTTTCAGAGAAACCCACGCTTTTCAGAAAGACCTGCGCTTTTCAGAAAGACCCGCGCTTTTCAGAGAAACCCGCGCTTTTCAGAAAGACCTGCGCTTTTCAGAGAAACCTGCGCTTTTCAGAAAGACCCGCGCTTTTCAGAGAAACCCGCGCTTTTCAGACTCTTTTACGCTCATTATTAATTGCCTTGATTAATAAACTCAGAATTGCTGATACAAATCAGACGGCTGTATAAATACCTAAAATGAACATATGGTAGTGGATGAAAGCATCAACATTTTAGATAATTATTATCCCTGTCTGTCTTCTTAGCTGTTCGAACAGGCCCAGACTCAGGGAAATGACAGTGTGGACGCCAACGAAGATCACAAGAACACCAATGATCAGGATCTTGTGGAGCAGAGAATCATGGAATGGGCCAGAGAACTGCAAACTGTGTCAGAGGTAGGGGATCTAGTGTGTGTGTGTGCGTGTATGCATGAATCTGTGTGTGGTCATGTATACATTACATTGTGGGGACTAAATGTCCGACTCATCAATGTTCAAATATCCCCACAATCTAATAAAAACCTGTTATTTTGACTATGTAGGGACATTTTTTCGGTCTCTACAAGGGGAAACTTAATTTTATAAAAATCTGCAAATGCAAACAAAATACTAAAAATGCCAGGTCTTGTATTTTGTTTGGTTACTTACGGTTAAGGTTGTCATTGATGGGATTAAGGTTATAGCAATAGAAATGAAGGTAGGTCCCTACAAAGACATAGACGCCTTGTGTGTGTGTGTGTGTGTGTGTGTGTGTGTGTTTCTGAGTCTGAACAATCTCTGACCTGTTTCCTGGGAGTATGTGCTATACAGCCATCGCCCACTTTCTGCGGAAGGATGGATATAAGCTGAATGCATTACGAATCGACATCCCACCCCCCTCCCGCATCTGAACAGCCTTTGTTGGGGGGTGATGGTTGCAGCAAACCAATTCTGTCATGATGTCTCTTGCTGACAGAACTGCGGGGTCCCGGGTGACGAACTGCCACAGACGCTTCGCCACATGGGACTGAGGAAGAAGAGGCTAATGCACCTGCTGCCCCTGCTGGAGTTCATCACCTGGTCTTTGCTTAAGGAGGACAGCAAGGTGAGTCCAGCAGGGGCTGTGTGGGAGGGGCTGTGCGGGAGGGGCTGTGTGGGAGGGGCTGTGCGGGAGGGGCTGTGCGGGAGGGGCTTTGTGGGAGGGGCTTTGTGGGAGGGGCTGTGTGGGAGGGGCTGTGTGGGAGGGGGTGGCACAGCCTGTTACCTGCACTCGGCTGTGTGCCCACAGGAGTTTCTGAAAAGATGACATTTCCATTTTTTGATGGTCCACCCAAATCTTATTACAAGACTAGCTGACTTTATGAAATAGATTATATTTTTGTTTAATGTGTAAATGCAGGCCAGGTACTGCCCTACTTCTGCTATGATCACATCAGGGCAAAAGCCATTGAAATGACATCTTTTGTGCATCTAGCATATTAGTGATTGGTTGCGTCATTATCATATTATTAACTTAGTGGCTGAATGTCGTCAACTTGACCTCAAACTCTCGAGCCATTGGCCGCTTGGCGACTGGGTGTCGTAAAAGACAGCCGGGCTGATTCTGAAACCTGCTTCACTAACGTTTAATGAATGGTTATAAGGGCCAGAGACCTTGTGCAAACCTAGTTCTCTGGGAGCAGTTCAGCTTGTAATGACAAATGTACGTTATAATATCTAACAGCATGTAACATTGTGACGGGGGTGGGGGGGAGGGAAGCCTCCTGGACCTGCCACGTACTAATATTTCATTCAACCAGCATCTCCTAAGTAGCTTATGCTGGTTTTTATTTTGAGACTGGCCCTCGCCCCACCTTCCACCGCGGGTGGCTCAGCGGGTTAGTACCATGTGTCTGGGATCCGAAGGTTGCTGGTTCGTGGCCCGGCCTCGGCAGAATAGTCACATGTCCGTGGCCCCCAGCTCCAGGGGGGCCGCATGCTGACTGACCCAGCGCTGGGACTCCCAAGCTTGCTGTCACCTGCATGTGTGTCTGTGTGTCTCATGGAGAGCAAGATAGGGTCGGTGAGGAGAAGCATTCCAGTGTACCTGTACTTGTGTTAATGGCAAATAAAGGAGCATTTCATTTCCGAATACTGGTACCTCCGGTTCCCCTGCCGACATCTCTGACTCTCTTCCTGGGGTGCACTTCCCCTGACACACCCTCCTGTTTCCTCCGCAGGGCCTCGTCCCCCAGCTATGGCTGTCGGCAAAGCAGCACACCTGGAAAGCGGGTGAGTTTGCGCCCTGGGGCGCATGGAACCGTGGTATCAAAGCACGCTGTACCGGTATCTAGCGGCCTGAGATAACGTGAGGAGACTCAGACATCACCAAGGCGACCGTGCGAGCGCAGGTACCCGCAGATCCGTCCTCTCTAACCTGTCGGCCTCTTTTTGGGCAGGGACTCCGAGATACATCCCGAATTCAGGTACATGTTTATAAAAAGCCTGTTCATTGGGAGCTGGGTGGGGTGCAGGTCGCTTTAAGCCTTTAGTACCTTGAGTGGAAGGACTTGAGTGTTTGTCCCTTGAAGGACAGTGGGAAAGCATGTGGGGCAGAGCGGCTTCTGCTGCCCGAGCGTGACTCTGTAGGATTATCCCTGCGAACTGGAGCCCATGACAGGTCGCCTGCTTCTGCCCGTCTCCGCCGCGTCTCACCATGCCTTTATCTCGACGCCGTCTTTTCTCTCCCTCTCGTCTGTATGATTTTCACTATTGTTTTTCGATCACTGCTTCTCCTTTATCTTTTACATATCACTTTGTTGTAATACCAGTCAAAATGAAGAGTAATAAACTCACTTGGGTCAGAGGTACATCCATAATCCATGCTGCCCCCCCCCCCCCCCATTTACATTTTGCCGTATGACACCTTTTACCATCTTCATTGTTTTTAACCATGAGTGTCGTTCTCCTTTCTAGTTTGGGACTGGATCTGCAGCGCTGAAGGTAATTGACTTTGGACCCCGAAAAACTCGAGGAAATAGCCACTGCTCGGCAAGTTTGACCCCCCCCCATGTGCACACAGATGACGTGACGCTGGATCCCATGAGCAGCCACCCCTGGCTGCTGCTGTCGGACGACCACAAGCGCGTGCAGGAGGCGCTGTCGGAAGCCATGTTGCCCCCCAGCAGGCAGCGTTTCGACGGCTGGCCCTGCGTCCTCGGCTGGGAGGGCTTCTCCTCCGGCCGGCACTACTGGGAGGTGGACATGGCCAACGACGGCTACTGGCGCCTGGGCCTGACCACCGCCTCATCCCGCAGACAGGGCCGCTTCCCCATGACCCCGGCGGCCGGCTACTGGGCCCTGTGGCGCAGCACCCACCACTTCTACGCCTGCACCAAGCCGGAGACCCCACTGCCCGTGGAACTGGTTCCCCGCAGGGTGGGCGTCTACCTGGACTACGAGGACGGCCAGATCTCTTTCTTCGACGTCAAGAACAAGTCACACATCTACACCTTCACCGGTACCTTCCGCGAGAAGCTTTATCCACTGTTTGCGCCCCTCGACGGCAGGACGCTGATCACCGTCTCCTCGTCGAAATCTGCCGCTGTCCTCTAAGTGCTCAACTGACCAGTAAATCAAGTCCAGTAAGCCTTTCTGCACACCGCTGTTGTACTGAGCTATTATTTTCGCTTTTGGGAGTTATGTTTACACAATAACGACCTGAGGGCAGAATGGAAAATGGAAAACGGTTCAGAGCCGAGAGATAACTAATCAGATTGTTGAAGAGGTGAGACCAAGCAACTAGAGTAGGCAAGACCAAGACATCTGATTTGTTGATTCCACTTACTCTAGTTGCTCCTCTAGTTACCTTCCCTACAATCTGATTAGTTATCTCTCGGCTCGGAACCAACCATCTCTCGTTCTGCCCTCAGAACATTTTTGTGCAAGTAAAACTCCCACGAGCGTTACTTTTGCACTTAGATTACATTAGATAAACTTCATTGAACCTAGCGGGAATTTTTCTTATGGTCTTCCTGTTACCTTTAAAGAGTCTGGCTATTCTCCTCTGACCTTTCTTATCAACAAGATGTTTTCAGCCACAAAACTCTCAATGACACAAAACTGGATACTGTAGTGTCTAGGAAGACAGGTGGCTGGTTCTGAGAGGCTGGGATCAACATGTATGGTAACTAACAATCACTCCATGTTTAAAAGTCCTCAGATTATGTCTTAGTTGTTCTGATTGGCTGCACAGCCACTAAACCTCTTGACTCAGTCTGTTATATGTATTCATTTATAGCCACGTGATTCGCTGTTCAGGGGAATCCGGCTGCATTTATAGCCACGTGATTCGCTGTTCAGGGGAATCCGGCTGTTTGTGGTAACGAGCCGGCATACGGAATAAAATGGCCACTGAATGTTCCTTGTATTGTCATCCAATAAAGCACTGAAGTTATAAATAATATCAAGCATAAAAATTAAGAAAAATAAATACTGCAATTAAGAAAAATATAGATAAAAGCACAATTTTAATACAGCCTTGCACAAATAGGCTAAATGTTTAAACTATAACTTAAGTTTAATATATATTTCACGTGGTGACGAAAATTGTCACTCTTTCTGGGTCAAACGTGTATAGTGTAAATAACATGTACAAAAAAAAAAATCAACTGTTACTTCCTCTTTACAGTTGTCTCAGCGCGTCATTCTGTATGTTATATGTTCCTTATCTTTCTAGTATGCTCACCCCTAAATGTTGACAGTCCTGTCTCTGGTGGGAATATAAGGACACTGACGATTGACTGCTGCTCATGATTTCCTCTCACGGGCCAGCCATGACTGGTGATCACATTTACCATGTATTCAGAAAGAACATGTTCTGTATGTTAATAAGAAGCACTAATAAAAGTACATCTGGAGCACAGAGTGGCTTGTGAACTGACAGTAAATGCATGACCTGTTGCATGTCAATCATTGAGGGGTTTTAAAATATACAAAACCTTGGTTACAGTAACTAAGTGAACAGGGGAATTCCCTCTGACTGTTTCATCCCAAAGTCCAAGAAGTCATTCACAGCTCCATAAACTTACTGCTTGGGACAGAGTTTTGTTTTCATTGGTGTGTGTCAGGCAGGGTGTATGCGCGCTAATGGCCAAAATTGTGGAGACACTTAGTATTTCTGGCATTAAGCTTTAAGACTTTCTACACAAATACTGACGGGAAGGTTTATAAACAATCAAAGAATGGTACAAATACCATAATCTGGGCGATTAAATAAATAACTGGAATAAAATTCTGCAATCTCTAAAACAATGGAAGTGTTTCCACTGTGTTGGTCACCAGTGTAAACTCCTCCTCTGCCAACTTCCCTTCCGTTATTTTAATACATGTATGACTAAGCATCTCCGCACCTTTGGAACAGAGCACAAGGCTGGGGTCCGCACTGGACAGGATGCCAGTCTATAGCAGGGCACCAATTAGCTTAACAGCATGTCTTAGGGACGAAACCGGAGTGCCAGGAGGGCACCGGCGCAGAGTACAGTCGATGAACTATTAACAGGACCGATCACCCGGAAACAACAAAAAAACACCCAAAGGATCTTGCCCATCCCTATGAGGGATCCAAGAAAATCAGTATACAGTGAAGCACGTTGATATGATTTAAAATGATACCAGTAGATCTAGCATGATAAAGCTGAAATCTAATGGTCTGACTGTCTGGAATTGGTGTCGAGGGAATTGAGAGAGTCCCCAAGATGTGGCTGGTCGGGGTCAGGGCAGCGAGGGAGGTGCTTAGAGGAGTTCCAACGTATCCGCATCCCGCAGGAGCAATGTGTCACGTGACTGGGTGAGGTCATGTGACTCACCACGTCATGCAGCGCTAACTGAAAGGCACATTTTCCCATCCGGATTTTATGTCTCAGTCACTTTTTCCTTAATTTTTCAGAAAATACTTTGGAGCTAAATAAAGAACAGAAGAAGAGGAATGTCATTCTATGAGGATAAATTATTGAAAACAATTTCAAATATTGCACCTACCTTCAAACAGCTTAACCTGGTTGGGGTCATGCGTTCAAAATACTATGCAAGATATTGCTATTGTATTTCAGGCAGATTCACTTTCATTGCACATGGGATTTATTTCAAAGGTTGTAAGAGCCAGCTGTAAGAAAAAACTTTGAGTGCCACTGGATAAAACAACAACAGTTAATCACAAATGAATTAAAGGATCAATTTTATTACACCCCCCCCCCCACCTTAAGTCACTGTTTTAAATTGTATAATTAGTATGAACAATTTATGACTGTGACATGCTCCTTTGTGTCCCATCCTGCCACACCCACAGCTCCTCCTCCTGAAGGTCACTCAGCCCCACCCACACGAATGGCAGCTTCTGGAGCCTTTGAACCTTCTCAAACCTTCTTCCTGAGGGAAAAAAGGGGCTTGGTGAATGGCTACACAAGAACACTGTGGAACCAGCACAGAGCTCGTGCAGAACCTTGTTATAAAAATAGGCTGACATCAGCACAGACACTCAGGTGTTGCCGATTTAACTGACCATTCCATCTTTCTCGAGGTGGACCGGGGCCCTGATGCTATAGTGTAGGACAGATTATGCATTAATCTGCACCTGCCAATAGGCTCCATAGAGGTTGACCCCCAAACATGTCCTGACAGGGTGTGCATGCCTTTATTTCATCTGAACCTTTAAAGACCTGACTGACATAGTAATTTCTCATCCAAGGTCATTTTTCTTGTCCTCTTGGCACCAAGGCCAGTTAGAGCAGTCTAGAGACAGGAAAGGGCGAGGCTGACTTTCCTCATCCCACACACCATCTAGTCAGGTGTCTCCGCCTCTGGGTGCAGAAATCTACACTCTGCTGCCAGGTGAGCTCCTCCTCACGTCCCATGGAGATGAAGCAGCAGTGTCCCCTGAAGCAAAGCCAGCCCTGTGGGCATAACTGGCACTGCCACTCTGGTTCTAGGAGGTGGGCAGGAGCCAGAAGAGGCAAAAGAAGGGGCTCCATGGGACCTCCTACTTTTTCTGCAGATTTTCCATAAATACATAAAAAAACAAGCCTGAAATCCCTGATTGGCTCCCAGATTTTAGTTTAACTTTTGTGCAAAAAAAATCGTTAATACAAAACTGGAGGGTTAATACAAAAGTGATAAATGAAAACACCCAGAGAAAATCAATTATTTTTTTCATTAATGAAGCTAATGACTCAACTGTTCGTTAATAAGTAAAGTAATAAACATGCAAGCAAGGTAACTGTGTGTGATCTGCTGTCAGCTCTCTATGTGTGTGTGTGTGTGTGTGTGTGTGTGTTTGTGTGTGTGGATTATGTTTATATTACATTGTGGAGACAAAATGTTCCCCCACAATATACTAAAAACCTGTTATTTTAACATTGTGGGGACCATTTTTCAGGTCCCCACAAAGATCTGTAAGTGCAATCAAAAAACTGAAAATGCCAAAAGTGTCATATTTAGTTTGGTTACTTATGATTAAGGTTAGGGCTGGGTAGGGGTTAAGGGTGTCATTGTTGGGTTTAGAGTGTTCCCCATATAATTGTATGGAGAGTCCCCACAAAGAAAGTGTGTTTGTGTGTCTGCATGCGTCCACATGTGTGTGTGTGAGTGTTTCGAAACGGCAGAGAGATACTGACCTGAAGTGCTTCGAACTTCATTGGGTACCATGACCTGCCTGGTATCCCGTAGACTTCTGGCCCACAGCAACCAGCCACAAGCCTTCCCAGTGACATGAGGATGATCAGATGACCAGTCACATGTTCACATGACAAAACAATTGTACAAGTGTTCCGGAACTCAAAATTGGAGTAGCTGGCTGATTTTCTTCTCCTGTAAAATTATTGTGTCCTTCTAAGTAAAAAAAAGGAAAAAATATCATTTTGAAATGCTTCCCTGAATATGTGGTAATTTCAGTGGCATTAAGAGTGTTTGAAAACATATAATTATTAACAGTAGCCTGAACATAATAGATATGAGATCTCTTCCATCAAAAGCATTTTCATAATAGGAAATTGACTTACAGAACATGACTAAAGCTGATATTAGCCCCAATGTCACCAATGATACTACTAAATAATTCCAGAGTTTGGCTCGACCTCCGTACTCCCTCTCTGTGCACAGGAGAAAACAAAACAAATAGAGCGATTATACGGGATGGACATTCATTAAAATACTGTAACTAATGTAACTAATAATTAAATCACCACTTTATGTGAAAAATGTTTCTATTTTATCTTTCCATTTGTCTTCATAATAATTCTCTTTTTTCCTTCTTTTTTTCAAATGGTATGTGTTTGTTTCATTACAGCAGCTTTTTCAGCTTTTTTGCTATAACCCTTCCTAAGGATGTTTGGAAGGAAATGCACTGATTTGCTTCCTGGTCTACCCATATTTTTACCTTCTCACCAGGCTGTTAAAGTCCACAAATGCACCCATTTTAAATGAAGACACTTCCTGATCCCTTCTGATCAATGGATCACATTTGGGATTGATGTCCTTGCCAGCAGGAAGATCAGTAATCATTTTTCATTGTCTCTCCCCGTCCACTATGTCAGGCGCCTCATGACCTTTGTTCCTTACTTTCTAGTGTCTTCAGTCATCATCTCTCGGAGCACCACACCTCCCCTTCTGAATATGTTAACGCCCCCTCAGAAGTGGGCTTCTCTTAAACTCCACTTTTAATGATAAGGAAACACATGCCAGCCACTTGTGTCAATTACTTTCCCAAAGTGTGATGCTCTTTCTTTAGACAAACCTTTTCATGACAAATTAACTGCTGTTTTTTTTTAATATGAAAAAAGTAAATTTCTCTTTGCTCTTCCAAAAGCAGAAGTGCAGAAATGGTGTCGCTGTATACTTCCTGTTGAATTACAGTGATGATATTCTTTTTTTTATTATCATTTTCTGGTCGTTGAAGAGCACTCATTGAGCACCACAGACTGTCTCCAGGGTTATTCTTAGACATTATCTTTGTGAAAACCCCAATGCTGAGATTCCAGCCCGGTCAGGCAGCAGGACACCTCCCTGGCTCGATCTACAACACGCTTAACACAGCTTAACTCCCCAAGCTGGAAGTGGTAGGCCTGCATGGACACTTTGGATTGCATGAAGATGTCAAGCAACAGGCCAATGCACTACAGCACCATGAGATTGCGGCCTGCACCCTAGGGCCAGTGTGTGCTTGGGCTCCAAGAAGCCAAAGTACCGCAAGATCCATCACACTGGGATGCGAAATCCGGGGAGGGGAAGACAAGACTATGGTTTCCATGACTACAAAATCACCATCGAGGGATTTGAGGTACTAAATGTCCAGCTGGAAGATGCAGGATTAACAGAAACCTACATATTTGGCCATACTGCAAAATTCATCAGTAGAGCCAACAAGACTCCTCTTCCGAAACAATTCAGAAACCCTTCAGTCGTACCATGATGATCAGCTGACCATTAGACAGCATCATAAACCAGCCATTGAACAAAGACTCACAGGGCTTGCACCCAAACATAATGCTAACAGGCACATTGACTGACATCTGCCATCTGTCAACCGAAAGCCAAAGCAGCAACAGCATACTCTCCGCCATTTTCACACTGATACAAGGACACCACCGGTGAGGGAAGATAACAGAAAACACGTCTTTGTCAAAACAAAACCATTTACGTCAAAGAATCTCCCAGCTACAGCTGCAGTGAAGTCTCATAAAGATCCACACAACAGATACAGAGAAACAATGTGATCTGTTATCTGGAAGAAAGGCATGTATGACAGCCTATGCACTATATCACCAGGGTTATCTCATCCATACCCAAGAGGCAACGCTCCGAGTGCGTCAAGACAAGTGTTTCTGTTTCGATACACATACAGCGACATCTGGTGGATTGCAGACGTTATATCAGGCAGCCTAGATGAATACACGCCTTTGAACTATGTGCAATTAGATAGCTGGATGCTATTACACATGTGTGACCTACAGGTATGTTCACTTATGTGGTATTGTATGTAGGAAGTATATGAAATAAGAGTGGAGTTTTACTGAGAACAATATTCAATAGCAAACAAACAAATAACTTGCCTGAACTGGATGCACATTCTGGGGCTTGAATTGAGGTCCTTAGTGCTGATTGGATCTGGGGTCCTCAGCTTTAAGTCGTGGGTCAGCATTATTGGACTCTGATGAACTGGAAATGCCAGGGAATTTTTTGCCTTGTGTCCAGCAGAGTTGACATGGTCATGACACTAAAGTATTCCACATTACTCAGACTGTCTCTGGTAATCTATCTCTGTCCATACAGTTCTGTTGCTGTCAGTGTGGTTTGGCTGTTTTCTTCACAAAATAATGCAGAATCCCATATTTTCATCATTGGGATGACTTTGGACACAGAAACTACTTTCTCCTCAGAGTCCCACTGTTGCCTCATTGAAAGGGAAGTGTCTCCTGGATGACCTCAAACTCTCCTTATCTATGAGGCAACAGTGAGAATGAGATCATGGATACAAGTGGCAGAAATGAGTTTCCTCCACAGGGTGCCTGGGCTTAGCCTACAAGATAGGGTGGGGAGCTCAAAAATAGGGGGGGGGCAGCTGAGGTGGCCTATCTAAGATGCCTCCTGGATGGCCCCTTGGGGAGTTTTTCAGTTTTGTCCAATCAGGGAGCTCGCTGGAGAGGTTATGTCTCTCGACTGGCCTGGGAAAGCCTTGGTATTCAACTTGAGGAGCGGGAGGAGATGGATGGATGGATGGTGAGAAGGAGGTCTGGGCATCTCTGCTTAGACTGCTGCTCCCGCAAAACAATCACAACGCTATGAAAAAGTGGAAGCTTTTTGGTGACCTGGAGTCGTCTCTGTATTATTTGCAGCGTGTGCATTGTTATGTAATGCTCTGTAATTCCTCAGCATTAACTAGATACTTTTCTTCTATGTCAGCTCTTTGAAGCAGAACCGACACTGAAATAAAACAGTGAACCACATACCACTAAATATAAACCAATACATATACATGTACCATTGTTTTATATCAAATGAAACAAAATCTTTTGTTTCTAACATTAAGCACAAAAATTTTACTGTAAATGAATGCAGAAAAATAACACAATGCAACTTATTATCAAATAACATGTACCTAATTGGACGATATCATTTTAAAACTTCTCCTCTTTCTCAAAGGCTCCGTTACTCGACACACTTGGCTTAGCACTGACTCGCGGCTGAAAGTTTTTCTTCCTGATATTCAGACCGACACCTCAACTATACCAGTCATGTGATTCTCATTGAACTGATACTCGCTTTGATGCGGAGCTTTTCAGGCACCGTCCGTGCGTCGGTCCTGAATGGACCATCGCTACTGTTCATTTTAACAAAGAGTTTTTTCCACTCTCTTCTGAAATAGATCACGACGCTTCGAATTACTGTAACGAATTGGGTTACATTTCAAAGTTCACCTGCTGTATCGTACTGAAGACACTGTACCCCAGTTAGCATATGATTATGTCCCTTATTGAAAAGTGGGTGAATGAAAATATAACAGGATACCGACTGTAGGGTTGCACAGAGGGGACAGGGCTTCACCTTTGACCTCTGACCCCACCGCCATCACTTCCTGTGGCTTTCTCTGCAGCAGCTGTGATTTTGGCTATGTTGAAATGGGACGCCGGTCCGGTCCTGGAGCGACGGGGACAACATCAGCAGGACCATATGCTTTGAGCTCAGTAGGGCACCCCTCATGTCACAGAACCATCATGCAAGCTTTCCAGTTACCTTTCTCACTTCCATCCCACTGTCACCACTATACCAGAGTGTGTCAGGGCATTGGCTTTGGGGCCTCACGGTAACCTGATCGCAATAAGGATTTCCATAAAAAAAACAAAGTAATCCAATAAAGACAAAATTGAACTTGACAGTGGAATTATTTTGCTTTTTTCCCTATCACTAAGACACAGATTTTCATCAAGTACCCAAAGAAAAACTTCACCCGATAAACTATATGCGCTTTTTCCTTTTTTTGTCACACTCCACCCCCCACAACACACAAACTGCAAACTGCCTAAACTTGCAAAACCATAAGCACAAGTCAATAGCTTCTACTTTAAACTGAAAAATTACTTTTGTAACTTTTTTTTTTTTTTAAACTGAATTTACAACTGCCCCAGTAGTAACATAAACAAGGGAGTCAATTCATTAGCGACTGGTAAGTAGTTTATGTAATTATTCTAACTGGATTTTCACTGATACACTGAAAACTGTTTAACTAATCAAAAATCGATGCCTCACACCTGTAAAATCACGTTAGTTGGTCAATCCATGTCTCCAAAATCACCTGCAATGAGTGTTTGCCTTCTGATGAACTTGCCCAGGGATACGTTTCCCAAAGGCTCCCCTTACCAACTCACATAGTTGGGACTGTCCACCTGTATGGTTCCAACTGTAAGTTGGTAACGTCGTTAGCAGCCATGCTTTTGGGAAGCATAGCCTGGCCCGTGCTGCCTGAGATATGATCCAGCCTCAACATGAACTTAAACTGAAGCGAAGGATATGGAGGACTGATGGATAAAAATGCTGTGAAAACTTGTGGTTTTCATGTGTGGTTTTACATGTCCTGTACCAGGGACGTCCGGGGGGGGGGGGGGGGGAGTGGACACAGCCAAAACACGCATATGTTTCGACAGCAGCTAATCTAGATCGGAAGAGC